>JARHVA010000032.1:8022500-9287500 GCA_037957365.1 Torreya grandis
AAAAATCAACAATTAAATTTCCCTAGTGAAATATTGTTTCAGGCACTAGTGGACAATCCAAATCCAAATCCTAGAAATTCATAATCAAAGTTCCCTAGTGAAACCTTGTTTGAGGTGCTAGAGGACACTAAAAATCAAAATACTAGAAATCTAGAAGAAAATTTCCCTAGTGAAACCTTGTTTGAGGCACTAGGGGTCAATCAAAATCAAACATTAACATCCATTAGTGAAACCTTGTTTGAGGCACTAATAGTTAATCAAAATCAAAATCAGAACAATCAATAAGACTCTATTGGTGAAAACCTCTTGGAGGTGCTAATAGATAAACAAAGAATCTCTTCATTTCTTAATGAAGACATCATTAAAGCCAATATAAGAACAATTGATAATATAGATATCATTCAGATTACATTAACTCTTAGGCCTAAGGAGATTAAAAATATGGTGGCCCTATTTAAATAATTTTTAGAGGTCTTTGATGCCCCAACATCTAAAGTCATGTCACAGATGGAACATCCATAGTCAATGATGATGTGTGTGACTATTAATCCCAATTTCCTTTAGTCCCCCAATAATTATACATCCCTTCATGATCACACCCTTAATCCAAATATAGTATCCCCCCATCAAATCAGATCTTTTATCCAATGCTTATCCTATTTTACCTTCACTAGTGGCACTTTCTTTTATACAGGTTATTAAGACACCTTGTTTAGAGGTTTAGAGGAAGTAGAATCAACAACCAACGAAGATCACAACAACATTAGTGTAGTCCACATCAGCAACAAGATCTTAATAGAAACACTCTCCATAATAAGTATGGGCTAAAGATCAAAATGGGTTAGCATTATGCATTTCGTAATCCTCTATCAATTTGAGATGCTAAAAAATAAAAAATAAAATCAATAATTGAAATTATAAATCAAAAGAGATATATAAATAATTCATTCAATGATGAAAACCATTTCTATGGCACCTTGGAAAAATATCATGATGAAAACTAGGTTTTTGGCATCATGCATAAATAATATGTTGTATTCAAGGGGGCATCCCTATTTGCATCCTTATACATCCTTTCAAGCCATTTTGGCCATCCAATCCTATCCAAATCCTTATCATGACTTCATCCTTATCCACCCTATCATGTCCATCTCTCTTCTCATCTTGACCTTGATAAGGAAGGAGAAGATGTTTGGAATAATGTTTTGTGAAGCATCTTGGCATATCATTCGAATGATACTTTAATGATTGTACATTTGGTTCCCACATGGTATGGTCTTTGGAGATCCCTAATTCATTCCTCATAGTCCCTCATCATCCATTATCATCCAACATTATCCTAGATCTGTTTAAAAACATGTTTTCCGTTTGCTAGTATCCCTTGTATATAATTATATAAAAAATTCAAAAACATCAAAATTTTCAAAAATTCTAAATATTATATGATCAAAAAAATCCTAAAAATATGAAAAAGGATAAAAATCTCTAAAATAAATATAAAGCCACAAAATCCAAAAACTTTTGTCCTGTCCTCAATCCAGTCAGTAATCCTTGACCTAATTAGTTAATTTTTTTGACATATTTCATTCCCGCATCAACCCTATTTGGGGAAAGATCATCAGTCCAATTTCAGCTTGTAACTTTCACCCTATTTGGGGCAAATCAAAATGTGTATCTTATTTTGGGATTATTTTCCCAATATGTCCCCTTACATGTGTCCTTGCTTGGGGGCACCATCTAGCTACCAATATCAATGAGCCTTCACACATGGAATATTAACTTGATTAATGAAAATATGTTTTCTATTATTTCTATTAGTTTATGTGTGTTTACTTGCTTGTTTGATTTTCCTGTTGTCCCTTGACTCAGTCTATATGAGTCAATAGGGTCAACATATTTTTTTCATATCATGGTGATTTATTACACTTGTACTTGAGTCCATACATTGGCATATGATAACAATGTCATCCTGATTTTTCCATATCATGGTGCATTTGGGTCATTTTCCTATTGGATTAGGGGTCAATCCTTGTGCACTTTTTTACTAGGTCATCATGATGTTTTATAGCATGGTGCATACCATCATGCACAATATAAAAAATTAAGTGCTTGAGGATTATATACAATGTCATGCTAAAGTGGCAATTTATCCCCTTATGAAATCATCCATTATCAAATCACATCATCTTGGTCATATTTGACCACATCACATCATCTCATGATTCTTTGACATTTGTCAACATTGGATCAGATTATCTATTATATTCTTCATCATTTCTCATCACATTCCTCCCTTTTTAGGATAACTACAACAGTATAAGGTCCATTTGGACTATGTAGGAAATGCTCAATCACATGGGGGTTTTGAGGTCAACTCGACCACCATCACCAACATTTTTATGCAATCCTACCAACATCCAATTCTTATAACTAAAAATCATTCTCATGGCCTACATGTGTGGACATAAATTTACCATGCCCCCTCTATATCCAATTCTTTCCAAATCTAATCACATCATTCTTCAATCATTATTTCATCACCTTGGGGCATCCTTGTGTGCCTGGTTTTTTATGACTCCTTCATTTTTTAAAAATTTGTTATACCATTCACACATACATTTATGCCATCATCAACGTGATTTTTTCTTCCTTAATCCATGCAATAGGTTAAATCCTTGATCTATGCTTTCTAGTCAATTAGTCTAATCATTGATTAAATTTTCCTTGTTTGGGGAAAATAATCAAATCCACTCTACTTGGTAAAAAAATTGTCTTATACCATGTTTGGGTAAAATTATCTCTTCCAAGCTCACAACTTTTACCCTAGGGTAAGTCAAAGCATGCAACTCATTGTCTTGGGATACACCATTCCCAAGTCTACCTACTTTGGGAAAATTAATCTATCATTCTTAACAATCGAAAGTGTAAAAGAAATAGATCAAGTAGGTTAATTTTATCCACGAGTTAATTTCATCCATTTTCATCATATCCTACATAACTTTATTTTTAGAGAGCCCATCTATGCCCTTCATCCCCACATGTCCTCTCAAGGGGGCATCATCCATGACATTCTTTCTTTCATCATCATCTAGTTTTCATCCTCCCAATTTTTTTGGCTTTTTAATTCTTTGAAAAGTTATTACTCCGCCCATCATGTCTAGTAATTCCTTCTCAAAGAGGGGGAAATTTTAGACACCTAAAATTGGACACCTTATGTTTATTTTAACTATCTCCACTAACATCATCCTAAATCCCAATTTATTCATCTAATAAGTCTTCTATCCAGTATTCACCCCCAGTCAATTAATTACTTCTTCCATTATCACATCCTTTCCCACAAATTCATATCACATTGCATTAGTTAATTAATCTCAATTAACTAGCTAATCTTCTTCTAATAGAAAATTATGAAAGGCATAATTAATATTTTCTATAAATCATTTAATCATATTTTCCATCTCAATTTCATGACATCATCCTCTTCTTCTACAAGATAAGTCAATGAAAATTTGTAAGTGTGCAAGCAAGGTATCTTACACCCTCTTACACACTCAAAAATTCTCATAAGTGGCTTTATTACACATCCTCTTACACACTTCATCCTTCTTCTTACGTACTCCATCTTCCTCATCATGGAGATGTAGGGATAATTTTCATCCATTGATATTCCACTTTATCCAATGGTCCACATTTGTTAGCCAAATCTATAAATTGGAGGGCTTCCTCCTCATTCCCAAATGGCCAACTAGTGTAGCAAAGCTCTACCAAATTATAAGGTCATCCATTTATAATCAAGCATTGTTCATCCATTGATAATCAAGAATTGTTCATCCAAATCATCCATAGTGCAAGGGGAGACACTACTAAAATGACTGTAATATTGACAAAGACCTCAAGCTCTATATCTGGACCAATCAAATTTATACTCTAGAAAGAGAGAGACATCTAAAGGAGAAGGTAAATTTGTGTTATTTATCTTCCATCATGTTTGTTTATGCTCTTTATTGATCTTTCCTAATCTGACGACATGCATTTGGGTTTTAGGATGTATGCATTTCTATTTTTATTTCATAGTAATAAAAAACTAATTATTTTTTAATCATGTGATCACACTTTGTTTCTTGATCTTCCACTGAGGAAGAATATCGCATAGCAAGAGGAGTTATCTAAAAAGTGATATGGCTATGTCACATACTTTTAGGACTAGGAGTACCACATGTATATTCAATAATTTTGTACTACGACAATCAAGGTGTTTTACAACTTGTTCACAATCTAGTGTGTCATAATCACACAAAGCACATCAAGGTTCAATTCCATTTTATAGATGAGCGTGTTAAACAACACAACATTCTGCTCTAGGTTTAATGCACTCAATCTCAATGTGCAAATGTCATCACCAAGTCACTTGCACATGAGAAGTTTAAGGAATTCATAAATCATCTCTCTTGTACTCTTAAGACTATGATGAATTAAGGAGGAGAATGTTAGAATAATTAATTAGATCATAGTCTAATTTAAATAAAGTTGTAATTGGTGTTATTAAAACACATATGTTAGTTTCTAGGTTGGTTATTTGAGTTGATAAAAACTAGAGTAATATACACCGTAGATTAAAAGTTAGCTTCCTCAATAGAAGGATCTAAATATAAAAGCTATATATTTATATTGAAGTTTTATTTATAAATAAGTCCATCTCTCTGATGATATTTTAATTTGATTAATTCAATAAATTTGATTTTGCTCTCATAAATTCTATTTTTTATAATAATATATTTTTAAACCAAACTACATCCCAAACATTAGACACAAAAATTGGCACAGTATGATTAACCAACAAAAAAGTAAGAATAACAAAATTGAAACCTAGGGGAAATGCCCCAAAAGCTAAGCATGTTCCAATGATGGAAAAATTGATTGTTAAGATGGGACCCATTGATTAAACATATCTGTTAAGTTGTGGAGCTAAAAGCTTCACTAGGATGCTAATCAGGGAGTTGCTGAGTTCAGTCAATAACCGACATCAACAGTATTATCGACGTCGGTCAGGCAGGGACTAGGGATCAGCCGATGTCGGTCAAGAGCAGACAGACAGCAACCGACGTCAGTCACCTATGCGTGTGCATGCAGTTGCATGTGTTTTCTAGAACGCGTTTCTAGAATTAGACTCGTCTAATTTTAAGAGGTCTGAGAGTGTTTGCATGTTGAAGACTAATTTAAGTTTTGAGTCTATGTTTCTAATTATTGTAATTAGAGGTCTAATTATTGTATGCATGGGATCCTATTTAAAGACCCATGAGGCATGTATTGTAATTAAGGCAAGTAAAGCATTGAAGCAAGAAAGCAAGGTCAAAGGAGATCTACAAGGTGCAAGGTCAAGGAGATCAGCTGAAGCTATCAAGGAGGGGATAACAACTTAGGTTGTTGAGTTAGTTGTGGTTGAGAGAGAAAGAGAGAACTTTGAGGGAAGATTACTGAAAGTCTTAGAGGTGTGGGAAGCCTTAGAGGTGAAAGAAGACTGTGGCACTTCTTTATTGTATTTCTTTTTAAAGAGTATTTAATACAAGATTGTGTATTGTCTCTCATATTCTTTGTTGTTTTAAGTTTCTAGTTACTTAATCATTCTGGTTCAATTCCGTGTTTAATTGCTTATAGAAGAAAGTAATCAATTATGCTTCCACGTTCCTGACAAGTGGTATCAAAGCTAAGATTGCAGGGAGCAGGTTATTGTTTGATTACAGGTCATTCTCAGGGATTTCTGTTTGAGTGGGAGTATAGCAATGGTAGAAGAAAGTAAGCTACGAATGGAGAATTTTAATGACAAGAATTATCAACATTGGAGGATGCAGATAAAAGATTATCTGTGTCAGAAAGATTTGTACTTACCGTTGGGTGGGGTTGCATGCAAGCCCACAGATATGAAGGATGAAGAATGGAATTTTCTTGATCGAAAGGCTCTGGGATCCATAAGGTTGAGCCTTACATCGTCTGTGATTTCCAACTTATCACAGTGTAAGACAACGGAAGAGTTGATAAAATCTTTGGCAAATCTATATGAAAAGCCCTCGGCTTCAAATAAGGTATTTCTTATGAAGCAGTTATTTACTTTGCAAATGCAGGAAGGTGGATTGGTATATACTCATCTTAGTGATTTCCATGGTTTGGTAAACCAGTTAGCTTCAGTCAATATTGTTTTTGATGATGAAGTAAAGGCTCTCTTAATTTTATGCTCTTTACCTGAAAGTTGAGATAGTTTGGTAATGGCAGTAAGTAATATTGCGTCTGCTTCTAAAATCTTAAAAGTTGATGATGTGGTTAGTGTAATCTTGAATGAAGATATTCATAGGAAAAGCACAGGTGAATCATCAGGAAATGCTTTAAGTGCTGAAAGCAGGGGAAGGCAAAGAGAGAAGGTCGAGCAAGGGAAATCAAGGTCGAAGATGGGACAGAGATCCAAATCCAAAAATAGAGGTATCACCTGCTGGTTTTGTGGAAAGAGAGGACACACAAAGAAAGATTGATGGTTGAAAGATAAAGAAAATCAACATGAAGGTAATGAAGAAGCAAAAGATGCAGGTATTGTGGCACAGGATGCTCTCATACTTTCTTTGGATAGTCAGCTAGAATCATGGGTTTTAGGTTCTGGTTCTTCTTTTCATGCAACCCCAAATAGAGATTTGTTCCATGAGTATGTCTAGGGAGACTTTGGAGAGCTTTATTTAGGGGATGGTACACCTTGTCAAATGGTTGGCAAAGGGAAAGTGAAGCTAAAATTGCAGACAGGGAACACATGGGTGTTGAAGGAGGTTATGCATGTCCCAGTCCTGAAGCAGAGTTTGGTTTTTCTAGGAAAGTTGGGTGATGAGGGATGCACAGTAACCCTCACAGCGGATTCTTGGAAGGTTACCAAGGGTGCACTTATTTTAGCAAGAGGTAAGAAAGTAGGTACTCTTTATCTATCTACTTGTATTATTGATTCTACTTTTAGTTTATCTACTTCAGCTGTAGATTCAAAGATGTGGCTTAGTAGGCTTGGTCACATGAATAAGAAGGGAATGGATGTTCTTGGGTCAAAGGGTATGAGTTCAGATTCGGAGGGCATGGATCGAGTTCATTGCAGGAAAAGGAAATTTGATGCTTTTGACAAGAACAGGGAAGCCTTTGTGTTTATAGAGGAGATGATGGACAGAGATCAGTCACAGGGGTTGAATAATTCTGAGTAGGGCAATATGGATAGGGTTTTGATCCAAGATAAGCTCGTGGGTAAAGAAGTCATCACTTACAAGAAAACACAGTTATCGACATCGATCACATGGAATCGACGTCGATCAGGAAGGTATCGACATCGGTCATGTGCAGATCAGCAGAGTCGGTAGTGTCGGGCAGGTGGAACCGACATCAGTCAGCTAGGAACCGATGTCAGCAAAAGGTCAGTCACATGGAACCAACGTCGGTCAGGTGCAGACTGAGATATGGCTGAGATCGGTCATTGGAACGGATGTTGGGCAGACAACAAGCTGTCAAGGAGTCTCATACGCCCATATGGAGGACTGAAAAGGTAAGTGGACCTCATATTCGTTGTTCACCTTCTTTATATTACTAGTTGCTTACTGATGGTCAAGAACCAGGGAGATGTGAAGAGGCAATACAGGTAGAATCCAAGAAACAGTGGGAGCATGGCATGAATTCTTCAGAAGAGAACCAAGCGAGAGTTTTGGTAGAGTTTCTATCGGGGATAAAAGCACTGATAGAAATGGATTCCCAGGTTAGAGAAGAGAGTGGATGGACACATGAGATGGAAGGCCAGGGTACATGGTCTTGAGTAAGCTGCAGGACAATGGAGGTTTGACCATTGTGTTTCTCTTTACCAGGTTGGATAATATTAGCTACATTATCCTGTTACTGTATTGTGTGCTTATTACAGAGTTACACTTACAGGAAGTTTCTGAGCTAAAGGTAAAGATAGTTCAGAGGTATGTCATGAAGAATTTGGGAGCAGCGAAATTCTTTGGCATGAGAGACATGGAAGATCACAGGTTGATTTCGTCTCCAGTGGGAGCTGATGTGAAGAAGGTGTTAGTAGGGTTCAATACGCAGGATGCAGAACCAGTAAGCACACCAAGCGCTGGACAGTTCAAGCTGAGCTTAGAACAGTGTTCGAAATCACATAAGGTCTAGTGTAGACCTGAGTTTTTCCAAGCAGTGGGAGTTGTTAGAAAGTTTAGATATGGCAGGGGACTTGGATGACAGGTATAGCATCACAGGATGTGTGGTGGTTGGTCTTCAAAATTGAGCTTAAAGATGGAGGTGCTTGAGATGGTTAGTGGAGGTTGTTGTACAGGTGCAACTATTTATCTCCAAGTGGGAGATTGTTAAGTTGTGGAGCTAAAAGCTTCACCAGGATGCTAATAAGGGAGTTGCTGAGTTCAGTAAGTAACCGACATCGGCAGTATTGCCGACATTGATTAGGCAGGGACCAGGGATCGGCCGACGTCAGTCAGGAGTAGATAGATAGCAATCGACGTCGGTCACCTGTGCGTGTGCATGCAGTTGCATGTGTTTTCTAGAACACGTTTCCAGAATTAGACTCGTCTAATTTTAAGAGGTCTGAGAGTGTTTGCATGTTGAAGACTAATTTAAGTCTTGAGTCTGTGTTTCTAATTATTGTAATTAGAGGTCTAATTATTGTATGCATGGGATCCTATTTAAAGACCCATGAGGCATGTATTGTAATTAAGGCAAGTAAAGCATTGAAGCAAGAAAGCAAGGTCAAAGGAGATCTGCAAGGTGCAAGGTCAAGGAGATCAGCTGAAGCTATCAAGGAGGGGATAACAACTCAGGTTGTTGAGTTAGTTGTGGTTGAGAGAGAAAGAGAGAACTTTGAGGGAATATTACTGAAAGTCTTAGAGGTGTGGGAAGCCTTAGAGGTGAAAGAAGACTGTGGCACTTCTTTATTGTATTTCTTTCTGAAGAGTATTTAATACAAGATTGTGTATTGTCTCTCATATTCTTTGCTGTTTCAAGTTTCTAGTTAATCATTTTGGTTCAATTCCGTGTTTAATTGCTTATAGAAGAAAGTAATCAATTGTGCTTCCACGTTCCTGACAATATCTGCACCAATACATTTTTTTTTTTATCTGAATAATAAATGAATTTAATTATGTCTTTGTGCAATAAATTACTCTTTATAACATGTTGACATTTGACAGTAATAGATGTATCCAAAAATATATTAAACCCAAAAGTGAATAGATTTTGAAACACTAACGATCAAGGATATATGTTTGACCATTTATTTAAGGTGACAAGTTACAAAAAGTAAGTATCAACATTCATTGATAAAGTATTGATTTGTACATATAACCACCGATAATTGTACACATATATGACCATTTATGTTCAATTATTAGAACAAATGTGCAACTTTTTAATTCTATAGAATCCACCATTTGATCCCAAATTCCAACTCCACTAAAATGTGCATGTTTATTTTCTTACACAACATTTGGCTCATGAACATATTTGTATAATATCCGTGTTGAGTAACTATCATAAAAACATTGGTCCCTCTATGAATAAGTTATTTGTTGGAAATGTTTTTTATTGTAGAGGCTAAGTTGACAACTAATTCTACATATGAATATGTCATGTTGTATCTATTAAGATTGTAGTCACTCCATTTGGTGAACTCGAATGTAAAACTCCAAAATTCACCATACTGAAAAAAAATCATGCAATTTATTTAAATTTATTTTGAAATTCGGGATGAATTTCAAAAAAGAATTTGATCCAAAAAAACCTTCGAAAATTGTCAAAATTTATTACAAATTTATCAATTTCGTAGAAAGAATTTGGTATGTTATCCAACTAACATTATTTATTTTATCCTCTTCACAAAATCTCATCTTTATACACCCCATAAAAACTTGACGCATGACATCCTTATATTTTTAAGAGATTTTTTTTAATGTTTTGAGACTATCTGAAAACAGTTTAAATATCAATAACTATACCAATCCAACTATACTTTTCAATACTTCTTGATATAATATAATTTTGAAGCGCCTCATCAAATCATAGGTTAATCGATGGTTTGTAAGATCATATTTATTCACTTCAATACAAGCAGCTCACATCACACTACATATTAAAAAAATATGTTTACATCATGGAAAAAAATATATATATGAAATGTAAATTTATAAAATATCTGCTTCTGTAATAGTGTCCAGCACATAGACTTTGACTTTCATTGCTTGTTTGACTCAAAAGATATGGTTATGGTTATATGTAATGGTGTGAAAAAGGGTGTCCGATAAAACCAAAATTGTACTTTATTATAATCCCACTTTTTTTTAACGTGATCTCATTTTCCATTCGTTTACTGTTTCTTTCTCTACTCTTCAAAGTCAATGGTCTGTCTGTATATTCCCACCATGCCTTATCTATAACTGCTGCTTGTCAGGTATTCATAATGGACATTGTCTTTCCCCCAAAAAAGATTAATCATGAGAATTTCTTATTGAGGATTTTTTATTACATTCGGTCATTATAGTAAAATAGTGTATAATAACCCATCATTATTCATATGATCGGACTATGTTTACAATTGTATAGTAGCCATTCATTATTAGTCCCAAAGGGTATACTAAAGCATTCAATTTGCTTTAACCTTCGATTAAAATTTGCGTTCTTGACCAATCTGAATTTATTATTTTTTGTGCATTGAAAAATTTACAAGTTTTCAAAAGTCAACTTAAACATTTTTTAACCAAAAATATGAAAAAATCCATTTGTTTGTATTTTGATTGGTTGAAATTGTGAACATGTTATTAATGCGCAAAATGTTGATGTCATACACAGTACTTGTCGAAGTGTGATGTCATAAATAGTAAGTAAAAATAAACCCTTGTGAATGCACACTGCTCAAAAAAATTGGAGAAATGTGAATTAGAATTAAAAATAATTTTTTTTTGCATTAATATGTCTCAAGTCCATAAAGTAATGTCCATGCACTTAAGAGCTGGCAGTTGAAGGGTAGGGGAACGTTTTTCATACACCATTTGAAGCCATGCAGGGCAAGTTGATCTAACCACTGAATGAGATCTCTGACATTGAAAGTTGCCACCAACATAGAAACTTCATCCATGAATGCCTTAAACGCTAGTGCAATGTTGCTTAAGTCGTGGTTGTTGCTTCCGAAGTTTTTTACGCTAAAAGCTATGTGAATTGTTTGTCCTTTTGTCTAGAAAATATAAAATAGTGTTGGCTATTTGTGTGAAGGAAGCTCAGTTGATCTAGACACTAGATTCAGTTCTAGCATTTTTAGATCATTTGCTACATGCACATGCCAACTTTGAGCTACTCACTCAGCCAAAATGGAATTACGGCTTGTATACCAAAATGGAATTAATGTCCATTTTGAAAAAATCCAAAGGCAGCATATAAAAATTGACTTAATCATTATCGAAAACAAATTATTTTAAAACAATCTGAGAATATTCATCATCTTCATCAAATTTGGGAGTGTTATTGGATTTGTTTCTGAAAATCCATCCCATGTACTTAGGATAAAGCTTTTGGTAACAATCCAAAGCATGAGTTTCCCCATGACTTTGTCAACAAATGGTATTTATCACCATCCTTGAAGATTGAAGGATTTTCTTTCTTCAAGGAAAACTTCAGTTGCAAACAGCTTTTGTCCATTTCTTGTATGGTTTCCATGCAACGTGTATTATTTGAATCATGTATTATTTAATCAACACTTTTCTGCAAGACTTTGTCTACAACGAATTTGGGTTTGGTGTCTTCTAGAAATGATTTTCATAGACACAATTCTTAATTTTACTTCTTGTTATAGTCAATCTTCACTAACATGTGAATCAAGGATTTTTTATAAAGTGACAAATGCCATAGAACAACCAAGTACTCCCTTGCTTTTAGAGCAACGATCAGTAGAAGAATGGTATCAAGTAGATGCGTTGTTTCCACAACTACTTAACACTAGTTCAACGTATTTAAGTGTAGTTCTTTTGTTGTTATACCCTTGTTCATTTGTATTTGTCCTTATGCCACTTCTCGTAGGTTATAACGTTAAGTTATATAAATTTGATGGTGAGCCATTTGACTGGTTTTGGTAGGCATCTAGTAAAGTTTAGTTCCACCGAATAACGATTAGGTTGTGTCAGTAAAAAAATGTATTGATATTGATTTTTTTCCATCTTAAATAAAAAGAGCTTGGAATGTTGGGAAGTTAACTTTGAGTATTCATGTGATTTCTTTGCAAAAATTGAGCAGGGTGTTGCCCAGGCCATTCTTCATGGTGTAATTGACTTCAAAAGAGACCCATGGCCAAAATTTTCTGAACATGCTAAGAGTCTTGTTCAACATATGCTTGAGCTTGATCCTAAGCTTAGGTTAACAGCCCAACAAGTGCTTGGTATGTAAGCATTCTTTCAAGAATAAAATATTGTTTCAGCACTATAAGGTTGAAGTTTAGCTTGTACAACAAACCACATGTTTAAAAACAACCAAATGAGAAAATTATTTTTGCAGTCACAAATAACTTGTATTTTACATCAAGATAAACCTAAAAGTAAAACAAGATATTGAATAAAGGATTGAAATAGGAAAGTATTCTTTGTCATGGTCCAACTTCCATTTTAATGAATGAACCTGCAATTTGTAACGTGGTTCCTATTTCAGGTGGATTGATAAATCCACATTTTTTCCCTTTTATAGTACTATTTTGTTTGGTTAACTTCAATTGGGTAGTGTTAAGGAACCTAAAGTTGGGCAATTCAGATATTCAAGATTGATGTCTTTTATTTGGAACTATATAATCGCCTACATGTTCTTTTGAGATTAGATTCCACATATGTCCCTCCTTCATTCTCCATGAACCCCTTTTATCTTTTCCCCACTAGTTCCCTCTTTTTTTTTCTACTATCCTACTCACCATCCTGCTCCCTCTCTCTTCTACATAGACCCCATCGCCATTACTTCCTTCCCACTACACCTAGCTCCTCTACTAGCACGTCATGCCTCCTCCAAGCCTTCAAGTTTGCATAGATGAAGATGCTTATGTGAAGTAGATACAATATGTTATTCCACTTGTATATTTGGATATCTAGGTGGAATTTATTTGGTTTGTCCCAACGTCAGGTATCAGTATATGGAATTGGAGTTTTTGCTGAACATGGACATGGAAAAATGAAACCATTGGTTGTAGGTAGTGTTATATTTTATGATATATGTGTCTGACTATGGACTCTCATCCTTATCTAACTTGAACCTTTTCTTTATTTTTTAGCTACTTCCTTTGCAGAAGCACTGTTAAAGTCAAATGATGTAATTAGTAATTCATCAACGTTTTTCCTAGAGAATAGAATGGCTACTAACAATGTAATCTCGACCCTTGGAAAGATATACGAACATCAGAGAGAATGTATAGATGCATCACAGGCATATGTAATTATTTTTTTGCTGTAACGTAGTAATTCTACAATTTTAAAGATTCGATTCTATCTAGATAAATTTCCTTGAAAATCTCTTGTTTTTCTATGACATAAGTTGTTCCAGCCTGGTTAAGTTATTTTCCTATTAAGAATGATGTAGTCTAAGTAAATTTTTTACATGAGCTATTGTGCTCCATGGTAAACAAGTATACATAACAAAAATTCAAATATGATTATATTCTCTAGATTAGCCTGAAGGTTGCACTTCAGTGGTGAATCCTAGGGCATTTAGTGTCGTTGGTGCAGGGTTCAGTCACGGCTTGACTCCCCAAGACGACAACTTTGCCCAAGTTCCCACAAATAAAAAAATATAATACTCTCTAAATTATCCCTTATTTTTAATTTCCCTTCTGCATTTGTATGAATAGTTTAATCATGTGTTTCAAGTTTGATTCTCAACTTCTTGACCAAGGCAACTAGTATTTGCCAAAGATTATTTCTATTTTTTCTGAGGTTTGCTTTCAAAGCCTATTTATTTTTTCAGTCAATAAAGTATTTCAAGAAATAATTGCATCTCTTGTATGTATGATATTCTTCAAAGTGACACTCTTGATCTTGTGTAAGACTGTCATTCATTGAAAATGCCTATGAAGATTGTATATATAAAGCTAGAGTTGATTTTTTTTAATTAAACCTAAAAAGTGATCAGACTTAGGGAGAAATTATTATATTGTTATTTAAATTTGAGCAAAATTGGTCATTATTGTTCAACTTCAGTGAACTATAAAATTAAATTTATATGAACTAGATGCAGTTGTTTCATGTTTGTAGTATGAGTTTAGTTGCTATGTTGTGGTTCTTCTCAACTTAATCATTAGAGATATATAGATAGGGCACTCTAGATAGAATAGATAGGGCCAAATAGATAGGCGTTAGAGATAGATAGGGCCGTCTTGAGATCCTAATTGCCATGGTTCCGCAGCATCACAAGGAGCGATTGTGAGGACCTTTAGGTACTCGGAGAGGAATAGCCAAATCATTGGGATAATACAAATCATCGTTGTTCTCTCCGATATTTCACTCCCGAAATCGAAGACATTTTTAATCTTAAGAAAACAAACAATAACATTCTCATTTTGATTTTGAAATTATTTTTTGGTATTGGTTGAGACACACATCAAGACTAATTTTTTTATGTGCATATTTTATTTGTTGTTGTAGACCTAACATCTGAAAAAACAATTTCTAGAATTGTACAGCGTCTAAGGCAACTTTATCAAACCGGGCTGCCACCTCAACACCAAGCTATGCTGCAGTCTATTTTGTCACCGCAATCTTTATAGATAATTATTTTGGTCAGTTGATTTTCATTATTTTTGTGATTATATCCAGATAAGTTATTGAGAAATAGCCTTGCCCAAAGATAAAGCTTTGAGTCTGTTTTGAGATTTGTTTCAATCAATATATTTTGTTTTTTTGAAAAGCTTGGCTCTTTAGTCGTATGTCGGATAAAGACATTATAATTATAAAGGTCATAATTCAAACAATGTCATAATTATTCTTAACTAATTTTGGTTGATAATTATTCTTAAATTAAATTGTCTGGACATTTTGCTACAATTTTCTTTAGATATGTTTCTCTTTATTTGTAATATTGTTCGTTTACAACTTGCAAATATGCTTCAAGTCAAATGAAACAAATATGTACAAATTTTTATCGAGAACCGGAATAATTTAATCAGAGGTTAAAATCTTGGTTTGAATTATTTTAACGTTTTCCTTGATGCTTTCATTCATACTTTTTTGGAAGTTCTATCCATTCAATGCTTGGCAGTGTTGATATTTCTTAGTGATTCATATTGGAAATTTATTTAATGCATATGTTAAGTGCATGTTCGATTGTTAACAAAGACATAGTAAAGCATTTTATAAATAAATCATATTACTAGATTTTTCCACTATTATGCCAAGTCTATAATAATATCAGTAGTATTACCAAACTTACCTATTTTAATCTCCATAGAAACTTGATACATAACGCCAAATTTGATATTGATATTGATAAAGACGATATATTAATATGGTTAAAAAATTTAAAGTTTAATATAACACCACGTAAAATCTCCCAAAAATTAAACAAATGCTTATTTGATATTGATATTGAATTTCAGTCAAATCAAAGATTTAATGCATTGCCTCGTTGATTTGTATTCATGTTTTAGCCTGCTGCCCCACCCACACAACAACGATGGCTAAGCATGTTTTAGAAAAGGGCTGTGTGTGTCACTGCAGCCGCAGGATAAAAAATGTGCTGCAGAGAGGTTACATGGTTCATTCTACCTTAATGAAATGAAATGAGTTTTAATGACATCTACGAGACCAAATAGTTTATGGGACCAAGTGTCAAGATCATTAGAGATTTTTCATATTCTTTTCGAAGTCATCTCACCTCTTATGAATCTTTACCAACAGCCAGACTGTGTTGTGTAGCCTCTCCTCCTCAAATAATTCACTAAACTATTTCGCGTGCTGTGTTAACAAATCCTGCTTAATTATTCTTAATATCCTCTCAATTATCTTTAATTGCCATTTCTACATCATTCCCCATCCTATTGACTAAACTATTTCTATTTAGGGAAGAAAACCCAGCTAAAACTAGCCATCTCATATCCCTTCCGGAGCCAAAGAGAAACCCCATTTTTTCCTGGGGCTGTTTCGTTGAGGATTGGACGTCTCCCCGGCCACCAAATCGTAATTAGGAACTGATCCCACACAAACAAGATGGATCACTCTCACCAAGCAGAGAAAAGGGAAAGAGTGTGTGTCACTGCAGCCGCAGGATACATCGGATCGTCCATCGTCAGAAATCTGTTGCAGAGAGGTTATATAGTTCACGCTACTTTAAGAGATCCTGGTTAGTTTTACTTCATTTTTCTTTCTCTCTCTCTAAATTCTCTTCAATTGCGATAATTATCTTATATTAACTATATCCATTCTCGCAGGAAACCCCGCTAAATGTAATCATCTGTTATCCCTTCCGGGAGCCAAAGAGAGGCTCCATCTTTTCAAAGCAGATGTCTTTCAACAAGGCAGCTTTGATTCAGCTATTGAAGGTTGTGATTTCGTAATCAATTTGGCCACAGCTCTGGATCACCAGGTAATTCATTACCATATCTGGATACAGTTATGTTTTAGACCTTACTAGTATAACCGGATGAAGCTTAGGGTTGCAAGTGAAAAGAACAGCCGCATACGCATACAAATATTAAGAAATTGTTTGTGAGTTATCAGAGGGATATAGTCCAGACTGCTATTGAGGGAACCCTCGACATTCTAAGAGCTTGCAAGAAAGCAAAAAGCGTGAGGCGGGTGGTCCATACTTCCTCCATAGGCGCTGCTTTCCCCTTGAAAGAAAATGGAGAATATAAGGAGCTCCTTGACGAGTCCTGCTGGACTCCTGTTGATTATATCAGAAGCCAAAACCCCAGTTTTGGGGTAAGTTTTGAAGTTGTCTTGAAAAATTAATAAGAATCAATGGCACACCTTATATTTATTATATGTTATGTTCAGATGTATTGCGTGTCAAAGATCTCAGCGGAACAGGCCGCTCTGCGATACGGAGCAGAGGAGGGGATTGAAGTGGTGACAGTGTTGGTGGCAATGGTGGGCGGATCTTGCCTCACACCCATATTTCCCGGTAGCGCTTCAGTGATGTTAGCACCACTCACGGGTAGGCACATCTTTATCACTCTGCAATTTAGATTTACTCTCCTTCTGATCTCAAAATTGGAACCTGAAAATTTCGCAGGCGACAGAACATTTTACGAAACCTTGGTTTCATCCCAATCTTTGGCGGGCTCCATTGCATTGGTCCACGTGGAAGATGTATCCAATGCCCATATTTTCTTGATGGAACATCCATCTGCATCCGGTCGATATCTGTGCTGTTCAGAGGGTGCGACCATTGGTGGCATGATGGCTTTCTTTCGCAAACGCTATCCAGAAGTACCCCTCGCCTTTGGGTAAGTAAATTTAATGCTGACTGACCGCTCTTTGCATTCGATGTATGCGTTTTAGGGGCAATTTTTGATGGCTTACTGATCTGAATGTATGCTGTGCCTTCTTTTGTGATATCGAAGCGATTCGGAGGAAGTTGAGGTGAAGAAATTTGTGCCAATGTCTTCCAAGAAATTAATTGATTTGGGATTTTCGTACGAGTTTGGTATGGAAGAAATACTTAGTGACAGCTTTGAATGTTCAAAGCGAATGAAAGTCATGTAAGGGTTCACGTGTCCTAAATTTGACGGCAGTATATCTGTATTTGAGTTTTATTAGTAGAAATATAATCAGTTTGTTGTTGTTATCGCTGTTAAAACTTTATGTGGTTGCGGTGGTAAAATTTTGGCTGAATAATCAAAATTTTAAAATATTATGATAAATATATATAAATTATTTTTAATTTTTAATTTAATTTTATTAATATTTAAACAATAATTAAATAATTATCATTATTCACAAATATAAGTTTAATTTGAAAATTTTTAATATGAAGTTGTGGGTCTCAAATCTATTATTATTTAGGACTTCTTAAAATAGATTTAAAAAATTGTCTTTTTTGGCTATTTTTATTTTTTTATATATGATAATTGTGGGGTTGACGAGTCTATATTCGATTTGGAATCCAAGTCGAGGTTCTATCCTTGTACCTCTACTAAGTCAATCTGTCAAAATATCTTTTTTGTTTAAGTCCCCTAATCATTGGTGGGATTTGAACTTGGGTTGTCACTATGACAATGCATCTGCTTTAGATGTTGCACCACAACGAAGAGGATTAAAATTTGACATCATTTTAAATGCTTGTATTAATTGAGGAGCACCTCTCGAAGTGGGATATGGAAGTGGTCTTGGATTCATAATCTTCGGGGTGTGTTTAGCTTGGTACACATAGAGAAGTGCAACCGCTACATCAAGGTGTCCCATGGCCACTTGTTGAAAGTGTCTAATGTGCCCAATGGCAATGGAACTTAGGTTAGTAGTTACAAACTACTTGTTTCTCAAAGATTTAATGATTTAATATTGGAACGCTTCACATTCTATTAACAGAAAAATATAATTAACTATTGGAATGCTTTACTTGTTTCTCAAAGTAAAGTAGCCGGACAAATCAAATCTTAAGTTTTCGGATAAATGTATTTTTGTTTACTTATTTCTCACCACTAGCCCAAGCCCTTAGGTCTTTGACTTTATTTCTTAAGAATGGAAGTAATTTATGGAGGGGAACAGTAATACATTTTTTCAATGTTAATTTGGGGAGATAAGTGGTGGGCGACATCATAGAATCATGATATATTTTAGAATGTGACATGAAATTATTTTGAAATGAAAAATGGTAAAATAAAATTTATTTTCACTTATTTACATTTAAATACAAAGTGTTTTATTGATTTACACTTAAAAATATGGGATGTCTCATTTTTTTCCCTCTTAGATAAGTGGTTATTTTATACTATTACAAGAATTTTGTAATACTTCAAAAAACTCATTTTTACTTTAATTTTTTTGGAATGCATCGATATAACTATTATTAATCAAAAAATAATAATATAAAGATGGTTACAACAAAAAAGTAATCAGTTGGTATGTATGTTCCAAAATCGACGTTAATAAGAAAATGTAACTTAGAAAAACAAATTGTAGGTCACACATGACAACTTAGAGTCCACAAGATTACATCAAGAAATAAATGTAACACATATTCTTAAGCACAAGCCATAACCCCAAAAGTTGATGGAGGTAGATCATCTTTGGGAGGTTGGACATTCCAAGTAGAAATTTCAATCGAAGGAGGATCACACACCAACTAACTTTCTTGAGTAGCCTTAGGGGGTGCAAGGGAAAAAATGATGCCCCAACCAAAAAATAGCTAAACATAACTACCAACTAGACTACCCCCTACACATGTGAGCTCCATCACGACATGCTAATGGAGGACTTACCATGCGACAATGATGGAATCTCCCTCCCCTTCCACCCCTCAAGGAGGAGGGGTGGAGAAGTAGATTCAATTGTGAGGGTAGCTCTACTAATGCCTAGGCATTTGAGGAGGGGATCCATGAGGTGATTGGTCCAAAGGGATGCAACTCATACTGTAGGGAGCACTCCCATAGTCGTTGAGCAGTGCCTGCAAGTGTTGAAACTTGATCACCACCTCTTCCACATAAGATTGGATCTACATAAGAGCCGAAGAGATAAAAATCACATTGTCATTAAAATTAAACTATGAAGATGAATCTTCATTGTTAAAAATGGCTATATTTTGAGATCTCCATAGCTATAATTAAATTATAACTCTAAAGAAGTTCTATATAAAATCATTGTATGATAACCATTTATATTTGTCCCAAAAAAAACCATGCATAAAAAGAATGGCTTTGGATGGAAAAGTTGGAAAACATTATGGATCCCTTTCCAAATAGATTGAGATCTTTAACACATCCAAATGAGATGTTTAAAGGACTCAAGTCTAGAGTAGGTCAAACATCTAGGTTGAGAAATTGTAATGTGTAAGAGACACTCCCTAAGAGGAAGGCCTTGATCTAATATACACTAAAGAAAGTATGTAATCTTGGCTTGAGATTGGCATTCCATATTTTGTTAATTCTGATGAGTGAAGTCTTGGGTGAAAAATTTAAATTCTAACACCTATTTAGCTTGTCTAGAGAAGAAGAGAAGGGGATCATGGTTTGATAAATGAGACTTTTCTGAGTTAAGTATCATAATTCCATCTCTAGTCCTTCCATCATGCACATGGAGGTTGTAAACCCATCTTATGCATCATGACATCGGCCATTAATTTTTAGATACACAAAATGGAAGGTAAGTCCACATTAAGCAACTTGTATTTTGCATTTTAGCAGATGTCATGAGATCCAATCTCAAGAGGAAATCAAATCCTCAATAGTGTGATTTCCTTTTATAAATAGGCTTAGAGTTGTTATACTTGGAATTTATATTAAAGGAAGCCTATTTTTGGTCATAATAAGAAACCACCAGATATTATGGTCATTAAAGGAAAGTCCATTGTGGTATCCATCCCTAATCCACTTTAGAAAGGGATTCACAAATTTAAATGCTTTTCAAATGCTCTTGGATACAAATGAACATTCTATCCTATTAGGGGTAATGGTTATCAATAAAGTGGGTGATCCAATGTTTTTCCAACTAATTTTTCCATGGGGGCACCTAAAGAAATACAACGCCTTAGCATGATTATCCAAGACTCATTACCTTCAATTTATGTAACTACCCATTTGGCACAAAGGGAAATGCTTTTTCTATATACATCAGTGATGTCCATTCCTCCTTGGTCGTGAGTAAGGCAAAATATATCCCAAGCAATCCTATGGTAGTCTCTAGTTTGACTAGCATTGGCCCCCAAAAAATATCTAAGTAACTTTGCTAATTTATCATACAAGGATTTGGAGGGGCCCTAATATGAGGAGTAGTATACATGAGTGGTTGCAAGGATTTTGGTAAAAACCTGAAACTTACTTGCTAAAGAGAGAGGCTTGAAGATCCAATAAGAAAGGTCTTGTTTTCCACTCTATCAACAACATATTTCCACATATCTGAAGGAGAACTATCAAAATAAAAAAGAATACCAAGGAATTTGATTATTTTTCCTTTTTGTATCAACTTCCATTGATAATGATGGAGCCTTCAGTAAGTGTATCATGCTTTGTCTTTAACACTAAGTTTTGGCCCATTATAGATTAGACTCTGAGACTTTGCAAAAAAATTCAAGGCATTGAAGTGCCTCTCTTAAGGAATCTTATTTATTTTTGAAAGTGAGGAAGATATCATCTACAAAATGTCCATTGATGAATTGAGAGGAATAAACAAGAACAACGATACCCTTGATTAGTCATCAATCTACTTAGTGAATAAGAAGATAATCAAATGCCTTGGCAACCAAAACATATAAATTAATCGAAAGATGGAAACCCTGTCTAATGGAGTGAAAAAGTTGGAATTTTTCCCATTGATGGTGAGGCAAGCTGAAGCATCAAAAAATTAAGTTTGCATAGTTGAAAGAAAGAATTGGCCAAAACCCAAAGGCTTGAACATTGCTAGAATAAAGGGCCATATTATCTAATCATAAGCTTTTTCAAAATCAAGTTTGAGGGAGATGGTTCTTTGAAAAGAGGCATGATCACATTTCATTCCTTCCCAAAATACAATTAAAATATCTAGTGTGTGTGTGTGTGTGTGTGTGTGTGTGTGTGTGTGTGTGTGTGTGTGTGTGTGTGTGTGTGTGTGTGTGTATATATGAAGCTTGTTTGCTCTGGTCCAATAATTGCAAGTAAGATATGGCAGAGGTGATTCAAAAGAACCTTGGAAATTATTTTTTAAGAAACATTCAAAAGGGTGATTAGGCACCAACTAGTAATAGGTTTCGGGTCATCAGACTTAGGGATGAATTCAATATTGCATTGGTTGAAAATATCTCCTAATGATTTATTTTTCAAGGCTTATTTATAAACTCGCAACAAATTAAGCCCCACAAATTGCCAAGTAACTTTATAAAATTTGATAGGAAATCCATCAATCCTTGTCACCTTTTCATTGGCCTTGAATTGCACTACATTGAATATCCCATAAAGAGAAAGAGGGGCATCACATTGTTTTTGATCTAAAAAGCTAAACTTGCAGGTTACCACATTTGTAATACCTAGGTTTTCTCCACCAAATTTGGGCATGGAGCATCAATTTATAATGATCTAAGAAAGCCGAGGAAATTTCCAATAAATTTTTGAGATGCTTATGAGTAAACTTGATGGCTTTGATTTTCTCCTTGTCTTGTTTGGACTTAAGAGACTTGAAGAAATACTTTGAGGCACAACCCCTAATCTTGAGCCAATGCAAATGGGCCTTGATTTGTGCCCTTTTGGCCATATGGTTATTAGTTATTTTAATATTTTACTTGAGTGAAGTAACTATGAACTGAAGCTATGAGTCAAAAGGGTTTTTATATAACATGGAGGAAATCCTCTGATATTATTGAATGACAACACCATCGGCCCACTTTTGAACCCACTTAATTTTCTTGACATAATGGTAGAATAAAGTCGCAGTGTGGTTGATCACATCACTATACCACTCAATCCAATTAGTAGAGTATGACAGACATGGGGGTAAATTCCATTGATGTGGCCTCCAACCACAAAATGGATTCAAAAATACCTAAACCTCACATAACACATAACACATAACACTCTCATGATTTCAACACATAAATTAAATACATTCTCATTAATTCCCTCACAAATACAAAAGCTTTCAAAAGAGCATTGCACTCATTACATAACTTGGCATTCAAACTCCAAGGAGACTTTCAAGAGGACTTCAAGATTATCCCCAAATATTATTCTTACAAACTCATCTCATTCCCAACCTAGCCTCCCAAAACTAAGCAAGATTACAATCTTATATAAAATACATGAGAGGGAAATAACAAGGGGGCCCAAAATGGTGCAATCCCTTCACATGGAGGGAATATTGGCAAGAGACAAAGTGTCCCCCAAGATAATCCATGTCACATGCTTTATGGGTCATTTTTGACTAATCACAAAGGTCACATGTTAAATTTGGAAACACCTTCAAGCAAGGACAAAAGGAAAATCAAGATGCCAATATGAAATAGTGACTTATGTCTCCCCACTTAGCATAAGCTTCCAAAAGGGGTAGGTTTACTTTTTGACCACTATTTTCTTTCCCCACATGAAAAATTAGACCCATGCCACCTAAGAAATCAAGAATAGTGTTGTGGATACCTCACAGGATGAATAGCATCTTCCACCTCATCAATGAATAGTAACTTAGGAATAGTGCCCATAAATAATGTTTTCTCACTACATCATTCTCCTTTGGTTGAAAAAAACTCAGCTCCTATGAGTTGTCTTGATTATTCTCCAAGCTTTGTAGCACACATACATGAACACATGATCATGCGAGAACATAAACATAACACTTCGTTTTTGGGTGATACAAGATTGCCTGAACCCTTGGATGCTCTTGCATCAAACACTCGAGGTAGATAATTGATAATTTGATCACATATATGGGGTAAGTAATATAACCACTCTTTTGGTCATGAGGGGTAATGACCATGGTAAACATACCAGTGCACACAGAGAATTTTATTTTTCTTTCACCACTTCTAGTTTCTACAGATTGGCCCTAAAACCATCTTTATGGACACACACCTCCCATCTGAAATCGTCTTCTTTCACCAAATGCTCATCAATATCCCAATGAATTCATATGTTCACTCCAACCCATGACAAAAACTCATGATATTACACCCACCCAAAACCATCCTCCTCCACCAAAATCCCACCTAGATTTCTTCATCCATCATCCAACCACCTATTGGATTATCCATAACATCACATAACACATCCACTTACAAATCCTCTCTCATGGATGCAATTATATTCATCTTTTCCTCCCCATGTACACTATCTTGCACAAAAATATCCTCCAAATCTTCCATCATGGAAACATACAACATTATCTTGTTGCTCTCTTCACCCACATGCACCTGTTCAAGGCTGCAATCTACACTCTCATGTAACTCTTCATTATTGCATTTTTCACTCACTCACAAATCCTCATGGCTGCAATATTTTTCAATATTCACTCCATCATCCTTCATAAGTATGTCCTTACACATGGGCTACCCACATGAAAAATCCTCTCTCATATTTCATTTCATGGCAATCTTCTTCATCTTCTCTTCTCTCTTTAAGGCAATTCTCATCTCTTGCCTCTTTCTTCTCTCAATAAGCAGCTTCACAGGCTACTTCATCCTCTTCTTCATTACTATGCCAAATCCTTATCTCTCTTCCTCTTGCATATGTTCCATCATCATACTTAATTGGTCTTGGATCTTCATTAACATATTCACCACGTCTTTTGTTTCATTCTTATGTGTCATATTCATACCTACAAAATAAAAAAAACACTCACTCTAACATCTTCTCCTCTTAGAAAGATTCAAACTTACTCTGATACCATTTGATGTGGCCTCCAACCACATAATGGATTCAAATAATACCTAAACCTTACATAACACATAACACTCTTATGAATTCAACACATAAATTCAATACATTCTCATTAATTCCTTCACAAATACAAAAAAATTCAACAAAGGATTACTCTCATCACATAACTTGGCATTTACAAGCCAAGGAGGCTTTTAATAGGTCTTCAAGCTTATTCCCAAAGCTTATTCTCATAAACTCACCTCATTCCACACCTATCCTCCCAAAAATAAGCAAGATTACAATCCTTTATAGAATACATGAGAGGGAAACAACAAGGGGACCCAAAATAGTGTCATCCCTTCACATGGAGGGAATATTAGCAAGAGACAAGGTGTCTCCTAAGATAATCCATGTCACATGATTCATGGGTTCATATTTTACTAAACACAAAGATCACATGGCAAAGTTGCCACCACATTCAAGTAAAGACAAAAGGAAAAGCAAGATACCAATATGAAATAGTGACTTATGTCTCCCCACTTAGCATAAGCTTCTAAAAGGGGTAGGTTTACTTTTTGACCACTCTTTTCTTGCCCCACATGACAAATTAGACCCATGCCACTTAAACACTCAAAAATAATGTTGTGGACACCTCACCAAGATGAATAGTGTCTGCCACCTCATTAGTGAATAGTAAATTATGAATAATGCCCATGAAAAATGTTTTCCTATTGCATCATCCATACTCTAGTGATGAGTCGAATGGTCCCCTTGTGGCTTTAAAGGGATGTGCTTAAGAAGAATTGATTATGTCAGACTTCTAGATGGCCATCACCCCAGTCCAATCTATAATTGATGGGATTATGATCATAGAGAAAAATATCTAGATGTAAAATGCCATTTTTCCTATCAAAAGCCTTAAAGTAGAATACATGTTTCTCAAATAACATAACACAGTTCAACCATTTTAGGACCCTATTGGAATTGACATGAAAATTAGATCAAATGAACCATGGTTTATTAGTTAATGCATTCTGACAAAGGAGTGGGCCCATTAAGACCCATTGATGTTTAAAATAATACCATGCTTCATGTTATCCAACACACCATTTCATCATAAACGCACCAAATTTTTCCTTGAGACTCTCTATCATATTATAGTTACAACAAATCAGCTAGTTGGATAGGGCCATAATATTAGCAATCCATCTCCATAACATTTTATGTCAGAGCCATCATTAGGGGTGTAAACATTGAGAACTCCTAAGGAATAACCATCAATGTCAAGTAATACCCAAATAACTCAATGCGATGAATCTTCTCTTTAGGAAATAATTAAGGGGAAAATTTTAATAAAACTAAAATATTGGCACCACCATGTCCATCTTCATGAAAATTAGAAAATTTAGATGCGCTAGACCATATATTCCTTGGAGATGATTGAAAAAGAAATACTAAAATTGTAACTTCTTGTAAAAAAAATGAAATCTAGAGAACCCAATCATTGACAAGTGATGTAGACAAAGATTTTGTGGAGGACTATGTCAAAACTTGAACATTCAATGAGATAAAATTCATTAGGAGGAAACCTCCAAGAATAATTTTCTTTACTCATATTTTATATCTACTTTTGAACCAATCATCACAAAATGGTTTCCTAAATATGATTGTTGGTCTAAAAAAATTAAAAAAACCTAATTGGAATGGAGTGATGTTTATCCCTATTTACTTCTCGAGGAGAGTTTTCACTACTATGATGTGGAGTGTGTGACCATCATGTGGTATGAAGACTTATAAAAGGTGTTCTAGCATAATAAAAAATTATTGATAAATGATTAACTTCAAAAAATTTGCTCTAAGAGGTCATGAGGTCACTATGATAATAAGGGGGAATAAAGGAAGGAGGTAACTATATCCATCTTTTTCTCCTCTTAATGAGGTTTGACAACTGAGGTAGTGGGGGATACATTAGGATTTTTATTCCTAGTGGCTATTTTTTGTTATCCATCATAGTCCAACCATCATTTGTTTTAGCTATCTTTTATTTTTTAGGTGATCCTGATTGACAAGTGGCTTTGAGCACACTATAAGGTGATAATCATGAATCCTATGGTCAAGTGGTTGCCATATAAATAATGTGTTTGGGAGATTTAAATAGGTGACATTTTACAAGAAACATTCCATCCCAAATAGATATCAATGGAGTCTTTCATGTCCTTTATCAAATCAACCTCAACACAAACACACTTATAGAGAATACAAATTAAAAATTATAAACTTCATGACAAAACACCCACCCTATGGGTTTGAAAATATCATTTAGGATTTTCCATAGATGAAGTGTAAGACCTAAAGCTCAACCCAAACATGACCTTAAGGGAAGGGAAGTATGTTCAGACACTCTAAAGTGAAGAATCCAAGGGGACATAATCATGGGGATAATCCTTAAGAATCAATAGTTCAATATAGATAAGATAGCCTAAAATTGAGAGGGATCCTTCAAGGAGAACAAAAAAAAAACTTTAGTAAGGTTATGAGCACTAGTAAATTGAAAACCCAAGGGTTCCCAATGATGTTGAATATAGGCATTGAGGGAGTCCTTAAAATGGATACACCCAATATAGTAAGCAATAAGAAAATTTTATTTATACCATCTACACACATTATCAACATCTACTTGTAAGCAAACATCAAGTTGAGGAGGATTATAAGAATATGTACCTCATCATAAAGCTTTGGGATGAAACTTTGAGTTCATTTCAGTGCCATCCTTCCAATGTTGGAATAATGGCTATGACATATTAGTTGAGGGTCATTTAAATAAAATCATTGGGTGGAGACTAAAACATAATAAATGTGAGCTTAGTCTTGGAATTAACATAAAGGTGGTATGAAAATAGGATGAGACAAGATAACACAATACATGACAAACATAAAAACCCTAGTAGAGCAAGTTTTTAGCCCTTTCTTAGTTTCAAAAAATATGCTTTCAATAATTGTGTATTTGCATGATTAAGAGTTATAAATAAATTAAATTTGATGATCTAAGGCTTCCAAAATCTAATATTATGAGTTTTTTTAAGAAATAACAACTTATGATTTTGAACATTCATGTTTTGAATCACACTCTAGAATTTATCATAAGAACAAATATATGTAAAAATAACACATTATGGTTCATTATATAAACAAGGGTCGTGTAGTGGCTAGTTCCTGTCATAATTATTTAAAAGTATTTTTTTTAATTACTTGAGATAGGATGACATTTATTATTAGTGCAAATTGGTTCAATAATAATAAAAATGAATAATAGAATAAAACAACTAATGAGTGCATCTTGCTAATTGAAACAAATAAATGTGACGGATTTAAGATAAGTGTAATAATATATAAGAGAATCAAAATAAAAAATATTAAAATCTAATTTAGATGTAAATTTGAATATAAAAAGGATCACATATGTATTATAAAATCAATTGATAAGCTATTTAGATACAAAACATTGTCTAATAATGAGTTGAGTATGTAGATTGAAGATCAGTGTCATAATGGCTATTAATTTATGATTAATTTTGTTGATGTAACATTAGACTAGACACTTAAGATATTTTTGCCTGAAAATGTTCCTTGTACATGTTAGAAAAGGTGGTCTCAAGTAAATGCAAATTTAAGTTAACAACAAAATATAGATTTTTTACCACAAAATCAAAATCAATGAGTCCATAAAAGTACCATTTCCAGTGAAGTTATTCCAATGCATTATTTGATGGAATGTGTCATGGTTTTAGGATTTTCAAAGCTAGTTCATATGGTAACCTATTTAAGGTTTGAATTTAATTGGCCACACAAATAATAGTTTGTGTCAAACATTTAGTTTATTGCATCCCCATTCATGCTAAAGTTCACTTCAATTTTTTTTATAGGTCAAAGGGGAAGAAAACGTTAGTATAGAATTGTATCTACTCCAAGTTTAAAAATTACAAGAATGACTTGCATGTAATGGTGGACCTGATAGTGTACAGTAAAAAAACCCATACTATTATGTCACCAAGGCCTAAGGGTAATGAATTCATAGCTTAATAGTTCATACTCGGGTACTCCTTTTACACGTGTGCACTTAATAAGACACTTATTCCCTTCACTACTCAATGAGCAGTATTTTTATTATCCAAATCACATGGTTAAGTTGTCCAATGTTGGTAATACTTAGTTATAACCTATAGATTATAAATTATAAATTACAATGGCTTCCAAGGGGAAATGCATGTAATTAATAAAAGTGGTTTAAACTTTAGTGCTCTTATTATTACATCACATGTGGCAGTTGCGTCAGGTCGAAAGATGCTTCTAACTACTAAAATTTCTAGGGATTTAAAAGTTATCTAAGAAACTGCCCTTGTTTGATGATCACACTTGCTATCCAAATTGGTGCATGTGGGTAAATTTTATGGTATCTTTAGTGTCAAATTTATATATTTATTATATATATCTTCTTTGCATGCCATTTCCTATCGCATATTGTGTTACCAATATTAATTAATTTGATTACATTAAATATTTTCTAACATCTAAACTATAAAATAGTATTTTTTATGTATTTAAAAGAAATAAAATTAAATAATTAGTTTTTGGTTAGTTTATTACATCCAAATTTCGTATGAATTTATATTATGAAGAATTTCCAAAAACAAAGCAAAATGTTTCTTATAAACATATACGTTTACACAACATTTGTTGAATATTTGTATTGTTACATTTACTTCCACATGTTTATGTGGAGAGTGAAATTATATGTCACATTATTTTAATGCTTTACACCACTCGTTATTATGTACTCTCACCAAAAATTTATTTACATGTATGCATCTTTACCTAAAGATCAATTTAATTTTGTAATTTTAATGCTTCTTTCATTGAATTGAATCACAGTGTCAATTTTATCATCATGCAAGCATGTCCTTAAGGAGTATTATTCATGTAGATTGATGGATTATCTATGTACTTTATGTTCACTTATTTGGGCATAAATATCTTAGCTAGATCATATGGTTAAGTTTCCCAACATTGGTAATATTCAATCATACCCAGTAAATTGTAAATTATAACAGTTTCCAAGGGAAAATATGTGTAATTAATAAAAATAGTCTAAGGTTTGAAGCTCTTAATTATTGCTTCATGTATGATGTCCATGTCAGGTCAAAAAAAATGTTAACTATTAAACTTTACATTGATTTAAACCCTATCCAAGAAACTATCCTTGTTTGTCGGTCACACTTACCATGATAAACAAACTAATAGAGAAGTGGTATAATATGGTGTATTAAATTATTAGTCCCTACCAAGGCATCAGGGTAGGGGACTATATGAATCACTTTTTGATTACTTGCATAGCTCTTGGCCAATTAAAGAGCTCAAAATACATATCACATTAATAAATTACAAAGTTTAGCTAAAGTATATGACATAAATATTAGCATTTTCCTTTGGGCCTTATTTGAGAATATTACATAGAAATTAATACAATTATGTGTTGGATATTATAGATTGCAGTGATCTATAGGTTATCGATGCTAGCCATATATGGTTCCATACGAGCGTTATGGATTTTGCAGTGGGTAGGGTTAAAAACATGAGGCAATATTTATTTATGGTAATATAATATTAGGAAGTTATATGCCATGTATGGATTATATTGGATCTCATAGGTCATCTAAATTTTTATAGGCACCTGAATCGTTAGGATGCTTCCACATGGAAGCATCTTAGGCACCTGAGGGTTTAGACATAGCTAAGCTACCCTGGTCCTTAGCTACCTAGAATGATTCCATGTGGTGACATTCAAGGTACCTGGGGGTCTCTATGTGGTTGAGTCCTCCAAGCTCCCAAGTGTCTGGCATGCTCCCATGTGGAAACATCCCAAACACTTGGGGGTTAGGGCATAGTCAAGTCCCCAAGCCCTGGGTGCCTAAAATGTTTCCACGTGGTAACATATTAGGCATATAGAGGTATCTATGTGGTTGACTCCTATAAGCACTCAAGTTCTCAGGATGCTGCCATGTGGTAACATCATGGGAAATTAGCTTGATTAAGAGTTGTTAGGCGATGTAAAGGCTTGAGTCCCTAAGGCCCTAAGATTATGCTACTTGGTACCATCCTGATAATTGGGTGACCTAAGAATGAATAACTACTATAAAATATGCATGCCCCTTAGAACCCAGGATTGTTTCCATGTGGCAACATACTGGGAGCTCAAAATCTTGAAGTGATGGTAATATTATCCCAGACCAAGGGAGTCAATGTCACATCCCAACTCCTCGCTAAGAAAACATAATTATCCATGGATATTTATAGTTAATAATTTGATTTGATTATTTTTAACTAAGCTTTGAGATATATGTTGTTATGGGATAGTTGTATATTGCTTAGGTTACATGATTACGTTGTTATGAGTTAGCTATAGTGTATATCCTTACAACATGATCATGTTGATTTGTTATTTTAGTTATATTTTATGATGTATGTATATCATGATGTTATGGTCTAATTACTTAATTTTTATGAGGTTGATAGAGGAAAACTCATCCCTCAGAGTGTGACGGAGGGAGAGCATCATCGGAGAAGGTGATGTAGATGGAGTTGCTAGGAGATGATAGAAAAACTAACTAGAACCCTGCACACACCACATTAGCTAGCACATGTTAGATGCATAATGAAATGGTTAGCATAGTGTGTTTAATGTTTCTTGTATTTAGATTTTTTTGCTCATGGTTAGTTTATTTTAATGTTTATATTAAACTCACATTATGTGTTTGCATTCTTGTTGTATCTATAACCATTAATGTTTTGTGATTTTTATAATTAGAGTAAATGTGTAATTATTAATTAATTAAATTATCATTAGATCCTTAAGTTGTTTAAGGCGCTAATTTAATTAGTGAATATATATAAATTATTACAATTAGTATTAAATATGATAATTTACATTTAAGAGAATAGAATAAAAAATAATAAACAAAGAGAAATGGAAAGGTTTAAATTTAGGAAAAACAAAAAGAAAGATATATATATATACATATATATATATATATATATATATACATACATATATATATATATATATATATATATATACATACATATATATATATATATATATATACATACATATATATATATACATACATACATAAGAAAAGGGACACAATTTCTATAGGAAGAGAAGACAACATAGAGGAAGGAGAAATTAAAGGAGAGAAATCAAGGGAGAAGAAGATCAATTGAATTTATTTCTAGGTAGACGGTGCATTGGGTATCCATGTATATTATTATTAATTTATGATTTTTTGCTTTTGTATTAAAAAAGAGATTTAAAAATATAGGATCTTCTTTCAAATAAAGTGCAATGTGAAAAAAAATATAATCAAAAAATTGTAGACCAACATCCTATACAGAGATTATATTGAATGAAAATATAGTATTTGGAAGGTAAACAATATTCTAATGACTTATATTATTAGAAATTAATGAAATTATTATTTAAACTAAATCATTGTATAAGCAATATAAAGCTACACATTTGGTAATATGCTATCAAAAACCTAGAGATATAGGCAACAATCTTATGAAAACAAACAAGGATAAATAGGCATCAATTTTAAGAAAAATGGTCAAGGGTAAAGAGTAGAGAACCATATAAAAATTACAACAATTCATGTAAGTATATAACTAATTGTCCCTATATACTAGCTAACAACTTAACTAGCTAAACAAGAGAATATTCATAAAGATTGGTTTACATGGTCAAAATAGGGAGGACTGTTACAACAAAGATCCACATGCAGTTGGGGAGATCCTTGTGGGATTTACAATTGCTTCTTTCAACCATATTTGGTTACCAAATCTCATATACAATGTATTCATATCATCTTGTCCAAAGTTACAACCTATATCTACTAGAGTCTATAAGTGGAAAGATACATATAGATAAAAGCCCATATAAAGATATATAAAAATTATAAAGTATCCTAAAGATAGCCTTGGAAACATGTTTTAGATGAGTCAGTAGCTCGACTATCATAATTCGTAGCTCAACTGTCAAAATATGTAGTTCATCTATCAAAATCTATAGCTCGATTGTCATAACCTAAAGCTCAACTATGAAATTTCATACCTATCTATCGAGGTCTATATAACACATGACAAGTTTAGAGCTTTGCTATAACGATAGGTTTCTGACTAAAGCCTTCCTTGCCTTCATGTGATCATATCAAGACTCTTGTTTAGATGTTATAATATCTGTAATTATCAAAAATGGAGGACTAAACATGAAACCAGTTAGAATATTATTGAAATAATGGTAACTCAGACTCACATTAGATTAAATAGACAAAAGCATTCATCTTCTACCTTAGACTAGTTATAAGCCCTACAACTACATACAATGTTCAATCTAAATGGCATATTAATGGTTGTGAAGGATGATATATTATGGTTATAATGAGTCATAGTATGGACTCATCAATTAATGTCAAACCATAGATAAAATAGTGATCCTATCTATCTTTAACTATTTATATGGTATTGTATTTTCATGTTATAATTATAACCTTCCATGAATATATGTATTTGTTCCATAATATTACAGAGTATTGACATATTCTATAACAAGATGCCAATAAGGTGATAGTGATCAAGTAACTAACTAAGAATTGTAAAATACTATAGATAAACCGCCTCCACATATGTGGTTGAGCATGTGCGCGCGTGCGCACACACACACACACACACACAGAGATATATCTAATAATTAGGAGTTATAATAAGAATATATCGTATAAGGGTGTATCAGGTTATTTGCCTCTAAAATTTGTTTACAAATATAAAACAATTGGTCACATGGATTCTGACAGTTGAGAAATTATGAAAACATAAATATAGACTCCTAACCTAGCATTTAAATATAGGATCATTTTCATATAAAACATAATTAAGATTATGGGACTTTTGATTCTTGAAAGATAACTAGTTGTTTGAATAGAAACTTATGCTGTCATTGATTTATAACTACTTTATTATGACTGGTTGGAGTATTTAGTATTTATGCTTAAGAACACTAGACTATGATAATATGGTTTATCATAGGTTGCATTATATTTGAAAACTACTTATAGTAATTAGAAATTACAATTAGACCTAGGTGGTATAAAATGTAGTTATCATTTCTATTATATATGTGATATATAATATTATGAGATTCATTCATACATTTGATGGAATAAATGTATGCTTTTAGATTATCCTATGCTTAACATGTTATATTATTTCTAGTAGGATGTAATCTATATAAATCTATTGGTTATACTATATTAACCAAATCTCGCATTGTTGATACTACAGAAGTAGTGAGTGTTAATCACGAAATATACTGAGAGGGGGGTGATTCAGTATATTATATATCTTTTACTTAATCAAATTCCTTTTCTTTAACCACACATTCAAGATATACAATAAAATTGAAACAATAATATGCACCACATGAGAGAGAGAGAGAGAGAGAGAGAGAGAGAGAGAGAGAGAGAGAGAGAGAGAGAGAGAGAGAGAGAGAGAGAGAGAGAGAGAGAGACCAAATTTTTACATGGAAACCTAAAGTGGGAAAAAAACACAGAGAAAAATCTCAAGTATATGAATGAGCACCAACTCAAATTACAAATTTTTCAAGCAACTTGTAAGAGCACCAAACCCTTTACTGAGCACCAAAACAATAAATATTTGTGAGAACCAATCCACAGGAGCACCAACCCTTTGCAAATATTTGTGAGCACCAACCCACAGGAGCACCAACCCACAGGAGCACCAACCCACAGGAGCACCAACCCCTCTTGTGTATAAAACACAACTATCTCTCAATTTTGATTACTCAACAAATGATATAACTCTAAAATATCTCTTGTTTTTCTCTCTTCTAAAACAAATACAAACCGTGCACTCTCTTGCATTTTACAAATGTCTTCTCAAGCCTTTCTTTATAGATTTCCAAATGACCTTTGGCAGTCACCCTTTGTGACCCTTCAATCCTCATGGAAAATGGTGCCAAACTTGCATGACCCTTCGTATCCTTGTATTTGAAAAGTCATATGGTGACCTTTCATAAGCAAAGGCATCATTTCCTCTTTTGCCTTTATCATGGTAACTTTTTGTATTCCTCAAAGTGTCCCTTCATGGAAAAATGCACCATACCTCTTTTGTCTTAATATGGTGACTCTAAGAATTCCTTAAGATGACTCTTCATGAGAAAATGCATCCCATTCCTCTTTCATCTTTTACCCTGTGACTCTTTGACTTATCCATGGGCCCTCTTTTGACTTATATGCAACCAAAAATATATTCATTAATATTAACACACATTAGCCAAGATATAAATATTAAAAACACCATTAAATGCAATGGGGCCTTTATCACCAATGATGCTAGACCTTTGACATCAATGACAATATTTTCAATAGTGAGATAGACTTTAATAGCTTACTAACATCACAATGCCAAATGCAGGTAAATCGATCAAGTGGTGTGTATGATTTTGACTCATCCTTAGCTCATTATTTATTAGAAAATTTGGTCAAAGTAATGTTAAATTAGAAATTTTTATTTCATGAGTATGATTTACATGTTTGTGTGATATCCTCATTAGAACAAATTTCTTTATGATATACCACATGTTTACTTTTAGAAATCATACAACACATAGGTACTAATTGTCTCTCTGAGTTCCCATGCCATCACTATCGACTCATCCATGAAGGGAGGGACATTATTTGATGGTATTAGTGTGGGGATCCTTAGTCCATGGTGTTGGGAATTAAAAAGTTTAAACCATATTTAATATGACTATAAATCAGATCTAAATTATGCACTAATATGCATCATGAAAACATTCCTCAAATCATAATTATTATGAAATCATGAATGAAGAGAATAAGATAAAAATAACATATAACACAGATCTATCAGAATTCACCCAATGTGGGCTACATCCACCAATAAAATACTCAATAAAAATTGTAATAAAAAATAAGATTACAATGAGCTCTCATAGAGATAGAATATCTCCTGTAGAAAATGTTGTACAAAAATAATAATGCACTTTCCCCTATACCTAAAATTTACTATATCTCACAAGTTGTTATACCACGCCCTATAATAAACACCTACACTTTTCAAAAATATCTACACTTTGAATCTGATCTTCAAATCCACACCCTACAAATAAACCATAAAACTCTAAAGGTCACATCACACTTGTATATATAGCAAACCAAGGGAAAATATAAAAAATGAGGAGAAACTCACCATGCTTATCCAAGATAATAATTATCCACTAAAGGACACCTCAATTCTACTTAAATGAGCTTATTTAAAATATCCATCAAGAAGGAATATGCCAAGTTTATCTCTCCTCTTCCAAAGGTGCATTTTCTAAGGACATGTGATCACAACCAACTCCTTAAAACAAAGAAGGCATTACATTTTTCAATAAACAACTAACTTTCTAAGATCAAGGAAGTCAACATGGAAAATAGGCATCTAAAAACTAACTCCATAAAATATGGAAACATAGAAATTAGAAATATAAGGAATATTCCTCTCACATGTGGAGAAAGGTTATACAAAAGGTGGAGTAAGGCAAATTGTGCTCCCCACATTTGTGGATCTCTCTAGGCCCCAAAAATATATCTATATTTTCATGTGATAACCCCAAAATATTCCACACTCAATAATATCCCACTTAGATACCATTTCTCCTAAACAAAATCTATCACTGCTTCATGACCACTAAGGCCAACTAAATCTGAACATAGTCTCAACAAGTCCAATGTGACCACCTTGGTCATCATATCTGTAGGATTCTAGATAGTATGAATCTTCTCCAACTTCACCAAGTTCTCCTCCAAATTTGTCTTGATGAAGTGATAACGTAATTGAATGTGTTTCATCCTCGAGTTAAAAGTAGAGTTCTTTGGCAAGTGAATAACACTCTGACTATCACTGTGTAGTCTCCTAACTTCTTGCTCATGCCCCAACTCTTGAAAAAAATCCTATAACCAAATCATCTCCTTGCTATCCTCTGTAGTAGCAACATACTCTACCTCTGTGGTTGACAAATCCACAACCTTATGTATTCTAAAAATCCAACTAATCATTGTATCTCTAATATTAAATATATAACCTATCATACTCCTACTATCAATATCCCCTACCATATCCAATTCCAAATAAACACATAAAGTGGTATATGATCCATCATAACCTAATGCAAAATCCATGGTTCCTCTCAAATATCAAAAAATCCATTTCACTACTTGTCAATGCTCATAACCTAGATCACTCATGTACCTACTCACAACTCTCACTACTTGGGCATTATCTAGCCTAGTACAAACCATGGCATATATCAAGATTTCAACTACTGATGAGTAAGGTACCTTAGACATATTGATATTTTTAGCTTCTATCTTGGGACACTGATCATTTGTAATCTAAAGTGACCTTCTAAATGAGTACCAATAGATTTAGCATCTAACATGCTAAACCTTTCCAATACTTTCTTCACATACTCTAATTGGGATACGATCAGCTTCCTCTCCTTCTTATCATGAGAAATCATCATACCGAGGATTTTCTTTAAAGCACCCAAATATTTCATAGAAAAGGAGTCACTAAGTTATTTATTGAACATATGAATATGTTGTATGTTCTTTCTTGCACCTAATATGTCATCCACATACAAGCATAAAATAATAAAGGAAACATCAAGAAAAGGTTTGATGGACACACAATGGTTAGAATTACACCTTTGATATTCTTGTTCCAACATAAAATAATCAAATTTCTTATACCATTATCGTGGAGCTTGTTTCAAGCCATACAAGCTCTTCTTTAGTCTGCACACGCAGTTCTCCTTCCCTTTGACTTGCTTCATATACAACTCTTCATCCAAATCACCATGAAGAAAAGTAGTTTTCACATCTAATTGTTCTAAGTTCAAATCATCAACTACAACTAAACCAAGAACAATCCTAATAGAAGTCATTTTTACAATAGGAGAGAAAATCTCATCAAAATCAATACCTAATTTTTATACAAACCCCTTGACTACCATCTTAGCCTTATACCTTTTTCTCCCTTCATCCTCTTCTTTTATTTTGAAGATCCACTTATTTGGCAATGCACTCTTTCCCTTGGGTAGCCTTACCAAATCCCACGTTTGTTTCTCCATGAGAGATCTATGTTCTTCATCCATAGCTTGTTCCCATTTGATGCAGGTATCTACCTGCATTGCTTCCTCATAAAACTCTATTTCTCCACTATCAGTGAGTAATAAATAATTCAAAGAAGGATAAAAATGTTTAGGTGCTCTTCTTACTCTAGAAGACCTTCTTACCATAGGAGTTTGAGGTCCTTGTGTAGAAGGTTCCTGAACTAATTCATTGGATACTTTACCATCTGTAATGTCATCCAATACTATGTACTCTTTTTGTTCTTATTCTTGTTCTTGTTCCTACAACTGATTCTTATGCATGAATTTTTTATTAAAGGTTACATCTCTAGACCAAAATATTATCTTTATCTTTAATGATCCATAAACATAAACCAAATTCATCCTCACCATAACCAACAAATGTGCATTTCTCTTATTTAGCCTCTAACTTGATCTTATCCTCTTTCTTAATGAGAGCAAAAGCCTCACATCTAAAGACTCTAAGAAAATAACAATCAACATTCTTACCAAACCAAGCTTGTTCAGGAATTCCTCCATCCAAAAGTATAGAAGGTCCTCTGTTAATCAGATATATTATCATGCTAACTGCTTCTGCCTAAAACTATAAAGGCAACCCTGGATGTAACCTCATACTCCTATCACATTCCATTATTTTTTTGTTCATCCTTTCAGATACCCCATTCTGTTGTGGAGTTCTTAAAACTATCTTTTTTTGATAGATTCTATTTTTAGAATAATAATCAAAGAAATCATTACTACAATACTCACCTCTATTATCTGATATGATACATCTCAACTTGAGACCTTTTTCATTCTCAACCAAGGCTTTCCACTTCTTAAAAGTGTCAAATACATCAATTTTTTTAATGCAATATACCAAAAATTTATTAATTACATTATCAATAAAAGTAAATCATAATTAGATCCACCAATAGAGGATACCTAAGCTGGTCCCCATACATCTGAATGTACCAACTCTAACTTGTGCTCTTTCTTCGTGGGTCTAACCTTTAGGTACTTAACTTGATTCTATTTTACATACACACAATTCTCATAGAAGTCTAGATCTATGTCTTTTAATATAGGAAACTTGTCTTTTAAGATCTCCATGCCTTTATGGCTCATATGACAGCCTGTAGTGCCACATAGTTACATTTCCACCCGCAACAATTAAATCAAAAGAATCAACACTACTAGTCAAATATAAAGTACCAAATTTCTTACCTTTAAAAATCATAAGAACACCTTTGGTAACTTTTTAGAAATCTAAAGTAAACATTACCAAACATCCTTGACTGCCCAATTTTACCACTAAAACAAAATTCCATCTCAACATAGGCACGTGTCTAACATCTTTAAGTAGCCATGTGTTCCCATTCTACATCTTACCCTAAACACAACATTCCCCTACTATCTCACATGGTTCATCATCACCAAGATAAACATGTCCTAAATTCTCTTGAAAATAATTAGTAAAATAATGTGTATGTGGGGGGGATGAAATGAATATCCTGAATCTAATACCCAAGGCTTAAAAAACTATCCATATAAATAATTAAGGCATCCTAACATGATTTACCTGATGTCACATTTACCTCATTCATTTTATCCTTATTGGCATTCTTATCCTAAAGTGACCAACAATCCTTCTTTGAGTGTCCACTCTTCCCATAATGCCAACATATCATCTTGGATCTAGATTTGGACTTAGATATACCCTTTGACTTTCCATGTTTACCTTTTCTCTTGTCCTTTTACCTTACTCTAGTATCAATAAAAAAATCATTACTTGAAGACGATTCACTAGCTATTTTATGTCACATTTCATTGATAATAATCACACCTAAAACATCCTCAAAATTTAAGCTTCCCTTGGTAGGGACTACATTACTCACAACCATAACCAAACTATCCCAACTATCAAGCAAGGAACACAAAATCAACAAATCTCTAAATTTATCATCAAACTTAATTTCAATAGAAGTGAGCATACTTACAACTACATTAAAATCATTTAGATGATTAACAATTGAACCATTTTCAGACATTTTCATGTTAAACAAGCTTTTCATAAGAATTTTTTTATAAGAAGCAGAAGGTTTCTCATACAACTTTCCAAGTTTATCCATGAGATATTTTGTGGTTTTCTCATTCAAAATGTTAAATTCAATAGAAGATGCAAGGCATAACCATATGGATCCCAATGCCTTCTTGTCAACTTTCCAAGTTTATCCATGAGATATTTTGTGGTTTTCTCATTCAAAATCTTAAATTCAATAGAAGATGCAATGCATAACCATATGGATCCCAATGCCTTCTGGTCAAGTAATGACAAATCTACATCACTCATACTTACATGTTATTTTTCTTTCCCCTCTAAAAGGAGATGAAACTACTTCTGATACAGGTAATCTTTCATCTGTATTTTACACAAACCAAAATTCTTACCATCAAAATTCTCCACTATGAATCTAATCTCTCAAGCTAATATCTTTTCCTATGATTTACAACTTTAGAAAAACACAACCAATGGCTCTAACACCATTTATTAGGAATTAAAAAATTTAGACTAGATTTAATATGACCATAAATCAGATCTAAATTATGTACTAGCATGCATCATGAAAACATTCTTAAAATCATAGTTATTATGAAACCATGAATGGAGAGAATAAGATAACAATCACATATAACACAGATCTATTGTGGTTCACCCAATGTGGGCTACATCCACCAAGAAAGTCATCAATAAAAAATAAGATTATAATGAACTCTCATAGAGATAGAATATTTTCTATAAAAAATGTTACACAAAAACATTGTTGTAATTTCACTTTACTGTATTTCACAAGTTGATATACCACACCCTATAATAAACACCTGCACTTTGAAAAAACATTTACACTTTAACTCTAATCCTCAAAGCCACACCCTAAAAATAAACCATCAACCTCTAAAGGTCACATCACTCTTGTATATATAGAAAATCAAAGTAAAATCCACCAAATGAGAATAAACTCTCCATGATTCTCCAAGATAAGTATTATCCAAAAAAGGACACCTCAATTCCACTGAAGCAAGCTTATCTAAAAGCTCCATCAAGAAGGAATATGCCAAGTTTATCTCTCCTCCTCCAAAGGTGCATTTTCCAAGGACATGTGATCACAACCAACTCCTTAAAACAAGGAAGGCATTACACTTTCCAATAAACAAATAACTTCCTAAGATCAAGGAAGTCAACATGGAAAATAGAAATCTAACAACTAACTCCAAAAAATGTGGAAACATAGAAATTAGAAATACAAAAAATATTCCACTCACATGTGGAACAAGGTTCCACAAAAGGTGGAGTAGGGAAAACTATGCTTCCCACATTTTTGAAGCTCTCTAGGCCCAAAAAATATATCCCTATGGTCATGTGATAGCCCCAAAAGGCTCCACACTCAACACATGGTTGGTGTGGAAAAACACTTAGATGATGCTCTCCCTCCCCACAACAATACTACTTTTGAGATGACACTTAAGATTGCCACAGATAATAGATTCCATAGAACTATGCTCTAAGGAGCCATGTATCTTATATATGTATATTGTATTTCATTTATTATTGAAATATTATCATGATGTGTTGTAACTACTTATTTATTGTATATTGATAGTAGTGGTTATAGGCATGTATCAACCATGATTGGTTAATTGTAATTACTTTTTATATTTGTATTATGATGTGTTTCTTATGATGATAGTGATCAGTGATGTATGATGTAGTATCATTCATTTATAGTTATCACACTTAGAGTATTTTATTTGATCATTATTTATATTATCATGGTGTAATCTATTTAAAGTATGTTTTTTAAATTTTAAAAAATAATCACATATTTATAAATAGATCTTAGAGGGTATATTACATGTGGCATTAGAGCTATGGCTCAAAATCTAGAACCTAATGAGTCCACTAACATTTTCATACCATTATGATTATAAAAAGGAGAATGGTGAAAGCTAGAGTTTCTAGAGAGGGTTCATCAAATGTTGATGATAGAAACCCTCTGTTTGATCCTAACTAATTTATCACTAAGAAATTAGCAAAGATGGATTAGATTCTCACAGCCATAAATGAGATCAGGGATCAAATTATAGCTCTAGAGCAGGTGGTTCATGGACATGAAGAAGAAGAACATCAAGATGTACCTAAAAAGCATCTTACTGAGCAAAAAAACCCTCAGGATGCAAGACCTTAGGTAGATTTAGAGTTGGCTAGAGACATGAAGAAGGTGAACCTACCTAAGTTTGATGGAACTATTCTAGGTGATGGATTTGAAGCATGGCTAACTAACATGGATAATTATTTTGAAATTAAAAACTACTCTGAGGTCACTAAAGTTGTTTGGGGAGCATACAAGTTGGCTAGTGAGGAATCTACATGGTGGGCCAACAAGAGGTTGGAAATTAATCTTAACTTGACCACCACTATTTGGGATCAACTTGTGACTTTGTTTAGGTCATGGTGGCTTTCAAAATTTTATTTTGATCAAAATCTCATAGATTTATAGAATATGAAGTAAGAGATTTATCGGTGAATGCATATGGGGAGTAGTTCACCAAACTTCTAAAGTAAATACCTTAGTACCATGGAGACAAGAGGTTTAGGATCAAATTTTTTTATCATGGGATTGAGACCCTATTTTTATGTAGAGGTGGACATCCATGGATCTTTTACCATGGACCAGGTCTTTAAGAAGGCAGTGAAATGGGAACAAAAGTTGAAGTCTCTTTCATAGGTTAGGGACAAGTTCAAGAAAGAGTTTATAAATTTTAAGTCAAATTTAAAAAATAAGAATTGGAAACATAAGAGTGGAGACTCCAAAAGATAATTTAAAAATTAGAATTCCAAATTCAATAATGCTTCAAGCAACAATAAACTGGATAATGATTCCACAAATAGTTTTAAGGGAAACCAATAGACTGATAGAAAAGGACCACCTGGAGGTTGTTTCATTTGTAGAGATCACCATTATTCTCATGACTATACTCAATACAAGTCAAATAAAAAAGGTCATTCCTCAATAGGATAGTTTTTAGTAGCATATTCATGCAACAATTGATAATAAGCAATTCAAATTTCAAGCATTACTCATAAAGTTATTAGGTACTTTATTTGAACATCTAGTTTCCATTTTGATAAATACAGGGGCTACAAAATGTTTCATAGTTCCTAAAATGCTTTGTAACTTAAATAGAATAGCTGGAGTAATGGTAAATGAATGGTTATTATAGTATAAAAATGACTCAAAAGTCATGTTTAGCAAATGTTTAGTCGAAGAAGATATTAGGTTGTCTGATTTAATAACATTAGTGGATCTATATCTAGAACCACTAGGGTCATATGATATGATCTTAGGAGTCAACTGAATTTCAAAACATAAGACCAAGGTTGACTACTACCTAAAGAAGGTTGAGTGTTTGGATGATTTTGGAAATCAGACATAAATTTAGGGTGAGAAAAGAGAGTTGAGGCTTAGGTAGATTTATGTTATGCAGTTAAAGAGGTCCCAAAGAAAAGGGTGCCAAACATTTATCGTCAAGATAAATGAAGTGGAGGAACTTAAGGAACCATCTCTCAAAGATTACCCATTTATTTGATATTTTCATGATGTGTTTCCAAAAGAATTACCAGAATTGCCTCCTAAATGTGAGTTTGATTTCTCTATTAATATCATACCTAGTTTAGAACCATAGTGTAAGGCACCATTTAGTTGAATTGAAGGCTCAACTCTAGGACTTATTGTCTAAGGGGTTGATCAAGACAAGTTTGTCATCATGGGGTACACCAATTATCTTTGTCAAGAATAAGGATGGTACTCTTTGACTTTGTTATAGAATGTTGAATAAGGTAACTATCAAAAATAGGTATCTATGACCTTGTATAGATGATATTTTTGATAAAATACGAGGAGCAATGGTATTTTATAAGATTGGTCTTAGAGTAGGATACCATCAGCTAAGAATAAGAGATGAGGATATTCTGAAGATAACATTTAGAACTTATTATGAGCACTATGAGCTCACAATGTTACTATTTGGATTGATAAATGCTCCAGCAACATTCATGACTATCATGAATAGTGTGTCAGAGATTATCTAGATCACTTTATTTTGGTTTTTCTAGATGATATTCTTATATACTCAAAGAATGAAGAGGAGCACCTTTAGCATCTAGAACTAGTTTTGCAACAGTCGTGGAAGCACAAGTTATATTGTAAGTTGTCTAAGTGCTCATTTTTCTAAGAGAGTGTAATATTTGGGACATATTATCCCTTTGGATGATATCTTAATGGATCCAACAAATATTAGAACCATTATGGAATGGATGATGTGAAATAATGTGCATGAGGTAAGAAGTTTCATGGGATTAGTAGGCTATTACAAAAAGTTTGTTTTGAATTTTTATAAGATAGATAATCCAATTAACTCTTTACAACGTAAGAACCAATTTTTTGTCAGGTTAGAAAGGCATTATTTGAGAATGTTAAGAATCCTCGATATAAAGAATTCAAATTGGAGAGTGATGGTTTTTTGCATTACAATAGAAGGATGTATGTGTTAGATAGAGATAATCTATGGAGCATGGTGCTAAAATAACTATACAATGCCATATATTCAAGAATTCTAGGAGTAACCAAGCTCATGGTAAAACTTAAACCAATGTATTTATGGAAGGGAATCAAGAAAGATGTAGCAGACTGTGTCACATTGTTTGGAATGTCAACAAGTGAAAGCTAAGCATGTACATTTGATTGGTTTGTTACATTTTCATGATATAATGGAATATAAGTGGTAGGTGATTAGTATGGACTTTATCCAAGGTTTATCAATGTCACAGAATAGGCATGATATGATATTGGTAGTAATAGAAAAACTAACCAATGTGGCTCATTTTATACCAGGTAATTTGATGGATGATGCACCTACCCTTGAGAAGAGGTTCGTAAAGAAACTGTATAGGTTACATGGATGTATAGAGAAGATAATTTTGGATCATGATCTAAAGATGAATTATAGGTTTTGGGTAACTTTGAATTTATCTTTGGGTATGTAGCTAAATTTTAGCATTGCATATCACCCAGAGACTAATGGTCAAACTGATAGAGTTAATCAGGTATTCAAGAATCTTATTCATATGTATTGCATGGATCAATAATACAAGTGGTAATATTATCTTTCATTGGTTGATTTTGTTTACAACAAATCATACCAATTAGCTTTGAAGATGTCATTATTTGAGGCACTATACAGAAGGAGCATGACACCAATCAATTAGGACATGTTAGAAGATAGGGTAGTCTTTGGACCAAAGATGCTTTTAAAAATAGAATAAAAAGTTAGATTAATTAGGTAGAGATTGGCTGAGGTCAATGATATACAAAAGAGTTATACAGATCTAAAGAGAATAGATAGGTAGTTTTCAGTAGGTGATAAAGTATTCTTACAGGTTAAGCCATATAAGAGATCAATTAAATTTGGGAAGTCAACAAAGCTATCATTGAGAAATGTGGGACCCTTCAAGGTGTTGAAAGTGGTTAATCCTATAGTGTATAGGCTTGCATTGCCACTAGCCTTAGCTTTATTACATAATATCTTCCATGTTTCTTATCTTAAAAAGTATATAGCTGATCCTACGTATGTGTTGGATTGGAATGCTTTGTAGATTATGGATCCTGAGGTGGTCATGGTAGAACTAATCAAAGTAATTAACACTCACAAACTTCATTTAAGTAATAGAGAGATGTCACAGTGTAAGGTTATATGGGACAAATACTCTGAGGATAGTGTTACTTGTGAGGACTATGATGAGTTTTACAGGGGATTTCCACATTTATTTGCTTGATTTGATACTATTATACTATGTTATTTTTCTACTGAACAATATTTTTAATTTAGAAATAATGTTTGAATAAGAGTCATCTACGATGATATATAGCTTTAGGGGGAATGATTTTACATCATGAATCCTCTTGAAAACTTAGTTATCCATGGATATTTATAGTTAACAATTTGATTTGGTTATTTTTAACTAAGCCTTGAGATATATACTATTATGGGACAATTAGATATTGCTTTGGTTATATGATTACATTTTTATAAGTTATCTATAGTGTATATTCTTACAACATGATCATATTGATTTTTTATTTTAGTTATATTTTTTAATGTATGTATATCATGTTGTTATTATCTAACTACCTACTTATTGTGAGTTTGATGGAGGAGAATTCATCCCTCAAAGAGTGATGGAGGGAGAGCATCATTGGAGAGGGTGATGTAGATGGAGTTGCTGGGAGATGAAAAAGAAATCAGATAGAACCTTGCATACACCACAATAGCTAGCACATATTAGATGCATAATGAAATGGTTAGTATAATGTGTTTAATGCTATTTGTATTTAGAATTATTTTTTCATGATTAGTTTAGTTTAATGTTTATATTGAACTCACATTATGTGTTTGCATTCTTGTCATATTTATAACCATGAATGTTATGTGATTTTTATAATTAGAGTAAATTTAGAATTATTGATTAATCAAATTATCATTAAATCCTTAAGTTATTTAAGGTGATAATTTAATTAATGAATATATATTAATTATTGTAATTAGTATAAAATATGATAATTGACATTTAAGAGAAGAAAATTTAAAAAAATAATAAATAAATAAATAGAAATAGAAAGGTTTAAATTTAGGAAAAATAAAAAGAAAGATATTTAAAAAATAAAGAAATAAAAACGAAAAATCTAAAAAAGAGAAAAATTACACCCTTCTCATCAAAGGAAAAAGATAAAAAGAATAAAAGGAGCACAATATCTATAGAGGGAGAAGGCAGAATAGAGGAAAGAGAAATCAAAGAAGGAGAGAAGTCAAGGGAGAAGAAGACCAGTCAAATTTATTGCTAGGTACGTAGTGCATTGGGTTTCCATGTCTATTATTATTAACTTATGATTTTGTGCTTGTGTATTAAATAAAATATTTAAACATGTAGGATCTTCTTTCAAATAAAGTGCATTGAGGAAAAAAAATTAGAAAATTGTGGACCAACGCCCTAGACAAAGATTATATTGAATGAAAATACAGTAGCTGGCAGGTAAATAGTATTGTAGTGACTCATATCATTAAAAATTAATGAATTTATTAGTTAAAATAAATCATGGTATATGCAATATAAAGCTACATATCTATTAATATGCTATTAAAAACACAAATATATAGGAAACGATGTTATGAAAATAAACAAGGATAAATAGGTAGTGATTTTTAAAAAAATGGTCAAGGGTAAAGAATAGTGAACCATAATAAAATTACAGTGATTCATGTAAGCATATAACTAACTATCCCTAAATGCTAGGTAATAACTTAACTATATAAACAAGAGAATATTCGTAAATATTGGTTTATGTGGCCAAAATAGGGAGGGGTGTTACAACAATTATCTACATGCAGTTTGGGAAATACTCATGGGATTTGCAACTGCTTCTAACCATATTTGGTTACCAAATCTCATATACAACACATTCATATCTTTTTGTCCAAAGTTTCAACCTATATCTATTAGCTTCTATAAATGGAAAGCTACATATAGGTCGAATTCTATATATATATATATATATGAAAAAATAGAAAGTATTTAAAAGATAGATAGAGGAGTCTGGATCATCATGGAATGGTTGAAGAAAAATTTAGAATGCTTTGGAAACATGTTTTAGATGAGTTCATAACCTGACTATCAAATGTCATATCTTGACTATCAAAATCCATAGCTCAGTTATCAAAATTTGTAAATCAATTATCATAATCTATAGCTCGACTATGAAAGTCCATAGTTATCTATCGAGGTCCATACAATGCCTGACAAAGTCTGTAACTTTGCTAGAATGATAGGTTTGTGACTAAGGCCTTCCTTGTCTTCATGGGATCATATCAAGACTCTTGTTTTAGATGCTATAATACCTATACATATCAAAAATGGAGGAATAAACATATAAATAGTTTGAATATTATGTCGAGGACTAAACATGTAAACAGTTCAAATATTATGTGGAGGACTAAACATGTAAACAATTAGAATATTATGTAAAGAATTCTAACTCTAACTCACATAAGCTTAATGAGACAAAAACTTTAATATTTTTCCTTACACTAGTTATAATCCCTAATACTACATGCAATGCTCAACCTAAATGGCATATTAATGGTTGTGATGGATGATATATTATAGTTATAATGAGTCATAGTGTGGACTCATCAATTACTATCTAATCGTATATAAAATAGTGATCCTATCTATCTTTACCTATTTATATGGTATTGGTTTTTTATGTTCTAATTGTAACCTTCCATGAATATATGTATTTGTTCCATAATAGTATAGAGTAATGACATATTCTATAATGGGATGCCAATAAGGTTATAGTGATCAAGTAATTGATCAAAAAATTATAAAGGACTATTGATAAAACACCTCCACATATGTGGTTGAGAATATATATATATATATATATATATATATATATATATATATATATAAAGAAACATTTCTATCTAATAGTTAGGAGTTATTAGAAGAATATATCATATAGGGGTGGATCGGGTTGTATGCTTCTAAGTTTTGTTGACAAATATAAAATAATTGGTCACAGGGTTTCTGAGAGTTGAGAAACTATGACAACATAAATATAGACTCCTAACCTAGTATTTGAATATAGGATCATGTTCATACAAAACATAAATAAGATTATGAGACTTTTGATTTTTGAAAGATAACTAGTTTTTTGAATAGAAGATTATGTTGTCATTGATTTATAACTACTTTATTATGACTAGTTGGGGTATTTAGTAGTTGTGCTTAAGAACACTAGATGATGATGATATGGGTTATCATAAGGTTCGTTATATTTGAAAACTACTTATAGTAATTAGAAATTACAGTTAGACCCAGATGGTATAAATTGTAGTTATTATTTCTATTATATATGTGATAGATAATATTATGAGATTCAATCATAGATTTGATGGAATAAATATATGATTTTAGATTATTATATGCTTAGAAAGTTATATGATTGATAGTATAATGGACTATATATGAATCTATTGGTTATACTATGTTAACCAAATATCACATTGCTGATATTGAGTAAGCAGTGAGATAGACTTCACTAGCTTACTAAAATCATAATGTTAGATGAAGGTAATCCGATCAAGTACATGAGTACTAGCTTATCTCTATGGATTTCCACACCATCACTATCTACTCAGTCGTGAAGGGAGGGCCATTCCTTGATGGGATTAGTGTGGGTATTTTTAGTCCATGGTTGGTGTGGAAAAGCACTTGGATGATTATCTCCCTCCCCACAATAATACTACTTTTGAGATGACAATGAAGATTTCCATAGATACTGGAGTCCATATAACTACACTCTGAGGAGCCATGTATCTTATATATGTACATTGTATTGTATTGTATTTATTATTGAAATATTATCATGATGAATTGTAATTAATTATTTATTATACATTGATATCAGTGGTTGTAGGCATGTATCGGCCATAGTTGGGTAATTGTAATTACTTTCTATATTTGTATTATGATGTGTTTCATATGATGATAGTGATCAATGATGTATGATGTAGTATGCTTCATTTATAGTTATCACACTTAGAGTATTTTATGTAATCACTACTTATATTATCATGGTGTAATATATTAAAAGTATATGTTATTTAAATTTAAAAACAAATCATGTATTTCTAGGTAGATCTTAGTGGGGATGTTACAATCAATGATAAATTTTTGTGTCCTAAAGTCCTGTGCTTACTCCACATGGTTCCATCCTAAGAATTCAAGAGCCTAGATGGACCAATGAAATAAATAAATTTTGGGATTATATGGTGAAAATGATTAAATCCTAGAGAATAAAATTAAAGACTAGGAAGGTTAAAGGATTGCCACATAGCAAGAAAATGATACTCGACAAACAAAACCAAGACCTAGTGAGGGGAATGGAATGAGAGTCCATCTAGAATCATGAAAAGTAACAATGAAGTAGACATGAAAAAATTCTCTTGAGCATACATCAAACTTAAATTTTACATCTAGGATGAATAATAAGTGATGGGTAAGTGACAATTTATTGTTCGACTATAGGCAAAAACTACAAGTAGGGGAGATTTGATGACTACAAGATATAGACATGAGCATTTTGGATCATCCAAAACATAAATTTGGACTATGTGCCATCCATAAAAATGTGTCTCTTGATAAGGAAGAGCTAATGGCCATGATATTTGAAATCAAACACACAACAACATTGGCAAGATTAGTTAAATTTATAATGAACTGAATGCATCTATTTATAGAATCAGAACAATCTATTGTTCCAATATTTATACCATATGGTAGCATCTTGAGCGCCCATGGGTCTAAAATAGGCTAAGTCCTTTAGGTTTTATTGACTTCTCAGGGGCCCTATGTTACGTGGCATAAAGTTCACTTTATGAAAACTCTAAGTCATCTAGGTTCCTATAGACTTGGGATCACTTCATGTGGCATAACTTCATGAACCTATAACCATGGAAGGCCAAAACAAATTTAATAGTTTAAACATATAATTTTAGTATAATTACCCCAAAGTTTTGAGCTTTAAGGGTTTGAAAAATGACATAATTTAATTAACTCAGATATTTTTAGGGGATACATCAAGTTAATGGTCTTGAGATTTCAATAATCTAAGCCTTTGAGTATTTATATAGTTGAGTCCTCCAAGCTCTTGAGTTCTTAGGATGCTACCAGGTGGAAGCATCTTGTGTACTCAGGGGACATGTAAAAACTGAGCCCCTCATGCCATTAGTGTATGTAATGCTTCCACATGGAAGTATCCTAGTCACCTGACCTAATGGAGAGTCAACAAGTGATGTAAAGTCTTGAGCCCCCAAGGATATGGAATTTTACCACTTCATACCATCCCATCATCCCAATGGCCTGAGAATGAATTAATAATGAAAAATATTTGTGCCCCTAAGATCCTAATATTTCACCACATGGCACCAACCTAGAAGCCCAAAAGCATAGAGTGATGGTTGTATCATCCTGATATTAGGGAACTAGTGATAAAGTTTCATGCCCCTGATACTTGGGATTGCACCACATGGCACCATCCTAGGAGCCTAGGAGCTTGAATGGACTAGTGGAAGAAAGAAATCCCAAGACCTCATGGTGAAATCTTGGAGAATAAAACTAAAGCAGACATAATAGATAGTCAGGTGGAGAAACAAAGAATAAAGTTAAAGAAAACATAGTAAACATAATGTAAATTAAGTGGAGTAATGAAGATTTGAAATCACAACATCTCATGATCTCAAGGACCTAGGGTCCTCAAGGCTTTAGATCTGAGTCCTTTATATGTTCGAGCTCTCAAAATGTTGCCATGTGGTAGCATTCTAGATACTCAAGAGTTTGATAGAGTTGAGCCTTCCTAGCACTTGAGTGTCTAGCATGTTGCCATGTGGAAGCATCACAGGTACCTGGGGGTCTATGAATGGCATAGTCCTCCTAGAACTTGAGTACCCAAGATACTATTATATGGTAGCATCCTAATCACCTGAGGGTCTAGGCACTACCAAGTCTCCATGTGTCCCTAGTGTTCAGGATGTTTCCATATGGCACCTAGGGCCTTACTTGATTAAATGACTATTGGATTTTTGGGGCATTTCGAGAGGCCCTAAAGCTCCACCATTGCACCATATGACATGATCTCAAGGACTCAAGTTCCTCAAGAATTTAGAGTCAAGTCCTATGTGGTTGCATCTTAGGCACCCAACGAATCAACAAAGCTGAGTCCTCTAGTCATTTGATTCCATAAGATGTTTCCATGTATCAACATTCTAGGCACTTGGATCTCTCTAAACACGTTTTTTACTTTAAATTTGATTATGTAAATGCATTAAATGAGTTTATATGAAAGTTTATTTCAACTGAACACATGTTTTTACTTTGGAGGAAATTGTACAAATGCACTAAATGATTTTTTATGCAAGTTTATTGTAAATATGCACAATTGATGCTTTGACCATTATGCCATGTGACCCTTGAAACAATTTTGTAAAATTTCATGTCCTCTAGTGGATATCCATGTAGATTAATTGACCCCTATTCATGTGCTTTTGCATGTACAAGGTCATTATTGGTGACATCACTGCTCTACCCCTAAATGGCATGTTAACTATTTTGACTAATTACAACACATATAAATGCCCTTTTTATTAAAAAAAGCATATCTTAATAATTACAAACTAAATTTTTTTATATGCATTAAAAAATAAGAACATTTGATTGGCCCAAAAGGCAGAGTTTATCAATTGTTAAATCAAATTTATTCCTTTAGTATACCACAATGGCTATATTAATTATGACTTTTTATAGCAAGTATCTCGATCGAAAATATGATTTACTATAATAATGTTATAAACTCATTTTAAGTGTTAATTAAAATCTCCCACATAATCTATATAAAATTTTAAATGTCATTATCAAGTAACTTCTACTATGTTTCCTTATTTATGATGCACATGTCAATTACTTGTTTATTTATATATGATTCACATTACTTAAATCTAAATTTCCAGGTAACATATGGTGGATATTCTATCCATGAATTAGATTATTTTCCCAAATTAGTTATGTAATATAGTTTTTCAAATTTGTTAAAAAATATATTATCGATTCACTTTTAGTTAATCAATTATTTAACTGGTTTAACTAAGTTTATGTTAAAATATGATCATATTTAAGCCCTTATCAGGCCATAAAGATAATCATTCCTTATACATATTTACACCTCTTATTACACTTTAATATTTATGAGTTATAGTTAAAGTTATGTTTTGTTTACATTGTAGGTACAAGTTATCTCTAAAAGGTTCCTTGCTAAAAATAAATACATGTACTTTATTTTCAGTCCCTATCAAGATATGGTACAAAATTTGAATGTTGAATTTATTTTCTTTTTACTTATAAAATAAAATTAAACTTTTATAATTTCATAAATTATATTTTATAAAAATTAATTTAATGATTTGTGCACTTATAAACATGATTGAATGCCACTCCACTACCTTAACTAGATGTTAAAACAAACAAGCAACATAAATATGTAGTGAATATTGCCTGCATCCATGCCATGCAATGATTGTCTAATACTTTTGAATGTATCTTCTCTATGTTTCAACAAAAAAAAAACCACTTCTAAAACCAATTATTATTTTCAAATTTAATCCATTAAATATATAATTTCATCTACCTTATTAATTTTTATATAAACCAACAATATATGTGGCAATCACATGAAATCTATTCAAATGTGTTGTTTATACTAAAAATTAAAAAAAAAATCAAGTAAAAAATTGTGCTTGATATCATCAAGACATCACCACAATGACCTTGTACATGAAATAATTTAATTCATAAACACCATTTATTTTTATATTGCATTGCAAATAAATCAATGTACTTAAGGCACTAATTTACAATTTACTTTGTTACTATTTAATTCTGTTCAATTCAATTCATGATAATATATATTATTTTATGAACTTTAATTTCATCTCTCTAAAAAAATAATCTCTTTGTAAAATTAATTTTCACCTTATTACTGCTTCAAACAATCCATCTTGTGCATAGTAAGTGTATAAAGATCAGTAATTATAATTAATTCTATATAATTTCTGGTTATTTTTTCTAGATATAACAAATCAATCATAGTCTTAATTATATAACAAATATATAACTATGTTTTCCATCAATAGCCATAGCATATATGAGTATCAAAAAATAACAAAAAAATATTGTGTTGTTACTAGATACAAGAATTTATAATACACTGCTATATTATCATCTCTAGAGGTTTTAATAGCCAATTATTTTGAAAATTAGCATAACAACAAGACTTTATAATACACTACCAGATTATCATCTCCAAAGGTTGTAATATCTAATTATTCTGAAAATTAGCATATCATATCAATAAATTGAAGGTATGTACATTGTTATATATTTATAATAGTTTTTTTTTCATAAAACTAATTGACTTGAATCTTAAAAATGTAAGAGGAGAAATAATGAAACATCAAAGAAACCGACAATTGTAGAGAGCTATGAACTAGGAAACAAGACACAATATAATGAGACTGACCATGGTTTGGTTGAACACATCTTTTTTGTGGTGTAGCATTTAACTATAGTGCTGGTGATTGTCTATTTGATGCATTCCACATGCTATTACATTTTTAATATACACCCTTAGAACTAAGGAATGGGATCATTGACTATTTCTTAAATCAATTGCATATTGTTTATCCAATTGCAATTAAATCATATGAACTAGAATTATATCCTTTTGAATTGTACATATTGCATGGAATACACAACACTAATTTTTTTTTTTGTAGAATGTGATTATATGCATCCCCTGCTTACCCTATTGATGAAGCTGGTTTATGGGGAGAACATTGTATATACATTGGAAAACTAGATGGATCAACATACAAATATGCATATGGTCATCTACAATGAAAAATAACTACCTTCAATTTAATGAAGAATGCCAAAAACTTCGATACTCAATATTTTTTTACTACATAAATCGTATTTGTGGCCATTATGAGCTTCTATACTAGAAAAAAATCATAAATATGCTATGTCACTGACACATATTTGATTGTTTGATATGTGCAAATAGATGCAACTACCACAATCATTGTAATTATCACATGCACTCAAAAAATTGGAATGTAACTGATTTTAGAAATAAAATATGGAAATACTAAACACGACACTACAAAGGTATGCATATACTTCACATTCTTGGATCTTTATTATTACATTAACAAAATTAAAGTATTCTCTTAACTTTATAGCTTTACCTATATGGAAGTTTTGATCCTCTATTCCTTGTAATTCAATAAAAAATGCATGCTAAATATTTTTCAATGTACTTGTTTAAAAATATCATCACACACCCTAGCCCTAAAATTGCTCAATCAACATTCATTAACCATTGAAAACTAAAACATTCATCCAAGAATTGTCTACATTATTGCACACAATAATAGAGGTATGTTAAATGATCTGACTAACACTAAAGTTCTTAATCTAAATTTGCCTTTTCAACATGCAGTTAAATTTGAGATATTAAATTATAACACTTTCAATTTGAGCTTTTCCAATTCGAAGGTTCATTGACAATTACCAATATATATTCACTGTCATTCTAGATTACTTGTAACAATTGCAGTTCTATAATTCAACCAACACAACCTACCCATGACATAACCTTTAGTTATCCTTCATGCCATCAATAAAATACACATGCATATCACCATCACTTGACTTATAATTTCAAAAATCTCAAAAATATTAATATACAATGCAGTCTTTTAGAGTCGCTATTTAGAAAAATCCTTCATACATTCACACAAATTTCATATAATGACTATCTTGCAGATAACGCAGGAACTATCTTCTTGATAAGAGGATTTTCATTTTAAATAAAATTTAATCTTGATGAATAAAAATTCAATCTACATGTTGAGGTGTTAGACAAAAACTAAGGTATACAATCTACTTCTAAACTTTTTCTTTCTTTTTCCATCTTTGAAACTACACACTACTAACTAATTTCTACTCATTGTCTCTCACTATGTATAAAATCACTTCTTATGCCTATGGTAGACTCACATCTAAGACTTAAAATGATACAAACCTCCCTTACCTACATAGATAAAATGAAGAACTAATAATAGTACTACCTATGGAGAACTTACATCTCATAGATAGACTATGTTTTATTTCTATTACAAAATGTCAATGGCTTTTGTGAATCTGGTCTAAACTTTAATACATTTTTATTTATCAATAGTGTTTAGTTATATATATTACTACTAAAAGACTCACATCTCAGACTTATAATATATATTTTTTCTATTACCAAATAATTCTATCACTCTATAATATATTGTTCTATATTTTTCAACAAAAGAAACTATTTTTCATATTTTATAGTTTTATTTCTGTTAACAAATAGTATTCATTTCCTATTTTAAAGATCATATTTTGGCATAGCGAGGAGCACACTTTAAATGTGAACTGATCTACAAGTTGTGTTTGGTGAAAAAACATTCATTATATAGGACAAAATATGTTTTATTGATTTAATGATTCCTTTTCACCTATACAATGTCTTCAAAACTAATAACCAATGCTACTGTCACTCGTAACATTTCAATTTATATTTTTGATTAAATTTTATATCAATGCTTAGCTCTAGTTTTGGATCTTAAACTTGTTTCAAAGGTGGCATTTTGTCACATTGAGTGTTAAAAAAATAGCTTTTACCTATTACATTTTATTAATTTTATTTCAACAACACAAAGATCGAATATAATATACTATTGAACATAATATCAGGGACTAATCGATACGTAGCCCTTGTTGATAATATGTATGTGTTAGTCATTGATACATGATCATCAATTATGTACATATTTAATAGAACTAATGTTTATTATACTTACAAGACTATTGAAATCATCCTCTTAATTTTTTTAATCTTTTATCAATCAAAAGTTTTAATAAGATATTCAACTTAAATATTTACAAAGTTTAGCATCCATATTTTTTGTAATATTTGCATTAGCCTTATCCTAAATATTATATATATTTTCAATTATGTAATATTCATATTATTGGCATGCTTAAGTTTTACACTAAAAAATATTGGAACATAGTTTCTATAAGTTAAATTATTTATATAATTTATTTTTTTGAAATAATCATGAGTTATACTTCTAAAATTTTAAAGTTTAATTATGGAAAAAAAAATGTTGGCATAATATATTTTGTATGTAAATATTTTATTCTATTGATGCTTTTCAATATATATATAAATATGAAAATTAAGAAGTTTTATTTATTTCCAAAGAGGTCAAATCCATGATACAAGATCATAATGATCTGAAACATGATACTAAGGAGAAGAACCAAAACAAAAATCTAGGTTACTTTATTGCAAGCATCTATCTATCCTATATCTACATCTAAAAATTATTGGGATACTGCCAGCCAGATGGATCCTAGATTTCTTCTTTAATATCATTTCCTTCTACTGGATGATTCCCTTTAAGAATGCATTCATAATATTTTATAGAGTTATAGTAACTGAATTTAAATGTTTTATTCATGATTTTATAGAAGTTTATTTGGATTATTGGGCCATTTTTTCTCTATTTAAAGAACATTTGTCAAAGCTGTGACTCATGCTAGAATGGTGTTGAGCATTGTGCATTTCTATAAATTTTTAAAAAATCCTTATTTTTCACACCTTTTGGTATTCTATTAGGCTATGTCGTATATATAGATAGGATTTTGGTTGACCCAACTAAGATTATTGTCATCATAGGGATGCCACATCCTACTAACTCTAATGAAGTGCACATATTTCTTGGTCATACGGGATATTAAAATAAGTTTATCAAAAGGTACATAACAATATATGCACCCATGGAAAAACTAGTGTGTAAAGATAAATTTTTTGAATGGATATCAAAATATCAAGAAACATTCATTAATCTAAAATAAAGGATCATATCAACACCAATTCTAATCTTTCTTGACTAGAAGAATCCATTCTACATGCATGTAGATGATTTTGGTATTGTAGTAGGAGTTGTCTTAGCGCAACTAGGTGAAGGTGGACTAGATCATTTGATACATTTAACTAGCAAGAAGCTATATATAACTAATAATAATTATACTATGATTGAAAGGGAGGCTTTATACATGGTTTTTTTACTATAAACATTTTAACACTACTTGTTGGCTACACCATTTGAGTTCTTTATGTATCACTAGACATTGCAATACCTAGTTAATAAGCCAATGTTGAGAGGACGCATATCCAGGTGGATTATGATATTTTATGAAATCCAATTATTCATTAATGTCAAATTAGGTTGAATAAATTTTGGGCTAGAATAACTGAGTAGACTTCATAATGGGGAGGATCCAGAAGAACTTGAAGTTAAATCCCTAGATGCACATCTATTCAGAGCTATTGTAGTTTCTAATAATATGGAATATATTGAAAATTTCTTGGAGAAAGGAACCTTCCATGTGCACCATATAGAGTGAAATAAAAATTAAATGGTCACCTTAGATATAATTTATAACCTCATTAATGGGTTTCTGTAAAAACTCGATCGAGATGATGTATTGCACATAGTATCTCTGCTTGACCGATAACAACTTCTTCAAGAGGTTCATCAAGTAATTGCAATAGGTCTTTTCATAGGTGAAGTTACTACAAGGAAAATATTACACAGTGGGATTTGGTGGCCTAAATTACTTTAGGATGTGCATAGAGTAGCCAAGCATTACGATGTATTTCAAAGAATGGGCAAGCCAAATCAATGTGATGAAATTCCTTTGGTTCCCATGATCGTGGAAAAATCCTTTAAACTATTAAGAATTGGATTTATTAGACCCATAGCTCCTTAGATCAAATGAATTCATTCATGATAAATTATTACTATGATATATTATTTCAATAAATGGGTGGAAGTTGTTATCACTCTAAGTTGTAGTGCAAAAGATATTGCCAAATTTTCATATGAAAACATCATTACAATATTTGGATGTATGATTAACTTGATCAGTGATAAAGGCATGCATTTACTAAATAATTCTATCAAGACTCTCACTAATGAGTTATGCTATTACACCATAAGAGCACAACTTAACATCTATAGGAAAAAGGACAAGCTGAAGCATCCAATAAAGTATTGGGGAAAATCCTAACAAATATTAGTAATGTGCAAAGGAATGATTGGGAAGATTACATTCCTATGATTCTATGGGCCTATAAAACACATTACAAAAGAGATACATGGTTCACTCATTTTAAATTGGTATATGGCCTTGAGGCAGTAATGATTATGGAGTATATCTAATGGCTTAGGAGAATATTTGACCCATGATACGTTTCACATTGCCAAGTTTCCACAAAACACCAAGTCCTATGGAAGACCTAAAGCCAAGACACCCTGCATGAAATGGTAACAAAAATGAAAATGCAAATTGAATATTCTATATATTATCATTTTCACACTGGCCACTAGCCAAGAACAAGACCCACATGCAAATAATGAAACCTGGTTGTACAAAGACAAACTAGTGAATTGCTATAAAAATGCCAAATACCCCATTCCTAATAAGATCATGGAGAATCAATCCTATGAGGGAGGAGACATCAAACCAAATCAATAGGGCATACTTGATCCAATTTATATCACTCAGTATAAAGGAACCTATGGTCTCATATTTAAACCACTTGGGTGTGACCCCACATACCTTATTCAGGTTCTAATGCAAATGACTAGTGATGATAATGCTAGTAGTGAAGCATAGTCTAATCATAGCCTTTATGAAGACCTAGCCAATACTAATTTTTTTGAAACCCATGCCATTTTTACCCTTATACCAATTATTCATAATCCACCTTTGTATCACCCTCAACTTATATCCTGGGACCAACAAGATTCCACAGTGCTTGTCACAGAGTTTGAGAAGATGAAGCTTTTTTCAATTTTCTAGTCATAAGAGACAATGTTCTATTGAGAGACCAAAAAAAAGGGTTCTCAATCAAACTAGATCCTGTAGCCTATTTGGGAGAATGGATGAACACCCTTAGCCATAAACAAATAAATAAAATATTAAGGTCCTAAAGTGAAAACCTCTTCGAGGCACTTTTGAACCAAGGTAAAAATTAAAAAAAAACTCCAGTATTTTGGTGAAAACCTATTTCATGTGCCATTAGATGGGGTGTTCATCTCTCCTCAAACATAACTCAGGGGACTACCAATAATGAACTTGATCTTGGGTCCAAGTTTAGTTCTAAATAATATCATGCCTTTGGCCGAATCATCCAAGAGCTTCCAATAGTGTTTATCACTTGCCCATCCCTAAAATTAGGAGATTATGATTCATCTTATTTAGGGGAACTTGAAAATCTAGTCCAAATAGAGGGCTTTGCCATTGTAGGCCAATTCAAATCTTTTCCAACTATTTTGGAGGATGGTTTGACTCTCCTTATAGAAGACACTATAGATGTCAACATCAGGATCCCAAATGACCTAAAATAGATCAAATTAGGCACATCCCTCACTAAGGAGGAACATTACATATTTATATCCCTTTTGAGGGAATTTGTTAACATATTTACTTGGGCCTATTTAGACATGCCATGTTTGGACCTTGTCTTAGTTGTACACCATCTTGTTGTACATCTTGATGTCAAACTTGTGAAGCAAAAAATGTACAAGAAGTATCCTTGTATTGTTTTATTAGTAAAAAAAGAGTTGGAAAAACTCTTTAAAATGAGATGTATTCAACTGATCAACTATTCAGAGAGAATATTGAATGTTATTCCAGTTAGTAAGAAGCCAAAATAAATCACAATATATATTAATTTTTGAGATATAAACAAGGTCTGTCCAAAAAAAAACTTTCCTCTAACAAACATTGACATGATAGTTGAATCCACAGTGGGTTATGAAATTCTTTCACTGATGGATGGATTTTCAAGATACAACCAAATCCAGATTGCACTAGAAGACCAACATAAGATAATGTTCACCACTCCATGGGGAATTTTTTGTTATCAAGCTATGTCAGTTGGTCTCAAGAATTTTGGGGCCACATAAAAAATAGACATAACCATCATATTTCATGATATGATGCATGACATTATTGAAGACTATGTCAACAACATATTGGGAAAGTCAAAGACTAGTGTTGATCATCTAGTCGTACTATGAAAGATATTTGAGAAGCTTTATGAATACAAGGATTGAATCAATCCTAAGAAACTAATTTTTTGAGTTAATTCAAGCAAATTTATAGGATTCATCATCTCTCACTGAGCCATTGAAGTTGATCCTACCAAATTTTGAGCCATTACAAAGATGCCACCACCTTCCAATTTGAAGCAGCTCCATAGTCTACAAGGTAAGCTCCAGTTAATCAGATGCTTCATATCATAAGTGGTCAACAAATTCCATCTATTTATACACTTAATGAAGAAGGGTGTTATATTTCATTGGGATGAATAATTTCATAAATCCTTTTAGCACCTAAAGGACTATCTTGCCAATCCACCTATTTTATTACCATCTATACCAAGAAAGTCATTCTTATTGTATCTATCTGTAACTAACTAAGCCCTAGGGGCACTTCTAGCTTACCATGATCATAATGGAAAATATCATGTTGTGTACTATCTAATTTATACACTATCGATATATGAACACAACTATACGCCCATTGAAAAAGCATGTTTAGCTATGGTCTTCATAGCCCAGAAGCTACGACATTACATGTTGAACAACAAAACCATTATTATTTCCAAAGTAGATCCACTCAAGTATCTACTATGCAAAATAGATTTACAAGGATACATTGCCAAATGTATCATTCTTTTGAGTGAGTTCAAGACATAATACGTTAACTAGAAGGCCATCAAGGGACAAGTTCTTGTTCATCAGCTTGTTGAATCACCCCTTGCAAATATTGAACCATTGAATTTTTAATTCCCAAACAAGTCCATTATGAATATCATTAAAATACCTTTTGAGTATTAGTATTGGAAGATGTATTTTGATGGATCATTCACAATACATGGATTATGGGCACTCCTATTATTTATTATACCATAAGGGGATCTTATTCCTAAATCATTTTGTATCAACTTTCCTTGTAGGAATTCGTTAGGTAGTATAATGGAATATTCAACATCTCAAGGTTTATGGTGATTCTCAATTCATCATCAAGTAGGTTACAGATCACTTTCATACCAAAGATGATGAGTTGGTGCCATACAAGGTCATGATCAAAACTCTCAAACATCAGATTATCAACATATAATTTGAACACATACCAAGGCCTAGTAACATAAAAATGGATGCCATGGCCACCATTGGCTCTTTGATACATCATACAAATAAGGCAAAATAATATCAATTCCTCATTGAAAATCTTCTAGCACCAACTCATGAACCTTCAACCATCATAATGATCTGGGATATTATTGGTCCTAGATCTATATGGTATTTAGACCTTTTTACTTCCCTTCATGACCTCATTATGCCACTAGACCTATCACATAAACAAAAAAAGGCCTTTATCCATCATGCCTCATGATATACTTTAATTGGACTAACCCTTTACCCCCACAACTTTGATATAACTCTGCTTCATTTTTTAAATTCAATAGAATAAAAATTAGTGTTATGGAAAGTTCATGGAGTATGTGAAGCCCACATAAGTGAGGCCATCCTAGCCAAAATATCCTATGTACCAAATATTATTGGCCAACTATGTATGTTAAAAGGTGTGACAAATGTCAAAAGCATGCCAATCTGATTTATTCCCCAGCCAAAACACTAAATCCAATGCTTACACCATGGTCATTTACTACATGGAGCCTCAATCTCATTGGGAAGATTAACCTTACCTCATCTAATGGTAATAAACACATCCTTACCACTACCAAATATTTTACTAAGTGGGTTAACATATACCCCTCACATGACTGGAAAACAAATTTCCAAATTCATTTTCAACCATCTCATCTATTTCTATGGTATCCCATCTGACATTATATTTGATAATGGTGGATCTTTCAAAAACAAGGACATCAAATCACTATGTGTGAGTAAAACATTACTAAACATTTTTCTACCACATATTACCCATAAGGTAATGGCTAAGCAAAAGCATCCAACAAAACCATTATCAACATCTTTAAAAATATTGTCAATGATATTGGTTGTGATTGACACCTCCAAATATTCTTCACCCTTTGGGCATGCCGCACTAATTACCATACCTTAATGGGAACCAATCCATATTCCCTAATTTATGATACTAAGGCCATTCTTCCCATTGAGATCAAGTTTCCTTATTTATGTATCTCTTTGAAGCATGTCCTAGATAATGAAGATTATCAATTAACCCACTTGTAAGAGCTAGAGTTAATTGATGAGAAATGCATGGCCACTGTCAACAACCTTCAAGCATACCAAAATTGACTTAATGGCCACTACAACTAGCACATCAAACACATATATTTCAAACTTGGTGATCTTGTTCTTAAATAAAACCAACACAATACCACAACCAAGAAGAAGCTCAAGGGCAAGTTCAAACCCAATCGGATTGGCCCCTATATCATTATTTCAAATTATGGATCTAGAGCATACATGCTCTCTATAGTAAACAGGGATAAACTTGATGAGTCGATGAACATAATACACCTCAATCATTACTTCACTTGAGAGACTTGAAGTATTGTCTATGATGCCCATTTATATTATCCCATAATATTGACATCCTTATTTATACCATATGCCCCATACTATTATACTATACCTTTAATATTTACCATAGTTATTTTTACCCTCCATTAGTTCTTTGAGAACCTTCAGCGCATAGATTCAAATATATTTTTAGCGATTGATTCAATATTCTATATAGAGGCCATATTTTTTTAGTAGTATGATAGTGGTTTGGTAGTTGTATATTTATTTTCTTTTTTTGTTTCATTTTTGGTATCCCTAATTATAACTAGATTTGGGCAAATCAACATCCCACCATCGTGATACTAATTATAACCTCTTATGGGAAAATTAGTTTCATTGACTTGTGCCATTATTTCTTAATTATAACTTCCTATGGGAAAATTAGGAACAACATCCTTATCATGCCTTGAAGTACCACCTTGTCATTCCTATGTCATACTGTGTCATTTTCCAACTTTACCAAATTTGAGAATTTTTTGTTACCTAGTCAGATTCCTCCACTGTAAGGTAAAACTACAGTAACTTGAGGTCTCATCCAAGGACTATGTAGGCAACACTCAATTCAAATTGAGGTCAACTCAGTCACTATTTGCCACACTCTCATCATTTTTCAAGTAATTTAAGTTTGAATGCTCTCATAATTTTGTGAATTGGACCATTTAGTATCTCATCATTCTCGATCAAGTTGAGATATATAGAAAATTATAAAAAAAATTGAAACAGATCATAGAAAATCTAAAAAACATTTGAAAATGATTTTAGAAAATCCTTAAAATATCATCACTGACCAATTCTTTGCCTAAAGGATTCTAGGATCCCTAGCTATTTCAAAAGAAACCAGTTGTCATTTAGTTTCCCCATCCTTACTGACCCAACATCCCACATGCTCACCATTTTATGATAACTTTCCCATAGTCCTCTATAACAAAATAATGTTTTCTTATCATCATTTTATTTTATCCCATATCTTGGGAGAACTATATTTGGCTTGAATTTTATGTTAGATCTTGCATCCATGGGACTAATAAGGCATCATCCACTTGCTTAGTTCATCTAGAGTTAGCTCGACTACCCCTTCTTTTTATTCTATTTCTCCCATTTTTGTTTTTTTGTTATGTTGTTTCCTATAACATAGGGGAAACGTTTATCATCTTGTTTGTTCTCTGTTTGCACAAACATTGTGATTAACTATTGTTTGTGTTTGTTTCATTTTTTTCCTTTGTTTCATTTTTTTCTATCTTTTTTTTCATTTTTAGGTGTTTTATCTTCCTATTTGTTTGATTTTATTATTTTGCCTTGATTTAGTCTATGTGCATTCATTGGGTGATTCCTTGCACATTATTCTTGAGTCCATCTATATTCATACGTCAAGTTTGCCATCATGGTTTTTATCATTGGTGCATTAATTTCAATTTTTTATTGGATCACATGTCAGTCCTTATGAATATTTTGGCTAAGTTATCAAGGTGTTCTATCATGATGCCTACCCTCACATGCTACAATAAAAATCAGCTCAAAAAACATTACAAGCAATGAGGCTCCAAATCTTCTCCTTGGCACTTGAAACATTTCCAATCTATCCAATCATTACCAAAATATAGAGTAATTAAATCATGAAATAAGTTTAATCCTTGCTAGTTATGATGTGTATCTATATACTAGCAAGTTGCATAAATTCATCTTTATCCTCTGTACCAGTTTACTCTTACTCTATGATTATGGATTCAGTTTGTAAGCCCCATTATCCAATATGCCATCATGTTCTCATCATTCGACTAATGATTATAATTGCCTCTGGGCAAACCATTATGTATTGTCCCACTTGTATTGTCAATGATTCTAGCCACCTTTGGGCAAATCATTGTGTATCATCCCACCCATAGAGCCAACAACTAATCACCTATGGGAAAATCATTATGTTTTGATCTATTTGAAGGTTCATGATGATAACTGCCTCTGGGCAAATCATTCTATTTCTTCTACCCAACTAGAACATGTTTTCATTGTGAAATGCTTATAACCACCTTTGGGAAAACCATTATCTCTATCCACCCAACTGGGTCATGTTTTTATTTTGCCAATGATTATAACCACTTATCAAAAAATTATTATTTTCTCTATTAATGGTTATAACCACCTTTGGGCAAATCATTCTCTTATTACCCTTATCCTTTTTTCAATGATTATAATTGCCTTTGGGCAAATCATTCTCATATTACCCTTATCCTTTTTTCAATGATTATAATTGCCTTTGGGCAAATCATTATCTTTTTTAACCACATGTGCTAATTATTATAACCACATATGGGAAAATTATCATGTTTGTCTTCCAAATTGGTGCAACTCATCATGCCATTGATTATAACCACCTATGGGCAAATCAAGGGTTTTCACCCCATTTTACTTGTTTTGGTCCCATCATTTTCCTTCTTTCAAAATATCGATCATTGACCCCTTTTTTCAATTGATCCCTTGAGGGGGCATCTAGAGTTCATCCATTACCTTTACATTAATCAATATACATGAACTTTTCATTCTTTCAAAAGACATTACTATTCTTATAGCTTGCATCACCTTCCCAAATAGGGGCAAATTATATAACTTAAAAATGGCCGCAACTGAGTTTCAACCAAACTTCAAACCAATTCCTACCAACCATTGCAAATTAAGACTAAGCATCATTGAATGTCCCAAATTTGCTTTTGAATCATTTTTCAAAGCTCAAAATCATTTTGAGACATCCTTATTTACATTACTATCTTGTATACAATAATAACCTCTCATAGATTCACCTCTAATCACCTTGCAACATCACAACTATCAATTTGGCCTATGGATCTATTAAGTGGGGTACTTACAAACTTTATAAAATATTAAGAAAGATAAAATGCTAATCAGAATCAATTAACAAATTAAATAAGATTAAATTTCTAGTTAAATTATCCATTTGCAATTAATGAATATCCTAAAATAGAAATTTCAAAAGTCAAAATATCAAGTCTTTCATCATTGCCTTTATGAGTTGTCAAGCTCTTTCAAAATATCCTAAAATATCTAATTTGAGGGCCATGCCTAGTAATTTTAAATCATAATTACTTGACAATTATTAACTCAACTAGAGTTTATTTTAACTCACATAGGGTTAGTTTGAATCTATTACATGTTTAAAGTTAACCTTAACTCACCTTGGGTGAGAGTTAATTTTTAATGCTATAAATACAAGGCCTTGCCTATTGAACCATATGCTATTTTGGTAGAAAGTTATTATACACAAATATCTTCAACAAGCTCTTTGATGCAGTGTTATAATGCCTAAATGCCTTGCAAGTAGTGCTACCATGACCAAATATTAATCCAAGAACATCAAAGCCAAGGTGCTAAGGAGAGAAGGAGCCAATCAACCTCCATTGATTACGACTTATTGATACACAATACAAGCAATAAACAAGTTATTTATAGCTCCAAAGGAAGGTAAATGAATTGTTTCTTTTATGTTTTTATTGTGCTTTCATTTAGTCTTATTCCCTAAGCTCTCCATAGTGTCAAGGCTAGAGGTGTTAGGCTTTTAGTGTGTTAATTTTATTTATTTTATGAGACTAACACAAGACTAAACTCCCCTCTATGTTAAATCCTTGTTCATAGTGGCCACGTTTAGATCTCCATTGGGGAGATTTTACTTCCACTATAGGTTAGACAAGCACATATGGCTACTAGATTCTTAGTAGTACCTAGTGTAGGCACATTTGACACATTATTTGGCAAGCCATGGATATAATATCTATGAGCCGTTCCATCCACCATGAAAAAATGCCACAAGTATACACATTTTAATTAGGTGATTATAGTTGAGGGTCCTTCATATGAGTATCCTTTACTAATCCCACATGAAGTCACACCACACTTACTAGTTATAGTTCTAAGCATAATTCCCATTAGTACACCATAAAATTTAGTGGAGCTACCAGTGCAGGTGAGGTCTACTCCTATAGTGTTACCACTTATGCATACTCTCCCATAGAGACCATTATTAGAGAGACCCATATGTTAGGTATATATTTTAGATTATAGAGGGCCTCCTTTTACTCCTTTCCCTTTGAGATAAATTTTATTGAGTTCTTAGGGTTATCAACATAGGGCACCCATAATAGCTACAACATCTTATACCATATGGGTCCCTAAGACCCTATAGTTCATACAACACCCCAGACATATTCATGGATTCTTAGCACCACTCCATGAGCAGTGATATCTATAGTTCACTCAATATAGGAGGTTCTAGGACCTTAGCTACCATTTTATATAGCACACATGATTACCATTCCTTTATTTGACACAGGCCAAATTGATAGTGTTTATCCCATGAGACTCATTAGTTAGTATGTTCCTTCCTTATTATGCATTACTTATATCTATAAAATACAAAAACAATATAATATGTCAAAACATAAAAACATTCAAATATTTAATAAAAAAATACAAATTATAGATTGTATACATTGTTATGTTTACATCTCTTATTTTTTCTAGAAACCACATATGCTTGTTATCTTAGTATAGTTAGTTTTTATCATACATACATGAGTGTTCACATATACTTATAGAACCCAAGTCCACTACATGAATCTAGATTTTTTACTATTTACCCACTCAAGCCATATACACAAATACATGAGTTCTTCATTTGAAACATTCACCCATTTGGGGGCATCCTATACACAATTTTAGATGCCATCTTACATATTTATAAAGTATACATCACATATTTAAAGTTATTATATCTTGATATTGATCATCCTACACCTACTTAGATTTATTTATGACAACTACTACTCTAGACTCAATCTATGTACATCTTAGCTCTTATATAGATTTGTACCACATGTTCATGCATATTTTCACTTCTAGCTTTCCTAATTTAGACTTGATTATGTCTCTATACTTATTCTATTTGAGGGCATTTGAATATGACATTGTTCTATGGATCTACATCACTTATTTTCACTATATGTATGCTTTTGACATGTTCCCATGTCCTTATATGTGCCTTCTTAGTTGTGTATGCAAATATTTGAATATGTCCTTCCATGCGGTTCTAAGCTATCTTATTTTTTGTTTACATATGTGGATATTTGAACATGTCCTTGTATGTCTTTCTTTCTCAAATTTAGTGACATGTGCCCATATCCCTTATATTGTGTCCCCTTGGACTACTACTATAGGGTTGACTGGGTTGACCTACCATAAAAATAGGGTCTAAAAATATTACAACTTTATGTGCCTCATGTGTGTTGTATGTATGTTTTATTATATGTGTCACGGCCATAAAAATTGTTACACACTCCAATTTTAGATACCCTGAGGGACCTCATACATCTCTCCTTCCTACTTGGGTGTTGTGATGGACATTATGGTCCATCCCCTTGGGTATCTACTTAGTTATTACTAAGATTTATTGTTCATATACATTATTGTATCTATCTTGGTAGCCTTGTGAATGCTAGATCTAACATACATCATAGACTAAAAACTTATGCTCATATTAGCTTACATTATGATTTTTTTTATGCACACTATATTAGTTTATCATGAAAATTTCATATATGTTCCAACTAACACACATTTTGCAAAGCTTCTTTTAAGTTCAGTTCTTTCACACATTCAACTACTCCCCTCAAAAGAGGGGGCATTCAAAGGGGTTTATCATAGATACCATGCTATCTGAATGCACTCAGAGTACAATTTTCAGCACACAAACATAGAATACATAAATTAGTTTCATGAAAACATAGTGAGAAATAGTGACACAGAGACCAATTTTAGTTGCACAAAAATTAGAATAGTTGGACATTAGTGCCCAAATTCAGACACTAGTGCCACTAGTGCTACTATTCAATATATGATGCTACTGTCTAATAGCCTTAGTTTTAGAAAATTATAGATTGGCTGGAAAATTATGATAAGTATAGTCTAGGTTTGTATAGGTTCACTTATAGATTACTAGTTTTGGCTCAATTTAGCTCAAATTCATACTAGTTTTCTTAGATTGGGATCATCATGCACAATGTGATCATTCCTATTTTAATTTTAAATACTTAGATACATATTAGTACAACTCAATCCAAAATCTATATACTTAGATATTAGATTTAAGAATATATACATGACACAATATTTATGTATGCTTACTTATACACCAGTTGATTAGATGAAATGATTAACTCCATGTCATTATCTATGTTGTACACACTAGATTGATTCCTTACTCCATCTACAATGGATGACATTCTTGAGTGGCTTGGAGTTACCTAATATTCCTAAGTGGCCTATAGTTGCTTAATATTCCTAAGTGACCTAGAGCCATTTTACATTCTAGAGTTTCTAAGTGGTCACAAAGCTCACATATACAGTTCCAATTATAGTTAAACATCTTTAGTTACATCACACAATTTTATTTTTAGATGCATCTACTACACATGGGTAGGTAATGATGGAGTCATATCACACTTGATTTATTGACCACCTACATGAGAGAGTTGGACACACCATCTATCCAATCCAATTTATTTATAGGTCATGATCCACCAAGTAGGGGTGGGAAATGATAGAGTAAAAACCAAATTGATTGACTAAGCCACCCATACATGGGAATTGAGTAAGCCATTAGGTCAGTCCAAGTTATTCACTAATTGATCAATATCTACACACATACATAGGTTGTCACCAGGTGTACGCATTAGTTCATGTACCTAGTAAGGTGCATTCATTTATTTTCTATCTCTTATTTCTTTACTTAGTTTTTTAGTTGATTTTGATATTTCTTAAGTAAAGATTGATATATGCATGTTTTATTTTCAAGATACACAATGGATCATGCTTCACATACTCATATCTAGATTCATGGGCTTTACCTCTTAAGTAAGTCTAAGTACACTTTTTTTCTTTATCCTAATCAATTCACTTTACTACATTTGTAGAATAAAGGGGGAAAATATAATCATCTAAAAATGACACTGTAGTGCTAAGAGTGTTACTTGAGACCACCCATCTCTAGCTTAGCCTTAGACCTATCTTAGGGCCTATTTAGACACTTATCTAAACTACATGCAGGCCATATGCATCCTTAAACATTCCTAAAGCACTCCTAGACCCTCGTTTTAACATCCTGGCCCCTAATGCCTCAGGTTCTACCACCTAGACAGTAGTGCCATAATTTGGATAGTAGCATCCCATGATGTTACTATCCAAATTTGGGTGTTATTATCTTTTTACCTCTTTTTATCTCCAACAAATATGTTTTCAAACCAACAACCACCTACGGTCAACTTAGACCTATTTTAATACTTGAACAAGCACTAGAACATTATATATACATGAATTTTATCCCTATCTCCACTAGATGGAAATAAAATTCAAATTACACAAATAAAGTAAGAAAAAAGTTGTACACAAACAAGGTTATCAATACCAATTCTATCCTAGTTCTACATACAACCATCTACAATATTCCTAAGCTTAGATTACTCAAATTCTAGTCTTAATAAATTTACAGCACTCAAATTGACATTCATACTAACTTCACTTACACTTACACCAATAATTAGGTGGGAAAAATTACATTGGGCTCAATCCCTCTTCATAATATTAGTATGTAGGCAACTCTCATCATAATAGGGTGTTGATGATGTCCAACCTACCCCACTAACAACACACTTTGCAACTCTCATGTAACATAAGTATTAATACAAAATAGAGTTTAAATTTTAGTTCATCAAATTACCTTTGTTGTGAAGTTGACTAAATTAAACTTTATTCGGTTTCACCTTTGGTAGCTTGGTTAAAAAGATAAAAATTAAACACCAATCTCTTGTACAATTTTATAATTCTACGAAGATTTGAATCAAATGCAAATTTATTTAGTGTTTCCCATTCTTATATAACTTGAATCTTGGTTAGGTTCACACATGCAATCCTTGCGTGTGTAATGTGTCCCAAATATTTTATCTCTTTCATGAAAAATGAACATTTATTCATGTTATCACAAAATATGTTTCTACAAAATGTGAAACACTAGTTCAACATGGTGTATATGTTCATCCCATGTTTTTTAAATTTTAATATGTCATCAAGGTAGATTAAAAAATGAAATAAGTAAAGGGATTGAGGATGTCATTAAACATCTTGAAATGAATGAATTAATTATATGAGTTAACCTAAAAGGCATAATCAACTAGTCAATCAATCCTTCCTTTGTTTTTAAGACTATATTCCAAATGTCTAAAGGTTTAACATGAATATGATGATACCCAAACTTAATCAATTTTGGAAAATACTTTTACACCATGGATATGGCATAAAAATGCCTTAATATTTGAATGAGGATAATAATTCTTCATGTTAATCTCATTAATATTTTTTTAATTGATTCACAATTTTGGCACAAACACAATTGGGTTTTTTCAAGGCAATGATTTGGGCATGATGTGTCCATCATCCATGATTTCATGGATCTATCACTTGATATATTCATTCTCTAGAAATGATATGTTGTATAAATAGGTTTAAGGTAGAGGTAGTTAAGGGATCAAATCAATAATATTGTTTAGTGTATAGTATGTAGGAACTTATGTAGGTGACTAAAAGATATCCTTGTATTCATCTAGTTTGTGGTTCAATTATTTTGTCTTTATTATTTTTGGATAAACCACACTATGATATGGTGACATAACGATGTCATTAAAAATTCAATTCTTTCCATTAATAGTATACTTATTAATATAAATAACAATATTCTTTCACTTCCTAGCACTAATGATTGAAATCTTATGAACTAACTACAATATATGGTATTTCATATCCAGACAATCTATCACAAAATTTCAAGGATTTACTTCATAGACTACATGTCAATGGTAAATACATGGTTGAACACATGTAAAACATCACACACCTATAATGTTGAGATGTCACAAAGGATTTCATCTTTTAAAAGTTTTATTTTCTACACCAAGTGACACTACTAGGTGATCCATTTCTCAAGGCCTACACTAGACCATACACTAGCGTATGGTTATGGATGATGTATAAATTTTAAGTTCAATTTTTTAAAATATGATTTAGGGAAAATTAAATTCTTTTGACTTCCATTAGAAATGATGAAGTGTATTGTCTCACCATTGATCTACATTTGTTAATGAAACAATATTTTTAATTCATATAATTTCTTGTTGGGGGAATTAGAGATATTTTTAGTATCAATCATATCATTGGGTTCATAATCTATTATCTACTTAACTTTTTATAGTGCTAGATAACTTATACCCACTTATCGATATGTGCAAGTAGAGATCTCATAGTGTGACACTCTTCATTGGATTGAATATTGAAGTTATGAATTAAGATCCACGTTTCAATCTTGGACTACTTGTTCTAATCATTTGAAAATTATTTTCCACTCTCTAGTATGATGACTCAATCAATATACATACAAATAGAAGGCCTTAAATATAATTATTAAGATCATAAAATATCCTCATATGAAAATCAATTGATTGGTTTTAGGAAATCACATAACTTAGTGATCCTCATGTATTTACTACCCATTTTTGGTGCTTTGGTGGTTTTACTTGCTTCTCTTTTTCTAGCGGATTTTCAATTATGAATTATATCATTTCTAATAGGCCCATAGTTTTTCATAGGTGTTAAATATTTGTGTTTCAAATTTTCCACCACATCATTTTGATAATTATGTCTTATATTTTATGATATCACTCAACTCTCCACTTGTATCTCCTAACATTTTTAAACTCCAACAAAATACCACCATCAAGGTATTGGATGGACTGATTAAGGATGAGGGATGAGGAGGAATTGAGTAGAGATGATGAAGGAATCAAGAGGGATGGTGAGGTCCAATGAAGGAGTGATTAGGGAGGATGAGGGAGTGATTAGGGATGGTGAGTGATGGTCAGGATTAATGAGGGAGTGATTAAGGGAGGTGAGGGATGAGGAATGAGTGATTAGAGATGATGAGGTATGATGAAGCAATGATTAGGGATAATGATGTGATGCAAGAGAAACACTACCCAATATAAATAGTGATCTATTTTACATGTTTTGAGACTTTAGAAGGTGGTCAAGGTCATAATAAGTCTATAGGAGTCTTTCTAAGTTTCTAGTTTTGTGTCAATTTTGAATTGGATTTGTATTAGACTTTCCCACCAAATCTTTCATTTAAATTTTTGAAATTTCATAGAGAATTCAATCTTGTTTAAAGAAGTCCAATGTTGAATTTGGTGTTGTTATAATTTAGCAAGGATTTTAAGATGTTAAAACACATATATTTAAACTCACATTTTAGAAATATTTTTGTAATTGATTTAGCTGAGGACACTCTCAACATACAAAAGAAGTTACAATTTAGTTGATGGTTATTTGGTAATAAGAGTCTTTTCCATGTCTTATTTTATATTAAAAATCATATTCAAGAGAGTTTGAGGGGGTAGGATTTAAAAGTATGAATTTAAATAAACCCAAACAAGTGAATAAAGACAAGTTTTGATTATTTGTAGACAAGAAAGCAAATAGACCCTGCATCTTCTTGAATATGTGAAAAGATATTTGATAGTGTGCATGATCATGAAAGATGATTAGTAACAAGTTATTTGTGATCTTTGTGTGAGTGGTAAGTTGAAAATACCTTTTTATTTTATGTTGATTATATAATTTATCATTCGAGTTTCAAATCTTTTGAATGTTCAAATTACAAACTATATACCCTGTGCTTTTACAAATTTTGCCTTGAAATATGAGTGAAGGTCAGAGTATTGTGAAAGAGGAGATTATATTTGGTATGATTTTATAATATATGATTAATTATTAACTTGACATAACAATTCCTTAATATTCTTTAAACATTGTATTTTGTTATTATTCTAAGGATATTATGTGTTAAACAACACAACCATGTCTTCTATGAGCAAAAGTTTTGAGTATACATCTATGTGAGAAGGTATATGGATGTATTGGAGTGAACATAAAAATGTATACATTGGTTATTTTATTATCATTTGATCATTAATTCTTATAGTATTTCAATTAGATTTCATATAATTGGATGAGCAAAAAGAAAACTAACATAGTCTTGCAGTCATCAAGAAACTTAACACAATCAAAGTGGTATCTCATGGAAATTAGAAAATTTAGTATTATAGATGGAAGGAATTAATTTTTTAAGTGTTTAATTTTTTTTTAGAGGAGTTTAAACCTTTGTGTTAAATTAAAATAATTTTTTAGAATTAATTAGAACAAATAACCTCTTCTTGGATTACTACAGACCTATGACTGAGTACACAGTCTATAAAAATTTGGTTAAGTCAATCTATTATAGATTAAAAAGGGAAATATAACACTTGGAAAATGTGCATAGGGTCAAATCAGACCTAATCCAATATTCAAAGTCATTATAAACTCCTTTGTAATATTAAAATCTCATTTTGACCCTTCTCAGGTCTATGAAACAAATCCAAACCTTGTATTAGGGTTTCTAATTTCAAAGTGAGTTTTTAGGAGTTTTAAATGTCATTAATTCATGAAATTTTGTGAAAATTTTGAGTTAAACATAAATAAATATAATATAGTTTTTTAAGTTATGTAAGTATGAATGAGGGATGACTGTGTGGTAGACAGGGTAGAAGGAAACCTAAAGACCTAATCCAAGAGTAGAAAGACCCAAAAGAAGTTATCAAATAGTTGAACCAAAGCTTGGAAATTTGTGAATAATGGGATATATTACAGGGTATCCATAAATGAGGTTTATTTGATGATTTGAATTCATACAATAAGAGTCTATGATAGAGTAAAAGGTAGCATATGATATGAGGATTATGTTGAGAAGTTAAGTAGGGTTGAGAAGTTAGAGATAACTTAAAGGATTGAAAGGAAGTTTGTCAAAGCCCTACTAAATCCTAAGGAAATAGATACAAGATTTGATCCAAGTTGTTATAAAGTGTAAATACTATTAAGAGGGATAGTATCAAAGTAAGAGAGATTGAATGCATTAATTAAGGGGAATAGAATGAAGAGTTTAGTGAGACAATCTAAAGAATGGTGGATAATAAATGAAAAAATAAAATGCAAATGTGAATTTGAAATGTTTTTAGGGTCCAAAGATAGAAATTAATCAAGAAAAGATAAAGTGAAAGCTACGTAGATATTAGTAAAGAGATTGGACAAGTAGAGTATGCAATAGGGATCTACATCATGAGGGATGGTGAGTGGAAATGAGGGAGTGATTATAAATTATGAGTAATCGTGAGGTTCAATAAGGGAGTGATTAGGGATGATGAAGCAATGATTATGGATGCTAAAGTCCAATGAGGGAGTGATTAGGGATGATGAGGGAGTGATTAAGATGATGAGGGATCATGAGGGTCAATGAGGGAGTGATGAGGGATGAGGAGAGATAAGGAGTGAGTTATTAGTGATGATGAGGCATAGTGAGGGTCAATGGGGGAGTAATCAGGGATCATTAGGGAGTGATTAGAGATGACTAGGGATAGTGAGGGTTAATGAGGGAGTGATTAGGTACAATGAAGAATGACGAGAGAGTGATTAGGTGTGATGAGGTATGAGTAGGAAGATATCAAGAATGAGGGAAGGATGATGAACAAGTGAAATTAACACAATGTGGTTGTTTGATGTGTGTAGGTCATCAATGTGACCTATGTTACCCAAATCACACCACTTTCCATCAATTTTAAAGTAAGTGGTTTTCAAAATTCAATTTTGACAAACTTAAGAATCCTAAAAATGCTAGGAATTAAATTGAAAGGCACAAAAACCTTAAAAATGACTATATGTTTACCAAAAATTTATGTCTTGAAATCCCTAGGTTTAATACTTAGACCCTAAAAATGACTTCATACTGCCTTGATTGGATTTTGAAAAACTATTTTCCACATCATAAGGAATGCAACTGTAAGACCAACTCTATCAAATTTTGATTGACCCTAATTTCTTATATTTACTAACATTTATATTGTTACATTTAATTTTTTATACTTAACATTTAGAGTAGTAAATATAAGCTTATGGATAAATTTGGCTTCATGTGAAACTCTCAAATGCTTATGGAGTTGGTTTTGGAATTATAAAAAATCAACACGTATGCATTGTCTAGTGCACTATATAACATGTACACATTATTTGAATTTATAATAACATGTACGCATTATTATTTTCTCAATAACACGTACACATTATGGCTCACTAATTATTGATCCATAATTTTAATAACATGATCATGTTAATTAAATAATGTGATCATGTTATTTAATAATGCAATCATGTTACCTAAAATGTCCACAAAATTATCCCCGAACTCTATGCACATACCCAAATAGGACCCTAAAATAGTATGAAGGCATCCACAAATTGTATTGAATTGAGATTGCTAAAAGGAGGTTGCCCCCTTGAAGAGGCCAATGATTCTGTAAATTTGCTATTATAATTTAGTTTTGCTTGTTTTAGTCAATATATTGGATATTTATAGTTTATTTCATATATTTTTAATTATTTCTTAAATTATTCCGGAAGGATCCTATCAATTGGTTTCAGATCACTTTCTAGGGCCAAGTTTTTTTCTATGACCAATTGTATGCTCTCACCTTGCATTAACAGGACCCTAGTGATCAGAAAGTGGTAACATAATAGAAAGTGGTAACTACAATATGCATTTTCAAGAGTGATGCCAATTACACACATATGTTTTCTACATCTCGATTGTTGGTTTAGATAAGCGTAAATACCCCTGTATATAACTATGGGAAGTACTTGGGCATAAGCCATAAAACTCATTATGAGGAGTACCATAGGAACCCTAAAGTAGCTGGCTCATTAAGAGGACTTACCAATGAAATGGGAAATAGTCCCATCTTAATTGACTAGTTTCCATCTGTGAGGTAAACCAAGAGCTATCATTTAAGAGTAAATTTGTGGCCAAAATTTTTTAGGAGAGTGGTGCTCATTTAGATAAAATTGGTGGATAGAGAGATTTATTAAAACCCTTAGGCATCCAAACAAACTCAAGGCCCATATCCAACATATCAATTTCTAAAGACTATCACTAGAAGTAACTATACTTGAAAACAATGGTAACTGCAAACATGCTAACAAACTTGACTACAAAGTATTTGTTTTTTCCTTTTTTCATCATATCTATTTGCATATATATCTATATTGATCCTAATCTTTACTAGGACACTTGAAATTCCATTCTACACATTTTTTCCTTGAGGGCCCATATCCCAATTCTACTTCCATTAGCCATAAATCTATTTTTTTATTTTTTCAAGTTTTGCCATAACTTCTTCAGTTTTTATCCTATTTATTTTTAAAAAAAATCAATTTTCATTACCCATTTATTCTCCTTTTTCCCTCTTAGACAAATTTTAATTTTTTTCCATTATGATTCTAAACTTTCCCTTGCCCGTGTCAATCATAACCTAGTAGTGCCCAAAACTTAGTAAAAGTATTTTTACCCCTTCCAATTAAGTCAAAATTAAAAAAATTATTTACTGAAGATGTCTTAAGCCTTTTTTTCTATCCCTTCCAAAAAACACTGGCTATGATTGTTACCCATGCAGACACCATGATAAATGACATTGTTGCAATCGAATCCTAACTATTTGAACTTGATCACCACCTGATCGATAAACTGTCTAACCTCAAACACCACCTCAATAGTATCAAAGATGCCCTTTGCACATTTTCATTTAATGAGGATCATCAATTATATGGTATTTCTTCTTCCAAGACACAATTTCATGGACCTAAGTTAAACTTTCCTAAATTTGATGGCACTAATCCCACTAGTTGGCTCTACCATGTTGATTAGTATTTCCTCTTGCATCCTACTAATGAAAGAGTCTCCATTGATTCATTTCACTTAGAAAAATATGTTGTTCAATGGTACTAATTGTACCATAAGGCACATATATAACCAAATCAGGTGGACATCTCTAAACTCTTATTAGTACATTTTGGTCCTAGTGCCTATGATGACTTCATAGGAGCTTTGAATATACTTCATCAAACTGACACTATGTGAGATTATCTAACAGGGTTTGAAAAAAATTCCAATCAAATTGAAGGCCTCTCTAATGAATTCTTCACTAGTTTCTTCATCACATACCTCAAGGATGTCATTTTATATGAGGTTAAAATGTTCAAACCATGCACAATGATGGACACTTCAGGACTTACCAAACTCTCTAAAGACAAGCTCACCTAACAACACTATAATTCTAATTGGGCTCCCTCTAGGCTATCTTCTTTCTAGAACCCCAAAACATACACCCCTCTCAATCCAACCACTATCAATAGTCTTAAAGTAGTGGAAATGTGTACATGACACAAAAATGGGATATGTTATAATTATGATGATAAATGGGCTATTGACCACAAATGCATTGACAAAAAAATGTACCTACTTAATGTTGATTCTCCACCTAATGTATAAGAATGCAAGGACACCACATAAGAATTGGATCAAATAGATGTTATTTTTAGGCCCTTTTATTCACCTCCTAAAATCTCCATCCATGCTTTGATTATGTTCACTACCCCCCAGACAATACATGTCAAAGGTTTTTTTTAATAATAAACTCCTCACCATCCTCATCGACTCTAGCATCTCTCATAACTTCATTGACCCTCAGGTAGCTAAGAAAGCATATTGTTTTATACACCCTTATTATAGTTTTGAGGTGATGATTGCCAATGGAGGTGAATTACCATGCAAGGACAAGTGTTAAAAAATTCATATTTTAGTGGGAAAATATACCCTTCAGGCCAATGTGTTTTATTTATCATTAGGTGGATGTGATGTTGTTCTCGGTGCATAATGGTTATGAACCTTTGGACCCATCCTCTAAGAATTTTCTGAGATCTGTATGTAGTTCTTAGAGAACGGATAGAAATACCCCCTATAAGGCCTTCTTCCTAGCTCCATAAACATTATCATCTCTCATCACATGGAGAAACTTCCCAAATGGGGATCCCATGGTGTCATTACCCAACTATTTTATCTTCACACTAATTCACCACCAGACTCTCCCCAACCTTCACACTTGCATAATATTTTGGTCAAACATGCATCAATTTAATAGGAACCTACAATATTGTCACCTCAATGGCTAAAGGACCATCACATCCAAATCTTTCTTGGCAGTTCCCCCTAACATTCAGCCATTCCAATACCCATTTCATAAAAATATTGAGATTGAAAAGGTCATTTAGACCTCCTACAAGAAGGGGTCATTCGACCCAGCACTAGTCTACATTCTTCACCAGTCTTTCTTGTTCATAAAAAGGATATCTCCTAATAACTCTACATTAATTTTTAGGACTTGAAAAAACTAAACATCAAGGATATGTTTCGCATTCTAGTCATGTATGAGCTCCTTAATGAACTCCATGGTTCAAATTTTTTCTCCAAATTGGACCTGCGCTATGGATATCATCAAATCCATCTTCATGATGATAATATTTCTAAGATACATTTTTACACACATGATGACCACTATGATTTCCTTGTCATGCCATTTAGGATTACCAATGCAATTTCCACCTTCCAAAGTTTCATGAAACAAGTATTCCACCCCTTCTTATGTAAGTTTATCTTGGTATTATTTGATGACATTCTCATCTATAGCCATAGATGGGAGGATCACCTCCACCACCTTGACACAACCTCAATAATTCTTACTGCCAAATACCTATGTGCTAAACATTCAAAGTATTCTTTTGGGAAAATAGAGGTTAAGTATTTGAGCCATATTATTACATATGATGGTGTTCATATCAACCCCAAAAAAATTGAAGCTATGATAAATTGGTTGGTGTTAAAGACCCTCAAAAGTTTTATGGATTTTTTAGGTTAATAGGGTACTATCAAAAATTTATCAAGGATTATGGCATAATTCAGATCCCTTGACAACTATACTCAAGAAAGACTCATTTGTATGGTTTACCATATCTTCCCAAGCATTTTATAGCCTTAAACATTCCATGTGCACCACCCTAGTCTTAGTCATGCTTGATTTCTCCAAGCTATTTGTTCTTGATTATGATTCATCTTGAATTGGTTTGGGTACTATACTTATGCAAGAAGGATGCCCCACTTCCTTTACTAGTAAGGCCCTCACTAGGAAATTTTTATCATGTTCCACATATGACAAAGAGATGATGGTTATCCTCCATGTAGTTTACAAATGGCATCCATATTTGTTTGGCCAACACTTTTGAATCAAAAATAACCATCAAAGCCTAAAATACTTTTTAGAATAATAGGTCTCTTCCCCAGATCAATAAAAATGGGTTTTTAAACTCATTGGATATGATTATGAAATTACATATAAAAAAGGCAAGGAAAAATTGGTAGTCGATGCCCTCTCTCGCCAGTTTGAAGAACAAGCCTACTTGTGTGTTATTTCCATTACCATTTCTACAAGATTCTAAGATATTTAGCATGAATGGCATCATGATCTCTCCATCCAATAACTCAATGTTCAACTATCTACTGACTCATCTGCTAAATCTCACTATACTTGGGATGGACACACATTGAGATATAAATTCATCTTTTATTAATTTATAGCTCCAAGTTTAAACAAACTATTATGTAATAAATGCATGCCTCTCCTTTTATAGGACATTTAGGTTTCTTAAAAACCTATGAGCGAGTCCATCATAGTTTCTTTTGGGTTGGACTCAAGTAGGATATCAATAAATTTATTATCAAATGTGATATTTGTCAATGACAAAAATGGGAAATAGTTGCACATCTTGGTCTACTTCAACCATTACCCATTTCACACTATCTCTGGATAAACATTTATATGGATTTGATTGAAGGCCTCCCAAATTCTAGAAACAAATCAATCATTCTTTTTGTAGTGGATCATATTTCTAAATGCACTCATTTGTGTGCTCTATCTCATCCCTACACTACTTCTACCATAGCCTAGACATTATTTGATAATTTTTTTGGCTCCATGATGTTATTGATTCAATTATCTCAGATTGTGATTCTACCTTTATGAGTAATTTTTGGAAAAAACTCTTCAAGTGCCTTGGTACCACTCTTAAAATGAGTTCAAGATATCATCCATAGATTGATGGCCAAATTGAAATTGTTAATAAATGTTTGGAGACATATCTTCATTATTTTTTAATGGAGAAACAACATCAATGGGAAAAATGGTTACTCCTTATAGAGTGGTGGTACAACACCTCCTACCACACAGCCACCCAGCTCACCTCATATGAATTTTTGTATCGATAAAATCCACCCTCTCTTATTTTGTATATACCATAGAGCTCTCTAGTATAGGTTTTTGATACTATACTCAATGCACATGATAATATCCTTCTAAACAATCCTTCCACCCTGGAGATATAGTTTTCCTTCATCTACAACCTTAAAATTAATTATATTTTAAGTTGAAAGGCCACCATAAATTATCTCCAAAATTTTATGAACCTTATAAAATCCTCCATTAGGTAGGAACTATCACCTAAAAATTGTAACTTCCACCCTCATCATGTGCACACCCTATTTTTAATGTTTCATGTTTAAATAAGGTCCTTGAGTAGAATGTACACACTTAGATAGTGCTTCTATAAATTGATGAAAAACTATCCATATTTTTATATCATGACTTCATCCTTGATAATAACTCTCATCAGATTTTCAATCAATTCATCACTAAATATCTCATCTAATGGCATGGGCTGCAACTACAAGATACTATCTAGGAACCTCTTCTCTCAATCCAAAAATAATTTCCTCATCTTAAGATTTGAGGACACATATTTTAAGGGGGAGGGAATGTTATGACCCTACATCCTAAACACCCTTTTGTAATTTTCTTCTTTAATAAATGGATATAGATAAATATGCTTTGTAAGACATCCCTCAAAGCCTATTATAATAATTGAGTGTAATAGTGTAATAATCCCACATTCATTGGGAGTAGTGGTTATCTAGTATTATATTACTATAAATATGATTGTAAACTAGTATGAAGGCATCCATGAATTGCATTGAATTGATATTTCTCAAAGGAGGTTTCCCCCTCAAAGAGGCCAATAATTATACAATTCTATTATTTTAATTCACTTCTACTTGTTTTAGTCAATATATTGCTAATATCTATAGTTTATTTCATATATTTACAACTATTTCTTAACTTGTTTAGGAAGGATCCTATCATATAAAGATGGAGGTGTATGGTTTTGAATATAAAATCAATCAAAATAGGTTACCTATAGGGAATCAAAACTCGTGTTCACAAGAACAGGCTTCATAAACTCAGACACATGTATACTTAGAAGTTTAGAACAATTCTACATAGAGGACACTAGTATGAAAATAAGGTCACTAGTGCCACATGGTAGTACTATCCAAGAAGGGTTTTCACAATTAGATCTTGTTTGTGACACTTAGATCAACCCTTGTCCCAATTTTCATCCCTTAGATCTCCCATCTCAATCAATTTCTAACTAGATACTTGTTTACATTATTTATTACTATTTTTAGAAAGGTTCAACTAAATCTATTATGTTATGAGTCAATGGTTGTATTTATTTCATATTTTTACCCTAATTTAATATACTTAAAAACTTTTAAAACCTAGGGATTAAACCCTAAAAAGGTTAAATCAAAGTGATAGAACAATTGAAATTATCAAAGAGAAGGTTTTGAGAAGAATGTTAGATTATTAAAAAAATATTTTAGGTTGACATGTGTTAATATATCTATGAAACATTTGTTGGTCATATAATAGGGATGAAAAATTATAGTGTAATTGTATGACAAGTGTATATTTCACACCATTTTGTAAGTAACATATTCTTTTTATTGTATGCAACTCTTTTTGAACAAAAAAAGTCTTCAGAATGTGAAGAGTCTTCTTTTAGACTATAGAACTTTTTTGGAATGTAAAGCGATAAAGTCTTGGGAAAGCTCTATAAATATATATCATTTGTACTAAAAAAGGGTTATAAATTATTCAGATCAATATAGAGATTCAAAAATAGATTTCCTTTATTTTTCCTTGTGTTCATTGCTTGTGATGTGGTTTGTATGAATGTAATCCATTTAATATGAAAATGCTTTCTATTTGAGTTGATCATTTCTAAAAAAACATGATACTTTTGTTTTATATGGTTATTTTAAAATGTAAATATTATTTATGAATTCTTTGCATTTATTTATGTATTACTCTGCACACAACTATCCCCTATTAGCATGTTTTGATGGGTTTTCTAGGAACCTTTTCTAACAATGGTGTGATGAGCATGGAATATTAAAAAATGTTGCAATGTTTATCGGGATAGATAGACTTAAAGAGATGGCTCAATGAATGAATTCAAAATTTCACAAAGGAAGAAATAATGAGAAAATTAAGTTATTTACAAGAAGTTATTCATGAGCACATTTATGGTGAAATATATGATATTTTATAGTTAACTTTCCTAAACTATTAACTATGTGGCTATCAAGGTTGGAATACTATTATTTTCATTCGAGAAAAGCATAATTTCTAGCCTAGATGAAAGAAAAAATAAAAAACCTATGAATATTGGACACTAAATGGACTCATATAATAAATCACTTGGTGAAGACTATTGTTGATGGATACTCACTGAATTCACTGTACAAGGTTACATTACATTTGAGGTTGCATGGGATCTATTTAGGAGAGGAATTAGAGGCAATTTTTTACAGTGATTACCTACTCTTGTCAAAATGATGGTGTTAGAGAATGCCATGGTGCCTACTCCTACCAATTTGTAGTAGTTACTTCAGATATTATGGGTATGTGTGTGATGATGGAGTGAATAATGAGGAGATAATAAGGGAAGCTTGAACATGTACCCAGAATATGGATGATACAGACAAGTAGAGTGAAAAGTGAATTTAAATGTTAGAAAGAGACCTACAATTACATATAAGATGGAACAAACATAATAGGGTAAGTACACAAAGTTGGGGGCAAAAGTGGGCCTACTCATGAACATGTTTTTCATAAAAATTGAGATATTTGAACATCCATATATAATTTGAGATGGCTAAACTCAAAATTTGAGGATGGTGTAAGAATATGAATTGTATAATTTTGAGTCTAGTTTCCAAAACACTATTTTGTAAAAACTATTAAGTATAAGTAGGTAAAACATCTAAAATTTAAAGAGGAACTCCTAGTTTTTAGGAAAATAGAGAAGATAGTTGTCCATACGACACAACATTTTTATAGCAAATTTTAATATTTTTGAAACCCTTTTATGTAAATTTAGATAACATCATCTAATTTGTGACATATACTTTATTAAAAAATTTAAAGAATATTTTTTTAATTAATTTTACAATTAAATAGATCTTAAAAACTGAAAAAAATAGATATTTGGTTGTACAACCCTCTTAACTACTTTTAAAAAATGAAAATTAATTTTTTTAATGCATTTAGAATTAGGGCTAGTTTGTGACCATATAATTTTTTTTCATTTAGATAAACTAAAATAAAAATACTTAAACATATATAAGCATGTACATTTGTGGCATCTAGTGGCCTAAAAAAACCATAGTTAGAAAACAATATAGATAGAAACCTTAAAATATTCTATAAAAAAATTAAAAATTAAAAAGAGGAGCATTTTCTCATCATCGTGGTAATAATTTTATAAATTGTCTCATTGAAATTCATAGTGTATTTGGTGATGGAAGTTGGATTTTATTATTTTCTACCAAATATATCATATTTGGTTGTGTTTAAAGGTCCAAGCCTTTGGCTCAAGAATCCAAGCCATTTCTAAGCCAAGAAATCTTGGTTTTTGAATTTAAATAAACTATAACACATACCCGCTATAACATGAACACATTAATTTAACATTGGAGAAAAATAACAAAGATCTGTTAGAAGAGGTAAAATTCAAAGATGTGGGAGTTTGAAATATTAAACAACTAAAGTGTCTATAGACAAAACTATCTCCCACATCGTAAGGCATGTAGCTATGAGACCAATGTTATTTGATGTAGAATGAGCTAATGTCTTATATTTACTAAAATAAATTTAAAGTATAAGGAATATAAATGTAATAATATAAAAATTATAATGCATACACTTAATAATATGTATGTGTTATAACATTTATAAAATTATTTTAGTAGATATAAGAAATTAGGATTATTCTGCATTTGATAGAGTTGGTCTCATAGTTGCATGCCTTATGATGTAGGAGATAGTTTTTAAAAATTCAATCTAGTCAATACTTAGGAATTTTATGGATTTAATATTTAATATAAGAATTTCATGGCATAAATATTTAAAACTAATGTCCATTTTGGGTAAACAAACAATCATTTTATAGGTTTTTTTGCCTTCTAGATTACTTGCTATAATTTCTTGCAGTCCTAGGTTTCCCAAAATTAAAGTTTAAAACCCACTCACTTTGAATTCAAGCCAAAGTGGTGTGATTGGTGAAACATAGGTCACATTAATGACCTATGCACATCAAATGACCACTTTGTGTTATTTTTAATCACTCATCATCCTTCCCTCATCCTTATTCACTTTCTCCTCATCTCTCATAATCTTGAATCACTCCCTTCTTGTCCCTCATCATCCCTAATCACTCCCTCATTAACCCCCACCATCCCTTATCATCTCTAATCACTCCATCATTCCTAATTAATATCTAATTGACCATCACCATCCCTCATCACCTCTAATCATGCATTCATCATCCCTCGTCACACCTAATCACTCCCTCTTCATCCCTCATAATTCATATGCACTCCCTCCTCATCCCTCATAATCCATATGCACTCCCTCCTCATCCTTCATTGTCCTTAATCACTCCTTCACTTAATCTCACCATCCCTCATCATCCCTAATCACTTCCTTATTGACCTTCACCATCATTTATCATCCATAATGAATCCTTAATCATCACTCATCATCCCTAATCACTCCTACCTCATCCCTCTTCATTCTTAATCATTCCTTTCAATACCTTGATGGTGGGTGTAGTTACTTCTCACTTCTGCCCAATTGGCTTTTATTTCAATTCCAAATTTACTTACTCATATATGACCCAAACAAACTCTTATTTCACTCATCCATTTTCTTTGAAATAAAGAACTTGAAGATATCATTTGATTGTCTAGTAATATTCATATATATATATATATATATATATATATATATATATATATATATATATATATATATATATATATATGGTGATCCACACCCAGATTATAGAGAAGGTGTGTATCCAAATCCCCGACCCAAAATAAATATGTAGGAAAGTGAGAAAAGGGTGGATGAAATTGTATATATATATATATATATATATATATATATATATATATATATATATATATATATATATATATATATATATACTTAGACATATAATAATCATAATATTAGAGTTGAGAATCCAAATTTATATCTATATAAATAGGGTGATTGGATACCAGTTGAGAATTCAAATCCCAACCTCTTATTTGACTTCTTATTTTTTATATGTCATTGAGAGTATTTCCACAGTAGACCAGATTGTTAGATAGATAGATAGACGGTCACCAATCTAGTAGAGTGTGTTTCCCAACCCAACTTGATCTATACCCAACTTATTTTATGAATGGAATGAAGGTCATATACTTTAATCTAGTGTATCAGGGAGGGGATACTTAGAGCCTAGGCATGGCCTGATATACCCTAAAGGCCAAATTGGTGCTTTGTTGCACTTTGACTATGCCCAAGTCCCTAATATAGTATATCAAATGAAGTGTAGGAATTAGGGCCCCACCATATATATATGGGAGGGCACCATTCCAAAGGCCCTACTTGATCTTAAACTTGTGCCACTTGATAAGTTAATAGAATCTTCCCCTACTTAATTCATCTATGCTAAGGTCTAAGGAGGAACTTATCTTCTTGATATCTAATGTTGGGTAAAGAACGAAGGCAATAAAACCATAAAGTATATTGGATAGACATATGTGTGCATTATCTGATTTTGTCTTTTGTATAATATTTTTATGTATGTAACCTTATAAACATATGAAAAAAGAGAATAATATGAAGAGTTTTTCCTTGTGACATATCTAAAGCCTAGAATATGAAGAATACTCTACATATAACGCTTGATTGTAATATAAGATGGTTGTGATGTATGATAGAGATTAATATACTAGTTCTTAAGATAGTTTTATTAAATATTTTTTTCCTTTATATTATGCATAGAGAGTAATCTATTTTAATTTAAATATTTGATTCATCATGCACATGTCAACTATTCAATATTTATTAATTCCATGTTTATATATAAAAAATGCACCTTTATCTTTAACTTTGGTTATTTACATATAAATTATCTATTTTGGGTTTTCCTTTGTTCTTTATTGTGCAAGTTGTCCCTATAATTAGCATGTTCTACATTTTTCCAAGAACCTCTACTAATAATGGTGTGGTGAGAGGGGAAAATTTTGGTTGAAATATGACGAGATGGTTTCCAAAATAGAGGGATATAAAGAGATGGCTAGATGATAGAATCTAAAATTTTACAAAATAAGAGGCAAGGAGAATTGGGATAAGTGTGAAGGAATTTATCCAAGAGCATATATATGGTGAAATATATGAAATATTTTAGTGTGAATTACGTAGAGTGTTAGTTGAATGGTTATCTAAGTTGGAATATTATTTATTTAAGCCAAGAGGGATAAAAATTATAGTTTGGATAGAAGATAAGTTAAACAGACTGCATAATCTAGATACAAATTGGACCCATGCCATAAATATTGGACCAAGACTATAGTTGAAAAATATATCACCAAATTCACAGTGTAAGGATAGCTAGATTTTGAAGTTTCACAAGACTTATTTGTCATAGGAATCCATGGTAAATTTCTTCAATGACTACCTACATTGATAAAAATGTTGGTTATGGAAAAGGCCATGGTGCCTACTACAGCCAACATGGAGTATTCACTTTGACTGCCATGGGAGTACATGTGGTATATAATTAAATGATGTAAAGATAAGTAAAATAAACTTGAACATGACCCTAGAATATGGAAGGTGAAAATAGTTAAAATGAAAAGAAAATTCTAGGATTATAAAGAGAACTATGATATAAAGACAGTGGAATAAAGCAAGAAATCTAGAATTAAGTGCGAATAAGAGTAAGCATAAAGTAGAATATGCTAGAACTATAAATATGTAGAGAGAGGTTATGAAAGATGTTGGAAGAAAATAATGTGTAGAGTATGCATAAGGGCCTGATGTAGAGAAATAATAAAATAGAGATAATGTTGATATGTAGATCATGTAGTAGGAAGAAGAAGGTAGGTTAGCAATAGATCAACTAGAAGATAGAAATAGATCATAGATAATGAAAGGGTTTTTTTTCTGATCCTATAAAATAAAGTTCTGGGAATAATTTAGGTTTAAATGCATAGTTATTGTAGGTTCAAGTTTGAATTTATAATAACTTCAAATCATAGATCATTCATTTAAAGAGTATGCATCCCCCAGCCCAATAAAGGGAGAAGAATAAGTGAAGGAGAAGAAGTGGATACAGGTTGGTTTAATTCATTTATAGAAGTTTGGAAAGTTGAGTATGAAGACAAAGGAGACAATAGATGATAATAATAATAATAATAATAATAATAATAATAATAATAATAATAATAATAATAATAATAATAATAATAATAATAATAATAATAAAACAAAATAATCAAGATTCCTTTTTAGGATGCCTAAGAAGACTAGTGAGTAGAAGTCCTTAGTCATAGTTAACATTGAAAATTTGCATATAGTCGTAGTCAATAGTGTGCATATACCTATAATCATAATTATCAGTGGGTAATAACTATGCCACTCAATGCAGGTATGTTCATTTCTCTAATGCCATATGATGGATCTATAGATCTGGATCAATACTTGGTAACCTACAATATGAAATGGAATGTTAAAGAGGTAACATATAATGATGTCAAGAAATGTAAACTCATAAGGGATTTGATAATAAGAGTCTTAGATTTCATCAATAAAAGAAATGTAAATACTCTTGATTTTACACAAGTCAAAGACCTATTGGTAGTAGAGTTTAAGTTGAAGAAATATACTAGGCAAACTATTTAATACTTAAAGGAAATTCAACAAAAGTTTATAGAATTAGTTGTAGACTACGATCGTAGGTTTTTTGATGTTATGAATAAAATTAATTTCATTTTAAAATACAAGGATAAGGCTACATGGTTCATGAAATGGTTCTGCCCAAGAATTAGATTTGATATTGCACAAACCTAATTCTTATCCCAAGTTGATGCTCAATTTGTTGCTCTGTGAGTAGAGTAAATAGAGGATTATGGCAACATTCCAATAGTAGGTTCTAAATTAGAAGTAAAATTGTGTGTTTTTATGATGAGGATGGATGAAATGCATAATAATGATAAGCCTAAATTAGGATTTTGGTGTATAAAATGTGGACGAGAAGGCCACTATAGGAATTATTGTCTAAAGCTTAAAATAGAGTTTTGTGAACTTTTTAGGGTAGTTAGGCATCCTACTTCAAAGTCCCCCATTTTTTTTAAAAATATATTTAGAAGTTGTAGAGCATGTATTATATTTCTTTTAAATGAACTAACCATGATGAGAGGGGATATAGAGATTTGAAAGAATTAAAATAAGATAGTATAAAGAATGTATTCATAGTTATTGCAGAAAAATTACCAACTGTGTAGCAAAATATCCCAGGCTCAGATATGGACATGATGGGTGTGACATAGAGTAGTCCCTAGTGGATACCTTTGTCATCTCATTACTAACCCTAAGTCTTGGCTAGATGGATGCCATCTTCTCCATACTAACCATAACAGTCTTCATAAAATAAAGTGAGTCCATAAAAATCTAATTGAAATCCAAGTTCACCACAACACCAATATGGAAGTTATGATGCATATCAAACTCAACAAGGAGGGTATGTTTGACATCAATCATAAGGAAGGGGATACCAATAAATCAAATGTGGATACATAGGAGTATATCATGGAGGATATCAAGGAGACTCTAACAATGACAATCAGAAAACATAACCTCCTATGTAATGTTATTGATGTGGAGAATACAATCGCTATGCAAAGAATTTCCCTAACAATCCAAGAGATAGGCATAGTGCATATATTGTAGAATTGAAATTTAAAATCAAATATAAGATTTTATATTTCTCAAAAATCAAAATAAGTATAATCTAGTGTGCATCGTAAACATGATCAATGCATAGCCAAAGGAGAATGAATTTATATAAGTAGTCACCAGGAAACAAAGAGCAGAATAGGGGTTACCACCATTAAAAATTCCATAGGATTAGGGGATTAGAAAAGTATATTAGGATATATATCCTGATATTTATACTAAAAATAAATTTATGCACCAAGTTCTATAGGTTCTACAAGAGATACAACAACAAATGATGATAGGAAACGATACTACAACTATTGATGCTCAAATTTATAGACAAATTGTAAGTATCATGAAATAGAAGGGTGGTGTGACTACTCTGATAGACCTATTAAAATTTATCAACACACTATGTAATGAAGATATTTCATAGAATATTTTTAATCTCCTACACCATCTTTTGAAATGTGCACTATGAGGCTAACAATGTACTGACAAAGTAGTATAGTATGTTAAGACTAAGAAACCATGGGACATGGATTCTCACATGGACATTGAGGTAGTAGGATATAAGATCCATAATGTAGTCTTTGACTTTGGTAGCATGGTTAACATTATTCCATGATAAAATTGGGATTCTATTGGTTTATCAACTTTGAGTTATAGCCCAATTACTCTCAATCTTACAAATTATGGGAGGGTAGAACCATTGGATTGTTAGAGGATGCTAAAATTAAAATGGTCGAGATTAGTTTGCATGGATATTTTGATTTCATAGTTATGAAGACAATATGAACCCTTTATCATACCTTAATTGGTAATAAATGGGCCTATGATGTCCAATTGATCATTAAGACTATGCCTAATTATTTAAAAGTGCATCAAGGGGATAAGATAGTGGTCATACCCCTTAATAAATCTGAGCAAAAGCTGTATATCATCCCAAATGAATTAGATTATCCTTATGCCTATGATGTTAATAGTTGGTTTGAGGTTGGTGTACATGAAAATCAAAGTTCTTTATGAACTGTAGAGTATCAATTGGAAACCATAGCTTATGCAGTAGAAAGAACAACCAATGTGCAAGCTAGTAATAACAAAGTCTCTAGCCTTGCAGGTTTAGATAGAAGGATGTGTTTCCCCCTTAGTATGATCTCCAACCAAGTCTAAAATAGATTTTTTGTATATTACAGTTGTAATAATGATGGATTATACTAAACCTACCATATAGGGTGTTCTACCTTGGGGAACAACATTGTCCATCAGTGGTGATTCAAACACTCATATGTTGAACTAGCCTAGGAAAAATCATGATGTATGGCCTCTGTGCATGGTCTTCATTATTAAATGGCAAATACATAAATAATTTATAATATAGGACTTTAATTCCTTCATTTTGAGGCTTTAACACCATGTATCATAGGTAGATCAAAGGGTCAACACACTTAGCTATGTACTAAAAGGAACTATTGTGAGTTGGTGGGTTGTACATAGAAACTCAAAAATTCATTGGGAGGAAGCATGTGAGTTTTTACATGCATGATTTTAGTTGTCATGTACAATGAAATTAGAATGGTTTTTTTTTCAAGAAGGTCAATGCCCTGAGCTACACATTCACCAATCTTTAGATAGATGGATTGTGTAAGGAGTAGAGCCAATGTATTGGGTAAAATCTTTAGTCATACATTAGAACCCCTACCAACAGTCTGGTACATGCACCAAGAGTATATAAGAAAGACTAAACATTAGGCACATGTACAATAAGTCTTTATTCAATTTTTGTTTCTAATATGATATTCCACTAGTGCATAATGCATTATAAAAACTCAAAATATTTTTATTCCATGGATGAGTAGAAGATATAAGAACTACAATATAATCATTATCCTAGCAGGAAGCTTTATAGGATTAGAATATGGCACTTAACAATTATAAGTCCACTCAAGAAGAACAAGATTTTATTAATCCTTTCAATAAAATAATAGACAACTTGGTAGAATTTAGTGATAATGATGGAGATTTGGTTTTAGAAGGATTCTTTAAACTAGATAAAGAAGTTAAAATAATAGTTGTCCAAAGTGTAGAACAAGTTGAATAGGAGAGGCTATGCAACATAAACATTCCACAATGGGAAGGCAAACACATTATACAATAAACTCTACCTAGTGGGTCAAGAAAATTGTAATAAGAACCCTCAAAAAATATCATAGGGAACATTGAAATAGAGTCAGCTCCTAAGATTATGATTATGGGAGACTGTTGGGAGAAAGATTAAATTTTAGAAGCTTTGAAACTACTTCAAGATTATCAAGATGTGTTCCCAACTAAATTATTTGAAGTAAAATGTGTAGATCCATCATTGGGAGAAATACATATAGGATTGAAATAATGTGCTTGACCCACTAAAAATCACCCATACAAGCTCAATCCTAATGTGATGATCAAAGTAAAAGTTTAACTAGATCAAATTTAAGAATCTAGAATTATTTATCCAATGGAAAAAGTAAAATGGGTAATTCCCATAGTTGTATAACTAAATAAGATAAGAGAAAATTAAGTTTGTGGACACTATTGTGCACTCAATAATGCCTAAATTAATGATTGATTTCTAATACCATTCATAGATGAAGTCTTTGAGTTTGTCATGGGGCATGAAGTATATGCATCCATAGATGGTTTTAGTGGGTATCATTAGATTCTAATCATAGAGGACCAGGATAAGACTGCCTTTGAAACTAAATGGAGATCATATATATATAAGGTAATGACCATTAGCCTAAATAATGCACCAGTAGTTTTATCTAGAGATATATTTAATGCATTTAAATACTTCATTCATGATTTTTTGAAATTTCATCTAAATGACTAGCTTATTTTATCCATTTTTAAAAATCATCTATCAAATTTACAACTAATGATAGAATGGTGTTGAGCTTTACACATTGCTTTGAACCTAAATAAGTGTCTATTCTTTACACCTTTTGGTGTTTTATTGGGCCATGTCATATGTGGAAATGGTATCTTTGTGAATCCAACCATGATTCTTGTGATAGTATGGATACCACCTCCAAATAGCTCTATAGAAGTGTGAACCTTTATCAATCATATGAGATACTACCAAAATTTTATAAAATGTTATGTAGCCATATATGTACTAATGGATAAACTAATGCAAAAAGATACAAGGTTTGAATGGACCAAATAATACCAAGTAACATTTATTAATCTCAAGAAAAGGTTATTAACAACACTGATTCTAACTTTTCCTAATTGGAAGAAGACATTCCATGTATATGTGGATGCTTCTATTATCATAGTGAGAGATGTCTTAGCATAACTAGGTGAAGGTGGATTGGATCATCCCATACATTTTTCCAACAAGAAACTATCAGCAATAGAAAATAACTATAAAACTATAGATAGAGAGGCCTTATCCATGGTGTTTATATTGCAAAAGTTTTGACATTAAATGTTGGCTACACCATTTAAGTTCTTTACAAATCACTAGGAATTGCAATACATTGTTAACAAGATGATGTTTAAGGGATAGATATCTAGATGGATAATTATATTTAAATATTTTCAATTTAAAATCAATCTAAAGCCAAGACAAGAAAATTTTAGGCTAGGTCATGTTAGCAATCTATACAATGGTGAGGAGTTAAAAGAAATAGAAGATGAATATTTAGATGTACACTTATTCAGGACTACTACAATCCCAAATAATATGTAGGATATTTAAAAATTTTGGAGCGAGGAACTTTAACTACACACTATTTGGAAACGGACAAAAAGAATATGCTTACCAGAGCTATACCATATAGCTTTATCAATGGATTCCTATACAAGCCAGGCAGAGATGATGTGATGCATGGAGTAGCATTAGAATATGAATGACCCCTTACTATTCAATAATCTCATTAGATAATTTTAGGAGGTCACTTCGTAGGTGGAACTACTATAATAAAAATATTATAGAGTGGTCTTTGGTGGCCAACCTTGTTTCAATATGCACACAAAGTAGTTAAACATTACAATGTTTTCTAGTGAATGGGAAAGCTAAATTAGCATGATAAGATGCATTTAGTTCCAATGCTTGTAAAACAACCATTTTAACAATGGGGAATTTATTTTATTGGGCCTATAGCTCCCCCAATCAAGAAGATTCATGCACAGTACATTACTACTGTAATAGACCACTTCACCAAGTGGGTAGAAGTGGTGGCAATCCCAAGTTATGGTGCAAAGGACACTACCAAATTCCTATATGAAAATATTACTATAAATTTCTAATCTCCAATCATGCTAGTCAACAAAAAAGGAACACACTTTCTAAATAATACTATCAAAACTCTTACTAAATAATTTTTGATATCGCACCACAAAATCACAACTTATCACCCTCAAGAAATTGGACAGGATGAAGCATTAAACAAGGTCCTAGGTAAAATGTTAATGAAAATATGTAGTGGATGGATATGATTTGGAGGATTACATTCCTAAATTTTTTTGAGAATATTGAAAAAATTACAAGAATGCCATAGGTTTCACACCCTTTTAACTTGTTTATGGGCTTGAAGTAGTAATGCTTATGGAGTATATTATTCTAAACTTTCACATTGTAATGATTATGATGTTGGGTGATCAAGACTCTGAAAAACAATGATTTATGGATTTGGTTTAAATGGAATAAGTTTATAACATGAACTATAGACATAGGAGATACACAAATTAAGTTAGAAAGAGCGGTACAATTTCAAATTATGATCTAAATAATTATATCCAGAAAACTCAATACTGCTTTATGATAGTAGGTTTAAGGCATTCATAGGAAAACTGTGCATCAAATGGAAGGGACCCTACATTATACATTAAGTCTCACAATATGGTAATATTGTGTTAAAATATTTATAGGGAAACATTCTGCCATGACAAATAAATGGCTATAAGCTTAATCCTTACCACCTTTAATCTCTATCATTCTTGTTGATAACATGAGTGGGTAATGAGTAACACCATGCGGTTTGGTTTATTATTTAATGCTGTTTTTTTTTTTTTTTAGGGTAGTATGTTTTTATAGTGCAATATTTGCATCAAAAAACATTACAATGATAAGGAGCAGTTACAATCATAAGGTGTTATCAAATTTTAGAGACAATCTAAAGGATATCTATAACTAACTATCAAAGGTCAAGAAATAATTTAGAAAGGTAGAAATGACAATACAAGTATGGATAAAGGATGTAAAATGGTCATTTAATGCCATTAATGATAATTCACTTGAATATACCACATTCTTCCCAAGATGGATTGAGTAATCAATTGATAGATGGCATCATAAAATAAAAGGGATGGATAAAAGGATATCATGTCACCTAAAATAATTACCAAGGGATAAATCAAGGATTTTAGATACAAAAGGGTTATTATCAAATCAAATTTCACCAACAAAGATTAATGAGGGGGGGAAAACTCATGTGAAACTAGGCAATGCATTTAAATAAGTCAACGAGAGACATTTTAGTGCTAAAAATCCATATAATAAGGGGCATAAACAACAAAAATATTATACACTTCAACTAACAAGAAAATTCTATGTTCCACCTTATATTTTTATATTTTTAATCAAATACTTGTTTAGATATTAATCTAAACAAGTATTTGATTAAAAATATAATAGCAATGATGGAGAGATCCCCACTATTGATTCCACTTATAGATGAACAAAAAAGAGAAGATGGGGATTGGCTTGGGTCTCTGGAAACTAAGTATAATGACCCTGATCCTTTTGACTTCATCGTCAAGTAGAAACCACCTTTTTTACTCCTGTGCCATAATAATTTTTATAATATGGAACCCTAATGTTCCCACATCCACTACAAAGTTTAAATATAAAAAGATTGATCAAGTTACCCACATTTTGATAATTAGATGAGGTAGTGCTTACCCTTTGATTAGGTATAATTAAAGAATAATACATTTATCCCAAGATATCTTAATTTAAATTGATTTTTAGGCTATGGCATGAGCTACAGGCCTCCCAAATTTCAGCAAATCCCTTCTCCCATACAATTCCACCATTCCACCTATTCAGTCTAACAGTAGGGAGAAGTACACAATCAAGGTAGATAGAGGGATACCGATTGATTTGATTGAGTATGCTTTAAAATGTTGAGGTATCCCTTGACAACTCTAGGACCCTCTCTAGACCAATATAATCCTCTAAACCCTAACCGAGCTCACCCATAGTCAATTTAACTTAGCTGGTTCAACCTAGCCTTTTAGCCCTTTTTTCCCTTTGACACTCGACTATTGATGATTAGGGTAACTGTCGATGGCCACCCTAACCATCGACAGTCAGGGTCCACCTCCCTAACCAAAATTATGCAAACCATTTGATTTGATTTTCTAATTATATCTTATCTAAATCCTATTGTGAATCTTTGCATGGACAATTTATAATTAGACAACCTAGTTGAACCTTCACTTCGACCTCTTGTTTATGCTTATAAGAAGAGAGGAGATAGGAGCTAAAAAACATCTATAATTATCATCAAGAGCTTGTGAATCCATGAGTTTATTTATTATAGGTCAATCACCATCAATAATCCATCAATCCATCCATTATATCAAAGAGTCAATTTGGTATGGCCTCTACACCCAACCTTTAGGTATCGTTACTATGTCAGAATCAAGCTAGATTCCATCGATAGGCTAACTACCTCAACCATCCACCTAATCAAATTTTGATAAGATAAGTACTTATTTCTTAGAATTCATTTACTTTATTTCCATTTTAAAAACAACTTAGGCCTTAGCCGTCTCTTTAAATTCATCTTTTAGATCTCATTAATTAGAAATTAATCAACCCAAATTTAGACACAATAACTATCGATGGTATACCCAACCATCGATGGTCACTTTAACCATCGAAAATCACCTTAACCACCAACGGTCATCCCAACCATCAAAAGTCACTATGGTACCAAAACCTACAAGCTGATTTTACCTAATTTTGCACCCAACCAAACCTATTTTTCTATGTTCCTACTGATCCACAAACCTCTTTCTAGTTTTTTTAAGCATACCCAAACAATCTAACACTAGTATTAATTAGCTTATTATTAATTTAATCATTTCTATCACATTTCCTAGCAATATTTCTTGTATTTAGTTTTAGTAACTTTTTTATTATTGATGCAAGTATGTTTTTTTTCTATTTATAAACTTAATTGTTTAAAATGTGTGGATTGACATCCGCTAAGGAAGCTCTTGCTTTTGGGATTTAGCTTTCACTAGGCAATCCACCCAATTATCTGTCTAACAAATAAGTTTGCTTTAGTGCTTTTTTATATGCAGGTCATCCTCCCAAGACAAAGAGGAGCTCTTCACAATCTTCTGATTTAATGTATGCACTATCAATCAATTTTTTCAACCATACCCATATTTAGTTTTTGTTTTCCATAATAAGCAAGAAATTCATTGAAACATTCTGGCATGCCCAATGAGACCTAGATGTCTTTTACTTGGGTTCTTGTTTGCTTGCATTCTCTCTATTATTTGATAATTAATGAAATCAAAAGTTTCTTTTGGGCTTAAAATTAAGTACATACATTGACTTCTTGAAAGTTTAGTTCACATAGCTTAACTTAAAGGCAAATTAATCTATCGGAGCTTCACTCTTTGTTGCACACACCTAAACCAAACCACTTTCATCAATTAAACACCAAATAAACTTGAGACAAGGCTCAACTAGGATTTCATCAACTAGTGGTAACCTTACCCTTTCCTGATGATACTACTTGGAGATCATTACCAAGGGAAGGACAAACTCAGCTCTCTAGGTGAGTATAATATTTGAACATCAATATATTTTGTTTAAGCACCTAACACCCTTATCAATGTAGTGTGTGAAGTGAGAAGGTAGGACCCAATACCAAGCCACATATTTATTCCAATATAGATCTCTTTTGAGCACCTAAACACAACATGAAACCAACCTTAGATCTCCTCTTTAGTACCCACTTTACAAACTAGTTTCAGTCACATACCTTCTTAAGGCATAAGCCAAAAGTGAGATTAATTAAAAATATAGGGCTTAACGTATCTTTTAGAGTGTGATTTGATTTATTTTATCATTTTATTATCTTATCTTTGTTTGAGTAGTAAGGCTATTTGTGTTTTCTAACTCCCTTATCTTGCATGGTTCTCAATCACCAACAATGAAGAGACCTTGCAGAGCAAAACCTATCACCAAGCCAACCTACATCTTCTACCTCTTCATCCATGGACTAAATTTTCAAACCAACAGATTCTTGTCTCCCATTAGGAAGTCCTACCTTCCCTCAGGAGGTTCCTCAAAGAGACATGGATTTTGTCACTTTCTAAACAACAATCCTATATCCTTACAACATTACCTTACAACCACATCTTACTATATTCCAACTCCAGCCCCATTCGTAGATCTACCTTACGACATACCTCTCCATCTCATGTGGATTACTTCCATTACCAAAGTTACTACTTGACCATTAACTACCCAAGTTTCCTCATCAACCAACAACCCCTTTAAGACTACCATTGAAAACCAACCAACCCAAACTACCACTACCCTTATACCTTCTACTCCTAACAACCACTCTTTCACCAGAGGAGTGCCTATATCTAGTACTAATATCCTTCCTCTAGCTACCTTCAACCCATTAACCACCACTCCACTTCAAATATTTGTGGTGTTCATAACTTCTACCTTGCCACCAATCTATACAAGGGTCACTGCCCTTCCATCGATCACCAACCCAACTATTGTTCCTATATAATAAGCACCTATTGGACCAACATTTGGCTACATCCATAATCTAAAAGGGAATGTCCCCACTACCTAGATACTTACCTCTACCTACCCTTATGCATCTTCCACCCAACCATTTACCTCCACTTACCCATATATGGCAACTTCCCAACCTTCTACCCACTATCCGTATGTCTCTCAACCACCTCGACAATATGCATCTTACAATTATTTGGGTACACAAGCCCAAGCCAACTTAATAAATATGCTTATAGAAAAGATGGCCACCTTAGATTCATCCATCTTGGGTGCTCATAACATCTTGTCATATGACCAAATTTTTAATAAGCCCATCCATCCATCTGTACCTATTAAGCCATATCCTCCCCAATGGGAACTTCCCAAATTATCTAAGTTTCAAAGTAAGTAGGATCCCTAATAGCACCTTTGGGTTTTCAATAATACTTGATATATCATTACTTATGATGATTCCCTTCTCCTCCATACCTTTACCATATCTCTGGCTAGTCTAGCCTTGGATTGGTATAGTTCCTTACCCAAGCATTCCATCTTCTCCTTTACCCAACTAGCCCAAACCTTCTTGGACCACTTTTATATCAATATCTCCAAGAACATTTCTATCAATGACCTCTATTTTATCTGATAGTTTGAGTATGAATCCATTTCCAATTTTGTGGCTCATTAGAGGATCCTAATTAACCAACTATCCTTTTCCTTACCTCAACCTAAACTCATAGAGCTATTTGCTCAGGCATGTGCCTAGAATATCTCCTCTACCCTATGTGTCCAAAGCTTTCAAACCTTCAATTAATATTTTACCATGGCACATAAGTTGGAGAACCAAGCCATTGATGAAGGAAAGCTTAAGGTCAAAAATAAGAACTCAATTTATAAAACTAATGAGGCTTCTTCCTCTAAGTCAAGAAACTAGCCCAATACCAAAACCAAGAACAAGGGAGCCATGAATGCAATTGTCCTAAAATCCACTCCTCCACCTTCTATCAACCAATCCAATCCCTTTAATTCTTCAAAGTAAAACCTAAAGAACCAAACTTGGAACAATCAAAATCATTTCACTCCACTTGGAGAAATCTATGCTTCCATCTTGGAGAAGTTGTTGAAATCCAATATCATTCAACTACATCCTATCAAGCCACCCCAAAATTCTGAATCCTCTCATCCCAAACCTAGTTATTACAATGAGAATGATTTATGTGCCTTTCACAAAGTAATACGACATGATGTCAATAGGTACAACACTTTCAAGAGCATTACCTAATCCCTCATTAATAAGGAGGACCTTACATTGGACAACCCCAATACACCATCAAACCAAGCCCTTGATATATTTAGGAAACCCTTCCTGAACCATGCTCCTACCAATAATGAGAGCAACAATATTGAATGCTCTCATGACACTTATATGGTTAACATGTTCCTTGATGTAATCCTTATCAAACCTCCTAGTAGCCAATCTTTTGATCCTCCACCTCCTCCATCTATTGAGTTAGCAGAGTCACCTTACCTTCCTTTGGACACTTAAACTACAGAAATACCATCCCCCTCCCTCCACTTATTGAGGTGGTGGAGCTGATATTCACCCTTTTAACTAATATACTAGAACAACTAACCATCACCACCTTACCTTCACCTTTAATTAACAATCAAACCAATTTCCATTCAAAGATCATTCCTAAGGAGAAAAGCCTTGTGTCTACTCTTCCCATAGAGGCATCATCTATTTCAACCCGACATCCTTTGATTGAGGAAGAGGACAAGGTTACCATCCCTATGTCTCCATCTAGAAGCCTATATTTTAAGTCCACCATTTCGGAAATCAAACCCACTTATAAACCCTTCTCTAGGCTAGTGAAAAAATTAGAGTTTATCTCCAACCCTAACATAGATCAAGCCACATTTTACTAGAATTTAGGCCTCCCCTACATTATTTGATCAAAACCTATAACCCTTCCTTGGTCAAACCAACACACCACTTTCATTGACCAACCTCTTACCATATCTACCCAAATAACCATATCCCCTAACCAACTAATTAAAACATCCACTAAACCAATCAACCCCCAACCACTTAAGCTAACCAAGACCCAAGTAGCCAAACCCTCTCCTATAATCCCAACTAGATCCATGAATAATCTTGGTATCCTCTTTACATCGAGCCTTAGTCACCCATCTGTCAAAGTGGACCTAACCCCTTCAAACCCACCAATCAAGCACTAAAGCAAAGAAACCATAGAGACAAAACCACACAAAGGCCATAAGGCCTAAATTTTGCCTCCCTTAACCTTTCCCTCCATTTTGGGGCCTCATCCATCTACCTTGATTAGGATCCCATCCTCTCTATCAAAACCCCACCACTTACCTTGGTTACACCTTCTCAGCTACTTTTTGACACACATCTCTTTACTACACCAATATTACTTAGGCTACCTACCTTGTGATCCTCTACCTCTAGCTCATCAACCTTATTTCCTAGACTAAAGCCATAAACCAATGTATAACCTTACCTAAGACACCCACTACAAAACCTATTTCCAAGAAACCTCTTACCTTAACCACTAAACCTTTACCATCCCTAGTCAAATCCTATTTAGCCATTCTCCATAGGTTATTAAAAACCTCTTGTTTAGCCCTACCTCCCATTATACCGTTTGACCCCTAGCTTCAAAACCCACTTGGTATAATTATCAGCAAGTGTGTGCTTATCATAGGACACCAAGCCATGTTAAGAGAACTACAAGGCTCTCCAAACCATTATCCATCAGCTTTATGATGATGATGATCTATTAATAGATGAACCTCCTATTAGCCCCATACCAATCCAACCACCCACCATACCTACCCAAAACTCACCTACTCCTCCACTCTCACCTTGGAATGAATAAGAATCTGACCAATCCTCCAACTTGACCTCTCCTTTTATCCATACTATCAATGTGGTCACAAGATCACAACAAAAGGATAAGGAAAAGGCTAAGGTGTCCATTCCTTGGACATACCCCTCTTCAAACTCCCAAACAACCTACACCCAACCATTTTCATCTTTGACCAAACCCAAGATGTCTATATTAGGTGCTTCCCAATCTAACCCTTCAAAATCTATCAAGAGAGATATCCTCAAATAACTTCATTAGACCTGGTAAAGATGAGCTTGTCTGAGTTGATATCTACTTCTCCCCATCACCAGAAAACACTAATAGAGGTTTTATAATCCACTGAGGTCCAACCTGAGGACCCTTAACCTCTAGCCACCTTCATCAGTGATCTTCAAATTTCCAACCTTGTTACCTTCAAGGATTTAAAAACACCCTCCATCCATCCCAAGGACTCAGATCTTCCTCTTTTTATCACTCCCTACATCAACTAAAATATAATCAAATGGGTCATTATTTATGGGGGAGATAACATAAACATCATCTCTTCTCATGCCCATAACCAACTCAACTTATTAGACAAGGTCATATCTAAATCCTCAGCCATCCTTCATTCCTTCAATGATACCATGACCACTACATTGGGAACTATCATCCTTCATATCCATGCATGGTGCACACTCCCTAAATTGTTCTATGTTGTAAAAGGTGAATTTTAGTACAAATTCTTATTGGGATGACCTTGGATTAGTTTCATGGGTTGTATTCCCTCTACCCTCCACCATTGCATTAAGTTTGAGCATGAGGGCCAAGTCATCACCATCTTGGTTGACCCAAGTCCTTTCTTGACATGCAACGTGACTTACCACCCCAATGATGTCCTCATACCCCCATCCATCACACCCTTGATAACTAAAACCCAACCTTCGACCATTAAAATGGAGATCATATCCCCTTCTTCTAATGAGGCATCACCTAGATCCTCTATACCTTTGCACTAAATTCCTACCATATATGCTTTGGAATTAATGTTCCATTTCCTTTCATTGGGGGAGTACCGCCTTCTTTCCCTAGATGCTTTCCTTACTCCTCATGAGTATGGGCAACTTACCAACTAAATGGGATATGACCCCAATGTCAAAACTATCATCTCCTTTGGATCTCCCAATTATAAAACCCATTTTGTCTATGGGGGACTCAATAAATCCCTTGGTGCTTATCCACCTCCCTTCCACCTTGACCATTCATTTCTAGTTTTTCTTACCTTGATAAACCATATTTTGCCAATGCATACCTCTATCGGTGTGATTGGAAAGGTTTTGATCTTGGACGATATGAGCATGGCCCATATGAGTTGGTCTCCATTGAGAGTAGGAAGCCTCATGAGAAACATGGACTTGGTTTTATCTTACCTAATAAGAAGAAATCTAAATAACCCATCCCTACCATTAATGAGGAGGATGTACCTTCCTCACCAACCTCACCTCCATTTGCATGTGAGGATGATGACATCATCCCACATAACTTTTTTTCATAAATATGATCAACCTAGGATCCTTGACTTATCAGAAGGAGGGGGTGACTATAACCATTCCTTTGACCCATCCTAAAATGATAGGAGAAGACTCTCCCACCATTAACATTATTTAGTGTCAGGATGATGAATCTATCCTCACCTACCTTAGTACTTTAGATTATTTGATCCATAAATACCTTCCTCTCAAGTATTTGACCATGTTGAATGAATCCACCATGGATATCAACTAGGGTACTTCAGGTAACCCTCACATAGTCAAAATTAGTAGATCATTAAATACTAAGGAATTTTAGGACTTCTTATCCTTCCTCTGAGATCATATCATAATATTAATTTGGTCCTATAGTAATATGCCTAGAATTAATCCCACCATTGCTACCCATGACATGGTCACTCATCATGATGCCAAACATGTTAAACAAAACCTCCAATGCATGCATCCCTGCATATCCCTTCTTGTCAAAGAAGAGCTTTAGTGTCTTTTATCTGTCAATTTTATTTAGCCTATCAACTACCCCCAATTGGTCTCAAATGTCATACCTATCACTAATACCACATGGGGACTATGAATTTGTGTGGAATTTCATGACCTCAACCTCACTTGCCCTAAGGATGACTCTCTACCTACCATTAACTAGCTTGTTGATCTTACAATTGGACACAAGATTTTATCTCTCATGAACATATTCTTGGGTTACAATCAGATCTTAATCACCCCTAAATATTAGCATAAAACCACCTTTACTACCCCTTGGGGGACCTTTTGATATAGAGTCATGCCTTTTGGGTTAAAGAATGCTAGTGCAACCTACCATCATGCCATGACCTATATTTTTCATGACCTTATCCATAAGATCATAGAGGACTATATGGAAAATATTCTTGGTAAATCCAAACTTTGGAAGGATCACTTGGCCATTCTCAATATCATCTTCGAGTGACTTATCCTCTATCATGTTCATCTTAACCCCAAGAAGTGTATTTTTGGGGTCTTGTCAAGAAATCTTCTTGGCTTCTTTGTCTCCCTTCATAGAATCAAATTTGTTCCCACCAAAATCAAAGAGATCCTAGACTTTCTTCCTCTTACCAACCCTAAACAACTCCAAAACTTACAAGGGAAGCTTCAATTCATTCATCCTTTCAATTCCTAGCTTTTAGATCAGTGCCAACCTTTCCACCACCTCTTAAATAAGGATGTGTCTTGTAAGTGGAATAATGACTATCAAAAGGCCTTTGATTCACTCAAAGAGTACCTTTTTTCACCACCTATCCTTACCCCTCCAAAGTAAAACCAACCTTTCTACATATATATCTCTACCACCGACCATTCCCTAGGGGCAATGTTTGATCTAAGCTACATTTTAGACAATAATTTGGGTGACGGTTCTACCCTAATTGATGATGAAACTTCTGGGAGCCATAACTTTTGCACCGTAGCTCCAATCAACTCATCATTTAAACCATTGGAAAGCTAAGAATGAGGAGAATGCGATGAGATGGCATGGAGCTTTTCTCAATGGATTTTAACCCCTGAAAACCTAATGGAAGTACCCCAAATTTCAATTTTAGTAGTACAGTCTAAAAATTATAAGTTTCTAAAAATAGTAATTCCTCTAATTCTATATTGTTGTAAATCATGGAAGTCAAACCACTTAATCTCCCTCAAGATTGGTGACCTTCCACATCCTCATCATACCTTGAAAATGTGTATAAATGAAGATTTAACTGGAAAGGGAAATCAGACATCTCTTCTTAGAGATAAGCATATGTTTGGATCTACAAATTTTGATGAATAAAACATCTCTTCTTAGAGATAGCATTATTGTTATTATGTTGTTCTTGTTTCTTGAATTATCTTTCAACAAAATCTTTTGAGTTTTGGATCAATGCTAGCTTAGGGAGATTAACAACATAGAGAGAAAGTCATGTACTACATTAGTCACACACTTGTAGAGTACGAGACTCGGTACACTCATACTAAGAAACTCTACCTAGCTTTAGTCTTCATGGCCACCAAAATTTTCCACTACCTTCTTAACCATAAAACCTATGTCATAACCTACACCATCCCATTCAAGTACATGCACTCCAATTCATAACAAAATCAATATATGGTGAAGTGTCTTATGCTCTTAATAGAGTTTAACCTTGAGTTCCTCCAATAAAATTTAATCAAGGGGTAAGTCTGGACCAGCCAATTGGCTGAAGAACCATTAACAAATAATCAACCTCCTCTTGAGTTCCTTGATGAGTCCATTATGACCCTATCTCAAGCAGACTTCACCCCTCAAGTTATCATGTTCTTCGATGGATCAAAATGTTAACATGGTGGGGAAGTAGGTATCATCCTTATCCCCTTTAATGGTTAATCTCTCCCTTTGCCCTTCAAACATGATTTTTAATGTACCAACAAATGGTTGAGTATGAAGCCCTTCAAACTACCTTAACCCTAGGAATCAAAATAATCAATATCTTTGGTGAGTCCTAACTTGTGGTTAATCAAATAAATGGCTCTTACCAGTGTAAGAATGATGTTCTATAATAGTACAAACAATTAGTTGATGAACTCCTAACATCATTTGATCACTATTATATCTAGTCAACCACATGATCTTCCAACAAATTTTCCAACACCATGGCCTCCCTTTCCTAAAAAATACCCTCTGTACCTTCAAAATTTAAGTTGTCTATTATTATCGATAGACTTACCCAATTGTCCTATGTTAAACCCAATTTCCCCACCATTTTTAATGTGGAAGAGACACAACTTGACCCTTGGTATCAACATACCTTTGACTATCTCAACCTTGGCATAGTCCCCTCTAGCCTCTCTAGGAATACTCAAAGAGTGTTTATTTACAGTACATCATGCTATGCCATTATTGGAGGAATTATTTATAAACATGGCTTTGACGGCCTCCTATTTTGTTGCTTGCATATTTATGAAGCCTCTCACACTATCAAGGAAACACATTATGGTATATGTGGAGGGAACTTTAATGGACTCACTTTAGCTAAATGCATCCTCCATCTCATTTATTATTAGCCAACCCTTAACCAATATTGTTATGATTATGTGAAAAAGTGTGTTAAGTTCTAAAAACATGCTAATTTTCATCATGCACCTAGCCATAGCCTTCATATCTTGATTGATTTCTTGCCCTTTTTACAATGGGATCTAGACCTTACTGGTGAAATTAATTCCCATTCCTCATAGAAACACCACTTTATCATCACCAAAACTGATTATTTTACCAAGTGGGTAGAAGTGGGTAGAGGCTATTCCTCTAGTCTCAACTAAAGTGGAAAATATTGTCAACTTTATCAACCATCATATCATCTGTCACTTTGGTGTTCCTCATAATATTATCACTGATAATGGTAAATACTTTAAGAAAAAGAAAGTTAAGAGTCTATGTGATGCATTAGACATCAAATTAAGCTTATCCTAACCCTATCACCCTCAAGCTAATGGACAAGTAGAAGCCTCTAACAAAACTCTTAATAACATGCTAACTAAAATGGTTAGTGAATATAGTTGAGATTGGCATTTTCACATCCCCTTCACCTTGTGGGCATATCGTACTAGCATTAGAACCCTTATAGGTGCTACCCATTTTTTTTTGGTTTTTGGGGTAGAGGTGATTTTGCCTCTTGAATTCCAAATCCCTTCTCTTCACATATCTTTTCAAGATTTTCTTTAGAAGGATGATTATCATCAATACATTTTAGCCTAGCTTGAGCTACTCAATGAACAACATCTATCAACCCTCACCCATCTTCATGTCTATCAAGAATGTATCAAACATACCTATAATAAACACCTTAGAGTATGAGAATTCAATATTAGAGACCTCATCCTAAAGGAAAATAAACATGTCACTAATTTGGATAAAAGCAAGTTTGAAAACTTTTAATGGACTTGGACCTTATATTGTAACCCATAAGTATGGATCAAGAGTTTATCAGTTATCTTCTCTCGAAGGCTACCTAGAAATTGAGCCCCTTAATGTTTCACATCTACATCCATTCTTTTGCTAGGAGGGATCAAGTTCACCTTGTGCATAAGTTAAGCTCATCGCTTGTTATCCACCTACATTTACCCCCTAATTTAGGAACAATCAATTAAGCATGAATCATGTGATTAGTTGTCACCAACATATCCTTATCTTCAATAATGGGTATCACAACTCTACCCATGACATGGTTTTCATGGTACTTTCCACACCTTCATAGGATGGATTCCCATGATCATTTTCATTTAAACCTATTCACACCTAATCAAACTTTTTGTGATTTTATTTTTTCCTTCATAAAGGTGAAACTCTAATCCAGCCTAAGCAAGACTATGTCAATCAAAATCAAATAAAAATAACATCCCTATCATTGATAATCATGGGTCATTCCTAGCATTCATAGACTGCTCCCATGATAGATAATTTTGAACACCTTTTTGAAATTACAAAACCTAAGGTAGACTTCTCCCTCAAATGACATCTATCAACAAGCATCAATCAAAGCACATAAACCTAGACCAATCCCTTGAAGGATGGCTAAGTAAGCATTTATCAAAAGCATAGAAATTTCTTGGGAGCTTCTCGTATCAATCAGCTTCCCACATAAAATAATTAGCAGAAGACCCATTATCACAATAAAAGCAAAAGTAAAATAATCTTGGACGCTGTAATTAGCTCTTAAATAACAAGATAAGGTAGAAGCCATAATCAGCTTCCACAAGTAGACTTCCTACATCAATCAATCTACATATCTTGGCATAGTATTATTTATAATGACTCTCTAGATACCTATAGAAGAGGCATACTTATCTCACAAGAAGGTTATATTTTTTCCCATCCCATTATATGCAAGGGATTTTTGAGCTTAGTTAATATTATGTGGTCAAGACACCTTTTAACCAACTAATAGATTCTCATGTGAAGCATTGAAATGGATTAGGTTCATTAATTCAATCCAACTTTGATTTTTGTTTTAGTCCTTGTCAATGAGGAAGCACCGTGATCTCTACATATCCTATCATGACTAGTTGATGTTTTCGTTATGGTGCTCACCTCTGAATCATATTCTCTATTCTCCCATCTAGTATCGTTAATTAAACCATCTCATCCATTTTATCAAAATCATTAACAACAAAGAACCTAAGCATAACCATAACCATCCACATTGACCTTAATGTACCCATTTTATTTAACTAAACTAAACAAAAAATTGAACCCATGAAGACAACCTTCTCCACCCACCCTAACCACCTCATCACCTCACTGTTGGTCCATTTCAGCCCAACTAGCTCACTTTTTGTAACACTTTATGCTTGGTCCCTTAACTGCAATGAAAGCATTATGATTTTGACTACATGTTTAATTTATGATACCTCATGCTCACTTGACCTATTTGTGTCTTTTGGGAACACTTCCTACCTTAGATATCCACCAAAAACACTGACCTTGTCTAAGAGACTCATAGGTGTACCCAACCACCTTACCTACATGAGGTCATGCGGTACATTGGTCATTTACCCCTTAGCACTAACCTTTATTGTTTTCAAATATGGCACCCTTGTCTTTGCATGATCCTATATATCACACCTTTTGTCACACTTTATGTGCCTATTTGCAATCTTGTGCCCAACCTATCACCCACCTTAATGGCACTCTATCTTCGTCTTCACCCTTCCATACCTTGTCAAATCCACACCCAATTATTTTTTACCTCATCACCTCCTAGTTTTAGGGGGAACACCTCCTCCCATACTCAAGGCAAGTAGACCTTTTATCAACCTTAATTTTTGTTTTGTATCTAGTTGATTCCAAGCCACATAACAAAAAGGGGAAAAATGTAGACACTAAAAATACACACTATAATTTCAAATTTCAAGGTATCCCTTGACCACCCTAGGACCCTCTCAGGACCAATCTAATCCTCTAAACCCTAATCAAGCTCACCCATAATCAATTTAACTTAGCTGGATCAACCTAGCCTTTTAGCCCTTTTAGCCCTTTTTTCCCTTTGGCACTCAATCATTGATGATCAAGGTCCACCTCCTTAACTAAAAAAATGAAAACCATCCACTTTGATTTTATAAATTATATTTTGCCTGAATCTTTTTGTAAATATTTTAATAGATAATTTATAATTATACATCTTGGTTGAACCTTCACTTTTACCTCTTGCTTATGCCTATAAGAAGAGAGGAGCTGGGAAATGAAAAGCATCTACAATTATCATAAAAAGTTTATGCATCCAAGAATTTCTTTCTTGTAGGTCAATTGCCATCAACAATCCAACCATCATATCAGAGAGTTAATTTTCCATGGCCTCTTCACCCAGCCTTCAAATATCGTTACTCTATCAAAATCAAGCTAGATTCCACTGATAGGATAATTTCTTAAACCATCCACCCAATCAACTTTTGGTAAGATATTTACTTATTTCCTAGCATTCATTTACTTTATTTCCATTTCAAAAACAACCCAAACCTTACCCATCTCTTGGAATTCATATTTTGTATCCCATTAGTTAGTAATTTATCAACCAAGATTCAAACACAATAACCATCAACGGTTGTCTCAACTACCAAGATTCTACCCAATCACTGATGATCACCTTGACCATCGATGGTCACCTTAATCACTGACAGTCATCCCAACCATCAATGATCATTGTTGCACCAAAACCATCAAGTTGATTTCACCTATTTGCACCCAACCAAACCTAATTTTTTATGTTCATGCCTATCCATAGACCCCTTTCTAGTTTTTTTAAGCATACCCCAATACTCTAGCACTAGTATTAATTATTTTATTGCTAATTTAATCATTTATAGCACATTTCCTATTAATATTTCTTGTATTCAATTTAAGTACCTTTCTTTTCTTGTTTATAAACTTAATTGTTTAAAATGTGTAGATCAATATCCCTTAAGGAAGCTCTCGCTTTCAAAATCTAGCTATAACCTAACAATCCACCCAATTTTCTATCTAAAAAACAAGTTTGCTTTAGTGTTTTCTTATCTATAGGTCATCCTCCCAAGCCAAAGAGAATATCTTCACAATATTCTGATTTAACCCATGCACTATCAATTAGGTTTTTTAACCATACTCATATTTAGTTTCTCTTTTCCATAATAAGCAAGAAATTCATTGAAACATAAGCACTTCTATAAAAACACCAATCAAGTAAATTAAGACACAAAAGGGGTGATTTATGTTTCATATCACATGATCCACCTGTGTAAATACTTCAATTCTGAGTTTATAACATCAAAGATAACCATCAACATTGAGAAGATACTTGTAGGTACATCTCAAACATTTAAGTATCAGTTCTTGGTATTACTTATTTTTTCATGCATTAGAAATGATCAGATGGACCAATTAATGTATCTACAGATGTTTATCCTATTTATTCCATTTCAAACATTGCATGGACAAGAATAAGATAATATTATGAACAATGGGGCATATTCAATGCATGGTGGATTCAGGCCCTAGCCTTAATCAATTCATATCCTTGAATACCTCATGATGTCATTCAGTATCTATGGAAACATGCATCGATCACAAAACTACACAATGGAATTCAAATCAAACTACAAGCTCTAACAACACCTACTACAATTATAATGTCATTGTTCATCATAATATTGGATGCATAAGCATAAGTATGGAGTTAGAAGGTTCTAGTTGTGTAGATGATGCCACCTTTGTGATATATTACCCTAGAAGGATAATATTTAACATTAGATTAAGCATAAGGACAATATCAAACATAGTTCTAGGCTCCATCACAAACATCATTTGCCCCATCATAGAAAGATAAAGGCAAATAAATGCACCTATGAAGCAAGCCTCACCTCCACCACCCAAGAAGAGAGTGTATCAAATAATGTCTTGGTTGGAAAATACAAATGTTCCAGAAATAGTAGTTGAGTGAAACTTATTAGGAATGGAAGTGGAGGATTAGGAAGTCTTTACAACCTTATTGGAGGACAATGACACTGAAGTTTATGACAAGGAAGATGAGAAATAATTTTTATTTTGGAAATTAGTGTGTGTAAACTAGGAATTTGACTCAAGAGAATATGGTTAGTATCATGTTAGTTTCAAAATGAAAACAAAATGAAAGAAATACACTAACTAGCATAACATCTCTAGGCCTAATTACTAGGGGAAGCTTAGTGAGAAAAAACCATTTGAAAACACAACTAGAAATGGAAATAAATGAGAGATATGAATACAAAACACCAATTTCTTACCAAATCCTTGATTGATCCAAAAGGCTCCTTTTTTGGATTTCTTAGCTTGTGCTTTAAGAGATCTTCTTCAATGGAGTGTGACTACCTTCATCTCCCCTTTGCAGGGTTGGCTTTGCCTTGGCTTGGCTTGGCTTTGGCTCAATATTTTGGAATTATAACACTAAGATGCAATGATTTTTGAATTTATTTGTGAATTATAAGTTTGTCATAAAAAATATTAAAATTCAATAGGTAGTGCCTCCTATTTATAGATTTTTGGAATGGTTTGAGGATCAACCATGACCGTTTATCTCAAGATTGAGATGTGTGGTCATAAATAAATCAAAATATGAAATTCATTCTACAAATATCCCCATTAATATTTGGGATAAAGGGGCTTTAAACAGGCATGAAGGGTCTTAATGAGGCATGGGAGACCCATAATCCTTATATTTTACGCATTTATGGCTTATGGATGCCACCCCATATGATGATGTCACCTGATGATGCAGACATTCACAATCATTTTCCAATAAAGATATTTTCAAAAATCTCCATGGAAAAGCAACTTAATCACTTAATTTGGCTTAATTACCCTTAAACATGATTAAGCACTTTGATACAAACCTTGGCTCCTTGTGCACAAACTACTCATATTGGTCAGAATGTCTTATTATTGGCCCAAAATTTGACTAGATTAGAATTAGAAGTTGATGTCAGATGCATTGGATATGTTATACCATTTAGGATGTTTCCAACACAAAATAAAAAAGGTAGATATCTTGTGTAAGATATTTAACAAAAAAGAGCAATCCAGGGCACTTAGGTGCAAAATTACTATTTTGACTCAAAATGATTTGATCAAAGTTAGTTGGCCCATGAATTGCATTGCCCCATTTAATGATACTCTAGATAAAATAAACACTTTAATATATTGATTTCAACTCATTTAATGTGTTTTAGTGTTTTTAGGTGCACTTTGGTGGAAATTGGTCAAAATAATAGTTGGAGGTTATCAGTGGCTAGATTTAGGTGTTTATAGTGTGCACTTTCCAAATGTGAAATTAGGTAAGGTAGTACCTCTGGTTTTAACTCACTCAAATTCCCCCTTATATTGTCATTTATATTGTAGGTCAAGAGGAAACTCTAAAGAAATTAGCTACTAAAATATTCTCTAGTGATCTAACTTTGGGATCTTCTACTACACAACAATAATAACCTACATAGGAGATTCCACTCCAACCTTGATGTGTAAGCTAAGGACTCATCCTTTGGTAAGGCCATCTCAAATAATACAATAAATAATGGTCTCTTTTGGAGGGGGTAGAAGAAAGGAGTGTGCATTAAGCAACACAAACTCAACCACAACCGCAAGATCAACTGAAAAATAAATTGAATAAGACTCTCACTCCTCTACCTATATCTAAGAGGAAAACATTTTCACCCAAAATTATGATGATCAAATCAATTTCCTTCGAGGACACATCATCTATCATCAAGCTTGATGAAATAGAGGTCATGGAGGTACCTGAAGAACTAATTTTACCTTAGGATAAGCCACAATAAGAAGGTATGCAACAATTAGAGGACCCAAAGGAGCAATAAAATAAGGCTGAGAAGAAAAGGATAAAGGAAGAGGAAAAATAAAAATAATAAATAAGCACAAAAACAAGTAGTTATGGAGAAGTTTAATGCAAAAAAAAATAATCTACATAAGAATAATAATTAAAGTAAAAATTTGTGAAACAGAAGGGCTAGAAATGGGCTGAAGAAGTAGAAGTTGTGAAGAAGTAGGTCAAAGAGGTAGAGGCTCACAGGAAACAAGTTGAAGAAGTGGATACAAATGAAAAGGAATAGGAGGAACTAGAGAGAAAACAATAAGAAATACAAGCTAAGTAATGAAATAATGATGAATAAGAAGCACTAGCCAGGGATCAAGTAGAACAAAAGTCTAAAGAAGATCAAATAAAGAAAATAGTTGATGAATAAGCCACCAAAGATAAATCTAGGGATAAGGTAGAAGCTAAGTCCAAAAATGATGTGAAGCTAAGGCTCAAGTTGAGGTAGATGTTAAGGCTGAATTTGAACCTAAAGCTAAATCTATATAATAAAAGGAGGAAAAATCCAATGAAGAAGCAACGTGTGCAACATTGATTTGGGCAACAATTCAAGCGATAATTCAGGTGACATTTTCACCCCAATTGATGATGGAACTTCTAAGATCCATAAATTTTGCACTGTAGCTCCAATTGACTCACCATTTGAACCATTGGAAAGATAAGAACAAGGAGAACCCAATGGAAGTGACCCAAATTTAAATTTTAGTAATGTAGTCTAAAAATAATAAGTTTCTAAAAATAGTAATTCATCAAATTCTATATTGTTTTAAAGCGTGGAAGTCAAACCACTTAATCTCACTCAATATTGGTGACCTTCCACATCCTCCCCATACTTTAAAAATGTGTATAAATGAATATGTAACCCAAAATTGAAAATCATACATCTCTTCCCAGAGATAAGCATATAGTTGTATTGTGATCTTGAGTAATAATACATCTCTTCTAAGAGAATTCATTGTTACTATGTTATTTCTATGTTCTTGAAATATTTATCAACTAGAAATTATGAGTTTTGGATCAAACATAATGAAAATGAAAAACACAACTAGGTGCATAAGAGGAGGATTCACATTCAAAACCTTATATTGCTAACCAGTGGTCATGGGATATTCTCATAATATCCACCTAGTGCACCACTTTTGCACTTCCTTTGGCATAATTTACATTGGCTCTGGTAGTAACCTATATGAAATCCATGACCATTACCACTAATTCACTTGAAACAACTTTGGATGTTTCCCAACTAGCATTATCTAAGTAAATTGAAGATGTAGTTGTGTTCTCAAAGTCAATTATGTATACGGCCTCAGACTTGGAACTAGAATTTTTTTGGCTAAGAAAGGATAACATATAATTGATCACCCAACTTACCAATTCATGTCAATTAATTAATGAAAATTTCCACACATTAGTCACACAAGTTCTTGGTGATCAGGTAATGTTTGAGGATAAAAACCTCACCACCCTATTGAAGCAACTCATAAAGGATTAGGTGAATGCATAATGATTAAAAATGTTGTGAAGTCAAGGGTAAGCTATAAGGGGAGAAATAGAGTCAATATACAAGCTTATTGAATAACATGAGTAGTTTTTGGATACAAATACATAATAAGACAAATAAATATCTCAAATAATGCTAAACTAGAGGTAACAACTCAACAATTCCTTGGTTACTAAAAAATCTAAGTTTGTAATAGCCAATAAGGCCAAAGCTATAATGGATGACCAGACAAATACTATAATTACACTGAGTAATGCACTCAAGTAGTTTTTATATTTGAGGTAAAATTCCATGTATAACCTACAAGCTTGGCATAATGAATCTATGCATAATACATTTATGGGCATCCAAGATCAATGGGTTACGAATTGACTAGATAAATTGGTATTGGATATTCAAATTAATCTATGAAATTATAAATCACTCATAACCATTAAAAAATATGATAATGTGTAGAAATTTATGCTAATTTAGATCCCATTATGAATCTTACTTTCCTAGTGTGTGAAGTGATAATAAACTAGAAGATGGTAAAGCAAGAACTTTCATAGATTGATGGTTCCATTTCTCAACTTATGGATGAACCTCAATTCAGTCCACCATAAAAACTCAAAAATATCCTATAGTAGAATAATATAATTGTGTAGATAAAAATAACCACTAATAGCAAAAAACCCCATTAATATTTCCTACACACTCAACTAATGCAACATCATCACAAGAAGATCTAGTAGCCAAGCAGCCTTTGACATAACCTATTCAAACCATGCCACCAGCCACCTATTAAGTACTGCACAAAATATTTTTTTAATTTCCACAAGTTATTACAAGTGTATAGGATAGTCTTAATCATTATTAGTAGGTTTAGTTTAGTTGAAAACCCATAAAGGGCAATCACCTAGTTATGCTAGTCTATTGAAAACCCGAGAGAGTAGTAGATTAGTATGATACTTAGTTAAAAACCTGAAAAGGTGGCTAAGTAGTTCGTAAAGGTTGAAAATGATAAACAACACTTAGATTGATAAATATTACTATTATTTTTGGCTCATCTTCTCAACTCTAGATCAAGATTTAATTTTACAAATTTGTCTTGGGATGAGACAATGATTAGGTTTGGGAAAATTTTGGGTTAAGAATGAGGGTAGTAAAACTATAAATTATATTGGATGGACACATGTGAATATTGTATGATTTTGTATTTTATATAATATTTTGTATGTATGTGACCTTATAAGCATATGAAAAGAGAGAAAAAAATATGAAGTATTTCCTTGTGACATGTTGAAAGGCTAGAATATAAATAGATAGTACTCTAAAATACTCTATAAATAACACTTAATTTTAATATAATATGGTTTAAATGTGATAGAGATTAATTTCCTAGTTCAAATTATGATTTTCCTAAATATATTTTGCCTTTATAATATGCACAGTGATTACTTTGTTTTAATTTAAACATGTGATTCATCATGCACATGATGACGATTTAGTATTTGTTAATTTTGTGTTTCTGTATAATAAATGTGCCTTTATATTTAAATTTGGTTCTTTACATATGAATTATATATTTTAGGTTTTCTTTATTCTTTACTACATAATTTATCCTTGTAATTATCATGTTCTAGAGTTTTATAGGAATGTTTGTTAACATCTAGACTTACATCACATAATAACATATCAAGGGAAGATTGTCTTCTAGATAGATAGCAAGGGAGTAAGGCATAACTATCAATGGAAGTTTTCATTCCTGATATATATATTTTTTATTTACTTATGGATTAAGGGATAACTATCAAGGGAAACTTATTTTTTGATAGATATCTTTATTCTTACCCTACCTACTTAGATATGTCCTACCTAATAAGGAAAGGGAATCTTGATTCCTGATATATAGCTTTGTTCTTGTCCTACCTACTTTCCCTTTCTAAAATAGATTCTTATCTAGCAAGGTAAGCTTATTTCCTGATCTATATCTTGCATATATTATTTCCCTACCTACTTAGCTTCTATTGTTGTCAAGGTAAGCTTACTTCCTAATAAATAGAATGAGAAATGAAGTTTTGAATCATATTACATGTGTAATATATCTATACTAATTACTATGACCTACCTACTTTACCTACTTTAGTATGCCCTACCCAATTGAATATCTGATCTATATCTTGATCTTGAGTATGCCCTACCTAAATACCTGAGCCATATCTTGATCTTGACTATGCCCTACTTACCTTCTTGTACTTGAGTATGCCTTACCTACTATACCCACTTGAGTATTCCCTAGCTAACTATCCTTCTTGTCCTACCTACTTGAGTATGTCCTACCAAATAAAATACATGATCTATATCTTGATCTTGAATACCTATATCTAATCTTAATTATATATATCTTACCTGACCATATATTTAATACTTGATACCTAATTGAATACCCAAGTTATATCTTGAAAGGAGAGGGAGAATTTTAACCTATATATATAAATAAATGACTAGGGATGTTTCAGTACAATTAGATAGGCACTACACCCACCATAAAGGTATTGGAGTCAGTGATTATGGATGATGAGGTATGAGGAAATAATTTTTAGGGATGATGAGAGATAATGAGGGAGTGATTAATAATGAGGAGGGATGAGGAGGGAATGATTAGGGATGATGAGGTATAATGAGGGAGTGATTCAGGATGATAAGAGTCGATGAGGGAGTAATTAAGTATGATGAGTGATGATGAAAAATTCTTGTGCCATATCTATATATAAGGCATAATATCTTTTATCTAGGTGACCTTATCTACCCCATGTGTAAAATAATGATTTTTTTTATTCCTTCCTATTTAATGGGAACTGAAACACATGTTTTAAATGAGGAACATTTACCAAGACATGTCTTGAAAGGAGAGGTGACATTATAACCTACACATAAATGAGTGATTATATATAGTTGTGCACAAGAAAAAATCCATTAAACCAAAAATAAAGGTATTAGAGGGAGTGATAAAGGAAGATGAGTGTCACTAAGGGAGTGATTAGGGATGATAATAGATGAGGAGAGAGTGATTTGGGATGGTGAGGGATGATGAGGATTTATGAGGGAGTGATTAGAGATAGTGAGGACTGATGAGGTAGTGATTAAATATGATGAGGGATGATTAAAAGTCTTGGGTCATATCTATATATGGGTAATATCTATTATTTGGGTGACCTTATCTACCCCATGTGCACAAGACTAATTTTTTCCATTCCTTCCTATTGAATGAGCACTAAAAAACATGTTTAAAATTCATTTCATTCCTTATTAACCATGAACATGTGTTTTAGTGCCCCTTCAATAGGAAGGAGTGGAAAAAATCAATATTACACATATGGGTAGATAAAATCACCTAGATAATAGATATTACCCTTATATATAGATGCAGTTCAAGACCTTTTCATCACCCCTCATCATCCTTAATCACTCCCTCATTGGCCCTCATTATCCCTAATCACTCCCTCATTAACCCTCATCATCCCTATTCACTCCCTCATCATCCATCATCCCTCCTTCCTCATCCCTCCTCATCCTTAATCACTCCCTTAATGAAACTCACTATCCTTAGTCATCCCTAATCACTCTTTCCTCATCCCTAATGACACCCTTTAATACATTTATGGTGGGTGTAGTGGCTTTGTACTTTTGTTTGATCATCTTAATCACCCCTTTCTCTATATAGGTTAGAATTCCCCTATCCTTTCAATATATGGCTTGGTTAATGCCCCTGTAGTTAAAACATGTGTTTCAGTGCCCATTCAATAAGAAGGAATGGAATGAATCAATATTTCACATACTTAAAGTACAAGAAGGAAGGTAGGCCATCCTTAAGTAGGTAGGGAAATAAATATAGGTATATAGGTCATATTTAAGTACAAGAAGGTAGATAAGTATAGTCAAGATCAAGATATGGCTTAGAAATGTAAGTAGGGCATACTCAATATCAAGATATGGCTTAAATATTGAATTAGGTAGGTCATACTCAAGTAGGTAAATTAGGTAGGACACTCAATTATTTAAATTAGTTAGGGCATACCCATTGGTATATATATATTAAATATGTAACGTGATTAAAAACTTCATTTCTCATTATATCTATTAGGAAACAAGATTCCCTTGCCAATAATAGAAGACAAGCAGGTAGGGAAAGAATATATGCAACTTATAGATCAGGAATAATGCTTCCCTTGAGAGCAAAGAATTTAGTCTAGATATTCCAAGTAGGTATGACAAGAATGAAGATATATATCTGGAATCAATCTTTCCTTGAGTTATCATGTAAATCATATCTAAGTAGGTAAGGTACGAACAAATATATCTATCAAAAATCAAGCTTTGCTTGATACTTATGACTTAATCTAGAATCAAAGAAAAGCTAGATATCAAAAAGGAAAACTTCCCTTGATAGTTACAAGTATCCCCTCCATGATACATTAGATTAAGGCATATGACCTTCATTCCTTTCATATATCAAGTTGGGTATAGATCAAGGTGGGTATACCAACTACTGGATTGGAACACACTCTACTAGATTGGTGACCAGTTATATATATATATATATATATATATATATATATATATATATATATATACCAACTACTGGATTGGAACACACTCTACTAGATTGGTGACCACTTATATATATATATATATATATATATATATATATATAGAGAGAGAGAGAGAGAGAGAGATCAGGGTGGGTATACCAGCTACTAGATTGGTGACCACTTATATACATACATACATACATGTGTGTGTGTGTGTATGTATGTATGTATGTATGTATGTATGTGTATATATATATATATATATATATATATATATATATATATATATATATATATATATATGTCTATATATACATATGTATATGTATATATATACATATGTATATGTATATATATACATATGTATATGTATATATATACATATGTATATGTATATATATACATACATATATATATACATATATACATATATATATGTATATATATATATATATATGTATATATATATATATATATATACATGTATATGTGTGTGTGTGTGTGTGTGTGTGTGTGTATGTATGTATCTAGAAATTTGGTCTACTATGGACATACTCTCAATGACATATAGATAAAATGAGATGTCAAGTATGGGGTTGGGATTGGAATTATAATATAAGATGAGTGAAATAATATGTTCTTTATGACTTATTTGAGTAAGTAAAATTTATAATTAGAACATAATCTAATCGAGCACAATTGGAAAGCTACTACACCCACCATCAAGGTATTGAATGGAGTGGTTAAGGATGAGGAGGGACAATGAGGGAGTGAGTTGGAATGATGAGTAATGGTGAGGGTCAATGAAGGAGTGATTAGGTATGATGGAGTTGATAATAAATATTATGGATGGTGAGGGTCAATAAGGGAGTGATCAAGGATGATGGAGTGGTTGGGAAAGATTACAGATGGTGAGGTTTAATGAGGGAATGATCAGGGACCATGAAAGATGAGCATAGAGTGATTAGGGATGATGAGGGATGGTGAGGGTTAATGAGGGAATCATTAGGGATGATGAGGGAGTTATTATATATGATGAGAGGTGGTGAGGTTAAATGAGTGAGTGATTATAAATAATGAGGGATAAGGAAGGAATGATTAGGGATGATTATGGATAATGAAATAATGACTAAGGATGATGAGGGATGGTGAGGGTCAATGAGGGAATTATTATGGATGATGAGGGAGTGATTAAAAATGTTGTGGGATGGAGAGGATCAATGAGGGAGTGATTAAGGATAATGAGGGATGAGGAAGGAATGATCAAGTGGTTTTTTGATGTGTTCAGGTAATAAATGTGACCTATGTTGCCCAAATCACACCACTTTGGCTTGAAGTCAAAGTTACTAGTTTGTAAACTTCAATTTTGACAAACCTAGGATTCTTATAAATACTAGAAAGTAATCTTGAAGGCACAAAAACCTAATAAATGACTATAAGTTTACCAAAAATAAATATCTATTACAAAATTTATACCTTGAAACCCCTATATTCAATACTAAAACCCTAAAAATGTGTAAGTACTAACTAGATTGAATTTTGAAAAATTATCTCCCACATCGTAAGGTCATAGCTATGAGACCAACTCTATCAGATGTAAAATGACCCTAATTTCATATATTTATTAAAATAAATTTAAAAATAAGGAATATAAAAGTAAATGTATATGTAACATTTATTTTAGTAAACTTGTCCCTTTCACCTTCTAATTTTCCCCTTTTTGCATTCTACTCTATTTAATGATTTCATTGAAACATAACACATACATGATATAGTGTATATGAATTATTTATCATATGTGCTATATTGTGTACATGCTTTAGTTGTTTAATATTTCAAACTCTTACACTTTTGTCAATTCAAATTTTCATAGGAAAAAATGCATATGTATGCATTATAATATTGGTGTTTATCAAGCCTAGAAAGCATAAATTGTATGCATTATTTATCTAACACATACATGTTATGTAATATCACATACACATTATGCTAAAATGTCCACAAAATTATCCCCAAACTTTGTGCACCTACCCAATAATCCTAACATAGTTACAAGAAGTAAAGTAGATAGTATAGAAGAGTGTGAAGGAATGGGAGCTCATAGGTGAGAAAAAGAAGATGGAGAGTATAAGGATAATGAAAGGAGTGGGACTAAGAAAAGTAAAGTTTAAGATGAGAGTGCATAGATATAGATGCTGAGGAAATGGAAAAAAGTGGAAAAGTATAAGAGAAGCGAGTTACAAGGTAGTTTTATATCACAACTAGAAAGGAGAATATTTTTTGGAGAATAAAAGAACTAGTCTTTAGAAGAAGTTATGAAAAATTATAGGATTAAAGTAGGTTCAAGTTCTAGTATTGTACAAGTCATATACATGGATAATTCACTTCAAGGGTACACATCCCCTATGCCTAATTTAACATCATAAAGAGGAAAAAGTGTAGACATTATAGACAAAGTGTCTATTTTGATTCTTTTACAAATAAGTTTGGGAAGTATAGTGTAGAAACTAAGAAAGGTTTAGATAGAAAGACACTAATTTAAAAAAGATTTTAAATTTCACCAAATACTAAGGCTTGGCCCAAGTTTAATCCACCACCAGTTGCAAGTGTTACTACTACAATTATGTCTCTAAATCCAACTTTTTTAACATTTGCACCATATGATGGGTATCCTAACCTAGATTAGTATCTTCTAACTTGAGATATGAAGTGGCAAATTAAAATTATAATTACAAAAAATGCAAAGAAGTGTGATCTCATAGGAAATTTAATAAGATCAATAGAATTTATATACAAAAGAGATGTTGTAAGACTAAGTTTTGATGATTTCAAAACCCACTTGGTAGGTGATTTCAAAGTAAATAAGTGTGCAAGACAAATAATTTAGGATTTGAAAGATATTCAATAAAAATCAGGTGAATCAATATATGATTACAATCACAAATTTTTTGATGTAATGAATGGGGTATAGTTTATGTTCTAGGATAAATATAAATATGCATGTTTATTAGAAGGCCTATGACCTTGAATTAATTTTGGCATTTCCCAAACTCAGTTTTAAAATAAGGTGGATGCTCAAGCAACTGCACTCCAAATATATTAAATTTAGAACTATGGAGATAGCCCATAACCCACGATGTAGATGAATGAAAAGATTAATGTTTTGTTATGCAATATAAAAAATTTGCATGATAGTAATAAGCCTAAGTTAGGCATCTGGTGCATGGAATGTGGAAAAAAGGAGCACCTAGAAACAAATTCCTAAAAATCAAAACATAATTATACAAATTTTGTTGTGTGGTAGGGCATGAACTAATGTAAATTTTTACAATAGTACATCCAAAAACCTTACACTCTTTAATGTTAATTTTTCCAGTCACATAACCATAATGGAAATAATTTATGAGCATTTCAGTAATTAAAGGAGGAAATAACTAAGAATGTATTTGCAGTCACAACACACCAAGTTCTTGTTGTGAAGCCAAGAATCCCAGGTTGAGATATAAAAATGACTACTATAACATAGACTATTCATGGATGGATTCTATCCTCACCAAAGTATCAATCATACTCACTCATAGGTTATACATCACAAACTCCATCTCAGAAATACTAGACATGATGGACACCTCCATCTCTGTAGTTACAATAACCTTGGAATGATGTGTTTCCACAACATCAAAAAATAGGATGAACTCCATTCTATCCCCAACTAATGTATGAGGGATATTATGGATCAAAAAAACAAGTTTAGGGTTCTCCTCAGAGGTAAGGTGAATATGAGGGACAATAGTATACAGGCTAGGGCTTCCAACAAAAACAAGGTGGGTATAAAGGAGGCCATCGAGGTGGATATCAATGGGGTCATAGCCAGGGTGAATGATAGGTAGTAATTGTAATATATTTGTGTGGAAAATATAACCACTTCTCATGCATTTACCCTACTAATCCTCAAATTCAAATGTATTGTGTCTATTGTAGAGTTTTAGAAAAACACCACATACAGGATTACCCAACATTAGAAAATAGAGGAGAAAAAAATAGTGCAAAATGTGAATTTGATTAATTTTCACCCTAAGTATCCTATGTTCCTACAATCAGTCACATGACATCAATGTGCAAAATAGGTATTATCTCCTTTAGAGATGCCATAAGAATAGATGATAAAATTGATAGACAATATATATACCAATGCACATAGGATAAGATTTAGAGTATAATTTATAAGCAAAACATAGAAATGAATACAGATCAATTGACCTAATATGTAGTTATTTACCATGGGAAAACCTCAAAGAGGTAAAAAAACCCACCAATGATGATTATTCAAATTACTGAGAAACCAAGACCCAATACAACATATTCTTCCTCTTTTCATTTCTTCTATCAAATAACCTTCACAAGTTTTGTAGGTTGAATATGATAAAATAATTTCATATTCAAATAATTTCACAATAGGGTCAAAACCTTATTTATAGTGAAATACCAAGGAAGGTGACCACTGTAAAAATAATAGGTCCATCCATCTTGATAAAATAATTTATTTAAAATTTGGAAATAATTAAATAATTATAACTCTATTATTTATTATCATGAGATTTCTACCTCATGGTAATAAATAATATATTATTATTTATTTAATTAATATCAAAGCTAAGGGTCAATTAAGTCCACTTATAATTAAATATTCTAACACTACCCTTAATGCTAAGTGGGGATAAATGTCATAGTCACCTTAAAAAAATAATTATATTATGTACACAATTAAAATATTTAAAAAAATTTATCATGCCAAACATCATTTTTTAAAATAAAATGAATTATAATTCATAAACTACTCAAAAGTAAGTTTAGGCTAGCATAATGATGAGACTACATCTCACTATTTCTCTTGAATAATCATCTAAGAATATTTTGAGCCTTTTATAACATGCGTACCTCTATTACAAAGTATGTTTTTTTGCATTGGATACAAATTTTAAACTTCCACATGAAGTTTACAATAACATAACTTCTACATGAAGTTTACAGTGCTTTACAATTGAGAATAAGTATAGAGAAGAATAAGAAACACATGGCCATTAGGAAGTGGAATTTTCATGCACACTCCCCTTCAATGGCAACTCTGAGAGACCCATCATTGCATGAAATTGATCAAAATTAATAGCACCAAGTATTTTTTGGAATATATATGCCACTTATTTATTTGTAAGAAAAAAAAGTAGACCAATATCATAATTGAGGACTTTATCTCTGATAAAATGTACATAAAATTCAATATGCTTAAATTTTTGGAGCTGTGCACCTACACAAAACTTAAACACATCAAAAAATAGATTCATGATAACATAGTACGGTTATAATCAAAATAATCATAGACATAAAAATATGACATATGTTTTTCTATGGTAAAACACATTTTAAAACAATCAAGTCATAATTTAGGCAAACAAGTTCACTACTTTTATTATAAAGTTAGTGAACAAATATAAATTATTGTATGCAATTTATTATTGGACATCTCTAATATTAAAAAGATGAGCATTCTCAAAAATCATGTGGTGCACATACAATCATTTAAAAATAATATGATACTAAGTTTATCTAAACATTAGATATCATATTTTCAATAACTCATTTTATCATTTGAGTTTTATCAAAACTTTTCAAGCTTAATATACTTCAACAAAATATTGAGGTATAACCTCTTATACATCAAATATGGATAATTTTGGTATGAAATTCCATCATCCAATCAAACAGATATGATATTAAAATAAATAAGTTCAATTATGTATGAATAGAATTCTTAGTAGATTAAATGATGAAGATCCAATAAATCAAACTCCATTCACATTTTACATTTCATAACATATCTTATTATCAAATGAAGCATATAAGGATGTTATCATAAACAATCAAATGAGAGTATTTAAGAATATTATCATGAATTTAACCCACTAATAAAATTAAATCATTTAAAAAAGTAAAACACAAAATATTCAAACTTCTTGAACCTGATCTTTTTACAAAATGCAATAACTAAACATGATCATCTTGTCAAATTAAACATGATGTTTGCATAAAATGTATTTTCATGCTAACCAAATTGAAAATAATCATAGCATCTACATATTTTATTTGATTTATCATCTAAGACAAATATATCTATTACAATATAATTGTATTATGTATTTTTTAAGAATCAATACTAAATCATTTTACTAATAAATATAATGTAGATGAGACACTGTCATTATAGTACCTCTAAAGTAACAATAAAATAGTTTTATCAAATCAAATGAAATAATATGAGCATGTATGTATTTTTAATGTATAAAAATAGAAATATTAAGTAGGGATTTTATTCATAATATGCACATAAGTATTACAGGATTTGGTCCATAAGAACTAGGAGGAACATTTTCAAAATGCAACATTGTTTTGGCCATCTCAATAATGGTGTTGTTTTTTATTTCAATATTATAATATGTTGAGGGGAATAGGGAGTTGTTAATCCTCTTTCAATACCATAAATAATGTAAAAATAATTAAACTCTTTACTAATATATTCACCACTATTATCAGTTCTTAATCTTTTAATATTAAAATCAGATGTATTTTCAACAAAAGATTTAAATTTTTTGAATTTAGACAACACATCAGATTTATTTTTAATGAAATGTGACCAAATAATTCTAATATAATCATAAATAAAAAATGATAATATACAAATAACTATTAATAGATACAATTTTAATGGGTCCTAAAACATCACTATGAATCAATTCTAAAGGATCTGAGGAATTCACTTCATGATTCTTGTGAAAGGGGTTAGTATATTGCTTACCATATAAATAACCCTCAAATTTTTCATGATAAAAAATTATAGAATAAATTTCAACAACAAATTATGAGTACACATATTATGTAAATTTCTAAAATTAACATGTCCTAACCTTTCATGTCATAATTGAGATTCATTCTTACTATACGATGAAAGAAAACATGTAAAAGAAGGAGAGAAAGTGTATAAACCATTCTTTTAAACCCCTTCAACAATTAGAGACCTAGATAAATTTATAATGCACCAATTATATTTAAGTAATTTTATAATGAAATTATCATTAGTAAGTTGTGATCGAGATAACAAATTGTTTTTAAGCTTTGGTACATAGAAAACATTATTAATAACAACATTTAAAAAAATTGTCTTTCCTTGCTTAGTTGCTTTTAAAAATAAAATATATCCTACGTAAATATTTTCAAAGATATCTATAGAATCATACAGAATATTAGATAATCAAGTCATCCGGTATGATGAATCACTATCTAAAATTCATTTATTTTCACTTGAATCAAATAAAGTGGGCTAAAAAGTAAGAACGTTATGATCTTGATTGTTATCCTAGTTAGGACTTTGATTTTCCTACTTATCTTGATTAAACTTCTTCATTTTGTTATTTTTAGAAGATTGATTATTAACTCTATCTTTTTTTATAACAAGTTTCCATTCTATGATCAAATTTACTAAACAATTTCAATTCTCATTAAACTTAAGTTTATGATTTTTATTATCAAATTTTTTATTCCTATTTGAGTCAGACCTAGAATTAGGGTTAGATTTCTAGTTTTTATTATTATTAAAAATAGTATTTAAGGTGAGAATTTTTTGAGTGGAATTCTCTTTAGAATAAAAATTGATCATAACTTGCTTTTCTTGATTCAGGAGAGGAGACAAGGTGGTAAGGTTAGGGATATCTTGCTCTATTTGATACTTAAAATTCAAAATATAAATAAAATTTCTAAACTTTTCATGAATATTTAATTGAATGATAAAATAAAATAATTGATCTTGAATCAAATTAAAAATACAACCATTTAATTGAGATTTTATATTGTTAATTTTAGTAATAAAATTTACAAACTTTTCATCACCTTTCATTGGTGTAGTTATCAATTCAATGATTCACTTAATATTTTTTTAGAATTAAGTGCCCTTGTACATGGAATCAAGGAGTTTCCAAACATTTCTAGGATACTCTTGATTATCATTGTGGAGAATTAATTCAACCTTAGCACTTTGCAAGATAATGTACATAGCTTCCTATGATTTTTGTTGAAATGCATGGATAAGCTTAGGGATCACATGTTGTCCAGAAGGGGATTTTTAGTCCCAACGACAATATTCCATAATTTTTGGTCTATGAATTCTATTTTAATTCATATTTTACAAATATTATAGTTATTTTCATTAATCATTTGTAATTTATTTAAAACAAAATTTGATGAGGCCATAGTTTCCCTTTAAAAATGATAGTAAATAAATGCTTAAAATAAATCTTTTTTAGTGTGAATTTTAACTTTTTTTAAAAGTTAAAATAGATTTCAATAGTAAACACATAATAATTATTCAATTAAATTATAAATAAAGGAATAAAATTGAAAAATATTATGATAAAACAAGGTGTCGTAAGTGTCACAAAAATACACTAATATAAGCACAACTATTTGAAAAGAAAATTTTTTAATGATTTTTTGAATTATTTTTTAAAATAAATTGAATCAAAAATTTATATATATTTAATTACATAATTTAAACTCCAAATAATTCAAAAAAAAATTAGAGTTACATTAAATTAGGTGTCAAAAGAGTCATACTCAGAACAACCACCTAAACACTATAATTAAAAATACTGTAAAATTAATAATATGAGGTTTCAAAATACAAAATAGACCATGTATATGTGTCTAAAAGGTGCCAAAAATTATTAATAAACTAGTTACATGACTATGCTTGACAAAACATTTACTAGGTTGAAATTCAAAACAAGTTTGATAGGTCAACTAGGGTTTGAAACGCGTGAAAAGTTAGCACACAAACCAAAAAATGGAATTCAATTTAAATTAAATTTTAAAAAATAAATTTTAAGTTAAAAAATATTGATTTTAGGGGGTTTTGAACTTGGAATCCCCTTAGTTACAAGTTTTTAACAAAATTACTACCACTAACCCTTCTAGAAGCTTTCTTAAGAATTTGTATACATTAATTGATATATGAACTATAATTTTTTGATATTATTGCTAAAAAAATATAGTTTCATATATGCGGTGCATGAATTTTCACAAAGTGAAAAAAAATTAAAAGTTTTTAACTTTTGGATAAATATAGCTTTAAAGAATGGTGAGGACCACCAAATTTGCATGAAAATCAAGAAATTAAGAAAAAATCTAAATACTTTCAAACTATATGAAATACAACACTTACCTGTGTTGAGAAGTGTTATCCTTGATGTCAAAGTTGATGTCATTGATGTCAATGTGCAGATTAGAGAGAGAATTTGAAAGCAACCTAATGATTCTTTTATTTTTTATTGTCAAGGTTGTTGCAGTAGTATGATAATGTTGTCTATTGAATGTTCTTGCTTGATAATCATCACTGAGGTAAGCATGCTTGAGAAGCCTAGTCATAACAAACACAATCATATCATGAACATGTGCATGGTGAGCATGAATAGATATGTAAAATTTTATTACATTGTCTCAGGAGCATGTAAGGCATATGATCAAGGTGTATAAGCATCAAAGAGTGTTTCAAGATCAATTATCAAGCTTCAAGTGCTTGAGAATCCTAGTCTTGGCACTAGTCATAACTTGTAAAGTCATGGTGAGAAGGTTTGAGTATGGTGGATGCATAGATGAATAATATGATATAAGGGGTTTCTTGAGCAAGCATATGAGTCATTGGATCACTCATGAGAATCTCAAGGTGAACATACATGGGTAAGACCTATAGGTCAAGGTTGTAAGAAGACCATTTTTAGACCCTGCTTGGCCTAATAAGGCATCATGATCTATTTCTAAGGCATATGAAGGATGTTTGACATTTTTTGATCATGTGAGATGTTGTGTGATAATGTAAGTGAAATAGAGATCACATGGAAAGATGTTTAAAGGTCAGTTCAAGACCTAATGAGGTGTGAAGAATTAGGTGTAGTAAAGCAAGATGGTGAGAGCATGAGCTAATGAGGTATGAGGATCAATTTCTAAGGAAATAATGGATAGGTTAGTGTTTTTATAGGCATTATATGTTTTTTAAAGCATTTTCATAAGGTTTGAGGTCATGGTTTGCAAGTTAAGGCATGAAAAGTAGTTTTGATATCTCTTGTGTGCACAGAAAGAAGGGTTCTCAACCTGAGAAGGATTTTTAGGTGTTTAATGGCATGTTTAAACTCTACATTGGAACATAAGATATTAATAAGAGATGGGTAGAGGTCATATCTAAGATATTTAGGCATCATTTTTGGAAATGAGGGGTTATATTTTATGAACAATCGTTAACACTAAAAAAGTGTTAACCCTCTCTAAAACCCTAATAAAGACTTGATGTGAAAGATATTATTATAAACTCCATATAATGGATTCTCATGGATATATTACATTATTTTAGGTTGTATTAAACTCTCCTAATCACCTTGAAGTTTTATTTTTTTGTCAGGTGAGTGAGTGGACCCTACAAGAAAGGCCTTATTACTCAAAGGTTTGATGTAACACTCAGAGTTGACCAAGTCAAAATTTATAAATGGATGGAAGATAAATATTTATACTTTTATTTTATGTAAACTGTGTTTTATAAGAATTTTATATCCCTCATGTGTGCTAAACTGGTAATCCAATACAACCTATCGCTAATAGGCCTAATGGTGTAAACAGTGAAAAACTCAAACAAAAGTGAGAAGTTGATTAGGGATGTATTATCATAGAATAGATATAAATAAAATTACATGGATATATTTTTTAATAATTTTAATACATTATCATATTGGATGAAAAATTTGGAATTCAGTGAATATGATGAAAATGTTGCTCATAAGTTGACTTGTCTAATTCAGATGAGACAGTGAAAAACATGGTTGTGAGATTGGTATATAAGACCAATATTGTCATTTAAACATATTATATTTATATCTAAATATTTTATAATCATATCATAATATCATCCAAATGCATCAATAGTCTTTAAAAATGGTTATACAATTGTTAAAGGTCAAAATCACCATGACTAGTCCTTAAGGTAAACTGGCAATTCTAGGTAAGCAAGTTGCAATTATGAGTTTGAGACTCTATACCATGATTTTATGTATATAATGAACATAATTTATTTTTTATGAATTTAATTACCTATAAATACTTTTTATAATCTTGTAAGTTAGTGGAAGAGGTTGAAACATTGAAGCCAAAATGACTTGACTGGTTGAGTAAGGTCTGTGAGAGAGAAGGTCAACAAATTGGTCTACAAGACCAATAGTTTCCATTACATCTAATGATATTTTATTAGAGATTGTTATTAAGATATTTTTATATCATTTTAATTAATTTTAATTACTTTATTGTGATATTTAAGGTGTTATAAGTTCAAGTTTCCATGACTATGTTTTTAGGTTAGTTGGCAATTCTGAGTGGGCTATTTGCAGAGAAGGGTTTGAGTCCTTTTGCCTTGAGTTGTGAAGTAAAAATCATATGGGGTTGACCCTGGGTCATATCAATTCTCTATATTATATTTTTTTCCATGGTTTTTTATCAAAATTGTGTTTTATCTTCAATATTTCAAGATAGACTTTCTGGGTATGCACAGGCCTAATTATGAAAAATACTAATGGCGTGCTTCAAATAGTGATTGGAGTTAAAAGGTGTCATGTACCTAATATGAGATTATTATGGGTTAATTTTAGTGACATATTATATTTTAATTCTATGTGATAATTTTTAAATTTTTCCAAGAAATTCAAAGGGTATCATGTGTCAATGAAGGCCTAATTGAATTAGATCTCCTTAAGACCTAAAAGGGGTTTTGGTCCTATATGCTATGAATGAATTATTATAATATTTTATTAATATTTTTGTAATTTAATAATATTTCTTTTATTTAAAATATAAGTGTTAAAGTGTGTTTATCTGACCAAGAAGGATATGAACAAGAGACTTGCATAAATACCAGACAGTTTTAGGTCTATTTATGTGTACAAAGTGTAAATAAATAAAAGAGTACTTAGTTGAGTATAATAAAGTATTATATACCATAAAAATAGTATATAATATTATTTATCAATATGTTACATATATTATATTTATGATTATCAAGTTCATATGACCTAATCAAGTCAAGAAGAGGGCTAGTTGAGTGAAGAAGGCTAGAGGCCAGTTTGAGAGGGATATAACTGTATGAAGAGATGAAGAAGATCATCATCTATTATAAAATAAATAAGGATTTTTTAATTTTATAAAATATTTTATGTGACTAATTTTTTTTATTCATCTTGAGGTTTGGTGCCTCCTTACAAGTTGGTGCTTGCTAAAGCCTAACTAAGTTGGTGCTTAGCTAGTTGGGGTTGGTGTTCCATGTGAAGTGGGTGCTTCACTAAAAAAAAATTCTGTCTTAAAATATTATAGTTAATTTTTATATATTATTTGGTTTTATTCATCTTTATGTTTTCCCACATATGTGATGTATTCTTGTGTTTTATGCTTATGTGGATGGGTGTTTATGCATACAAGATCTATATGCTTGTTTGAATGTTTCATGTTTGCTTAAGTGTGATTGTTAAGAAATTTTTTGAAGACTGATTCAACCTCCCCTCATTCATTTTTATTCCAATATTTAGTATCAAATCCTAGTCTTTTTAATTAGGTCTAAAATCCTAAAGGATATCTTAGAAGCAAAGATGGCTAGTCAGCAAGCTCAAGGTGGTTTCTCTACTAGTAAGGCTATGTTATTTAATGGATTTAATTATGACTTTTGGAATGATAGGATGAGGATACATTTTGTGTATCAAGGTCATGATATTTTGTAGTGAGTTTTGGATGGCTATACTTCTCCTCCTATTCTACCAACTAATGCAACAGGTAATAAGGCTAGTGAAAACAACTCAAAGGAAATGAATATCATTATTTATTGCATATCAGAGGTAGAACTTGTGAAGGTGGTGTACTATGTATCAGCCAAATAGATATGGGATGAATTGAAGAATATATATAAAGGATACACCAAGGTGAAGATGGCCAAGTTTTAGATACATTAGAGATAGCTAAAAATTTTGAAGATGATTGAAGATGAAACCATTACATCCTACTTATTGAAGGTTGATGAATTTTTCAATGCCATCATAAGATTAGGAGAAGATGTGAAATAATATATAGTTTTTTAAAAGGTATTGAGATCACTAACACCTAAGTTTTATTTTAAGGTATCTATAGTAGAATAGATGTAAGATTTAGACAAGCTTGAAATGGATGGGCTTCATGACATCTTGACTGCCTATGAGATGAGAACAAATAAAGGAAGACCTCTTAAGAAGGAAGAAATTTTTTAAGTTGAGAATAAATCAAAATCCAAGAATTTCAAGGATGAGGAATGTTCAGATGTTGATGATGATCAACTAGTAGCCATGTTTGCAATAAAATTGAGGTTTGGATCTGGTAAGCATAAGGAAAAATTTCCTTTCAAATGTTTTAACTATGGTAAGATTGGTCACTTTGCATCTAAGTCTTCTGAAAAGGATAAATTTGAGCATAATGAATAACATGATGAACATCAAGGAGATGATAGGAAGGTCTATAATCCTAACAATAACAATACATATTTAAAGAAGTATGAAGGTAGGAAAGGGTCATTCAAAAACAAGAAAAGTTTCTTTGCCAAATAAGAAAACTAATATGGTGTGACACAAGAACATCTGATAAAATAATGATAATAATTAATATGAAGATGAACATGACAACAGTGAAATCTTATTCATGGCCATGAAATCATAAAATAAGGGTTTCTCAAATGGAAAAGGCCTTATGGTTGATGTAGAATCAGATGAAGAGGAAGCTGAAGTGAACCTTGAGGCAGAATTGGTAAGTGCCTTAGAGGAATTGAAGTTCCAAAGAATAAAAAATGACAAACTAAGATCATTAGTTAAGGACTATGAGGAGTAGATTAGCTTATTTGAGGAGAGATTTAGTAACACTTCCAAATATTATGATGAGATCATCAATCATATTGAATAAATATGGAGATAGTCAATGCAAACCTAAAAGATAAAGAGGAAGAATGTACCAGGTATGAAACTAAAGTAAAATCCTTGAAAGTTAAGTTATATCAAGCATATAGCAAGGTGAAGACCTTTGTGAAGTTTGAAAAGAGAATTGAGGCTCTAGATGATATCTTAAGTAGTCAAAATCTATAAGTGATAAGATAGGACCTAGTTTTAAAGAAGACCAAAAATAAGAAGCTCAAGTAAAGGAGAAGGCTATTGAATACAAAATAGATAGTATAAGGAAACCAATCAGATAACCTAATGCTATAATGTATGTTAATTCATTCAATGGTTATTATTTTGTATGTAGTTAGTTTGGTCATAGAGCAAGAGAGTGTAGAAGACCCTCCAAGAATGAGTACTTATGGGACTATGGAAGGAGTCATAGTTCACATTAGTCAAATTGTATGTATAAGATGGGTTGCTATAATTGTCATAATGTAGAACACATTACAAGATTATGTCCTAATAGAATTAGAATGTCATCAAGTCAAAATAGGAGGTTTAAAAACCCTAGAGTGCAAGAAGGAAGGCAAATGAATGTATGAAAACCAAATATAGTAAAAATGAGTAAATATCAATATACAAGCTCAAGTGGACTATTTTCTATGATAGGTCATATTTTAGATGTGAATTCAAGTCAAAAATATCTATTTTTAGCTCAAATTGATGATCAAATGGTTGATGAAGAGGTCAAGTCTATATTTCCAATCAAGCCTAAAAGGTTACTGAAGGGTATTCAATCTTGTGAGATTATTGAGATCTAAAAATGTAATGAACTTGTGTTGTTTTAGTGCTCCATGGAAAGAGGTGACTCCATTAAGCTTCATGGAAACACTATTTAATTAGTAAAAACATGATAGATGCTTGGTTTGAGGGGGATTTATTTAGGTTGTTGAGTGAGCTTGACCTTTATTTATAAGTGGTATTGAGTTTTGAGTTCATTTGAAGGAGGTATGCATGAAGCATGTTTTTGTAGTGTTTCATAATCTATGTGTTGAGCTCCTATTGCAAGAAGGTGTGGTTCCAAATAGTGATTTGTGGAATACCATTTGTCATTAATGTCAAGGGGGAGAAATTTTAGAAGTGATATTTACCATATTGTGGGAGATGATAGTGATCATATTGAAGAATATTTTTCCATCAATGGCAAAGGGGGAGTTTGTTGAGAATTTTTGTCATTGATGTCATTTGATGTCAAGGTTGATGTCATTGATGTTAATCTGCAAGTTAGAAACAGAATTTAAAGGAAACCTAATGATTCTTCTATTTTTTCTTGGAAATATTGTTTTAGTAGTGTGATAATGTTGTATGATTAATGTTCTTTCTTGATAATCATCATTGAGGTAAGCATGCTTGAGAAGCCTAATCATAAAAAGCAGAATCATATAATGAGCATGTGCATGGTGAGCATGAATAGGTATGTATAGAGGTATGAAATTATTTGAGTAGCATGTAATTCATGTGACCAAGGTGTATAATTATCAAAGAGTGTTTCAATATCAATTGTCAAGTTTTAAGTGTTTGAAAAGCCTAGTCTTGGCACTAGTCATAACTTGTAAAGTCCTAGTGAGAAGGTTTGAGCATGGTGACCTTGTGAGATGGATGCATGGAAGAATAATAATTTTTAATGGGTTACTTGAGTATGAATATGAGGCATTGGAACACTCATGATAGTACCAAGGTGAACCTACAAGGGTATGACCTACAGGTCAAGGCTGTAACTAGACCATTTCTAGACCCTATTTGGCCTAATGAGGCATTGTGATCTATTGTCAAGGCATATGAAGGATATTTGACATTTTTTGATAATGTGAGATGTGTGATAATTTAATTTAGATATATATCACATGTAAATAGGTTTTAAGGTTATTTTAAGACCTAATGATGTGTGAAGACTTAGGTATAGTAAAGCAAAATGATGAGAGCATGGCTTAATGAGGTATCAAGACTAGTTTCTAAGGCAAGTATGGATAGGTGAGTGTTTTCAATGGTATAATATGTTGTTTAAATAATTTACACAAGGTTTTAGGTCATGGCTTGTAATTTAAGGCATGAAAAGTGGTTTTAAGGTCTCTCATGTGCACAAAATGAAGGGTTCTCAACTTGAAAAGGAATTTTAGGTGTTTATTGGCATGTGTAAACTCTGCATGGGAACTTGAGATATTAAGGAGATATGTGTAAGGTTCTTAGATAATATATCTAGTCATTAGTTTTATAAATGATGAGAAATCCTTTATGAACAATCGTTAACACCAAAAATAGTGTTAACCCTCTCTAAAACCCTAACAATGATATGATGTGAAAGATCTCATTATAAACTACCCATCATGTATTTAAATGGATAGATAAGTGATTTTAGGTTATATTTAACTCTCCTAGACACTTATAATTGTGATTGGTTTGTCAGGTAAGTGAGTGGACCCTACAAAAAAGGCCTTATTTCTTGGAGATTTAATGTAGCAGTCAGAGTTGACCAAGTCAAGGTTTATAAATAGGTGGAGAACAAATCTTGAGACTTTTATATTATTTACATGGTGTTTTATAAGAATTTTATATCCCTCATGTGTTCTAAACTGGTCATCTAAGACAACCTATCACTAACAGGCCTAATGGTGCAAATAGTGAGAAACCCAAACAAAAGTGAAAAGTTGATTAGGGATGTATTATCATAAAATAGGGATGAATAAAAGTACATGTATATTTTTTTAAATCCTTTCAAGACATGATCATATTGGATATAAGTTTTGGAGGTTAGTGAATATGATGAAAATGTTACTCATAAGTTGACCTGTCTGGTTCACATGAGATAGTGAGAAATAGGGTTATGAGATTGGTCTGCAAGACCAATATTGACATTTAACCATATTATATTTCTATCTAAATATGTTATAATGATATAATAAGATAATATAAATGCATTATGTGTCTCTATAAATGGTCATACAGGTGTTTAAGGTTAAAATCACCATGATTGGTCCTTAAAGTAAACTAGTAGTTCTAGGTAAGTAAGTTGAATTGATGAGTTTGAGACTATGATATGAGTTTATATATATAATGATTTTTTTTAGGAATTTAATTACCTATAAATTATTTTTATAATCTTGGAAGTCAGTGTAAGAGGTTGAAATAATTGAAGCCAAAATGGCTTTACTGGTTGAGTAAGGTCTGTGAAAGAGAAGGTCAACAAATTGGTCTACAAGACCAATAGTTAGTATTAGTTTCTTTTTTTAGGTTGTTATTATGATGTTTTAATATTATTTTAATGAATTTTAATTACTTTATTTTGTTATTTTATATGTCAAATTTTAAGTTTCCATGACTGTGTTTTGAGGTTAATTGGCAGTTCTGAGTGGGCTATTTGCAAAGAAGGGTTTGAGTCCTTTTGCCTTGAGTTGTGAAGTAAAAATCATACAGTGATGACCCTGAAGTCATATAACTTCTCTATATTAATTTTTTTCCATGGTTATTTATAAAAACTATGTTTTATCTTCAGTATTTCAAGACAAATTTTTTGGGTATGCACAGGCCTAATTGTGAACAATACTAATGGCGTGCTTCAAGTGGTGATTGGAGTTTAAAGGTGTCATGGACCTAAGAAGAGATTAGTATGGTTATATTTTAGTGAAATATTATATTTTAATTCTATGTGATAATTTTTAAGTTTTTCCAAATAATTCAAAGGATATCGTGTGCTAATGAAGGCCTAATTGAATTAGGTCTCCTTAAGGCCGAAAAGTGGTTTTGGTCCTATATGCTATGAATGACCTATTATAATATTTTATTCATATTTTTTACATGTAGTAAGACTTATTATATTGAAAATATAATTGTTTATATGTTTTTTCTGACCAATAAGGATATGAACAAGAGACTTGTATAAATACTAGGCGGTTTTAGGTTTATTTATGTGTGCAGAGTGTAAACAAATAAGATAGTACCTAGTTAAGTAGAAAAAGGCCTTATATACCATCATAATAGTATATAATATTAGTAATGAATATTTTATATGTATAAGGATGAAATTCATAAGATCTAATCAAGTAAAGAAGAGGGTTAGTTGAGTAAAGAAGGATGGAGGCCAGTTTGAGACAGATAGAACTGTATGAAGAGCTAAAGAAGGAGATAATCATCTATTTTATAATAATAAACATGTTTTGAAGGTGATAAAAAAATTTAGGTGACTAATTTGGGTTTGATTCATCGAGGGGGTTGGTTCCTCCTTGCAATTTGGTGCTTGTTAAAGCCTAGCTAAGTTGGTGCTTAGTTAGTTGGGGTTGGTTTTCCATGTAAAGTGAGTGTTTCACTAAATTTGGTTTTTATCTTACAATACTATAGTAAATTTGTAAATATAATTGGGTTTTATTCACCTTGATATTTTCCCACATATTTGATGTATTCTTATGTTTTATGTTTATGTAGATGGGTGTTTATGCTTACAAGATCTATATGCTTGTTTGAATGTTTCATGTTTACTTAAGTAAGATTGTTAAGAATTTTTTTGATGACTAACTCACATCCCCTCAAATAATTTTTATTCTAACATTTAGTATAAAATCTTGGTCCTTTAAAATGGGTCTAAAATCCTAAAGGATATCCTAGAAGCAAGAAAGCTAGTCAACAAGCTCAAGGTGGTTTCTCTACTAGTAAGGATATGTTAATAAATGGATCTAATTATGACTTTTGGAATGTCAAGATGAGGATAAATTTGATATCTCAAAGTCATGATATTTGGTAGTGAGTTTTGGATGACTATAATTACCCTCCTATTCCACCAACTAATGCATCAGGTAAGAATGCTAGTGAAAACAACTCAAAGGAAATGAATGCCATTATTTGTGGCCTATTAGAGGAAAAAATTGTGAAGGTGATGTACTATGTATCAACCAAAGATATATGGGACAAATTTAAGACTATATATGAAGGATACACCAAGGTGAAGATGGCTGAGTTCTAGATCCATCAAAGATAGTTTGAAATTTTGAAGATGAATGAAAATGAAACCAATACATCCTACCTATTGAAGGTTGATGAAGTTGTCAATTTCATCATAGGATTAGGAGAAGATGTGAAAGAATATATAGTTTCTCAAAAGGTGTTGATATAAATAACTCATAAGTTTGATTCTAAGGTATATACAAGAGAATATATGCAAGATTTAGACAAGTTTGAAATCGATGAGCTTCATGGCATCTTGATTACCTATGAGATGAGAATATATGAAGACCTCCCAAGAAGGAAACAAATTTCAAAGTTGAGAAGAAATCAAAAACTAAGAATTTCAAGGATGAGGAATGTTCATATGTTGATGATGATCAAATGATAGCCATGTTTATAAAGAAATTGAGGTTTGGATCTGGTAAGCACAAGGGTAATTTGTCTTTCAAATATTTCAACTATGGTAAGATTGGTCACTTTGCATCTAAGTACTCCAAAAAGGATAAATATAGGCATAATGAATAACATGATGAACATCATGGATATGATAGGAAGGTCTATAGTCATGATAATAACAATAAATATTTAAGGAAGTAGGAAGGTAGGAAAGGGTCATTCAAAAAGAAAAAAAGTTTCTATACCAAAGAAGACAATTCATCTAATGTAAGTGACACAAACACATCTGATAAATATGATGTCAATAATGAACACGACCATGAAAATAATGAAACCTTATTCATAACCATAGAATCATAAAATAAGGGTTGCTCAAATGGTAAAGGCCTTATGGTTGATGTAGAGTCAGATCAAGAAGAAGTTAAAGTAAACCTTGAGGTAGAATTGGTAAGTGCCCTAGAGGAATTGAAGTTCCAAAGAAGAAAGAATCAAAAACTAAGATCATTAGTTAAGGACTATGAGGAGTAGATTGGCTTGTTTGAGGAGAGATTTAATAACACTTCCAAGGATTATGATGAGATCATCGATCAAAGTGAAACACATATGGATATATTAAATACAAACCTAAAAGCTAAAGAGGAAGAATACACTAGGTATGAAACTAAAGTGGAACCCTTAAAAGCTGAGTTATATCAATCATCTAGCAAGGTGAAGACCTTTTTGAAGTTTGAAAAGAACACTGAGGCTCTAGATGATATCTTAAGTAGTCAAAAATCTATAAGTGATAATATAAGACTTAGTTTTAAAGAAGACCAAAAGGAAGAAGCTCAAGTCAAGGAGAAGGATATTGAATACAAAAAAATCAGCATAAGGAAACCAATTAGATAGCCTAATGCTATGGTGTATGCTAATTCATTCAATGGTTATTATTTTGTATGTAATTAGTTTGGTTATAGAGCAAAAGAGTGTAGAAGACCCTCCAAGAACTAGTACTCATGGGACTATGGAAGGAGTCACAGTTCACATTAGTCAAATGGTATGTATAATAGGGTTTACTACAATTATCATAATGTAGGACACATTACAAGATTATGTTATAACAAAGTTAGAATATCATCAAGTCAAAATAGGAGGTTTGAATCCCTCAGAGTGTAAGAAAGAAGGCAAATGAATGTATGGAAACCAAAGATAGTAAAAATGAGTAAATATCAATCTACAAGCTCAAGTGGACTATTTTATGTGATAGAACATACTTCAGATGTGAAATCAAGTCAGGAATATATATTTTCAGCTCACATTAACATGGATGATGAAGAGATTAAGCCTATAAGGATACTAAAGGATATTTAGTCTTGTGAGGGCATGGATATCTGGGAAAATGAAAATCCTAAACTTGTGTTGTTTTAGTGATCCATGGAAAGAGGTAAATCCATTATGCTACATGGAAACACTATTTAGTTAGTAAAAACATGATGGATGCTTAGTTTGAGGGGGATTTATTTAGGTTGTTGATAGAGCTTGAACTTTGTTGAGAAGTGGTATTGAATTATGAGTTCATTTGAAGGAGTTATGCATGAATCATGTTTCTATAATGTTTCATACTCTGTGTGTTGAGCTCTTATAACAAGAAGGTGTGGTTCCAGATGGTGATTTGTGGAAGAGCCTTTGTCATTAATGTCAAAGGGGGAGAAAGTTCAAGAAGGGAGACTGACCATATTAGGGGAGATGATATTGATCATATTGAAGAATTTTTTGTCATCAATGACAAAGTGGGAGTTTGTTGAGAAGTGTTATAATAGATGTCAAGGTTGATGTCAATGTATAGGTCAGAGAGAGAATTTGAAGGAAACCTAATGATTATTCTATTTTTTATTGTCAAGGTTGTTGCATTAGTGTGATAATGTTGTATGATTAATGATCTTTCTTGATAAGCATCATTGAGGTAATCATGCTTGATAATCCTAATCACAACAAGCATAGTCATATCATGAGCATGCACATGGTGAGCATGAATAGGTATGTATAAAGGTATGACATTATTTGAGTAGCATGTAATATATGTAAAAAATGTTTAAAATCATAAAATATTTTTTTAAGATAAATTTTAAAGCTTCAAATGCTTGAGAAGCCTAGTCTTGGCACTAGTCATAACTTGTAAAGTTCTAGTGAGAAGGTTTGAGCATGGTGGCCTAGTGAGATAGATGCACAGAGGTATGATAGGCTATAATGGGTTGCTTGAGCATGTATAGGAGGAATTGAAACATGCATGAGAGTATCAAGGTTAACCTGCAAGTTGGTGAGAGCATGGCCTAATGAGGTATTAGGATTAGTTTCCAAGGCAAGCATGTAAAAGTGAGTGTTTTCAAGGGTATGATATGTTGTTTAAAAAATGTTCACAAGGTTTGTGGTCATGGTTTGTAATTTAAGTCATGAAAATTTGTTTTTAGGTCTCTCATATGCACATAATGAATGGTTCTCAACCTGAGAAGGACTTTTAGGAGTTTATTTTCATGTGTAAACTCTACATGGGAATTTGAGTTGTTAAGGAGAGATGGGGAATGGTCCTACATAATATCTCCAAGAATTATTTTCGTAAATGAGAGGAAATACTTTATGAATAATTTTAACACTAAAAAAAATGTTAATACTCTCTAAAACTTTAACAATGACTTGATGTGAAATATCTTGTTTTAAACTGCCCAAAATGTATTAACATGGATAGATAAGTGATTGGAGGTTGTATCTAGGGATTTGATGTAGCAATCAAAGTTAACCAAGTCAAAGTTTATAAATGGATGGAGGAAAAATATTGAGACTTTTATTTTATTTCCATGGTGGTTTTTGAGCATGTTTTATCCCTCATGTGTGCTAAACTGGTCATCTAAGACAACCTTCGCTAACAGGTCTAATGGAGTAAATAGTGAGAAACTAGGCAAAAGTGAGAAGTTGATTAGGGATGTATTATCATGGAATAGTGATAAATACAAGTAAAAGGATATGTTTTTTAATAATTTTAAAACATTCTCATGTTGGATATAATTTTTAGAGGTCAATGAATATGATGAAAATGTTGCTCATAATTTGATCTGTCTAGTTTAGATGAGACAGTGAGAGACATGGTTGTGAGATTGGTCTGAAAGACCAATATTGAAATTTAACCATATTATATTTCTATCTCAATATGTTATAATTATCTCATAACATCATCCAAATGCATCAATATTCTCTGTAAATGATCATATAGGTGTTGAAAGTCAAAATCGCCATGACTGGTCCTTAAGGTAAATTGGCAGTTTTGGGTAAGCAAGTTGCAGTGATGGAGTTAGACTCTATGCCATTAGTTGATGTATATAATTCACATGATGTTTATTTTTTTAAATTTAATTACCTATCCATTCTTTTAAAAATATTTAAATTTAGTGTAATAGGTTGAAACATTGAAGCCAAAATGGCTTGACTGGTTGAGTAAGGTCTGTGAGAGAGAAGGTCAACAAATTAGTCTGCAAGACCAATAGTTGCCATTATAACTTGTGATATTTTTGTTAGATTTTGTTCTAAGTATATTTTAAGTAATTTATTTTTTTATTTTATGTGTCATAAGTTTAAGTTTCATGATTGTGTTTTGGGGCTAGTTGGTAGTTCTGAGTGGGCTATTTGCAAAGAAAGGTTTGATTCCTTTTGCCTTGAGTTGTGAAGTCCAAAAAATATGTTTATGACCCTGAGGAAATATAAATTATATTTTTTTTCATTTTTTTATATCAAAATTTTGTTTTATTTTTAGTAGTTCAAGACAGACTTTCTGGGTATTTACATGCCTAATTGTGAATAGTACTAATGACATGCTTTAAGTGGTGATTGGAGATAAAAGGTGTCATGGACCTAAGATAATATTATTAGGTGTATATTTAAGTTAAATATGATATTTTTATACCCTTTAAAATTTTTAAAGTGTTCCAAGGAGTTCAAAGGGTATCATGTGCTAATGAAGGCCTAATTGAATTAGGTCTCCTTAAGGCCTAAAAGGGGTTTTGGTCCTATATGCTATGAAAGACCTAATATAATTTTGATTATTTTTTTGGAATATCATAAGGAATATTTTAATTAAAATATAATTTTTCAAGTGTGTTTTTATGACTAATAAGGATATGAACAGGAGACTTTTATAAATACAAGACAGTTTTAGGCATATTTATGTGTGCAAAGTGTAAGCGAACAAGATATTACTTAGTTGATCAAAATAAGGTCTTATAGACCATAAAAATAGTATATAATATTAGTTATGAATATTTTACAAAGGTTTTATGTATGATCATAAAGGTCCTATGACCGAATCAAGTCAAGAAAAGGGTTAGTTGAGTGAAGAAGGCTAGAGGCTAGTTTGAGAGGGATAGAAATGTGCGAAGAGATGAAGAAGGAGATAATCATATGTTGTATGAGAAACAAGGTGTTATTAAGGTGATTAAATATTTAAATTTATTGAGTTTTTATTAAGTAATATATGGGATTTGTGCCTCTTTGCAAGTTGGTTCTTAGCTAGTTGGGGTTGGTGCTCCATGTGAAGTAGGTACTTCACTAAAATTGGTGTTTGTATTATAGGACTACAGTCCATTTTAAGATATTAGTGGGTTTTATTTCCCTTATGGGTTTCCTACATATGTGATGTGTTTGTGTGTTTTATGCTTATGTGGATGGGTATTTATGCTTAAAAGATCTACATGTTTGTTTGAATGTTTCATGTTTGCTTAAGTGAGATTTTTAAGAAAGTTTTTGAAGACTAATTCACCCCCCTGCCATCTTAGTCATTTTTTTTCCAACAAACTTTAGCATTCATAGGGAGAATAATGGTGCTCTTGTAGAACTTTATCACTTACATCTCCCTATACAAACCTTAGATTGGGTCAAAATTTTGGCAATCCCTCTTAAATATCCTAACAAGGTAGAATATGATCTAAAAATCAAAAATTTGATGTATAATGCATATTTTAAACTCGCCCAAGCCAACTATGGTGCCTTAAGGAGATTGAAAAAAACACTAGAATATTTAGAAAGCCTCTCAGGCTCTACAAATGATTCCAAGAGGTTTAAACAACCAATATTTGACTTCTTTCAACAATAAATAGGATAGAAAATGAGCGTGATAATTTATTTTGAAATTTCCTACCTACACAGGGCTCTCTTTACTATACAATGACTCTTATGGAAGCAAAAATCCTTTAAAATGCTTCGACAAAGATTTAGAATGCTTTTTGAAGATTTTAAATTGATTTTTGGTTGTTGAAAGGTAGAGAACAAGGAACATAATGCCAAATAAAAAACTTCTCTATCCCTTCTTATCATACCATACCAAATCAAACTTGAAAATAATTCAAAAATCATTTAAATTTGAATATATATCAATTGATAATGGTAATTGATAATAGTTTGCTTAATCAACTACACCCCATAGAGGCTCTAATACCTTGATAAAATTGATAGACAATATATATATATAAATGCACATAAAATAGGATCTAGAGTGTAATTGATAAGAAAAGTATAGAAATGAACAAAAATCATTTGACACAATACGTAGTTATTTACCATGGAAAAACCTCAAAGAGGTAAAAAACCCACTAATGATGATTATTCAAATTATTGAGGAACCAAGACCCAGTATAATATATTCTTCATTTTCTCACTTCTTCTATCAAATAGCCTTCACAAGTTTAACAGGTTGAATATGATAAAATAATTTCATGTTCGAATAATTTCACAATAGGGGTAAAACCCTATTTATAGTGAAATACCAAGGGAGGTGACCATTGTAAAAATAACATGTCCATCCATCCCAATAAAATAATTTAATTAAAATTTGGTAATAATTCAATAGTTATAACTCTATTATTTATTATCATGAGGTTTCCACCTTTTGGTAATAAATAATATATTATTGTTTATTTAATTAATACCAAGGCCAAGGGTCAATTAAGCCAACTTAGAATTAAATGTTCTAACAATAGAGAATCAGGAAGGTCCAATAGTATAAATATCTTGATCCTACAAAAGAAAGATGTCTAATGTACAAAGTAGCTCAAGTTATACAAAACAAACAATAATAGGTTGTGATGAAAGGTGATACTACAACTATTGATTCATAAATGTATGGATAAATTATGCACATAATGTGACAAGATGGAGTATTAACTGCATTGACCAATCTTCTAAAACTTCTAAGTACTCTATGAAATAAATACATATCACAAAATATTCGAGACTTTTTACATAATTTGTTGGAGTGTGCATAGATTGGGCAACAACACATTGATAAAGTAGTTTAGTACGTGAAAACTAAGAATCCTTGGGATGTTGACTCTTGTATAGATATTGAATTATCAAGGTATGAAGTACCAAATATTATGTTCAATTTTTGATGCACATTCAATATGATCATATGATCTACTTAGGAATCTACTAGATGACCATTACTTAGCTATATTCCAATAACTCTAAGTCTCACAAACTATGGTAAGGTAGAAACTTTTATTCATCTTGAAGATGTGGAGATCAAAGTTAAATGTCTAATCCTGCAAGGAGATTTTGAAGTAATCAATATAAAGACTAAAAAATGCACTACCCTGATTTGATTGGGATGAAGTGGGCTTATGATGTTTATATGATCATTAACATAGTGTGCAATCAATTAGAGTCACACCAAGAGGATAAAATTATCATTATTACCTTGAATAAAAATGAGAGAAAGCTCTATATTATATCTAAGGAGATGAATTCACCTTATACTTATGGATATAAAATCTATTTTAAGGTGGGAATAAAACACACTATGAGCTGTAGAATACCAATGTCTTTTCCCAAAATATGGAGCATCAATAGTAGTTACAGTCAATAGAACATCTTGTATACAAACCTATAATAACAAAGGCACTAATTTCATAGTTTTAAAAATAGATGTAACTGATTTAGATTATATCAAACCTAAAATAGAAGGCCTTTTACCCTAGGAAGAAACATCTTCCATCAATGGTGATTTTGATACCCACATGTTGAATTGGGTGAGAGGAGATCATGAAGTGCATCCACTATGAATGGTTGTTTGCATCAAATTCTAACTGCCTAAATTTTTTAAAACTAAAGATTTGAACCAATTCATCTTTAGATTGGATCATCATGTGCCCTACATAGATCATAGAGTGATTTCATTGAACTATGCATTGAAGGGAATCACTATGACTTGGTGAGCAATTCAAAAAACAAACTAGCTATAATGGGATAAGACTTACAAACTACTACGCACTTGATTCTTAATACCATATAATGTTAGGGAGCAGTGAACCTTTTCTAAGAATTACATTGACCATAAATTTATGTTAATAAGTGTGTATATGTGTATTTTGTGTTGGGTATTAAAACCAAATATTGTGTGCACATATTTGGTTATACTCTAGCAGTGTTTCCAATAGCTTGGTACATGCACCAGGAACACAGATGAGAGATGAAGAATTAACCTCATGTAAAACAATATTGCATTTATACTTTTTTTATTTTAAGATAAAAATCCTCTTGTGCATAAATATATGAATAATATGTAAATATTTATATGCTATGGGTGGGAAAACGTTCAAGTACTATGACATAATCATCTTCACAATAGGAAGCAACTAGATATTTGAAAGAACCTATCCAAAATTATAACGATAGAAAACAAAAGGGGTAAAAAAATTTTAACCTTGTAATAGGATCATAGAAGATTCATAAATTATAGATTCAAGTGATAGTGATGAAGACTTATATTTGAAAGGTTTCTTTGAAATTGAATGAGATGTAGAGCCACTTGAAGCCAACATCGTAGAACAAACTAAAGAGGCAAAGTTGAGAAATCTAAATATTTAGGAATAGGAAGGGAAAAAAACTTTGATATAATTAATTCCAATGGATATAACAAAATCTACTAGGATCCAAGAAATAATTTTTTCATGAACATTGGCATAAAGTTTAAAACCAAGCTTGCAACCCTAAGAGACTACTGGGCATAAAATAATATTTCAGAAGCATTGTAGCTTTTGCAAGATTATCAAGATGTATTCCCAAAAGAGTTTGTAAAATTAAAGGGGATAGATCCATATTTGGAATAAATTCACATTGAGTTAAAAGAGTTATGAGGCATGTGAAGAAGTACCATATAGGTTGAATCCCAACATGAAGTTTAAATTAAAAGATCAACTAGATCAAATGAAAAAAGTAAGAATTGTATATCCAGTAGAAAACACAAATTTGGTTATAAAAATGGTAGTTTAACCTAATAAGTATAGGGAAATAAGAGTGTGTGGGTATTACCATGCACTGAGTGATGAATATATTAGTGACCCATTCCTAATTTCATTCATAGATAAAGTCTTAAAATCAATCATATGGCATGAAGTGTATTCTTTTATAGATAATTTCATTGATTTTGATTAGATTCTAATCACAATTAGGGATTAGGCAAAGATAACATTCAAAATAGAATGGAGATCATTTACATATAAAGTAATGTTGTTTAAATTTAATAATGCTCTAGTAGTGTTCTTTAGGGTTGTGGTCACTATTTTTAAATATTTCATCCACAATTTTATTGAAGTCTACCTAGATGATTGGGTTGTCTTTTCCTTTTCAAAGAGAATATTAGTGATTATTTTTCACACTTTTTGGTGTTTTTTTGGGGAACATAGTATGTCATGATGGTATTTTGGTGGACCAAGAAAATATCATGGTAATTGTGGGCATGCCACTACCTACAATTTTAATAGAGGTGAGATATTTTTTAGGGCATACAAGTTACTATAGAAAATTCATAAAAGGATATGCAGTTATATTTCCCCTATCAAAAAACTACTACATAAAGACACTTGGTTTGAATGGACCAAATAGTACCAATAAATGTTTGTAGATCTCAAGTAGAGACTGGTAATAGTGCCTCTTTTGGTGTTTTTTAACTAGAGCAAAGTATTTCATGTTTGTGTGGATGCTTCAGGAACTGTAGTATGAGTTTTTCTCACACAAATATGGGATAGAGGATTAGATCATCCTATCCACTTTTCAAGTCACAAAATTTCAGCCATAAAGAATAATTATACAAGTATAGAAAAAAAGCTCTAGCAATGTTGTTCACACTGAATAAATTTAGGCACTACCTTATATAAATTCCATTTGAATTCTTCACTAATCATCAAGCTCTATGATACCTAGTAAATAAGCCCATGTTGGGATGTAGGATATCTTGATGGTTGATGTTGTTTCAAGAGTTATAGTTTAGAATAAACATAAAGTTAGGAAGGAGAATGTAAGACCAAACCACTTATGTTAGATATGAAATGGAAAAGAATCATAGGATCTTAAATTTTAAACATTATATGTGAAACTATTTTGAGTCTATATGATTCTTGAAAATCTATAAGACATAGATAGTTTCATGGGGTTAGGAATATTTACTACACAATATATACAAAGAGACAAAAATAAGATGATCACACAAGTTATTCCATTTAGCATCATCAATGGATTTTTGTATAAATTCAGAAAGGATGTAAAACTACATAGAGTAACTATGGAACATGAAAGACCATAACTACTTGAAGAAGCACATGAAAAAATCATAGGTAGACACTTGTCAGGAAAATCCACTATGATAAATATTCTACAAAGTGATCTATGGTGGCCTACCTTGTTCTAGGATGCAAAATAAGTATCTAAGCATTATGACATCTTTTAGATAATGGGAAAACCCAATTAGAGGGATGAGATGCCACTAAATCTTATGATAGAACAACAACCATTAGAATAATGGGGTATTAATTTTTCAAGACCAATAAATCCACCTAGAAAATATAGGCAAGTATAATACATAATCACCATAATAGACTATTTTACTAAATCGATTGAATTTACTATGACACCAAGTTATAATGCTAAGGATGCATCCAATTTTCTTTATGAAAATATTATAGCCATATTTGGGTGTCTGGTCAAGTTAGTTAGTGATAGAGGAACACATTTCCTAAATAATACTATAAATACTCTCGTAGAGGAGTTTATGATCTCACACCATGAAATCATGGCATATCATTCATAGGAAAATGTACAAACATAAATAATGGACAAAGTTCTTGGAAATATGCTCACAAAGATATTCAACATCCAAAGAGATGATTGGGAGGATTAGATTCTTGTGATCATGTGAGAGTATATGACAAAATACAAGTGTGTGATAGGCTTCATCCTATTTCAACTAGTCTATGGACTTGAAGTAGTAATGCTAATAGAATAAAAAGTTCCAAGTATGTGAATCACAATGATTATGTGACTAAGATATTATGACTTTCTATAGGTAATACTTATGTATTTAACTCAAATGGAGGAAAATAAACATATAGAAAAATGGACACAAGAGATCAATAATCAGATTTATAAAGCATGTCATGATCGTAACCTATGAATTAAATATTTTCAAATAAAATAGGCAATGTTATTATATGATAGCAGATTTAGAGCATTTCTAGGCAAGATACATATTAGATGGAAATGATCCTAAATTGTTTTAAAAATATCATAGCAAGGAACTATTGTGTTGAGGGATATAGAGAGAACCATTCTTTTTGGGTACATAAATAGCTACAGGCTTAAGCCTTACCACTAGTAATCTCTATTAGATCTCACAAAAATAACATGAGTGGGTGTTGTTTAACCCATGTAGTTTAAGGTTTTACTTTAATGCATTTTCTTCTTCTTTTATTTATAGGTTTGTGGTATAGAAATAGAGTATGATCTCTATATCGTAGATTAGCATAACTAGAATAAAATGTTATGAGTCATAAAGTGCAACAAAATGAAAAATTTAATATAGAAATAACATGTCATATAAGTATACATGGAGGCACCCAAATGAGATATAGAAGGATTGGTGAAGTGGTTTTTTTTTACCCAACACCACTCATGTTCAAATATTAAAGGGTGTTTATAGGCTAGATGTGGTTGTTTACTTGATGGTTTCAATGTGATCAAAGTATTAATGGTTCTATAGTTCTCTTAGGGACTGGGCCCCTAGTTTGTGCCCTAGAACTGATTATAGCTTTGGTCAAAATATAAGGATCGATCTAAAAAAAAGTATACATGGAAGCATGATACTAGTTAAGTCTTGGAATGAGGCAGGGATACACAAAGTAAGACAAAAGTACAAATAATAGTCATTCAAAAGCCGATAATGATGAAAAACATAAAATATTTCATTGTTTACAAAAATAGATCAAGGGTTAAATTCAATTGATGAAAAATAAAGGAAATATGACTAGTGAAGAGACAATGCATAACATAAACATCTCCCATCAGCTAAAATAATGCATATAGCTAGCAGAGTAATAATGTCATGTCACCCAACAATCGAGTGTATTCAAGTTCAAAGGTATATCAACATGTAGATAAATGAACACATTCAAATCAAGGTGTCAAGAAAAATTGAGAAGGAATATATATATATATATTCCTTCTCAATTTTTCTTGACACCTTGATTTGAATGTGTGTGTGTGTGTAAAGGCATGCACAACACTAGACCATTACACAAGTTTATGAACAACAACTCTCTACATTTCAAGCTAAATTCATTTTCTTTCACACCAACTACTCACTGATAGTAAGTGCATATGCAACCAATATTACTCATATGTAACATCTAACACAATTGATAGATACCAACTTATTATCCTAATTTTGGATGCATAAAAATAGGATATGGGCATTGGTCTTGTCCTAAGACAAACCAAATATCATAATCCCACCAATTTCACTTCACAAATGTCATCAAAGCTAATATATTCATCATATATCAACCATAGGAATAAAAAATATTAGAATAAAGATGACTGAGAGGGAGGTGAATTAGTATTTAAAACCTTTATTTCAAATCCTACTTAAGAATTAATGAACATTCATTTAATCATGTAGATCAAACAATGACTAAGTAACCATCCACATATGCATGAAACATAAGAACACAACATAACAAAAATTATATGTGGGAAAATCTCATTGGGGATGAAAATACACTAATATATATAAATGGAATATATTCCTATAAGACAAACACAAACTTTAGTGAAGCACCAACTTCACATGGAGCACCAACCCCAACTAGCTAAGCACCAACTTAGCTAGGCTTTAGCAAGTACCCACTTGTATAGTGCCACCAACCCCCTAGATGAATCAACACCAAATAAACCACTTGAAACCCCTGATCACATTTAAAAAACTTTTTTTATCATATAATATATGATGATCTCGTTATTTATAGCTTCACACACTTCTATCCCTCTCAAACTAGCCTCTAGCTTTCTTCGCTCAACTAGCCCTTTTATTGACTTGATTATGTCATATGACCTTGATCATCATACACAGAACCTCTATAAAATTTTCATCGCTAATCCTATATCCTTTTTTTATGGTATATAATACCTCCTTTTGATCTATAATATACTATCTTTTTCGCTTGCACTCACACACACTAACAGGCCTAAAATTGCATAGTATTTATACAAGTCTCTTGTTTATATCCTTCTTAGTCAGCCAAATGCCCTTAACCTCTTAGGTAGGCTAAGAAATAGATCTTATAAAATCTAATATAAATAGATAAAATGTGCTTTGAGTCCTTTTATGTCTGACCTACCTCAATTAGGCCTTATCTCACTTTAGGTCTCACAAAGACCTAATCCAATTAGGTCTATTTAGTCAACATTACACTTTTCCTTCCTTGTAACTCATTAAAACACCTTACACAATAGTAAAATATAAAATTACACTCCAATAGACCATTTATAGGATCATATATGATCCATAAGACTTTTTAGCTCCATCCACCACATGAAGTATGTCGTTAGCACTATTCATAATTAGGCTTGTGCATACTCAAAAAGTCTGTCTATTAAAAATTGAAGCATAAACATAATTTTTCCAAATAACCATGGAAAAAAATCACATATACAGAAGACAAATGACCTTAGTATCATCACCATGTGTTATATACTTCACAACTTAGGGTAAAAGGACTCAAACCCTTCTCTACAAATAGCCCTCTCAAAACTGCCAACTAGCCTCAAAACACAATCATGGAAACTTGAACTTATGACACCAAAATAAACACAATCAAGGTATTATAATTCATGAACATGATCATAAAACATCCTCAGAACAACTTCTCATAAAATTATCATAATATCTAATGGCACATATTGGTCTTGCAAACCAATTTGTTGAATTTCTCTCTCTCAGACTTCACTCAACCAGACAAGCCATTTTGGCTTCAATGTTTCAACCTCTTATACTAACTTAAAATATTATAAAAAGAATGGATAGATCATTCAATCCCAAAAAAACAACACAATGTACATTATATGGTTCAAATCAGAACATAGATCCTCAAACTCATCATTGTAACTTGCTAACCTAGATCTACTAATTTGCTTTAAAGCATAGTCATGGTGAAAATGACCTTCAACACCTAAATGACCACTTTCAAAGACTTCCAATTAATTTTGATGATCTTTAAAAAATTATTATATACAAATATAACATGTTCAAATGGTAATATTAGTCTTGTAGACCAATCTCGTATCCTTACACCTTCATTGTCTCATCTACTCTAGATAGGTCAAATTATGAGCAACATTTTCATCATAACCACTAACCTCAAAAACTTTTATCCAACATGAATATGTCTTATATGATATGAAAAATGTCTCCATACACTTTTATTCATCCCTAATCCATGATAACACATCCCTAATGAACTTCTCACTTTTGCCTAATTTTCTCACTATGTGCACCATTAGGTATATTAGTGATTGCTCAACTTGTATGACCATTTTAGCATACCTAATAGATATAACCCACTTAAAAACCATCATGGACATCAGCTAAAAGTATCAAGGTTTGTCCTCCATCTATTGCATTCTCAAGTCCCTTACTTGCTTCAAACACTTGAAAACTTTGACAATTGATCTTGAAACACTCTTTGATGATTATACACCATGATTACATGCCTTACACTTTCCTCAACCAATGTCATATCTAAAAAATCCTCTTCATGCTCATCTTGTTATAACTAGGCTTCTCAAGCTCCTTATACTCAAGGACTAGTACTCAATCATGCTTACCTTGACCTAAATCTTGACATCATCTTCAAAATAATCATTAGGTTGCATTAAAATTATCTCTCAATATAGATTCATTGGGTTGCCTTAAATTTATTTCTTGACACATGGCCTCTTCTTCACATTAGGCACACAATTTCATACCTCACAAACCATCCACCATGCATCTTCACCAAATGCACCTTGACATCAATGACATCAACCTTGACATAGTATGACATCAACCTTGACATCAATCAAAAAAATTCTCAATAAACTCCCCCTTTGTCATTGATGGAAAATAATTCTTCAAATTGATCACTCTCATCTCCCCTAGTCTGTTCAATCTCCGTTCTTATACTTTTTCCCCCTTTGACATTAATGACAAAGGTCTTCCATAATTGTCATCTAGATTGACACCTTATTTATAAAAAGAGTTAAACAAATAGAATATGAATCATTAAGGCAACATACTCCCCCTTACTCCATTCATACCTCTTTCAAAATGAACTTAGATTACAAGACCCCTTCAACACAGATCAAACTCAGTCAATAACCTAAATAGTTACACCTCAAACCAAACATCCTCATGCTTTTGCTACCTGAATAGTGTCTCCATAAAGCCTAATAGAGTCACCACTTCCAATAGGGAAATAAAATAACTCAATTTTAGGATATTCCCAAATTTTTGTGCTTTCATAAGAATGAATATCCTTTAGTATCCTTTTAGACTTGATTGGTAATATAAGCTTGACCTCTTCATTAATCATTTGAACATCAATGTGGGCTGAAAACAGACATTCCTAACTTGATTTCACATCTAATTCATGCTCTATCTTATAAATAGTCCACTTGAGTTTGTAGACTGATCATGACTCATTTCCACTATCTTTGTTTTTTATATGTTCATTTGCCTTCTTTATTGCACTCTAGGGACTTCAAACCTCTTGTTTTGACTTGATGACCTTCTAACATTGTTAGGATAGAATCTTTAAATGTTTCCTACATTATTAAAATTGTAAAAAACAACATTATACATACCATTTGACTAATGTGAACTATGATTACTTCCATAGTCCCATGAGTACTCATTCTTGGAGGGTCTTCTACATTCACTTGCTCTATGACCAAAATGACTTCATAAAAAATAGTAACCATTGAATGAATTGAAATAACTTATATAATTAGGTTTTTTGATAGGTATTTTCAATTTTAAATTCTTATGTTCAATAGTTTTCTCCTTGACTTGAGCTGACTCCTTTTGGTCTTCTTTGAAATCAAGACATGTCTTGTCACTTGCATACTTTTGACTACTTAAGATGTCATCTAGAGCCTTAGTGATCTTTTCGAACTTCACAAAACTCTTTAACTTTGTATATGTTTGATCCAACTCATTTTTTATGTATTCCACTTTAGTTTCATACCTAATGCATTCTTCCTCTTTAGATGTTAGGTTTGCATTGACTAGCTCCATCTATGCTTTAATTTTATTGATGATTTCATCATACTCCTTGGAATTACTACTCAATCTCTACTAAAACCATCCAATATAATCCTCATATTCTTTAACTAATGATCTTAGTTTGTGATTTTTTTTCCTTTGGAACTTCAACTCCTCTAGGGCACTTACTAACTCTACCTCAAGGTTCACTTAAGCTCATTATTCATTTGATTCTATATCAATCATAAGGCCTTTCCCACTTGAGCAACCCTCATTGTTTGTTTTTGTGTTCATGAATAAGTTTTCAATATTATCATGTTCAGGTTCAATACTGCCATCATCAGTATCAAATGCACTTGAGTCACTTACATCAGAAGAGTTATCTTCTTTATTATATAAGCTTGTTTTGTTCTTGAAGGTTCCTTTCCTAGATTCATACTTCCTAAACTCATTATTTTTTATAGGATTATAGGCCCTCTTGTCATCTCCAAGATTTTCATCATGTTCTTAATTATGCTTAGATTTATCCTCGTTAGGAAATTTGGATGCAAAGTGACCAATCTTTCCACAATTGAAACATTTGAAGGATAACTTGCCCTTGCACATACCTAACCCAAACCTTAATTTCCTTACAATCATGGCTATTAGTTGATCATCATCAACTATATAAACATTCCTCATCATTTATCTTATTTTATTTTGATTTCTTCTCTAATTTTAAATTTACTTCCTTCTTATAAGGTCTTCCTTCATTTTTTCTCATTTCATAGGCAATCAAGATACCATGAAGCCCATCCATTTCTAGCTTGTCCAAATCTTGCATCCCTTCTACTAAAAGCACCTTAGAATCAAGCTTAGGAGTTAGTGATCTCAATACTTTTTGAATAAATTTAGACTCCTTCACTTTTTCTCCCAATCCTCTAATGACATTGGCAACCTCATCAACCTTCAATAGGTAGGATGCAATAGTTTAATCTTTAAACTTTCAAATTGCCTCCTGTGGGTCTGTAACTTGGCCATATTTACCTTGGTGTATCCTTCATATATTATCTTAAATTTATCCCATATCAATTTAGTTTATGCATAGTGCATCACCTTCATAATCTCTTCCTCTTATAGGCCACAAAGAATTCCATTCATTGTGTTGGATTTGTTTTCACTAACCTTCTTACCCATTGCATCAGTTGGTGGAATAAGAGGAGCACTATAGCCATCCACAACTAATTTCCAAATATCATGAACTTGAGACATCCAATATGTATTCATCCTAAAAATCCAAAAGGCATAATTAGTTCCATCTAATAATGGAGCCTTACTGGTAGAGAAACCACCTTGAGTTTATTGACTATCCATCCTTGCTTCTAGGATCTCTTTTAGGCTTTTAGACCTAATTCAAAGGACCAAGATTTGATATCAAATGTTAGAATAAATATGAGTAAGCTGGAGGTGAATTAGTATTTAAAACCTTTCTTTCAAATCCTACTTAATCATTCATGAACTTTCATTCAAGAAAGTAGATCAAATAATGACTAAGTAACCATCCATATATGCATGAAATATAAGAACACAAGATAACACAACTTATATATGGGAAACCTTAAAGGGGATTAAAACCCACTAATATATACAAATTAACTATATTCCTATAATATAAACACCAAATTTAGTGAATCACCAACTTGACATGGAGTACCAACCCCAACTAGCTAAACACCAACTCAATTAGGCTTTATCAAGCACCTACTTGCAAGGCGACACCAACCCCTAGATGAATCAACACAAAATAAGACACATAAACCCTTGATCACCTTCATAACAACTTTTTCACATAAAATTGATGATTATATTTTTTTTCAACTCTTCACACATTTTTATCCCTCTCAAACTAGCCTTAAACTTTATTCACTCAACTAGCCTTTTTCTTCACTTAATTAGGTCATATGACCTTGATCCTCATACACATAACCTCTATAAAATTTTCATAATTTATCCTATATCCTTTTATTATGGTCTAAAATATCTCCTTATAATCTGTAATATACTATCTTGTTTGCTTGCACTCACACACACCAATAGGCCTAAAATTACCTAGTATTTATACAAGTCTCTGGTTTGTATCCTTATTAGTTAGCTAAATACCCTCAGCCTCTCATTTGAGCCATGAAATTGATATTATGACATCTCATATATATATATATATATAAAATATTATTTGAATCCATTTAGTGACCTACCTCAATTATGCCTTATCTCACCTTTAGGTCTCATGGAGACCTAATCCCATTAGGTCTATTTAGGACACATTACACTTTGCCTTCCTTAGAACTCATTAAAACAACATAAACAATAGTAAAATATCACATTACACTCCAATATACCCCTTTTAAGCTCATATAGGCTCCATAACACTATTTAGCTCCATCTACCACTTGAAGCATGTCATTAACACTGTTCATCATTAGGGATGTGCATACTTAGAAAGTATGTCTTTGAAAAACTAAAGCATAAACACAATTTTGACAAATAAACATGGTAAAAAATCACATATAAAGAATATAAATGACATTAGGATCATAACCATGTTATTTATACTCAAAACTTAGGGTTAAAGGACTTAACCCCTTCTCTGCAAATGGCCCTCTCAGAACTACCAAATAGTCTCAAAACATAGTCATGGGAACTTAAAATTCTGACATATAAAGAAACAAAATAAGGGTATTCCAATCCATTAAAATGATTCTAAAACATCATAAAAACAATTTATCACAAACTTATTATAATCTCTAATGGAACATATTGGTCTTGCAAACCAATTTTTTGACCTTCTCTCTCTCAAAATTCACTCAGCTAGACAAGCCATTTTGGATTCAATATTACAACCTATTATACTAACTTATAATATTATGTAAAGAATTGATAGAGAAATAAAGTAAAAAATATGTATATTATAGTCTTTAACTTAGAACATAAATCCTCAAATTCATCATTACAACTTGATAACCCAAAACTATCAGTTTGCCTTAAAGCACAATCATGGTGAAAATGACCTTCAACATATGTATGACCACTTTTATATAATTAAAATGCACTTAAATGATATTATGATATATTTATACAATTATTAAATACAAATATAACAAGGTCACATGGAAATATTGGTCTTGAAGACCAATCTCATATCCTTACACCTTCATTGTCTCATCTACACTAGACAGGTCAACTTACGAGCAACATTTTCATCATAACCACTAACCTCAAAAAATTATATCCAAAATTAATGTATTAAATTTCATTGAAAATTTATCCATTCACTTTTATTCATACCTAATACATGATATCACATCCCTAATCAACTTCTCACTTCTGTCTAGTTTTCTCATTGTGTGCACCATTAGGTCTATTAGCAACTAGTCAACTTATATGAATATTTTAGCATGAATAAGGGATAAAAAATACTTATAAACCATAATTTACATCAACTAAAAGTATTAATATTTTTCCTTCATCCATTTAGAAATTTTGACTTGGTCAACTTTGACTGCTACAACAAATTTCCAAGGAACAAGGCCTTTCCTATAGGCTCCACTCACTCACTTAACAAACCAATCACACCTGGAGGTGAATATAAGAGTTTAATACAAAATAAAATCACTTAAATATCCATTAAAATCAATTTTTGTCTTTTTTCAAAAAGATCTTTCACAATGGGTCATTGTTAGGGTTTTAGAGAGGGTTAATAATGTTTCTAGTGTTAAAGATTGTTCATAAAGCTTAGCCCCTTATTATAGAAACCAATGATTTTTAATTTGATATGTTACCCTTCCTCATATACCATGAATGTATTAGGTTCCCATTTATAGGTTACATGTGCCAATGAACACATGAAAGTCCTTCTCGGGTTGAGAACCCTTCATTTTATGCTCTTGAGAGACCTTTAAAATACTTTTTATTATATTAACCTTTAAAATTTGGCCTAAATTTTGGTTAAAATAATTTAAAAAACATGATATACCTTAAAAACACTCACTTGTTCATTATTTCCTTGGAAATATAACCTCATACCCTATTAGGCCATGGTCTCTATCTTTGCTCTTTAGGCTTTGACTTACAAGTCACATTAGGCCTTGAAATAGACTTTATAACCACTATCAAACATATAAAAACTCAAAAAACCTCTCTCATGCTCAAATACTTCTATAAATCCTTCATATGTCTTGACAATACCTCATGACACCTCATTAAGTTAGGCATGGTCTAGAAATAGTCTAGTTGTAGTCTTGGATGTAAGGTCTTACCCCTATAGGCTTACCTTGAAATTATCTTGAGTACTCCAATGCCTCAAATTCAAGATCAAAAAACCTCATACATCCTCTTATGCCTTTATTCACCCATATCACCAGGCCATCATGCTCCTTTATGCACAAGATTAGGCATCTTATGCATAAACCTTCTCAAGTCCCTTGGTTCAAACACTTGACAACTTTGACAAATAATCTTGAAAAAATCTTTGATGATTCTACACCTTACTCACATGCCTTACATTTTCCTCAACAAATGTCATATCTACACAATCCTCATCATGCACATGCTCAACTTATTATGACTAGGCTTCTCAAGACACCTTGTACTCAAGACTAGTAATCAAACATGCTTACCTTGAACTCAATATTGGCATCAATCTCAAATGAATCATTATGTTTCCTTCAATTTATCTCTCAATAGAGATACATTGGGTTTCCTTCAATTTATTTCTTGACACATGGCTTCCTTATCACATCAGTTATATAAGTTCATATCTCACAAACCATTCACTTTGCATCTTCACCAATTGCACCTTGACATCAATGACATCAACCTTGACATCAAATTACATAGACCTTGACATCAATGATGACACCTTTCAACAACAACTACAATCCCTAACACTTTAACATCTACTATGAGAGGTCAACATAGAGAGATTGATTAAATTGTCAATCTTTGGGTAACTAGATGAAATCATGCTCGCCCTTGTTAGTAGATATAATGAGGGTGATATCTATTGCGATAAAATGTGAAAATATACATCAACCTAACTACAATGACCAAATAAATAAGGTTTCTTGTGAGGGAAAATATTTGGTAACCCATAAGATAAAGGCACCATCAATTTACCTATATATGATGGAAAACTACAACATGTGATCTATAGGTAGTCCCATTGGGAATGTCTAGGATGATGCAGTGAAAATTTTGGTAGAATACATCATAAAGAGGTTTTATCAAACCAATAAAAATACTAAGTAAGATACCAAAGGTGTCATTGACATTGCCTTCCAGATGTTAAGGATCAATAAGAAATTTGATTAAATGGAATTTTTTGTTTCAAAACTAAATAAAAATATTGAGAAGGTTTTTGATGTCACATTACATGCCTTTCAGTACCAATTCTTGGTACTTTACTCTATTTCACTCAATAGAAGTTGCATGAGGTACCAGTCAATCTTGATGTGGAATTTTGACCTACTATAGATTTTTTTAATATTGTGTGGACCAAAATAGGGCAATATTATGCGTAGTTGGGAAGGTTTAATGCTTGATTGATGTAAATTCTATAGATGATTGGTTTAAACCCATATATCACCATAGATGTAAAGTAATATACTAGACAACATGTGTGTTGACCAAAATATAGTATGACATGTCCTTTGTAAGATAAGTAGAACATGCCACGTGTCAACATCCACATGAATCTAAAATTAGTTCTTAGTGTATCTACAGTATTTCTAAAAGCTCAACGAAAGCCACCACGTGTCATCTTTTGTAGGACACTCAAAAGGCGTCCAAAGCCTCTACTAGTTAAGCAGATGCTGCCATGTGTCCTCGCCTGTTACACAGTGGATGCTGACACATGTCACCTATTGAGATCCATAGAAAATCGACTAAGGCAAAAATCTAAAAGGTCACTTTAGAGCTCAAGCAACCCTTGTGGAGGGCAAGTGAGGAACAAACAGACTGATTCAAAGGCTGAATAGACACAAAGAATTCCTTCAAAAAAGTTCATGTGGCAAATTTGCAAAGAAACAATTCCTTCAGACCTTTTGTCTGAAGGAAAATCCCCCTAAAATAGAAAACCCGCCAATTTTCCACGTGTCCCTGTCTGAAGGAAAATCCCCCTAAAATAGAAAACCCGCCAATTTTCCACATGTCCCTTATCAAAGCAGCAGAACGTACCATGTGTCATCTTTAAAACTCAGTAGAGATTGCCATGTGTCATCTTCTGCAAGAAACTGATATAAGTCCCAAAGACTTTCAAAAGAGAAACTAAAGCTCAGCAGAAGCTGCCACGTGTCGACATTTGTATTTTCTTCTTTTGGTCTCTTTATTAAATAAGGATTGTGGTGGGCCCCCAATAAGCTATTGAAGTACGCATAGCATGCCAAGTGTCATCCTCCATGGGATTCTCAAAAGATAAGCGAAAGCTACCACATGTCCCATTGTAACTTCATGGAATGCAACAAGTGTCTATATCTACATCTTGAGTTTCTTATAGGTTTCAAAGTTTCTTTCAACAAACATCTCTTAGAGTCCCATATATGCTACCACGTGTCCTCACCTATTTTTCAGTAGAATATGCCACGTGTCAATTATCAAGCTTAGTGGAAAGTGACTAAAGAGCAAAGCATCGAATTGAACCAAGGACCCAATTTAATAGCCATAAAAGGAGGAACGATGAATAAGGACCAAAAATATTCATGCACAAGATGTGTTTCTAGAAGCAGACCACCGGATGGACATTGGAGGATATAAACATTCAATGGCGTGACCCATTTCTCTGCATTGAGAAAAGAAAATGGGCAAATATGCTCGATTCTAACATATCTTCTTGACAGAATTTAATGCAACATGATGTGTTACTACTCCCAAGTCTTTCTTGGAGGGCTATATATTGGACTCTCTCTTATTATTTTAAGGGGGATCTTTTTATATAAGAAACTAATTTTTGCCCAAATTGAAAGGCACTACTGAGACTTTGAGCTCAAATTGTTGATCATATTTTGTTATTGGAATAAGAAAGCAAGTGACTTTTTAGACTTTGTGCTATAATAACTTGGTTGTTGGGGAAATTGTTCTTATATCTATTTCCTTAATGCGATTTCTATCCCTTTAATTAAATAAGCAAAATTAGTGAAAGTATTCAGGAAGGTGTCCTGAAGCCAATTGTGGAGAGACTTTGTGCCCCCACACTTGCCTTTAGTATGTGTTTATTTTCTATTTTTGTGTAAAGAATCTTGGGATGACTTTGTGCCCTCATTTTTCTTCGTATTCCAGTCTTTGGTAGTTGAGGTGGAGACTTTGTGCCTCATTTCATCATGTTGTGTTACTATAGCCTGTTACAGTTACTTGTCTTCACTAGAAAGATTATTTTTGTCTATTGAACAACACTTCTGAAAGAAGAGGAGTGTCTTCTGTCATTTCATTAGGAATTCTCCTTTGATTCACGCACATCATCTCTGAAAAAAGAGAGATGGATGGTTTATCCTACCCTTGAGTGTTATTTTCTATTTATATATATATATATATATATATATATATATATATATATATATATATATATATATATATATATATATATATATATATATATATATATATATATATATATATATATATATATATATATATATATAATATTACTTTCATATCTACAAAGAACTTCCCCTTGATGAGAGGAAAGATTAGTCCCCTTTTGATGTGGTAAAACTACACATTTGGCCGACCAATCTTCCTGTTGTGGTTGATCAGACCTATTTTGTTTATTAGTATGTTGATTGATAAAATATTCACCCAACAAGGATAATATGTTATCAAATGAACCTCCCTTAACCAAGCTAGCCCAACCTAACCGACAAACCAAACTACCCCACCACCCATAACTTTCATAGTAAAAACTAATTTTAGGAAGGCTCCCAAAACTAAAAACCTATCACCTCCAAAACCTTTGCATGAATCCTATTCAACCATTTTACAAAGGTTATTTCAAACCTCTTCCTTAACCTTACTACTTATCAAACCTTTTGACCCTATCAAAACTTGTAACCCCTCAAGCCCAAACTGTCATGGTACAATTACCACCATGTGTGCTCTTACCATAAGATACTTGGCCATGATACAAAACATTGCAAGGATCTTAAAACCATTATCCATGAGCTTTATGAAAAAGATAATATGTTATCAAATGAACCTCTGTTGAACCCATTACCAACCCAACCATCAACCAAGCCTACCCAACACTTGCCTATTCCCCCATTCTCACCTAAGAGTAAGGAGGAACCGAAGAAACAAGCTAAACCAACATTTCCTTTTATCCACGCCATATGTAGGGTTACCCACTCTTAGGTCCAACAAAAGGATAAGGGAAAGGTTAAAATGTCCATTCCATAGACATACCCCTCAAAACCTCAATATTCTAACTGAACCCAACCATAAACACCATCACTTTGGGATCTTTTTGCCACCCATGTGAAGATTAAATTGGGGGTACTTTCCTTCCATAAAGCTTTAACCATTTATTAACTTCCACCATACCTTAACCATTAACTAAACTAACCCTTGGATATTTGCCTCAACCTATCAACCAAACTTATCCGTCAACCCAACTTGAACCAAGTGGTATATCAAATTGGGGAAACCCATTTCGACACCACCTAACCTATTTGGGATACAAATTCTCCCATCAAACTATTAGAGATTACCCACCTCCATCAAACCTAACTAACCTTACCTCAAACCTTGGGACTTCAATATCGAAGATCTTGTCCTAAAGGAAAACCAACATGGAGAAGAGTAAATGAGGAAAGTTTGCTTTCAATTAGCTTGGACCCTACATCATCACCCATAAGTATGGATCAGGAGCTTATCATTTATCCTCTCTCAAAGGCAAACCAGAACTTGAGCCTCTCAATGCTTCACATCTACGTTCAATTTTTTATTGAAAAGGGATCAAGCTCACCTATTTGTCTAACTTAAGCTCATCACTTGACTATAATATTTTAACCTTAAACCACCTTCCTCCTCCCCTTTTGAGGATAATTGATTTACAACATATAACCATGTGATTAACCATGATAGTCATGGCCTAATCCTAAATATGGGTACCATGGCTCTACCCATAGCATGGTTCTCATGGATACTTGCATCTCTAACAAGATGGAATCCTATGGTCATTTTCTCTCAAAACCACACCCTTTCACATATCATTAACCTTCTTGTGTAAAGTTTTTCCCTCATAAAGGTAAACCTTTGAACCTAATTAGACTGATCCATGTCTAAACACATTTCATCTTCCAAAAATTAATTGGGTCATTATCTTAATCATTACAGACTGCTCCCTCAAAGGATAGCTACCCAAAAACAAAAATAAAAATTACCACATGTAAGGTAGACTACTCCCTTGAAGGAAAGCTATCAAGAACTTTAAAATAAATCCAATAAGCTTAGACCAATCCCTTGAAGGATGGTTGAGTCAACTTTGTCAAAAGTAGAGAAGTTTCATGGAAGCTTCCCACATAGATCAACTTCCCATATATAGAAATAAAGCAAAAGGCCCACTTTCAAAACCAATTCTAAAGCCACAATCAGATTTCCCATGTAGACTTCCCACATTGATCAGTCTACATTTAGAATATGACATGGACTTGTCTAATACCATTCTTAGGTCACTTATAGAAGGGGTAAACTAATTAACATGAGGTTATCATACATATCACCCATTACCCTTTACACAACCTATCACCCATTTTCCCTTTTGACTGTCTATAAATCAGGGGATTTAGAGCTTACTTGACACCCTATGATCAAGAAACTTTTTTTATCAACTAACGACCATTCATGCATAACATTCGAAGGGATTATATTCATTAAGTCAGTCCCACTTCAGGTCCATTTTCAGCCCTTGTCAAAAATAAAGCATCATGCCCTATTCTCATCTTAATGTACTTGGTTGATGTTTTCATCACAACTTTTACCATCTAACAATGCAATAATAATAGTCATTCCTTTTACATTGAGTGATAATACAACAACCATCACCATACCATTCATAAACATAACCATAACATTATGGAAACACACTCTTGGGCGGGGGCCTACCTCTGCGCGGCCCCCTTAAACCCTTCTTTGTGTACATACGTGCGGCACAGTAAAGATTAATCTATTAGTGCACAGGTCTATATTTTTACCTCAGATCTCCATTTTGTGGCTGTCGTACCGATCATTACCCTATTTTGTGCGGATCGGTGATTTCTTTGTTTAAATTTTGAATGCCATGGTGGTGATTCCTCTAAGCAGAGGGGGTGATCTCACAGAAGTTTGGGTGGATGGATTGGGTGGTGGAGGCAATGGATCTGAGGGTTGTTTGTTGATGGCACTATCTGTTATGGGTAGGGAATTTTTTTGGGCCCATGGTGCAGGTACGCAGAGATGTAATGATGAGATCTTTTTTTAGCGTGTTATGTTTTTTTGCTTCAATTTTCCGTATTGTGGATGGAACCTGGGTTGGATCTCTAGCCCGAGTTGGACTGCCATCCTGATTTGGTTAGCGAAGTAAATTGTGAATGTATGGGGGAAACTTTGTTTCCTCTGTGGTTAGTGTTTGACCCACAGCACCCTGTTCAGGGAAAAATGGTGAAACCCTAAGCCATGGAGGAGCCTTGCTCATTAATAATTGATGGGTATGGCGGTTTTGCCTACGCCGTGTTGGTGCTTAGGGAGGAAGGCATGCCATGCTAAGGAAAATTTTGATGGCTGCCATTTTTGAGCAACTCCTTTGACATTGTGTTCTTGGGGTTGCTAGTTTTTGCGGTTTCAGGGCCCTGTAAAACCTGGTTTTCAGGCTATTTTGCCTAGTTTTCAAGCTATTGTGCCTGGTTTTGTATAGGTTTCAGGTCTTTGTAAAACCTGGGGCATTTTTACTGGTTTATTCTGTTGGTTTTAGGTCCTTGTAAAACCTGGTTTAGTTATTATTTTTCAGTGGTTTTGTCTTTCCTAGCGGTTTGTAATGTTTTATCTTTCTTGAGCTGTATAGGGTTTCGGGGCCCCTTCAAAACCTAATTTTACCTTAATCTAAAACATAACCATAACATTTAACCAACAACATCCAACACATTTTATACATGTTTACATCAAACTATGAAATATTTTATTTAGGGTGCAAGGAGTCACATGACACATGAAATAATTTATTAGATTACACACGCAATGCATAACACACATGCATACATTATTTTCCTACCTATGCATTAGACCAATTATCTAGTGACTCTAAATTTGTATTCAACCATCCTTCTACTTAATCTATAGCATTCCTTGTCTAAACAACTGATAAAGGGTATACTCTATTCTCATCTCCCACATTCATCCCCATAAAGTGAGAATCATACTCTACTCTAGGTCTTTTACAATGATACATTCACCTTCTTTCCCCTTTTTCCCTGCTATTCCTAACAAACCAATATCACATGCTTTAAGCATCAAACCACCAACCATTGGTAGTGTCTACTTGAACATGGAAGTCTTTTCTTTTGTGTCAGTTAAATGTTCATGCATAGCAAGGGAACCACCATCTTCTCCCAGCCATGTAGCCTCTAGTTGGTTAGGCCCAAACTAGCAAAACTAATAAGTCATTGGTAACACAGAGATGGGATAGAGAATGTAGACATGGCCACCATCTGTCTAGCCTACCCATGTAGCTCTTGGGTCAGGAAAGGTCCATCCTCTATCGCTCACCATGATGCTAACTTCCTTACTTGTAGAATATACTTTATCATCAAAGAAATTCTTTACAGGTTGTCACTTTGCTACTGCCCTTAAAACTCGGCTCATAGTAGTGATGAATATTGGCCACAACAACTCTATAAATCCAGATAGATCCCTACCTCCTAAAACATAGCTCGTAGTGGTAACACTATCTCCAAACTCCTACCCTCATATAATTTTAGAAGGTGTAACCTCATAACAAAGACACTTCTTTAAATTAGTTCCATTGAAGGTCATTTATGTTGCTAAGTCTGGTATTCCCTTCTTATTTTCCCTACCTTACCCACCCATGCCTCTCATCCTATGACATGTGGGATCATTATTGTAATTATTCACCAATTTACACCAGACACTTTCACCATTACCTTCACCATAACCCAACACCTCTATTATTTCACCAAAACCCTCTACCATTAGCCCAAACCAACTCATGTGGTTCATCCAATTAGGGTAACCCACTTGGACACCACTAACCTAACACCTATTTGGAACTACATTGGCTTGATGTCCATGAACTATGTAGGTGCTACTTATGAGAAGCTCAACCACTAACATTTCCCTTTCCTTCCCTTCACCATCAACCATGAGCAAACCAAAACCAACCTTAACCAGTTTTGACCTCTTGCCAATTTTGCATTGAACCAACCTAACCTAAACTTCATGGTATTTCAAATTGGGGCATCCCATTTGTAAGCCACTGACCATCCTTTTAATCAAACTAAATTGTATTGATGTCTATTTCAACTATGTAGGCACCACTCACGAGAGCTTAGCCACTAACAACTAACTCCCCATTTCTTAACTAATTTTTGCCACTAGCCATGCCCCTCACCTAGGGCATCCTAAAGCAAGACCACCTTGAACATTCTATCTTGGCAACCTTGGGTTTTAATGCCACCCAGCTTGTTTACCATTTTTTTTCTAGCTTGTCAATCTCTTTTAATCACTTTTCTAGCTTGTTAATCCCTTTTAACACAAGAATTGATAGTTTTCCCAATTCCCCACTCTTCTCTCCTATCTAGCCACCATCTTCTCTATTTTTTTGGCCTCCCTATCACCTTCCTATGCTTTTTCTCTACTACTTGCACCCCAGACCATGTTGCATCCTCTTTTTCTCCCTGCCTACTCTTCACCACCTTAGCTACGCATGTCTGTCATTCCCCCTGTCCATCTGATTTTTGTCCAAACACTCTCAGCATTCACTCACTTCCTTTTGTTTGCTTTCACTTTCTCACCAATTTTGCCTTGTCTCAGATGTATTCCTTGTTAATTGATTCCCCTGTTCTTATCACATCCTCCACTTCATTCCTCCTTATCTCACCATTTTCTCTTTCTATCAGTGTTTTTCTTTCCTCCTCTAGCCCCACTCTAGGTATTTATCTTGGAAAAGCCTTTCATATTTTCCCTTTTCTTTTTATCTCTAATTCCCCTTTGTTCTCCATCATGGTACTTACTTATCTTTTGCATCTATAGGAGTATCTATGCATAGTGTCCATACTTCAATTCTTCCTTCTTGTCATCCCTGATTTTCATCCCTTGTCTTCATCTCATTCTTTCACCCCTTACGTTTCCCTTTTCTTTCTCTCTCATTTTCATCACCAAATCCTTCTTTTTGATCTTTTTAGACTTGTTTTCAAGCCTTTCGTGGCCACCCAACCACCGGGTTCGCCATCCTTCATTGTCCATCCTTTTCATTTCTTCACTTCTACCTTTTATTTTCCTTTTCTCTTCATCATTACCTGGCACTCGTTATTTTTCATCCATATGACCATGCCTAGCTCCTTTCATCCCCTTAGTTGCCTCGATGCTTCTCTTTTCATCCATCTCCTACTAAGCCCTTCAGTGCTTTTCTCTTGACACTTTTTAGCACTTTATCTTTTTGTCTCATTCACAAGTCATGTGACCAAAAAACATATGCAATCACCACCAGCTATTTTGAAAAATTTTCCTTCCCCATCCCCCCCGATCTTGCTCATTTTATATCCCTTTTTCTCTACTCTTTCACTGTTGTTGGAATCAAGCTAAAAATCATCTTCAAATGGGAGATTTGGGATATTTGTGTGGGAACACAACCTACTCCCTCAATTAATTAATATTTTTATATATTCCAAAGCCCCTTGACATCTTTCTTATAATTCCCTCAAAACTCAATGGTTGCTTATTTTGGTGCCCCACTAGCTCAAGCATCAAGGGTTTGAATCTTCACTATGACCCATTTACCCACTCTACTATTTTGCTTCCCTAAATCATTGAACCATACCCCTTTCATAGCTTATTCATGACATTATTTTGGAATGTTCACAATGTCAGCTTATTTGGGCCATCTGATCACCATGGCAATTCGAGTAGTACCAGATTTCCTACAGCCTAGTATAGCCTATTTCTCCCATTTTTTTGGTGGCAAAAATTTTAGAATTATTACCCCTTTATTTTATTGGAACCTTCATTTTGTTCTACCCATGTTTGGACTCTCCCACCCTTTTCCACCTTCAATTTTATCTATGAACTTGTCACCTTTTCATATTGAGGCAACTAGTTACCCAACACTCCCTACCTCAAAAGAACTACATTAGGCCTGAAGTTTATTTTGGACATTATGTCCATGGAGCTATGTAGGTAGCATCCACTTGCCCAGTGCATATGGCATATATTTGACCACCCCATTCCAACCACCCAACCACCTTTCCCACATCTACCCTGACATTGGTTGTTTTTGACTCAACCTATTTGCATGTTTTACGATGCCCTTGTTGTAGTCTTTTTCACCCCACCAACTAATTTTTCCATGTTGAAGATTTGAACATTTAATAATTTACACCACCTAGTACATGGCCCAACCATTGATGTTTTACATGGGGTCACTTCCAATTTTAGTTACCCACACATGGGATCACTCCTGAATTCAAATACCCACACAGACACCACCCATTTTGTTATGAAGGCTAACAAGTGTACCTAGCCATCACAATAACGATCACGTGGTCTACTAGTCACCTATCTCCTTGGCACTAAACTTATTTTACCATGTTGGTAGATTTCATCTTTACTTAATCTTGATTACCACACTTAGTCACATTTTATGCACCTATTGGCATCTCACATGGCCCACTACCTTGTAGCACCACCTAGTGCTTCCCCATCAACTGCTTATCAAACCTAACCCAAATTCAACCTCTCCTCATAAACTCTCAGTTTGAGGGGGAACACCTCCTTCCATACTTTAGGCACCCTAACCTTTGACCAAACAATCTATTTTTTTTTGCAACTTGTTAATTCAAAGCCACATAACAAAAAGTAGTAAAATGTAGACACTAGAAAACTGCACACTTGTAGTTCTAGGTGTCTGAATGCCTTGAGACCACCTTAAATCCTCTTAAAACCTTCCTAACCCCTTCTTCCACCCTCCTAACTTAACCAAAGTCCCTATTTTACCCATTTCTATTCAAAAAGTAATATTTGAAAACACCATTCAAAAATAGTTTTTGAAATCACTATTCACAAAACACTATTCATGAAACACTATTCACCATGGGACCCACTTTCACTATTGATGATGACATGTAAAATGACATGGCATAATACATGACAAATGACATGGCATGTGACATGGAAAAATGATGTAGCAAAGCGACATGGCTTGGTACCCCACCTTTAGCCCCTTTTTCCAAGATGCTTAATGACCGCATTTACGCATCACAAGGGTCTCCACTTGAAATGGGTCTAATTTCTCATCAAGGTTAATTCATTTGACTTGGTTTTGCATTTTCACATGAAAATAGCCTTCAAAATTGACTTATCTGCCCCTTTCACACCTTGGGAGAGACAAAGAGCCCCCATTTTAGACTTCTTAGCCCCAATAAGAGACTTATCAGCCCAAATTGGAATCTTCATCCACCTCACCTTGACTCACTCATGACCCCTTGATAAATGGTTCCATATTTAGTGGGAGAACTCTTAAAAGTCATAAATGAGGACAAATAAGGGTGTAACAAAGTCTTCGGTCCCATTTTCAAACCGTGTGCACAATTCCTTTTAAAATTGGAATTGCATGCAAGGTAGGGAGACTTGACAACCCCCATAGGAATATTCCACCAACCTCATCCTTGACCTTGGATAAAAATGTGCCATAGTTTCAAGATTCCCTCTTTTGACATGTTTCCTCATAAAAAAACTACAAATACCCCCCTCTCCTTCACCTAAGGAAGAGGTGGAAAAGTTAGAGTATTGCTGCCCAAATTTTATTTTAGATGATCATCCATTTCAAGGAGGTCATTACTCTTCCACATCTTGAAGGAAAATAATTCAAAGTAATGAAGCTCTGCTGAAAATGCCTCAAGACATCTTCATCAACAATCTTCAACAAACCATCTTCATCAATAAGCATCTACAAACATTGAGGTAATCTTTTATTTTGTTATTTCAATTTTTTTATTTATTTCCTTTTGGCCTCCCTTCCCTTAACCTTTTCCCTTCCTTCACCATTATTATCTTCATCCCTTCCTCATCTTACCATTTACCCTTTTACCCCTTTGCCCCATTTTGCCTCTTTGTCATATTCCTCACTTGACCTTGTTCACCTCTTTTCTGCACTCAACATATTCTCTTATTTAAATCATCTATGCATTTACCCTTTTGTTTATTTTCAACCTTGATCATTTACCCAACCCAAAAAAATAATTCTTTTAACCCTTACCATTTTTACCCAAACCCCAAAACTATGGCCTTGCCTTAACTAGTTTTAGAATGTGTTAGATTTAGTCATTTTTATTTGAATAAGTATTTCATTTCCTTTTTTAATTAGCATTTAATTTATCATAAAAAAACCCTTCATCTTGTGTTTCTATCTTTTTTCATAAAAAAACTAAGAAAAAAGTGAAATTTTATAGAAATAGGTAGGGTAATGGGTCTTTGTTGTATTCATATCAATGACTTAAAAATCCCCTCACAAAATGAGCTCAGCCACTTTAATTTCAACATCTTCTAATCAGCTAATGGGTTTGACTCTGCCATAATCTGCGAAGTTTAGTGTTACTAGACTATAGCTCAGAGTTGGTTGACCAAAAGCTTCCCAGGTTGATTAGGGAATCATATTGACTATACTTTTGAAATCAAATACTGCATTTTAGATTTCATACCTAGCCAACTCAATATTCATTCATAAATCTACATGCCAAGTCTTTTTGGTCTTGATATACCAAACTACTTTATTGGCCCTTATTTATCCTCATTGTGCACACTTCAAGAGATTGTGTAGGAGGTTAGTGGTATTATGGGATATATTCTCGTTACATAGTGTACTAAGTAGTTTCATCAGATCCATTAAAGCAATCATAATTCCCTCTTAATAAATTATACTAATAATTTCCCCATAAATTTGAGCATTAATAGTTGTGTTATCAACATCAAAGACTGATTTCTATTGTATTTTTTGTAATACCTGTGTAACTTGATACATTAAATTATTTTTTATTGCAAGATTAGGATACGTATCCCACTAAACTTTTATAATACCATGATCGTAAAGAATTTATAAAGTAGGTAAGCCTTGTTCGAATCTCTGTTTCCTTGTGATGGCTTGCACAAATGCATTTTTCTTTAGCTGTGCATTGACCATATTTACATTACGCATTGGCTTCTCCTTTCTTTTTTTCTCTAGAATAGGGCAATATTTTCTTTGATGTTGACCTTAAACCTTAAATTATACATAATAAACTTGTCTTTAAGGATTGGTGGGATAGTTCCTCACATAATGATTATATGCTCTGCATAGGTAACATTGCATAGGAAGTCAAGATTGCCAATTATCATTGTTAAAACCTCCTATATCTACCACAATATCCTCCCTTATATCCCCCTCTGTAGCCTCCTCTATTTTGTTGATATCCCACCTTTGGGATTATTGTCCATTATATCCTCCTTATTGATTTATTTATGCATGATATCCCGCATACTGATGTTGAGGGGAACTTAGAGTCCAATTTGCTTGTTGTTGATAAAGATTTGTGTTGTTCTAAGGTTGTGCATACTGATCAAAATATTGGTATGAGGGAGATGACATATTATTCCCACTTGTTAGGCCATGTGGTTGATATTGAGGTGAGGAAGGCATATAATATTAAGGTGATGAGTTAACCAACCTGAACTACCTTGATTTATATTTGTCTTATCCACGTCTGGTCCTAGAATTTCTTGCTTCGTAGTGAGTATTTGTTGAGCCAAAACTATGAAGATGTTCTTTGTTATATCTTGCATTCACTCTTACAAGGCTCAGCAACTTATCTCATCATGATTAGTATAATTGTAAAAATTACAGTACATGTTATGTGATTTTGGGCATATTGCTAGAGAAGATGGAATTTGGACGTAGGATGTCCAACTACCCTATACATTTCACAAATATCTATTTTAATTGTTGTATAGTCATTCCTATGATATTCCTCATGGCCACATTCTATGCACCATAAGCCTAATTTAAGCTTATCATTTTCATGTATCCCATTCATCTTCCTCATAAATGCATCTAGCTTAGATTATACTTTTGATCCCACTGATGGAAGATCTACGTAATCTTCTATCAATTTGACTCTTATGGTAGTAGACCAAGCATCAGCCTTGGTGTCAAACTAAGATTATACAATAACAAACCTTATTCTTGGTCATAATCCCTCTATAAACCAAACAACCTTATCTTTATCCTATAAAATAAATTAGATTTTATTTAATTCATTAGAAAACCAGTGATCATATTCTCTAACCGTTTCTCCATATTTTTGTCAAATTTCCTTTAGATATTGAAAAACTTGACTGGAATATTTTTACCTTGAATTTTTATACTAAAAAATATTTAACATGTGTGAGATCGAGATTATTTGCATTCATTTTGTAAATTAATTCCAAGGCATGTCCTTCCAAAGATCCTACAAGTTTACACTTCTTCACATCATTCGATGTTATCCCTTTTACAATCCATTTCATTTCATAGGTTACCAAATATTACTTACTGTCTGAAGACCCATTATATTATATTAAAGGTATAGACACACATGCATGAAGCATCAAAGCTAGTAGACTAGTAGTTATTACTATAGATGTCTGAATACTAGCAATTGTGACTGGTGGTGATTGTGCATTGATTGTTTCACTGTTAGATAGCTACATAGTGTTTACTATGACTATAAGTTGTTTCCCACTAATTATTTTAGGAGTAACAAGAAATCCTATTTCTTATAACTTCTTTCTTTCTAATGCCCTCCTGGTTTCTACACTGAGCCTTCCAAAATTATCGATAAATGAATCAAACCAACTTGAATCAACTTCTCTCTATATATTTTTATACCTTCTATAAATAAAGTGAGATTGGAGGATGTTTGATTTCAAACTTCTTTTATATTTGAACTCCAACTTGCAATATTACTACCTTTAATTTTAACATTTTCCTAATAACTTTCCTTCTCAATTCCAGCTAAAACCCTTCCCTTAACTGTAATCTACCTCTACTTCCTAACTAACCTACCTTAGCATCATTGCTTCCATCATCCTCTTTTTCAAAGATTTCATGCTTTCACAATCCATAACATTATATGGATTCTTTTGGAAAAATAACTATGTGAAATTTTGATGATCAACATTTCGGATCCTCTTCTGTGATCCTTCATCAGTAGATAAGAATAATTTGGAATAGCAGGTACCAACAGTTCTTAAAACATAAGAAAACTAGCCATTGTAAAAAGTCTCTAAGTTATAATAAATTAGTCGTTGCTAAAAAAAATTGAAAAAACAAACCAATAAAGAAAACAAACAAATCAAACAAATTAAAATTAGAATTAAAAATAAAATTATAATTAAATAAATAAAATAATAAATTTATTAAAAAATATATAATTTATTTATTTATTTCTAAATACGTGTTTTATTTATTTGTTTTCCTTATTGGTTTGTTTCTTCAAATTTAGAATTTTTTTAGCAATAGTTATATATCCTTATACTGTGAACTCTATGATATAGACATCAATCGTAGTCTTCATCTAGTAATCCACTGCTCGGGACCAATCGATATCTAGGTTGTATAGTCTTTCTAGTTTTTCCTCAGTCTAGACTATAAATTCTATTGTCCTTAGAATAAAGTAATAGTATTCTAATCTAACTAGACATGCAAATAACAATCCAAGCAATTTGCACCAAATAAATCATAGACTTTTCCATAGATGTGTTATTGGATAATCTCCTTTACAATTTTTTTAACTCTCTATGTTTCTTCATCTACAAAGTTATATATTCTCTCATCTATCCATATTTCTATGTCTCTTTTCCCTGGCAACCATCTCAACATATTTCATCCAAATAGGTTCCACAGATAGTTGTTGAGTGCAACCTACCTAATTTTGGGATAGAAGAATGAGAAGTGCTTCAATCGATGTTAGAAGATATCATAAAAGTGGTGTATGATGTAGAAAAGGAAAATGAATTATTCTTTTGGAAATAAGTGTGCACTTTCTAAGTTCAAAATTATGTAAGACAAGACCTTTGGGTTGATATTACTCAACCATCTTTTTCTATCCTTATTGATACTATAGGACAAGAAGCATCTTGGCACAAGTTAGAGCTGAAATATTTTCAATAGAATTAGTCACAGGGTCATCTATTGCGTAGGTTGTAGATAAAATTGTAGAAGGTAGTCCTACATGAGTATTGTTATGTTGACCATGCACACATCCATCTACTAAGCCATCACAAACTATGTAGGAAAGGATGGTGTATTTTGGTGAACCTATAGAAGAATGTAGTGCACAGTAGTCTTAGGCATCATAACAAAAACCTCAACCAAAGGGTATGAATAAGCAAAAGTAGACTCTAAAGCCTCTATAAAAATAAAGGAGAAAGAATTTGGTACACGAAGGTTAGATAGGCAAAGTGCAATCCCCTAACATACTGAATCTGATACTGAGTTTGAAGGGGATGAGGAACCCATGGATACAACTACAGTTAAGAAATTAGTTAAATAACAAATTGCACAGGGCACACCTAAACTTGAGGAGGTGAAAGAAGAACAAAGGAGTAAGAAAAAAAAGAATAATCATAACAAGTAGTACCACAAGCAAGCCAACATGAAGTTGTGCAGCATGAACAATAGAAACATTAAGATATAGACATTAAGAAATAAAATAAAGGATATGCAGAAGCAAGTCAAAGAAGTGGAAGCTATAAGAATGAAATTTGAGAAAGTAGAGGTTGTGTGGAAGCCATTAAAAATATTGTCATTGATGTCAAAGGTCTAGCATTGGTGATAAAGGCCCCATTGCATTTAATGATATTTGTAATGTTCATATCTTAGATAATGTGTGTTAATATTTATTTAATATTAACAAATATATTTTTGGTTTCATATAAGTCAAAAGAGGGCCCATGGAGAAGTCAAAGAGTCGCAGGGTAAAGACAAAAGAGGAATGTGATGCATTTTCTCATGAAGAGTCATCTTGAAGAATTCTAAGAGTCACCATGTGAAGACAAAAGAGGGTATGGCACATTTTTCTATGAAGAGAAACTTTGAGGAATACGAAAAGTCACCAAGATAAAGACAAAAGAGGAAAAACCACATTTACTTATGAAAGGTCATCATATGACTTTTCAAATGCAAGGATATGAAGGGTCATGCAAGTTTGGCACTATTTTTCATGAAGATTTAAGGGTCATAAATGGTGTATGCCAAAGGTCATTTGAAAAGCTATAAATAAAGGCTTGAGAAGCCATTTATAATATGCAAGAGTCTGCATGGTTTGTATTTATTTTTGAAGAGAGAAAAGTAGGAGATATTGTAGAGATATATCATTTGTTGAATAAGCAACATTGATAGTTATGTTTTATACACAAGAGGGGTTGGTGCTCACAAATTTTTGCAATGGGTTGGTGCTCACAAATATTTGTTATGTTGGTGCACAAAAAAGAGTTTGGTGCTCTCGCAGTTAGTGCTTGTGAACTTGATAATTTGAGTTGGTGCTCATTCATATACTTGAGATTGTTCTTAGTAGTTTTTTTCACTTTGAGTTTTTACGTAAAAAAATGGTGTATCTCTCTCTCTTGTGTGGTGCATATTATTATTTCAATTTTATTGCATATCTTTAATGTATGGTTAAGTGGTTAAAGAAAAGAATTTGATTAAGTATATATATATATATATATATATATTCACCCCTCCTCTGAATACATTTTGTGTTTAACAATTGGTATCAGAGTAGGTTCCTTTGGAAAAAAAATTATAGCTTGAAGGTATATCAGGAAAGCATGATGGCTAGATCACATGAAGGTTTTTAAACAAATAAGGCACTTTTGTTTGATGGGACAAATTATGCTTTTTGGATCATAAATATGAAGACTTATTTGATGGCCCTTGGATTCAACATTTGACAAGTAGTGGTGGAGAAATATGAAGAGTCACAGACACAGTAACTATTTCGATGAAAAAGAAGGCAAGTGAAAATAATGCTAAAGATTTAAATACTATTTTATATGGTTTATGTGAATCAGAATTTGTTAAAGTTATGCAATGTAAATATGCTCATGAAACTTGGTTAAAACTTAAGAATATTTACAAAGGTGATGGAAAGGTTTAGCAAGCTCAGCTTCAAACTTTTAGAAGATATTTTGAGAGTTTGAAGATGGAAGAAGAAGAAAATATAGCAAGTTATCTTTTACATGGTAATCAAATAGTTAATCAGATTCAAGGTCTTAAAGAAAATTTAGAAGAATCAATTATGGTTCAAAACATTTTGAGATCTCTACCATTGAGATATGATGCAAAAGTTTCAGTAATTGAAGAGATGAAGAATTTAGCCAAGCTAAAGATGGATGAACTACATGGTATTCTTACAGCATATGAGATGTAGATAGAATAAGAGAAACCCTCAAAGAGAGAAGCTACTTTCAACACATCAAAGAAAGAGAAGGATAAGATTCAAGAATCAAGTGACAGTTCTAGTGATGATGAAGATGACAATAGAACTCTTCATTCACAAGTTGAAAAAAGGCACAGGTAAATATCAAAGAAAATTACTTTTTAAATATTTTAATTATGAAAAGATTGGACATTTTGCAGCTAAGTGCTCAGGTAAGGGCAATGGTGACAATAAATAAGGAAAGTCTACATACAAGAAGAATTTTAAGATAAAATTCAAGAAAAGATTCGAGAAGAAGAGTTTGTATTCTAAAGATCCTAGCTCAGTCGAAGATAGTAGAGTCAGTGATTCAGAAGAAAAAGAGATTTTATTCATGGCCATACATGAAGATGCCTCCACAAGAAAAAGTACAAATGATCAAGAAGAAGAACAAGATGAAGTCAAAGTAAATCTAAAATGAGAACTCATTTGTGCCTTAAAATAGTTAAAATCTCTTCAAAAGAAGAATCGAAGATTAAAGCTCTAAATCAAAAAAAATGAAAAGAAGTCAAAGGAAATAATTGAAGATCTATAAACACACTTTGAAGAAGCCAAGAAGAATGAATAATATTTAACAGCACAATTTCAAAAAATAAGTAAAGAATGTGAAAGATATGTTATTAAAATTACTTCTTTAAAATCAGATCTTGAAAAAATAAATAAAGCAATCAATGATAGAGTAGTCAATGATTCAAAATTTAAGAATAACACTAATATGTCGAATAAGATATTAGATCATCAAAGATCAATGTCAGATAAGATAGGTATTGGATTTAAAAATGAGAAAGAGGAGGCCACTACTTTCACAGATAAGAAAAAAAGAAAGAGATATGTTGAAGCTCTTACAAAAGAGGAAATAAAAAGAGAAGTTAAGAATATAAAGGACATCTCAAATAAAGAAGACTAGAGGGAACAGAGCTAAAAAAGGCAATCAGGTCAGAGATACACAAATAGGTCCTATTTTTATGGTTACTATTTTTATTATAATAGATATGGTCATCAGAAAATAGAATGTCAAAAAAGGGTTAACAATTTCATAAATAAGGAGAAAGAAAGTCATGTAGAGTCAAGCAGAAGCCACAACTCTTTCGCTCCTCTAATAGGCTTTAATGAAGAGACAATAATATGTTATAAGTGAAATAACTTCAGACACATAATCTAGTATTGTAGAAGTGTGTTTGAGTCAGTCAAAAAGGACTAGAGTTTCAAGGCTCTATTCATCAAGAAGAAAGCTCAAATAGGTTCATGACAGAAGAAATAACTTAAAAAATCTATGTTAGTATAGACAACTTTGCATGCAAGAAATGAAGAAAAGCCATGGTTCATTGACAGTGGATGTTTGAGACACATGACAGGAGGTAAAATCAAGTTCATAACCTTGAAAAAGATCAATGGTGGCACAGTGCAATTTAGAGATAATACTACTACCAGAATTACCAAAAAAGATACACTAAGTTTGGATAATGGTAGAACTAAAACTAAAAATATTTTGTATATAGGTCTTAAGTATAATATTTTGAGTGTAAGTCAAATGTGTGATCAGGGGTACACACTAAAGTTTTATGTAGAAGATTATTAAATTAAGAGAAAAGATTCAGATGTATTAGTTGCAAATGCTCAGAGAATAGCGGATAATTTGTATATGTTATCAAACATCAAAGGTCAAAGATGTTGTTTGAGTCAAATTGAATAAAGTTGGCTATGGCATAGGATAATAGAAAACATAAATTCTGACAATCTTGTCAATATCATTAAGCAGTCAAAAATATTCCAAATATTACAAAGCTATCTGACACGCTTTGTGAACCTTATCAACATAAAAATTAGGCTAGAAGGCAGTTCAAAATAAAAGAGTACTCGATCACTCAGATGTTAGATATTGTTCACATTGATCTGTGTAGACCTATGATAACTCAAAGAACTCAAGATGATAAATATTTCATGTTGCTTATTGATGATTTTTCACGTATGAATTGGGTAATGGTTTTAAAGAAAAAATCAGAAGCATTCAAACATTTCAAAGCATTAGTTGAAAATGAAACCAGTTTAAAGATTAAGTGTCTAAGATCAAATCAAGGAGGAGAATTCATTTCAGATCAGTTTATTGAGTTTTGTGAAGACCATGGAATAAAGAGACATTATTCAGCAGCCAGAACTCCACAGCAAAATGGAGTAGTTGAACAAAGAAACATAATAGTTTGAGAGATGGCAAAGACAATGCTAAATGAATCCAAGATACCAGATAAATATTAAAGAGAGGTAGTTGTTATAACAGTGCATATTCAAAATAAAGTATTAATGAGAGTTAATAGTGATAAGACTCCTTATGAGCTACGAAAAGACAAATCAACAATAGTTGACTATTTTAGAGTTTTTGGTAGCAGATGCTTCATAAAGAGAACCGACGAAAAACTTGGTAAGTTTGAATCTAGAGTAGATGAAAGTATATTTCTTGATTATTCTTGAAAAAATAAATCTTATAAATGTTATAACAAAAGAACCAAGAAAATTTTTGAAAGTTCAAGTGTTAGGATAGAAGAAGATGGAACACAAAGAATCAGTGATCTAGTAGACATTTCTAAAATCATTGAAGAGGAAGATTTTGAAGAATCAGATGAAGATGGGAAGAAAAAGGACACCAAAACCCCATCTAAATATGTCTAGAGATATCATAATGAAAGTGACATCATTAGAGACATAAATTAAGGAATTCATACTATAAAAATGATGGTAAGTGAATCTAAGCAAGTTAATTTCTCTTTATTATCTAAAATTGATCCTAGAACTTTTTCAAAAGCTAGACATGATAAGCATTGGGTTAAGACAATGGATGAAGAATTAAAGTAGATAAAAAAATGATACATGGGAATTATGCCTAGACCAAAAGATCACAATGTGATAAGAACAAAATAAGTTTATAAAAATAAGTTGAATAAAAATGGAGAAGTGACCAAGAATAAAGTAAGATTAGTATGTAAAGAATATGCTCAGATTGAAGAAATATATTTTGAAAAAACTTTTGAACCAATGGCAAGGCTAGAGGTTATTAGAATGTTTTTTTCATATGCAGTGTTTAAAATTTTTCAAAGTGTTTTAGATAGATGTCAAATCTATCTTCCTAGATGAGAATTTAGAAGAAGAAGTCTACATTGAGAACTCTCAGGGATTTATTCTCTCAAATATTAGTAGTCATGTATGTAGATTGAATAAAGCATTGTATGGATTAAAACAAACTCCTAGAGCTTGGTATGCGAGACTTGATAAGTACCTGTAGGATCAAAGTTTTATTAAGAGAGAATTTACTAACAATTTTCCCTACATAAAAATATAAGGTAAACATTAATTGATTGTTGTGGTATATGTTGATGACATCATTTTTGGAGAAAACATTGAAAAGCTAATAAAAGAATTTTTTGATAATATGCAAAAAGAATTTGAGATGTCTATGCTTGAATAATTATCATTTTTATTAGGGTTGCAAATATTTCATTCAGATAAAATAATTTTTATATCTCAAAGTAAATATGCCAAGGAAATGTTGAATAAATTTGATTTTGAAGATTGTGCACCAATTGGCACACCAATGTGTACAAAAAATAAAGTGCGCAAGGATGAAGATTCACCTATTGCAGATCAATATTTGTATAGATCTATGATTGGTAGTCTTTTATATTTGAAAACATTGAAGCCAGACATCATACATGCAGTAGTTATGGTTGCAAGATATTAGTCAGCTCTAAAAAATAATTATATTCAATTGGTGAAAAGAATATTCAAATATATCAAGGGGACATTGGATTATGGATTGTGGTATCCCACAGACAGAGATTTCACTTTAGTTTCTTATATAAATTTAGATTGGGAAGGGTGCTTGAATGATAGAAAGAGTACAAGTGGAGGATTGTTCTTCTTTGGTGATAGCTTAGTGTCATGGCTAAGCAAGAAGCAAAATTTGGTATCACTTTCTACAACTAAAGCAGAATATATTACAGCGGTATTGTGTTTTACTTAAGTGCTTTGGATAAAGCAAAATTTGGAATATATCAAGGTAAAATATGATGAACCTATTTCTATTTTTTATGACAACATAAGTGCTATTAAAATTTTAAAGAATCTAGTGATACATTCAAGAATAAAACATATTCCCATTAGATATTACTTATTGAGAGAGCAGGTTTTAGATCAACATGTTAAGATGAAATATATCAGTACAACAAAGTAGATTGCAGATATTTTCACAAAGGCACTACCAAAAGACACATTTGAGTATCTATAGAAGAAGTTAGGAGTAATTTATTTTACTTCCTACCATATATGTTCAACATCAGTTGAGGGGGAGATAAATGTTAGCTCCAGGTAGGTCCTTTGCCATTTATGTCAAAAGGGGAGAAGAATAAAAATAAGTACAGATGCAAAAATAGGTACAAGAAATAGGTTACATGAAACAGGTATAGATTGTTATAGTAAGGGGGAGTTACTATATATATTTTAGATGGTAGTGTGTGCAATTTTTAGGATGTGGTAGTTTCAGTTTGAGGTTGCCATTAATGATAAAGGGAGAAATTGTTGTAAATATTGTCATTGATGTCAAAGGTCTAGCATTGGTGATAAAGACCCCATTACATTTAACGATATTTTTAATGTTCATATCTTAGATAATGTGTGTTAATATTTATTTAATATTAACAAATATATTTTTTGGTTGCATATAAGTAAAAATAATGCCCATGAAGAAGTCAAAGAGTCATGGGGTAAAGACAAAAGAAGAATGAGATGTATTTTTTCATGAAGAGTCATCTTGAGGAATTCCAAGAGTCACCATGTGAAGACAAAAGAGGGTATAGCACATTTTTCCATGAAGGGACACTTTGAGGAATACAAAAAGTCACCAAGATAAAGACAAAAGAGGAAAGGACGTATTTGCTTATGAAGGGTCACCATATGACTTTTCAAATGCAAGGATATGAAGGGTCATGCAAGTTTGGTGCCATTTTCCATGAGGATTGAAGGGTCACAAAAGGTGAATGCCAAAATTCATTTGAAAAGCTATAAATAAAGGCTTGAGAAGCCATTTATAATATGCAAGAGTATGGATTGTTTGTATTTATTTTTTAAGAGAGAAAAATAGGAGATATTGTAGAGTTATATCATTTGTTGAGTAAGCAACATTGAGAGATAGTTGTGTTTTATACACAAGAGGGGTTGGTGATCTTATGGGTTGGTACTCACAAATATTTACAAGGGGTTGGAGCTCTTGTGGGTTGGTGCTCACAAATAGTTGTTGTGTTGGTTCACAGAAAAGGGGTTGGTGCTCCAACAAGTTGGTACTTCAAAACTTTGTAATTTGATTTAGTGCTCATTCATATACTTGAGATTTTTCTTCATGGTTTTTTCCACTTTGGGTTTTCACATAACAATTTGGTGTCTCTCTCTCTCTCTCTTGTGTGGTGCATATTATTATTACAATTTTATTGCATATCTTGAATGTGTGGTTAAGTGGTTAATGAAAAAGAATTTGATTAAGTAAAAATACATATATATAATATAATGATTCACCCCCCCCCTCTAAGTATATTTCATGATTAACAGAAGAAAGCTAAAGCTATAAATAAGAAATCTAAAGAAGCAAAATCTATACATAAGTAGGATGAAGAAATGGAGGTAGATAAAAAAATAGTAGGAGGAAGCCCAATGATGACAATAAGAGGTGCAAGCTACACATAAAAAATAGGAGGAAGAATCTCAAGCTAAGGTTGAATCTAAATCTAAAGCTAAGGCTGAGTTAGATGCTAAATCTAAATATCAATCTAATGTTAATGCTAAGGCCAAAAAGGAAGCTAAAGCATAAGTTGAACCTGACTCTAAGGCCAAGGTGAAAGTAGCAACCCAATCCAATGAGCTCTAGGATGCACAAGCACATGCAGAAGTAGTAACCAAAACTCATAATAAGGGCAGTGAATAAGTATCATAGATCTCTAGTCAATGGCTATGGGATGTCCCTACTATATCAACTTGACGGATTACTTTCTTGCTTCCATTGGCTCAATTCACACCTGATCCTATGACATCTACTATCACATCCATGGCACTTGACACCACTATTTTGGAAACATCATTGGACATGACCCATCTGCCAATCTAAAAATAGATTGAAGGGGAAGTTGCCTTCTAGGAATCCATTGTGTAGAAGGCCTAAAATTTAGAGAAGTAAGTCCTAAGGCTACAAGAAGAAAATGTTGAAGTAGAAGAGCAAATAATAAATGTTAGGCAATTGATCAATAACACTTATCCCACCTTAGTTACACAAGTACTAGGTGATTGAGTCATATCATAAAATAAACAAATCACTGCTTTATTGATAGAAATCACAAAGAGTTAGGGAGCTACACCAAAAAAAATGGCATTGTGTACACAAGGACAAGCTCTGAAGATAGAAACAAAGGTCATATATTAACTCCTTAATAAACATGAGCAGGTCTTAGACACTATTTTGAAATAGGAAAAATAGATAGCCCAAGATATCCTAAACTAGAGATAGAATTTGAATCAATCCTTGGCTATTGCAAAGCTTGAATTTAACACTACAAACAAACATGAATTTTTATTAGAGGATTAAATGGAAATTACAAATAAAATGAGTGGTGCACTCAGATAATTGTTGGATTCTAGGGATGTTTCCATATAGAATCTACAATTATGGCATAATGAAATAATGTGCAACACTCTTACAACCATCCAAGCCCATAGGATAGTAGAAAAATTGGATGAGCTCATCTTGGACATTAAATTAAAATTATCTAATGTCAAGGAATTCATTACAATCATAAATGTTGAGGATATTCAAAATATGGTGATGATCTATGTACCATTACATATTTTTCTTGCCATGGTATGTGAAGTGCTCATCGATTGGAAAATGCTCAAGCATGATATCATTTAAGTTTACCAAGCTATTTCCTAGATAATAGATGAGCCCCGATGAGCCCCAATTCATTCCTCCATAATAACTTTGATAAATCATACAAAAGAAGAAGATAGACACAAAGGTGTAGTCTCTATAATTACATTTGGTAGTGGATACATCAAAAGCCAATGGGTCAGTAGCACCCAACCACAACAACCACCTAGCCAAGAACTGTCTCAGTTGTAGTAGTAAGGATTGCACACTTCCTTTTTATGACTTCAAGCATATTACAACTTTTTTAAGATAATATAAACATTAGGACTAGGGCTAGAATGATTGAAAACATGTAAAGTGTAGCCACCTAGTTATGGTAGTCTATTGAAAATTTGAAAGGGTAGTACGCTAGTATGATACTTAGTTGAAAACCCAAAAGGGTGGATAAGAGTTCATAAAGATTGAAAACTAGTAAATGACACATAGAATAATAATTTTAACTTTTATTTAGGGCTTATCTTTCCAAATCAGTTCAGCTCAACTTGTGACTTTATCTTGGAATGAGATAAATATTTAAGTCTAGGGAAGTGTTAGATGAAGAATGGAGTGTGGTAAAACCATGAATTATATTAGATGGACACATGTTTGATGTGTATGATTTTGTCATTAATATAAATTTTGTATGTATTCAACCTTGTAATCCCAATCAGGCAATAGAAGAATGCAAAGAGCCTTTCCTTTTGTATCTTAAAAGGCTAGAATGTGAAGAGACAACATGATTTTAAAAGACTATATATAGTACTTTGATGTAATAGAATTGGGTTCAATGTGTTGATTGAGATTAATAGAATCATTTTGTTATGGTTTTTCTTATCTTATTTCATGTACAGTTTATGTGCAGTGAGTACTATGTTTTAATTTAATCTATTATCAAATACTATACTAGTTATGATTTGGCTTCTGTTTGTATCTATTTCATCTTGCTCTTTGGTTCAATCTTGTACATCATAGATGGTAGATAATATTGTTGTTTCTTTTGCACCTGATGGTACTCTCCACTACAGACACTATCCCTGTAATTAGTATGTTCTATAATATTTTTAGGAATCTCTACTAACATATTTCATTGTATACAAGTGCCTTCTTCATTTGATGTTTAGTAATGGAGAGGGAGATAGTGATAGAGACGATTTTGATATGAGAATGAGAAAATAATGTTCAAAATCACTCCCCATCACCCCAAATAGTAGTGGTTGTGGTTGTGGTTGTGGTATTACATCTTATGTGAGTTTGGAATTCTAAAATATGAATATGTTCTATGTGATTCTGAGATAAAATGTGGTTAGGTCATGCATGCATGAGATTAAAATTGAAGTAGGTCTAGATTGACCCATCTATCTAAAATTTATTTCACAGTGAACAATATCTTTTTTGAATGAATGTTAAATGGTGTTTTGATTCCTTCTATTCTAATTGGAGTGTACTAGGGTGATCAGCCTCATTCATGTCCAATAGATTATAAATGACCATATTGTATTACTCTAGGGAAATTATCATATGATTTCCATGGTGGAAATAAGATAATATCGAGTTGATCATGTTATTTAATTAATAAACATTGGAGTGATGACTATGGATGGACTAATTTTTATCTATCTCCCACCTTCTCACTCTAGTGAAATAAGATCTCTAGGTATATGCTAATGTTGGGGTGTAAAATTGACCTAGAGGTTCAACCGACAACCCAACTCTTTCTTTACCTTTGTTTTAATAGATGATATATGTCCCTAAATCCAAATAGTTGGAGGTGAAATAAAGAAGAAAATGTGAAGTTGTCATATTTTCACCAAGGGTTGGATGTATAAGTCAAGATAGATTGATGTATTTTTCCATGTTCCATCACATCATATTACATAGATGTTTCACCCATTTTAGTATAGGCCATATCTCTATCACTCATCCCTATATATTTATCGACCAGTGGCATCCATACTTGAACTTAGAGCTTAATAAATCCAATATTTTAGTCAATTTCCATTCCTAAAATTTTGAAAACTAAGTATTGACCAAAATGAATTTTGAAAAAACTATCTTCTAAATGGTAACTCCTACAGCTCTGGAATTGATTTTAGAAGATGTAGAGTGGCCCTAATTTGTCATATCTAGTAAAATAAATTTTAAGTAGAAGAATATAAATTAAATTTAAAATTATACATATATACAACACAAACAAGTTATATCACACACTTGCTAAAGGGCATATGCTCTTTTTCTTTAATTTTTTTGAAATATTTACATCTCCAAAAAAATGTGTTTCAAAGGGTGTATGATCTTTGTGGGGAAAAGGGCATATTGTTGAGATGTGGAGCTAAAAGCTTCACCAATGAGCGAATGCAAGGTTGTTGTATTCACACAGTCACCGACGTCGGTCAGGGATCGACTGGAGGCTGCTGATGTCGGTTATGGATCAGCCGACATCGGTCATATGCAGACAAATAAGGACCGACATCGATCACCTGTGCGTTTTAGAATTCTATTTTCATGGGAGAAATAGATTGTTTGCATGATAAGATTAAGTGTTAGTCTTGAGTCCACGTATCTATCTTTAGTAGGACTATTTTGAGCCTTTTATTAGGAGGTGTTTCTAATGGTTGTGAATGCATAGCTCATGATCCCTAATTCTATATAATGGGGATAGATCTTCATAGCTTGTATGATGTAGAAATCAATTCAAGTAGCTGAATTGTGTTTGTAATTGTGAGAGAAAACTCTTGAGGGAAAGAGATATGTACATCTGAGAGGTGTGAGAAGAAAGAGAGATTTATTCAATTGTATTTCCTTTTGAGAAGAGTTGAATACAAGTTTTCATTGTTTCTTGTATCTCTTATTTTTTGTTGATTCTAGTTTCTAGTTACTTATTACTTCTGATTAATTCCGTGTTTAGTTGCTTGCACAACAGTAATCAATTGTTCTTGTTAGATCCTGACAAGTGGTATCAGATCTTGGGTTCACTAATAGGTGGTTTCAGATCTGTTTAGTGTGTGTTGATTACAGGTCACTCATAGGGGTTTTGGTTTGAGTGGGAGTATAGCAATGGCAAAAGAAAGTAAACTGAGAATGGAGAAGTTTAATGGCAAGAACTATCAATTATGGAGGATGCAGATAGAAGATTATCTGTATTAGAAAGATCTATACTTACCATTGGGTGGGGTTTCAAGCAAGCCCATAGATATGCAAGATGAAGAATGGAATGTTCTTGATAGAAAGGCTCTGAGATCCATAAGGTTGAGCCGGGCATCTTCTGTGATTTTCAACTTGTCACAGGCAAAGACAATGGTAGAGTTAATCGATACTTTAGAAAATCTATATGAAAAGCCCTCAACTTCAAATAAGGTATATCTTATGAAGCAATTATTTAATTTGCAAATGCAAGAAGGTGGATCTGTATCTAGTCATCTTAATGATTTCTATGCAATAGTAAATCAATTAAATTTAGTCAAAATAGTTTTTGATGATGAAATTAAGGCTCTCTTAATTTTATGCTCTTTACCTAAAAGTTGGCATAGTTTAGTAATGGCAGTTAGTAATACTGCATCTGCTTTAAATATCTTGAAAGTTGATGATGTTGTTAGTGTAATTCTGAATGAAGAAACTCGCAGGAAAAGCACAGGAGAATCATCAGGTAATGCTTTAAGTATTGAAAGCAAGGGAAGGCAAAGAGAGAAGAGCAAGCAAGGGAGATCAAGGTCTAAGTCAAAGATGAGCAATAGATCCAAATCCAAAAATGGAAAAATAAAAATAACCTGCTGGAATTGTGGAAAGAGAGGGCATGCAAAGAAAGATTGCTGGTTGAAGGTTAATGAAGAGAATCAGCATGAAGGTAATGAAGAAGCAAAAGTTGAAGGTATTGTTGCACAAGATGCTCTTTCACTTTCTTTGCATAATAAAATAGAATCTTGGGTTTTAGATTCTGGGGCCTCTTTCCATGCTACCCCAAATAGAGAATTTTTCAATGGTTATGTCTAGGGAGATTTTGGAAAAGTTTATTTAGGGGATGATGAGCCTTGTAAAATTGTTGGCAAAGAAAAAGTGCAGTTGAAATTGTAGAATGGCAACACGTGGGTGTTGAAGGATGTCATGCATGTCCCAGCCCTAAATCAGAATCTGATTTTTGTATGAAAGTTAGGTGATGAGGGTTGCACAGTAACTCTCACAGCTGAATCTTGGAAAGTTACCAAGGGTGCACTTGTAATAGCTAGAGGTAAGAGAGTAGGTACTCTCTATTTATGTAATTGTATTACTGATTATTCTCTTTCTGTATTATCTACTTCAGATGTAGATGCAAATTTGTGGCACTGTAGGCTCAACCACATGAGTGAGAAGGGAATGAAAATTCTTAAGTCAAAAGTTAAGCTTTCAGATTTGAAAATCATAGATCTAGATTTATGTGAGCATTATGTTTTTGGAAAATAGAAGAGAGTAAAGTTTGTTAAAACTAGGTCAACAAAGAGGAAGCACAAGTTGGAGCCTGTTCACACAGATGTGTGGGGACCAGCTCAGGTAGCTTCTATTGGAGGATCACAGTATTATGTTACTTTCATTGATGATGCTACAAGAAAGGTATGGATTTATTGCATAAGGAATAAATTTGATGTTTTTGACACATTTAGGATTGGAAAGCTTTGGTTGATAATGAAATAGGTTTGAAATTGAAGTGCCTTAGATCTGAAAATGGTGGTGAGTACTGCAGCAATAAGTTCAAAAGATACTATTCTATGTATGGAATACATAGAAAAAGGACGGTTCCAAGGACACCTTAGCAAAATGGAGTTACTGAAAGGATGAACAGAACAATAATGGAGTGTACACAGAGTATGAGGTTGCATGCTGGTTTTCCCTTACAGTTTTGGGCAGAAGCTATAGACACTACAATTTACCTGATTAACAGAGGACCCTCTACTGCTCTGGATGGTGGAATTCTAAAAGAGGCTTGGACAGGTAAAAAGGTAGATCTTTCATTTCTTAGAGTTTTTGATTTTGAATCTTTTGTGCACGTTGATAAAGAAAATAGAAAGAAGCTGGATGCTAAGTCTATGAGGTGCACTTTTATTGGTTATTGCTATGGAGATTTCGGATTCCGATTGTGGAATTTAGAAACTAACAAAATAATTAGAAGCCATGATGTTGTTTTCAATGAAAAAGTGATGTACAGTGATCAACTCAAGAAGCTAAATAATTCTGAGCAGGGCAGTGGAGATTTGGACGAGATTGTGATCCAAAATGAGATCATGAGAAATCACTTCCAAAAAAACATAGACACCGATGTCAGTCAGGCAAGAACCACCGTCAGTCAGGCAGGTCAGACAGGAATCGACGTCGATCGGGTCGAACCGATGACGGTCGGGTATAGACCTAGAGATGACTAGGATCGGTCACTGACAGAGAATTTGGGCAAATAGCAAGCAGTAAATGAGTCTCAAATGCCCAGGAAGAGGTCAAGAAGGGTAAATAAACCTCTAATTTGATATTCCCCTTCATTATTCTACTTGTTGCTCATGGATGGTGGAGAACTAGAAAGTTTTGATGAGGCAATGCAGGTAGAAACCTGAAAACAATGGGAGCTTGGCATGAATGAGGAGATTGATTCCTTGAAAGAGAACCAAACATGGGATTTGGTTGAGTTTCCAGCTGGTAAGAGAGCACTGAAGAACAAATGGGTTTACAGGTTAAAGGAAGGTGAGAATGGACAAATGAGACATAAGGCCAGGTTGGTAGTAAAGGGATTTACATAGAAACTAGGTATTGATTTTGGTGAAATTTTTTCTCCTGTAGTAAAAATGACTTTTATTCGGACTGTATTGTCTTTAGTTGCTATTGAGGATTTTCATCTTGAGCAGCTTGATGTTAAGACTACGTTTCTTCATGGAGATTTGGATGAAGAAATATTTATGGATCAGTCAGAAGGTTTTGAGGTCAAAGGTAAGGATAAGCTTGTGTGCAGGTTGAAGAAAAGCTTATATGGTCTTAAGCAAGCTCCTAGACAATGGTATCTGAGATTTGATAGGTTTATGACTGAGCATGGTTTTAGTAGATGTCAATCTGACCATTGTATTTATTTTAAGAGATTGGATAATGGTAGATATATTATCCTGTTGCTATATGTAGATGATATGCTTGTTGAAGGTTCACACATGTAGGATATTTCTGAGCTTAAGGTAAAATTAGCTCACACATTTGCCATGAAATATTTGGGAGCAGAAAAAAAAATCCTTGGCATGAGTATTAAGAGAGACAGGAAAAATCACAGTTTGATTTTGTCTCAAGAGGATTATGTGAAAAAGGTGTTGGAGAGGTTCAATATGCAGGATGCAAAACTGGTAAGCACACCTATGGCTGGACACTTCAAGTTGAGCAAAGAAAAGTGTCCTAAATCACATGAGGAGGTTGAGTACGTGAGTAGAGTTCCATATGCTTCTACAGTTGGGAGCTTAATGTATGCAATGGTATGTACTAGGCCTGATATTGCCCAAGTAGTGGGAGTTATCAGCAAGTTTATGGCCAATCCAGGGAAGGAACACTGGAAAGCAGTTCAATGGATTCTCCGATATCTAAGAGGGACCAGCAGTAGGCATTTATGCTATGGAGGGTCAAACACTTCTCTACATGGATATGTAGATTCGGATATGGCAGGTGATTTGGATGGCAGGAGAAGCACCACAAAATATGTGTTCACTGTTGGTGGAACCATGGTTAGCTAGATTTCAAAGTTGTAGAAGGTTGTTGCCTTGTCTACTATAGAGGCAGAATACATTGCAGTCACAGAGGCTAGCAAAGAGATGATATGGATGACTCAATTCATGGAAGAGTTGGGAAAGGAGCAAGAGAGTTGAAGATTGTATAGTGATAGTCAAAGTGCAATTCATTTGGCAAAGAATTTAGCCTTTCATTCAAGAACCAAACATATATAGCTTAGGTACCACTTCATTAGACAGGTATTGGAGGATGGGGAGTTGAAGCTGGAAAAGATCCATACAGATAAGAACCCTGCTGATATGTTAACAAAGCCGGTAACAAAGGAGAAGTTGAATCTTCATTCAACTTTTGTTGGTCTTCAAGATTGAGCTTGAAGATGGAAAAGCTAGAAGATGTTGTTGTACAGGTACAGGTGCAACTATTTATCTCCAAGTGGGAGATTGTTGAGATGTGGAGCTAAAAGCTTCACTAATGAGCGAATGCAAGGTTGTTGTATTTACATAGTCACCGACGTCGGTCAGGGATCGACTGGAGGCTATCGGCATCAGTTATGGATCAGCTGACATCGGTCATATGTAGGCAAATAGGGATAGACGTCGATCACCTGTGCATTCTAGAATTTTATTTTCATGGGAGAAACGGATTGTTTGCATGATAAGATTAAGTGTTAGTCTTGAGTCTGCGTATCTATCTTTAGTAGGACTATTTTGAGCCTTTGATTAGGAGGTGTATCTAATGGTTGTGAATGCATAGCTCATGATCCCTAATTCTATATAATGGGGATAGATCTTCATAGCTTGTATGATGTATAAATCAATTCAAGTAGTTGAATTGTGTTTGTAATTGTGAGAGAAAACTCTTGAAGGAAAGAGATATGTACATCTGAGAGGTGTGAGAAGAAAGAGAGATTTATTCAATTGTATTTCCTTTTGAGAAGAGTTTAATACAATTTTTCATTGTTTCTTGTATCTCTTATTCTTTGTTGATTCTAGTTTCTAGTTACTTATTACTTCTGATTAATTCCATGTTTAGTTGCTTGCACAACAGTAATCAATTGTTCTTGTTAGATCCTGACACATATGCCACTTTTAAAAAAAGGTGTATGTTCTTTTTCCTGGGTATTGTTCCAAGGCATAACATGTTTTTTTTAAAGGGCCGTACACCCTTTTGAAAATTGTGCACACCCTTTGCAAAAGAAGTTTTGTGTTTTTCATTTTGTCATATTTTTTGACCCCAACTTTGTCCATCCACCTGAGATCATTGCATAAAGTTAAAACAACTTCTCATGCATGTGCAAAACATTAAAGTGGAGACAAAGGTAATTTTTGAATTTTTGGAGGAATATGATCATGTTTTAGATATAGTTGTGTTCCAAGATCAGCACTTGCACAAGGGATACTCAATTAGAAGTAATAATTAAACATTTAATGGGATAAAACTAAACTATATATTGATAAGGGAGACAAATACAAATAATAATAGAGGATTAATCAGATACCTCTAACACATTGGACATTGTATTCAATAATTTTCTTAAATCAAGAAAGAGTGTCATGTAAAAGCTGAAAACATAGTAAAATGAGATGCTACACAATACATTTGTAGGCATACAAATGTAGAGGCATGCAGATCACTTGGAAGAGTTATCCTAATAAATATAGAAAAAAATTTCAAATATTAGTGCACTTCTCACCATCACAAAAAATAATGATATTCAAAATATGATGGTGTGCCAAATTCTATTGTGCACAATGCTTAGTATGGTGCAAGAAGTCCTCACTGACTAGAATATGTACTAATAGGAATCATCACACTTGGATAGCTCCATCATAAACATCATCTAGGAGCCTATTTTCATCCCTCCAAATGCTCTATATGCTCCAACCAAAATTTTCTCAATAACTCCAACGAAATCATCATCGCAACCTCCTCTAGTTCATCTGACACAATCTATGCCACCACCTTCTGTGTATGCTACTCACACTTCAATTTTTAAAGTTTGATGACTCTTTTAGTTGATAAGATTGAAACATTAGAATTAGAACCATTTCATTTGAAAACTTGTAAAGGGAATCTTATCTGGTTATGAAAGTCTATTAAAAACCTGCAAGTGTGGTAGATTGGTATGCTACTTAGTTAAAAACTTGAAAGAGTAACTAAGTAGTGCACAAGGGGTGAAAATTGGTAAATATAACCTTAAGTGATAATTTTAAATAATATTTTTTGTATTATCCTTTACAACATATAATTCCACCAGATCTAGTATGTAGTGCACTTCTTGTGACTTTGTCTTAGGATGAGATAATAATTTAAGTCCAAAAAATTATTGGTTGTAGAACAAGGATGCAAAATCAAAGTGTATAATTATATGAAAAGTGTTTGTTTCACATCATTTTGTATGTAGCATATTCTTTTTGTTTGTATTTAACTCTCTTTGAACATAAAAAATCTTTATAATGTGAAGAGTCTTTTTTTTGGACTATAGTAAATCGCTAAAATGTGAAGTGACATAGTCTTGGGAATTCTCTATAAATATTGCTCATTTATACTGAAAAATGGTTCTAAATTATTGAGATCAATATAGAGATTCAGAAATGATTTTCCTTTATGTTTCCTTTTGTTCCTTAACTATGATATGTTTTGTGTTAATGTAATCTATTTACTATGAAAATGATTGATGTTTGAGTTGATTATTTCTACAAAACATGATAATTATATTATGTATCATGCTTGTAAAATATAAAGGTTTTCTGCAAGTTCCTTGTGTTTGTTTTTGTATTACTCTATGCATAGCTATCCCCTATTTGACATGTTCTGATGGGTTTTCCAATAACTTCTGCTAACACAAATATTGAGATAGCCCTAAAAAAATTAAAGAAACAAATAACTTTCAAAATTATACCAAATGTAGAATATTACGCTTCTTGCATGACTAGGGGTGAATAGGCACACTCCTAGAAGCTATTTCCTTTCCTAAAATAAAATTTATGAAAATGAACCTATGGTCTTATGCTCTGAAAAACTCACTCAGTGTGTCATAATTCAATGTGCATCAAATCAAAATCCTTATCCTTTCTTTAAACCCTAATATTCTCAAAAACCCTTACAAGACCTTATAAATTGGTATTCAATTTGGGGGTCTACTTAAGTCAAACATTATCCTTGGAAAGGATGGAAACCAATGCTCTATGCATGCTAAAAATCAATCACGTGATGCAAGCCCTGATACTTATATGAATTTCCACTACATGAACCATTATGAAGGCTCTAAAAGAAAAAATTATTTTAAATCATATTTTATATTTGTACTTATCACTCTTGACCTCTTATTATATTAAAATTAGGACCTTATTTTCACATAATCTGACACATAAAAGGTGACAATACTGACAAAGTGAAGCACAAATACTAGATAAAATAGAGGAAGGGATTAAATGACCCACAATTAGAGAGGAAAGTAGCATTATGCATATGGATAGACTTGAAGTGTATTTATATGATCCTAGTCAACCAAGAATGTAGTACTACACTCTTGGTATGACCCATAAAACACTAGAAAAACACTAGGGAAATTAGGGTAACATGGATGAAAGAGAAAATAAGGAAGATAAAAAGGGCCCAAAACACAATGGAAATTAACCAATAAGATTCTAAGATATATGGGGTCACCATAAGATATCTAATATATAATTATTCTCATTTTGATCATACACCCTCCTTATATATAGATATAAAAATACTACCCCATATATATAGATAGGATGATGATAAGAGATCAAGGGAAACATTTAAAGTAATGATTGAACACTCCCTTATAAACTATTCTTATATTTACTATAACTATACATGGGGAAGATGACTATTGTCCTTCTATTCCATTAGTCCCTTATGGTGATAAATATAAATAGATGGGATGGTAGATCTTATAATCAATAGACACATAAGTAATTTAAATCAGTGCAAACTAACATTAAAACTACCTAATAAAAAAATTAGTGTTGGATTGCTCCAAGATCTCTAAATGTCCAAGATTTCATGAAAATCCTAGGAGTGGGTGAGAGAAAAATTTCCACAAGATAAGTTGCATCAAAATATTCATTTTTTATTAGCCTAAAAATACAAAGGAGGTACATTATATAGTGAGATATTAGGTCACCAAAAAGGTAACACCTCAACTCACTATTAAAAAACATATTAAGTGTAATTTCACCTAATGACCTTATCAACCATAATCAAGATGATTAAAAACCATGTATGTAAAATCACGAGTGGTTAAAATCCTACACCAACACCCCATGAAGCGTAAATTAGTTGGGTAGAATAATCCAGTCCCAACAACTAGCCCAGAAGAGGCACCCAAGAACAATTCAAATCTCATAAAGCAGAGAAAAGGAGAAAACCCATAGGAAATAAAACTCCTCCCCAAAAGAGAGGAAAGAAGAGAAGAGAACTAAAACTACCCACAGAATCTACAACTGCCTATAGACATCATGTATCTTATAATGGAGTTCCTAGGATTGATTGTGGATCATAAGTAGATGCAGTGAAGAGTGAATCACCTTAAAATAGTGAATGGATCTACCAAGTTCTTGATGGACCTTGAACTAAGGTGTGATTCTTATACAAATAAATGTTCTCCTCATGCAAGGTATGAGGGCTAACTGCTGTATGTAATGGTGGTGCAATGGGATCAAAAGCTAATAAGGACTATGGAATGCCCTATAACTCTATAATAGACTACCTAATATATGATGTGTCTTGGATCACTATAACTATTCCATGTAATGTTTGAAGTGGACTAGAGGTAAGTTGATCAAGAAATATCTCTTCAATATTTAGAAGGTGATAAGGAGATGGTGGAGATGTGTCCCAAGACTACTATAGTAATCTTTTCTAGAATAAGAGTTATCAATATCATAGCTATGCTTAGACTCATAAATGTCATCATGTTTAGGTGAGTTCGAAGAAGAAGAATCTAACAGAGAGTTAAGAGCAAAGTGTGAGAATTTATATAGCCAAGTTTGATGATTGACCATTCCCACTATCAATATACTATCACTGTGCAACTCTCTAACATACACTTAATCTGGAGTGAACTCAACTCGCATGCTTAGAGCAAGGTGAGTGATCTGATAAATTTATATGATATTATTTAAAAGTGAGGGAACACTTTGAACATTATTGAATGTTCCACTAATCACTTCAACAGACCCTCTCCCAATAAAATTTTTATAAGTGTCATCACCCATTTTTATAGAAGACATGTCACATGGTTCCAAGGAACTAAACTCTATTTGTGAAGAGGCCATCTGATGTGAAGCACTAGAGTCAATGGCCCATGTAGGAGTCAAAGGTACAACTAAAATTGTGGCCTTACCCTTTACTTTTCACTTACCATTCTTTTTGCCTTTTATTTACCATTGTCATTTTCCTTAAAGGATTCATGGGTTGATGAAGATGGTTTGATAGATTCAGGAAAACCTATTAGTGCTTATCAAAGATGCTAGTGAGGTGATCAATATACTTCTTTAAACATTTTATTTCATCATGCTTTCTTGATCAAAACCCACATTTTATCCTATCTTTCTTAGGCTTAACACTTGAAGAAGAGGTTTCATTGTTTGATTTGTAGGTGCGAGGATTTACATCGTTATCAAATCCTTTTTGTTATGTTTCTTCTCTCTATTGTTTGAAGCCTTCTCATTCTTAGCAAAAAGTGCATGAGATTATGAGGCCTTCATTTTGCCCATCTGTATCAACTTATGTTGTTCCTAAATCAAGTCACCAACAAAGATATCTAAATAAGGCATCTTCCATGCAACTCTAAGATAAGGTAGTTTTTAAGAAATGATAATTATTTAGAAGTGTATATTTGTAGGAGAGTATTTTTATATTGAAAACTATCAAACATATGTGCAATAGAAAATTTTTAAAGAAAAACATAAAATTTAATACTAATATATGTATATCTTGGTAAATTTACCAATTCTATAGACACTTTCTAAGAAAATTTGGCAAATAATTTTTCAAAAATTTGTTCATTGACGAATCTAAAGTTTTAATTTTTTTTTCAAAAAATAGCTAATTGGAAAAAATATCACCTAAAAAATACCCTACTCCAAGAGCACTTTTTGTGGAATGGAAGGTGGCCACAAACATAGAATACTCTAGACCTAGTTTGGAGAGTATAAATAGAACAAGTTGATCATCTTTATTATCCATTCCATATTATTTTAACTGCAACCTTGAGATATAAAGTTGGTGAAGAAATCATGTAGGGTGTCAAAATCACTTGGGATCAAACTGATGTTATTATTTAGTTCATGGCCTCTCCCCACATCTTACTTCCTAAAGAGAATTTTCATTTTCATTCATACTTCATTAAGTTTTGTATCAGATTCTATGTGAAAGAGTAGATTAGGAGAGATAGAATGACACATTAGTCCACAGACTTTATCACAATGGTTGAACCATTTAACTTTTTTGCTTTTATTTCAGGTTTAGTCTCTTTGCCCATTATAATTTGATGAAAATCCTTGGATTGAAAAATGATTTCTATTTTGGATTTCCTTTCATGATAATTAAATGGTGTGAAAGGACTTAATAAACTTGAATCCATTGTGCAAAAAAATATTGTTATAGAAAGCAAACACGAAATACAAAAAATAAAATTGCACAACACATAGTACCCTCTTAGAACTATCAAATTGACCCCCTCCTTAAAGTTTAAAATCCAAGAATGCTCTTATAGATATTGGGCACATCCAAGGATTCATCTTGAGAAATTAGTGCATAAGTACAAGGAATTGGAGGGATGTCAAGTTCAACCGATAGTGCATCCATGAGAGTATAATAGTTATTTTAGAGGGAGTTGTAATGGGCCTAAGATGACTTCCAATGTGTAGAGTACAAAAAAAAAAAGCACTTTTAAATAAGATGACACTCAAATCTGAGCTACCGATTAAAATATATACGTGTTTGAAAATCTTGTTCACATAGAAAATTTGGACAAAAATAGTGGTGGACTTTTTTGAATCAACTTCCCCAAGAGAAAATGTTTGAATCAACTTCCTTAAAAAATGCTTAATCCTCCTTGGAGAAAAAGTTAAGCACTTTTGAATTAGAATTGAATAGGGTTGTAATTCCCATATGACCAAGGGGCTAAGACCTTTTATGAGTGCTCCCCTTCACCCTTTTTGATTGATTTGATTGATGTGGGAGTGATGTCATCCAAAAATACTTCAAAATTTAAAATGAATAATAGAACTTTTCACTTGATTAAATTTGATGGCTCCTTGACCATCATAGAGTAACACAATAATGAAAGAAAAGGGGGTAGAAAATGTGGATTAATTGGGCATGTGGTGGATTCTACCTATCCTACATGCACGTGTGTCAAAATCTAGCATGTACAGAGCAGTGGCAAAATTTGAGTGTGTGCGTAGTAAGAGTGGGTTTTGATGGTGTTTGGAATAGTAGAGGGATTTGAGGGAGTGCTTGCACATTATTGGGATCTAAATCTTACTTAAGCAGGTGTCAGGTTTTGTCGACCCTACACATAGAGACCCAAATATCCATGGTGAACATAATGCTTGACGAGCTTCCAATTTTTACCTATGTTAATGTTTAAAGGGGTCCTGGTTTTAGCTGAGGCAAATGTCTGAAGCACTATGTTTTCCCCTATTAAAGTATGATGAGCATGAAAATTCCATCAAAGGGTGATTGTTTGGCCAGGGTTGTAAACTCAATGCTAGATGTCTAAGCCACCTATAGAATCTGATGAAGGACTATTAAGACAAATTTCTACACAGAAATCTTATATTCACAAAAATACATACAACTTCACTAGAAACTAAGAGAGACTCATTTGAGAACTCAAAAAATCCATAAAAGCCCAAAAAATGTTCTTTTATTTGAGAACCCTATTGTATATATATGTGCACAATCACCAAAAGAGACCTAAAACCCTCAAAAAAATAGCTTAAAATGGCTATCATGAATCTAGGTCATGTTTACAGTTGATTTTAGGGTCTTGATGCCTTATTAATCTAATGTTACTATTTGTTTTGAGATTATATACTTTAGGTATATATTTTTCATGGATTTTCATGAAATATTATAAAACCTTTAAAACCATTAAAAATCAAGAAAGCCAGCAAGAATGAATGTAAGAAAGATCTCATCGAAGATTTAGAAATAGAAAAATGAGCGTTATATTAGAGATTTGATACCATTTTGGATTGCTCCAAGATATTTGAATGTATAATATTGCATGAAAACCCTAGGAGTAGATGAGATAAAAATTTCCCCAACACAAGTTGTATCGAATGCATCAAAAGCTTCATTTTTTTTATTAGCCAAAAATAAAAATGAGATACATTATATAGTGATAGACTAGGTAATCAAAAAGGTAACACCTCAACTCACTATTAGAAAACACATTAAGTGTATTTTCCCATAATGACCTTAAAAACTTTAAGCAAGTTGACTAACAACCATGTAAGTAAAACTAAAAGTGGGGAAAAGCCTACACCAACAATTAGGTGTAAAAATTTGCCCAAGTTTTATGTGTATATGCATACATATCAAATTAAAACAACAAGTGTATCTGAGAGGAATCAAAGAATATGTTACGATCGAAACCTATGAGAGTTCTTGACTATTATATAGGAAGTGACAATGATTTGAAATTCAAAAAGATGAGAGAAGTTACCATATCTCATAGTCTAGTTTGTACAACCTGCAAAATAAAAATAAACCATGTGCTATTTGAAATCTGGTATGAGCATTGTGACTACCAATTTGAAAATCTATGAAGATTTAGGAACAAGCATCCACACTTATATGTTTGGAATATGAATCTTCAGTATATACAAATAGAAGTGAAACATTTACAAGTGAATATATATATATATATATATATATATATATATATATATATATATATATATATATATATATATATATATATATATATATATTCAAAAAGAAAAGTGTCTAGATCTTATTTATATAGATAAAGATACAACCATAAATGGACTAGAGACAATAAACTAAACTAAACTAAACTAGGAGGTTCAGGGACTGTAATGTGCGAGAATAAGATGGATTCATTCCTGGTTATATTAAAATGTTTGAATTTGTAGAGTGTTTTAGAGACCACATAATTTGTACTAGTGAAGATGGATTCATTCCTTGTTATCCATATAACCCAAGTGATTTGCAGTGGTGAATCCAGATGTGTTTCATTTATTCCCTTGTTTTCCAACCACTTTTCCTAAGTGGTGGTTAGTGTATCACCTTCCCATATCTTCCTAGGTCACTATGAGATAGTGGCATCCCAAACTCCCTGAGTGAAGGGAAAAAAACAAATATATGATTGATTATTTCTTCCCTGCCCCTTCAGAGAAAACACATACCTAGCCCACTTCATCCCCTGCACTGAAGGTTATCTTGGGTTAATATTTTGTTATGGATAGTGATCCAAAAGTGCAAGATGTATTTTTGGGGTGTTATGATCTTCCATGATCCTCTCCACCACCAGGGAGCATTCATGTTGACTATTTAGGGGTGCAGAGTTAAATATCCCAGCTTAACTTTGTAGTCACCTCCCTCATTTTTAAGTACCTAGCATACTTCATTTTTCCTTTGTGCAAGTTGAATGCCAACAGATATAAGATTATTTATGTATATGCCCCATTATATGGTGAGTTGATCCATAAGACCAATATGTTCTGCAGTGATCCAACCTGAGGTCCACCTGTCAATATGGTTGTGGTCAAAGGCATCAGTTAAAGTATGGATATTTTGTAATTGTAAGGCCCCTTTCATTTCCTTCATGAATCATATCTCCTTTTGGATACCATAGATATCATTTAAACCAATATGAATAAATGTTCCATCCCTTGGGTTCCATGCCAAATAGTTCCCAGTTGTGTCAAAAGTTTGAACTATAGCTTTCCAAAATATTGATCCACATGTGTGCACTTTATGATGCTTTCTAATCCAATCCATGAGCAAAATTAGTTGAATGTACTTGTGAAACAAGATATTCTGCCACATTCCTCTATTTTTTATCAGCTTCCATACACCTTTAGCTGCTAAGGCTTTGGAGTAAAGATTAATGTCTTTTATTCCTCATCCCCCAATAGATTTAGGTTGTGAAATTATGCCTTATTTTATCAATGGAATGTTTTTATGATCCTTGTTGTCCATCCAAAGGAATTAAGTGCATAGATTCCTAATTTTATATAAGACCTTTTTTTGAAGATAAGTGAGTAAAATCCAGTAAACTGAGATTGCCTCTAGAACATGTTTTATTAATACTAATCTCTCTGCCATGGAAATCTAGCGGTTAGACCAAAGACTAGTGCCAAGTTTTAGATTTTCCATAAGCCAAGACTAGTCTTCACATTTGTAGATATTTTATTTCAGAAGGTAACCAAGGTATGTTATGCCAACATCAATGGAAGCTGTAGTAAAGGGAAGTAACAAATGGATAAGGTTTTAGTCACAGTGGGGAGATGGAAGAAGTAGATAGCATATTTTTGAAGGTGATGGTCATCCCAGTAGCATAGATAAAGATTTTTAGTATCTGGTCATAAGTTTTGTCTTCCTAGATCGTTTCATTCCCAAAGATGAGAATGTCATCTATGAAAAACATTTGAGAAATGAAGGTATTTGCAGCCATATTGATATAATGAATGTTCCTAGCAATGCATTCATGGTTGATGTGACAGCTAAGGGATTCAATGATAAGCAAAGAAAGAAGGGGGGATAGAGGACAGCCCTGTATAATACCCCTATTGGGAGAGAAGAAAGAGGAGGTTGATTCATTGACAAGGACAACAAAAGCAATAAATTTATAATAGTGATTAATCTAGTTTATGAAGAGATGAGCAAATCCAACCTGGATTAAAATGATCTGCAATTATAGCTATTTGACCCTATAAAATGATTTGGATAGGTCAATTTTGAGTAAGAAGGTAGATATAGCTTTTGTCTTGATGGTGTGGATTATTTCTTGGGTAGAACCAATGGCATCATGGATATCTTGGTTGTCTAGGAAACTAAATTATTCAAGAGATATATGTTTAGAGAGGATAGGCTTGAGACAGGCAGCAATAATCTTTGATATGATCTTATAAATGCAATTACAAAGGGATATAGGATGATAATGTTCAAAGATAGAGAGTTGATTATATTTGGGTATGTTTGTAATGAAATTATGGAGAAGGTATTATGGATTCTACCTGATAAACATGATTCCTCCATAACCATAAGTAGATTATTTTCTAAGAGGTCCCAAAATCTGATGGATAAATCCACCTGTCAGCCATCTAGACCTAGTGATTCCCTAGTTGAAAAGAGTGTAAAATATCATTCAATTCCTCCATAATAATCAACCTCCGTAAAATGTGATTCTATTATTCACCAACCCATCCATCGTAAAAAGTGGCCATTACCATGATATCCCTTATTCTCCCTAGGGGATTGGTATAAATGTTTGGTAATGTGTGACAACAACATTGGAGATAGAGGATAAATCATTACATTCACTTCCTAAATTGTCTCTGATATTTCATATCATATTTTATGCCCTTCGTGCCACCGTGCAGTGATGGAAGAATTTTATGTTGTCATCCCTTTTCGAAACCCAAGCGATTTTGCTTTTTGTTTTTGCATTTTGCCTCCTACCAAGCAAGAAGTTGAGATTTCTCCCATTACAAACTATCTATTTATCTATCTAAGATTTTCATCACTGTGATCATTCAGGTGATATGAATCCACACTCACCTAAATATTATCTTCCACCTACTAGAGGATTTCTTCACTGTCCTAGAACTGTTTTGCCTAAATTTTTGTCACCATTGGTTTTTATGAGATTATTTTGTAGACTTACCATAACATATTATTTTTTATCGCTCGAGCACTAGATCCATGTGTCTTTGATCAATTACTTGAAGTCCTCATATCCCAGCTCGTGAGGATTGAATTTGAATGGCATGGGAGGTTTTTTTAATCCTTTGACCAACTCTAGATAAATAGGGTGGTGATTCGAAGTATGTGGTTTCAGGGTAGTAGTTTTAAATGAGATAAATTATAGTAGAGTGCTTCTTTAATCAAGAATTAATCAAGCCTTTTTGAGATGCCACGATGGCATGAATGATGGTTGGACCAGGTAGGTGCCATAGTTGAAGGAGATGCATCCACCAAGTTAAAGTGATCCATGTAGTTTAGGAAGAAGGATGCCATCGGATCTACCCTGGCTTGTGTACCCAAAACTTCTAAAAGGTGGGTCATGAAATTTAGATCACCTCCAAGAATGAGATGTGGCATTTGAAGATTTATGTAAAAATCAAGTTCAATTTAGAAGCTCAACCTATTGTGTGGGTGTGCATAGACATTAAGGATGTCCAAATTCACATTATGTTATCTATAATGAAAGGTGCCCAAAATATAATTTGTCAACTTGATTGAGGTGCGAAGAACTATGTTGTATTTCCACCCAAGAGCTAACCCACTGGAGTTCCCTTCAACATCACAAATTAAGAAAGACCATTTTATCCAAGACATTTTTTAAGATGTTTTTTAGCATTAACCTCAGAACACATAGTTTCTTATAGCAAGATTAAATCAGCCTTTTGTTTGTAGACCAAGGTCTTTAGGGACCATTATTTAGCACTTGTCCATATGCCTCTCATTTTATAAGATGTGATTAACATATAAAACCTATTGTAGGGGATACTTTATTAAGGGCCTAGTTGATGGTCTATTGTTTCCCAACAAAGATGTCTCGTTTTGCCTCTTTCTGTGCATGAGAGAAAAGTGTAAGTCTACCCCTTGTTGGGTCAGGGGTGGGGACATGATTGTCTTTTTCCTGATGATTGATTGGAGTCATTGCAAGTTGAAGAGAATGTTGGTTCTAAAGGTTTATTGTCTTTCCCCTGAAACTCCTACTCATATGGCCTAAAATATTCTATTATGGAGATGACAGCAGTTCTAACCTCCATGAGTTGTTCCTCCCTACCCATTGATGGAGCACCTAGTGTTTTAAATCCTTCCCAATGGTTTTTAGTTTTATTTCCTACCTCTATGGCTTGTTCTACTATTATAGGACATCAAAGAGTATGTTCTAGCTTGTTTATATGTTGGTCAACCTTAAGGAGATCCTATTCCTTTCTCATATTTTGTTTAAAGTGATCGTCCGTAAGAGAAGTGATAACTCACATCTGATTTGTCTCTTTGATCGAGGGTTGAAAGGAGCTATGCAAACTACATATTTGGATCCTATCATTGGAAATGGTTTGCAAGAAGATATTTTGCAAAATATCCTTTGTTTTCTTGCTTCTATCTTGTGAATCCATCTTGGGAATAGTCCTTTCCATCCCTTGAAGAGTATGATTTTTGTTGTTAAAATTAGGAGCATCTTTATATAAATTTATAGTATGATCATTATTCAATGGGGATATGGGGTCTTGAGTCATCCATGGTATATCCAAATCTCTTGGTATGGTGTTGGACACATTTTATTACTACATCACAAGTAGACATACTTTGATTTTGAGTATTCCCTATTATATTTCCTAAAGCTTGAATTTGGAGACTGAGAGGTTCCTTTATTTCTATTTGTCTCCAAAGAGCCCTTTTCCTCATAAGTGGGTAGGTTCTTTTTAGGTGTCTGTGGCATTGACATTAGGTGCATTGAAAGGGAACATTGATGTAGTCTAGAATTTTTTCATAGAGTCGATCCCCTACTGAGATCTGTATGGTTCCTGGGAGACCTTTAGAGATGTCCATATCAACACATATTAAAGCCACTATGATATTGGATTGGGATGTAGTCCTCTGGTGAGTTTTAATATATTTTCCCAAAGATTTTCTTATACATTTGAATATCTCTTCCACCCACAGCTCCATAGGTAATCCCAACATCTTTACGCAAATTGCAATAGTAGTAATGTGCTCCCACTTTGGATCAAAACTGGCATACCATCTTTTGGTCATGAGGGTTATGTTGCCCCAAAATCATGGACCTCCCTCTACAATTATTTGAAGATCCTCTATTGTTTGAAAGATCATTACAAAAAAACCATGTATCCTCTCTAAATGTTGGGAGTGTATCCCAGCCTTGACCCCAATTGTTTCTACATCCAAGTATGAAGACTTATGTCTATGTAATTTTGAGCATGGAATCACCCAATTAGTGTTTGTTCTGTGTAAAAGATGATTTTCTCCATGCATATACCTACATCTATAGTAACCTATGCTGGAATCGTATTGAGATTTATACATGTTCTCTTTCTTTATTTTTGGTGCTTATCAGGGTCCTTCAATTGTGCATTTTTACCCAAAGTATGATCCTCTTGGGTCTCCTGGTCAATGTGAATTCCTATAAAATGTGTTAAACATGGATCGAGTTCACTTTGGTTTTTCGATGAAGAGGAGCCTAGTTCACTTAAAATGGTGTAATGGCATCGATGGATTTCCCCAACTAGTGGGGTTGAAATTCAAGGTTTCTTGCAATGTGGGTGGTCCCTTATGAAAGAGCCTTGACATTTTATACTATATGCATCATTGGATGTGTGATATTTTGTGGGTTCGAGGCCCTATGCTAGTAGAGTTAGGGAAAACCTAAATTTGAAAATCCCTATGCATTCTACTTGGCACTTTCAATCCATCGCTTTCACTCAACATACTTACGTTCATATACATATACATATACGTACATATATATATAATCAAAAAATTGCTAAGAAGATGAAAAATAAGAATGAATCTAGTTAGTTTTATTGTGACTATAAATTCATCCCTGTGAAGTGTCAGGATCTTGCTCCACCAATAAGAGCACAATATGATTACTTCTTGTATTAGCAACTAAACACGGAATTTAACCAGAATGATAAGTAACTAGAAATATGAAACAACACAGGAATATGAGAGACAATACACAATTGTATTAATAATCACTCAGAAGAAAATACAATAAAGAAGATGCCACTTCTTCTTCCACCTCAAAGGCTCGCCACACCTCAAGACCTTCTTCCCTCTCTCTCTCGGTCCCAACAATCAACTCCAATACAGAATTGATGTTCACCTCCACCAGTCAGAAACAACGCTGCTAGTACACCAAGTACACAACCGTACTCCAAGTAGATCTCCTGCTCTCTGCTGCTACCTGCAAATCACTAGACCTTACTCACCATTGTAGATCTCCAATAGAAGCCATGCACACCTGCTGACCAAGATCATACATATACGAAGAACCCTTCTAATTCTCCAAACCAGCACCCACCTTGGTACTGTGGCACTAAGAGGAACACACCATTGCTCTCTTCTCTCAGAAGGAGCTTATTTAGCTCTCTTACTCTCTAGCACTCTAAGTTTACAATACAGCCCATGAGTCTATATATAGATCTCATGCTTACAATAATTAGACTATCTTAATTATAATAATTAGACATGCAACTCAAGACTAAGACTGGCCTTTAACATGCAAACTAACAGTCCAAAAATAGACTCTCTGAAATCAACATGCAAACTGCATGTTCACGTACAGGCTGCCGACGTCGGCTCCTCCCTGACCGATGTCGACCGACTGGTAACCGACGTCGGTTGCTTCTTCACTACTATCTGACCGACGTCAATTGATCAGACCGACGTCGATTGCCCTGCAACTCTCTGTAACCTCCGTAACTCCTCTTGTTTACATCCTGGTGAAGCTTTTAGCTCCACAACCTAACATGAAGTTTATAATATTTGAATTTATATCATCTCTCAATATGGCCTCCCTCATTGTTGGTAATCAGACATAGAGACAATAAATTTTAAACAAAGAGAGAAAAATAAAAAATAGAAATTTCTTTATAAATAATTATGGAGCTTCGATGCTCATGCATATTTTCTTGTTAGCAGTATTGATATGGTTATTTATAGATTAGATCAAACCATGGTAGAAACTTCTAGATGGGCGGTGGAGGAAGTGTCTAGATGGTCGGTGGTCAGAGTGACAACATTTCTAGATAGGCAGTGGTAGAATATCTAGATTATCGGTGGTCAAAAAATTTCTAGAATGGTATTGAACATTGTAGAAATTATTATTCTCACTCCCCCTTAATTTCTACCACTACAAAGCTACTACACCTAGACAATCTCTAAGGTACATAAAAGTGTCTTGAGATAAAGGCTTTGTGAAAATATATGCATGTTGATCTTCGGATCGATAAAAGTATAAATATATTTCACCATTATTGATGAGTTCTCTAATGAAGTGATATCTAGTGTCTATATGCTTTCTATGCTTGTGGAACAAATGATTATTTGGCAATGCATTTTTTACGTTGTTGTCACAAAGGATCTATGTTGCTTACTCTTGATGGTGTTCCAAATCTACTAGAACTCTTGTCATCTAAACTGCTTGACAGGTTGTTGCTGTAGCTGCTACATATTTTGCTTTTGTGGATGAAAGAGTGACAATGGGTTGTTTCTTTGATGTTCATGACACTACACCTAAAAAAAAATGAAAAACATATCCTGAAGTGCTTTTCCTATAATAAATGTTTCCTACATAATCACTATCTATGTAACCAACCAATCTAAAATCATCTATAGGTGTATACAAGATTCCATAATTTGTTGTTCCTGCAATATATCTCAATATCCTCTTTATCACTAGCCAATATGATTCTTTTGGTGTCTCCATGAACCTTGAAATGATACTAACACCATACATGATATTTGGCCTTGTTGTTGTCAAATACATCAGGTTTCCTACAAGTCTCTTAAATAATATTGGATCAACATTGGATCCCTTATCTTCTTTACTCAACTTGAGATTCATTGCAACTAGAGTTGTTGCAAGGTTGCATTTCAACATTTTGAACCTTTTCAATATATCTTTAGCATACTTAGCTTGACATATAAAAATTCCCTCGTCAAATTTTACTACTTCAATGCCAAGAAAATATTTCATCAACCCTAAATCTATCATCTCAAATTCCTTCTTCATTTCTAACTTAAACAAATCAATTGACAGATTTCATGTGAATATCAAGTCATCCACATACAAACACACAATGATAATCTTACCTTGATCATTCACCTTGATGTAAATGGTTGGCTCACTAGTGCTTTTTCGAATCCATTTTGTATAGAATATGTGTCAGCATGTTGTACCATGCTCTCAAAGCTTGTTTCAGACCATACAGTGCCTTTTTCATCTATAAACTTTGTCTTAATGTCCATCCACTTCGTATCTAGGTGATTGTTAGTTGTAGACTTATTCTAAGAATCCATTCAAAAATGATGACTTCAAATCCATCTAGTATACTTTTCAGTTATTCTGAGCTGCTATGGCTAAGACAGTTCTCACTGTGTCAAGTCTAACCACTGGTGCAAATGTCTTGTTATAGTCAATTCTAGGCTGTTGTGAGAAGCCCTTTGCAACCAATCTTGCCTTATATTTTTCAATATTCCCATCTACATTATACTTGGTCTTATAGACCCACTTAACACCAATTGCATCTTTCTTTGTGGGTAGATTCACTAAATCCCACGTCTAATTTCTTTCTATTGAATCAATCTCATCATTCATTGATTTTATCCAATTCTCATCTTTAACTGCTTCTTCAAAATAAATAGTATCTTCTTGAGAAAATAATGCAAAATCAAAACATACATCATCATCTTGCTCACCTTGATCATAGATTTCCTTCAGAGTTCTTGTCTTCTTGGATGAATTTTTGAAATGATCCCTCATTTCTACAAAAGTTGGATTAGAATAATCACTATCTTGAGGAATTGATGTACCTATCTTCTTCGAGGTTTCACCTTGCTGCAAATTTGTTTGAGGTCTCCATACTACTTGTGGAGGTGTCCCAAAATTATCTTTTGCAGGAGTACTAGCAGAAGTGTGAACTTGAGGAGTTGGTTGTGCACCATTGTCATCAATCTCTTTTTCTTCATCAAATATCTCCACAGTACCTTGAACTCTGTCAATGTTTCCATCCCATGCTTCATTCTCAATGAATTCTACATCTTTGTTGATAATTACCTTCTTGGTGATGGGATTATACAACTTGAAAGCTTTTGACTCTTCACTATAACCAACAAAAATACATTTTTCTCCTCTATTATCCAACTTTTTCCTTAATTCACTGAGTACTAGTGCATATGCTACGCATTCAAACACTCTCAAGTGTTCTACACTATGCTTCTTACCACTCCATGCTTCATGTGGAATCTTATGCATGACACTCTTTGTTGGGCATCTGTTCAATAAATAAATGGAGCATGTAACCGCTTCAATACAATATTCATTTGGAAGATGTTTGGCATTCAACATGCTTCTTGCCATATCCATAATGGTCATGTTCTTTTTTTATGCAACACCGTTCTGTTGCGGTGTATACCTAGTTGTAAACTGCTTCTGAATTCCATTTGCCTTGATGAAATTTAGAGATGCATTTGAAATATATTCACCTCCTCTGTCTAATATGATCACTTGGATAAAATGCCCACTCTACTTTTTGGTAAGTACTTTGAAGTCTTTGAAAATATCAAAAACATATGACTTATGTTTTAGAAAATATACCCAAGTTTTTCTACTATAATCATCAACAAAAATTAGAAAATATAAGCTTCCACCAATTGACAATGTCTGCATTGAACCACACACATCTGTATGCACAATTTCAAGAGGTTTTATGGATCTATAAGCCTTTCCTACTGGGAATGTCTCTTTATGTTGTTTTTCCAATATGCAACTCTAGCATGCTTCCTCAGGGGGCTCAATCAAAGGTAGTCCAATTACCATATTCTTCTTGATGAGTACTTCTAAACCTTTGAAATTAAGATGATAAAACCTCAAATGCCATGTCCATGTATCATTTTTCACTTTTTTTTTAAAAGCATACGATGGACACATGTTCCTTTCACTTTGAGCTCCCCCTTGCGGAAGAACCTCACACTAAATCTTCAAAGGGAACACCCTATTTTGAGTCATTTCGACTCTTACTACTAATTGTTTATCTAAACATCGATCCAGAATAATACATGAATTATTCTCAAAATAAACTTTATAACCCTTCTTAATGAGGTGCCCAATGCTCATCAGATTGTACTTTAAGCCAGGGACATAGTAGACTTCTAAAATGTACTTACTTTCACCTTATTTTATCCTAATATTTATTATGCCTTTGCCAAGCACATGAACTTTCTTATTATTTTCTAGCTTTATCTCAGAGTGAACAGAGTCATCCATGCTAGAAAACAACTCTTTTGACCCAGTCATGTGATTATTACAACCTAAGTCTAAAAACCATACATTTGAAGTGCTCCCCTGAGCAGCATTACATGCGATAAACATAGATCCTTATCAAGATTTGTAGAATTTTTTAAATTACATGTAAAATTTGCATTTTTTATTATTATCATATTACTTTTTCGACATTCATTTGCATAATGACCAATTTTTTTACAATAATGACATTGGATGTTTGATTTGTCATACCTCTCACCTTGTGACTTATTTTGAAAATATTTGCTACCTCTCGCTCTAAATTTTGCAAAAACTTGTTGAAGCTTGTGGTTGTTTGACTATTATCAAATAGAATTCTAAGTTCTTCCTCGTCTCTGTTGGCTTTGACCTCTTCCTCTATTGTTTCTTCCTCTTCCACTGTCAATTGAAACTTGAATCTTAAAAAGCATTTTCTTAAGAGAAATTGCTTGATCTATTGAGTCTTTGCTCATGGGATAGGAGAGATCCCATCAATTCATCAACTGAAAGCTGAGTCAAATACTTGGACTCTTCTATGGACAACAATGGAGTCAAAATTTGCTGGAAGACTTCTGAGGCCTTTTTCAATGATTTAAGATCCTTTAATGTTTCACCGTGACATTTAATATGATTAACTACACCCATTGCTTGAGTATAAAATACATCAATAGAATCTGAATCTTTCATCATCAAAATCTCAAAATTCTATCTAAGCATTTGTAATTTAGCTAACTTTATTTTGCTCATACCTTGATATGCAATCTGAAGGCTCTCCCAGGGTTGCTTGGATCTCATAACTGCGGCTACTCTTAAAAATATAGACTCGTCCATCACCTATTGGATGAAGAACAAAGCCTTCGCATCTTTTTTCTTGTTTTCCTTTTAACAAATCTTTTTGTGCTTGTGATAATGCATTATATGGTAATTCGTACCATTGAAAATGCAATAATCGTAATTCTTACCATTGAAAATGGTAAGTTGGGGTTGTGTGAGACTGCTGCTCGCTCCAGACATGTCTGAAAATCGAGATCTTCACACTCAGAAAAAAAATCACGTCCAGGCCTGCGATGGCTTTTAGGTCGTCTCTCCTTCTGTCAATCAGAACATTGTAGAGAATAGGAGTGCTATGATTATACTCTCAGCCTTCATGATACAGGAAAATATCAACCACTCCTTGTAGCTTCTCCTAAGCAGCCACCTCAGCGTCGTTCAGTTCAAACTCCACACCGTTCAGATCTAGAATGAGCAAAAATCAGCTCCTCAAAGCTCCATGATGCCACTCCACACGGACAGTGACAAATGATTATTGTCTTTTCACCAAAAATAAATTTCAAACGATTAGATGTCCCCTTTTTAGGGAGAGCTCCAACACAAATTCAAACGCCTCCATTTTGCAGTTTGCAATAAATCAGTTGCATTCTAGCCACTCAAACGATTGTCTTTTTCAACAATAAAACAACGATCAAAATGGCTTCGAACAGCACGGTCCAGCAGCTTCAATCTGCTTGCTGCTTGCCACCAAATGATATGACAATGATACTCTATGAAATCGATGATCATAAAAAAATGGCTCCAGCAGTAATAGCTTTGTGCCTTAGTAGGATACTTGGACCTCCCTCATTCCAGCTCTGCAATGAGCCAACACTTACAAACAGCTTCAAACACTGGCTCTGATACCAGTTGTTGGTAATCAGACACAGTGACAAGAAATTTTAAACAAAGAGAGAACAATTAAAAACAGAAATTTCTTTATAAATAATTATGGAGCTTCGATGCTCATACATCTTATTTTCTTGTTACCAGCATTGATATGGTTATTTATAGATTGGATCAAACCATGGCAGAAACTTCTGGATGGGCGGTGGTCAGAGTAACAACATTTCTAGATAGGCGGTGGTAGAATGATCTAGATTGGCGGTGGTCAAAAGATTTCTAGAATGGTGGTGAACACTGTAGAAATTATTATTCTAACACTCATCTCCTTGCATAAAAATAAATAAATTAGATTTCATTAGAGGATGGCACCCAAATTGCAAAGTACTAATCGCAATCAATTTCATTATCATCTCACTCATATGTGTTTATCCTTCAAATTGCTACTAGCCAGAAAGGTAATGGTCAAATATTGAGCTGTCAATGCTTGGTTGATTCAGTTGTAATGTGTATTAATAGTATCTAAGTGAAAAAATTATAAAACAAAAGACGTGTGTATATGTATATATGAATGATGTGGATTTCTTTTGTTTGGATGCTTTTGTATTGGTTTTTCATGCATCTATCTAATTGCATGGTTTTATCTTACAAGGTTGTGGAGGGTGGTTGTCGCTTAAAACTTGCGATTATGGATGTAGGGGTTGGGATGGATCATGTAAGATCCCTTACTTAAATTTAACTATTTCACCTCCTCAATATTAAATTAAAGAGGGGAATGAAGAATAAAATATCAAACAAGATAAATAGGAGCCCATATTTAATAATGTGCATCCTTTTAGTGATGGTTGAGAGGGACAAGCCTCATACTCTATTACCTCAATGTCCTCCCTCAGCCACATTAATAACAAAATCTTTAATAAAACATTTATATTAATATCTTTTTAGATGCATTATGTATGTAAACTTAATATATTTAAATTTACAAATTTTTGGTACCTATAAAATACATTACTCTTCTCTAAAATATTTTTTTCCTTGATTTAACAAGTGGTGTATTTGAACTACATGCTTTTTTTATCAAACATGTATTTATATTTTTATATTTAAAAATTAAATTAGATGCATGATTTCAAAATATAGATATCTTTACTAAATTAAAAACGCATGCAACTCGTAGCCGAGTTATTATAGCACAAACGACTAGATCTTTACTAAATAAATGGGATTTTTTATCTTATCTACATTAAAACTGCAGGAGAACACAAGGAAGACGACAATCCTGCTCAAAACCTCCAAACCCTCTCGATCATATCAAATCAAAGCAGGCCTTAGTTATACTAATACTTGCAAGTTGCCATACACCGCACGGCAACAGATCTACCAGAAACAATGCAGGGACTTCCCAGCACAGACATGAGCAGTGGTTTCTGTAAGGAAAGGGGAGTATATTACAGCAAACATAAGCCCCGAACAATTCCAGTTGACCCATTTCTTGATGTGGTCTCTTATGTATTTTCTCCCGATCACAGATCTGCAGAAATTGCTCTTATTGATGCTTCAAACAATGACCGGATTTCGTACAAGGAATTGCCCGCCAAGATCAGATGTGTTGCAGCAGGTCTGCATAAAATGGGTGTAAGGCAAGGAGACGTGGTGTGCATAATTTCTCCAAACTCCATTCACTTTCCGGTTATATTTCTGGCGATTCTGTCAATCGGAGCAGTGGCCACCACCACCAACCCCCTCAACACTGCAGCTGAAATCATCAAGCAGGTATGCAGCTCGTAAAAATTGAGTGGGTTATTTAAAAGATTCCCAAAAAGAAATGTTTTCTAAATTTATGTTGCAGGTGCAGAATTTGAATAGAATTTATTTCAAAACACACAGTCATAATTAATCTAATCTTTCTGCTGGAGAATTTCAGTGTTTTTTTACTCCTTTCATCCTTATACACATAGGTTCAACTGGTAGCAAACATCATATCTCTGTTTTATTAGGGTTAAAACTTTCTTTTTTAATATTGATTACAATATGATTATACATATTGGAGGCTCCTGGCAGAGATCAAGGATTGAACCCGAGGTGACAAGGTGGTAGGCCCCCGGCTCTATCCTTGCACCCTTATCCGTGGGATAATTAAAGTTTTATATTTAAAATTTAAAAATATTTTTTAAAATGATATTAAGAAATATTTGTTTGTGATTTGATCAATTTTTTATAAAATTTAATATTTATTATATATCACTTTAATCCGATAAAGTATAGTATTATAACTTTTAGTTAAAGTAAATTAAAGTTTTATATTTAAAATTTAAAAATATTTTTTAAAATAATATTAAAAAAATATATTTTTTATTTGTTTATGATTTGATCAATTTTTTATAAAATTTAACATTTATTATATATCACTTCTGTTAAAGTGGGGTACTATAAAGTTTTTTGATTAAAGTAAATTAAAGTTTTATATTTAAAAGTTAAGAATATTCTTGAAAGTGATATTAAGAAATATTTTTTTTATTTATTTATAATTTGATCAATTTTTTATAAAATTTAATATTTATTACATATCATTTTAATTTGTTAAAATGGGGTATTATAACTTTTAGGTAAAGTAAATTAAAATTTATATTTAAAATTTAAGAATATTTTTTAAAGTAATATTCAGAAATATTTTATTTATTTATTTATGATTTAATTAATTTTTTATAAAATTTAATATTTATTACATATATTTTTCTGGAAAAACATAAACTTCCCATATCTAAAAACAATTACATTTTAATTAAATATTAATTTTTTATTTTTTTTTTAAATCTACTATTAAATTCATTATATTTATTATATACAATTTTTAAATAGAATATATGTAAACTTATATCTTAAAATAATAGTGTTCTAATTATTTAGATTTGAAAAAAGGAAATATTCTAATATTAGATTTATGACTAGGGCTGTGGAGCCAGCTAATTGATTATATGCAGGATCTGTTGGGCCAATTAATTGCAGGTACTGTTAAGAAATTTTAGGAGACTTAAGCTGCTAAAATTTAGGTTTCTATATGTGGTCTTCGCTACAAAAATGCTGCTAAAATTTTGGAGGTAACTACATGCATCTAAGCCATGTGGCAGAAGAAACGGTGGATATCTTGTATGGGTGTGGGTTTTTGAAGCTATTAAAATCAGGGGACTCTCATGGGACCTAGTTGTAAGGGAATATAATTTTTATTTTATTTTTCACAAAATAATAATATTTTTTATTTTTTTAATATATATATTAAATTATATTTTTTATTTTTTTACTTAATTATTTAAAAAACACAATTTTTTTTATTTTTATATTAATAAATAAATATTACAAATGTATATAAAACAAAATATGTTATTAAATAAAATGATCTATAACAGACAAAGATATCCACAAAATCTAATTAATATATAATTTTGAAGTTTAATATAATCATGTCCCTATCACTACGACCTACATGCAATGATAGAATGATATGCACAAAATTTAATTGAGATATAATCTTGGAGCTTAATATAGCGGTGTCCCTATCACTAATAACATGCATACAATGAAGAAAGGATGTACATAAAGTTTAATTGATATATAATCTTGGAGTCTAATATAGTGGTGTCCACTAATATAATAGTGTCTTATCACTGAAATCTAATCTAATTATTAAGCTTCATTATATTACATGTCATCACTAATAGGGACATTCTAAGATTTACACTTCACTAATATGTAATTTCTAGGAACATTATACTAAGCTTCAAGATTTACACTTTGCTAATATATATAATTTCTATTTTAACCTTCAAAATCCACATTTTATTAATATACAATCTCTATTTAATCACTTTATTAATATTTATTTTCTATTTTAACCTCTAAAATTTACAAATTACTAATATACAATCTCTATTTAATCATTTTATTAATATATAATTTTCTATTTTAATTTCCAAGAACCATACATTGTTAATATACAATTTCTATTTAACCTCTTTATTAACATATAATTTCTATTTTAACCATCAAAATCCACACATTATTAATATAGAGTCTCTATATAACTGATTTTGATCTCCATATTAATTATTATTATTATTAATATACAATCTCTATTTAACTTGAAAGATCGACCTTCCCAAAATTAATTTTATTTTTCAATAACTTCAAAGATCGACCCTTATAATTTATGAGTATATATATAACTGATTTTGATCCCAAAATTAATTTTGTTTATGAATGTTGATTTGTTGCTCCATTAACGAGCAGGTAAAGAACTCGAAAGCAAAGCTGGCATTCACAGTTCCGGAACTGGTGAACAAAGTGAAAGCGAGCGGCCTCCCTATCGTCCTCATAACACAACACTCTGTAGCACAACATGATGTTACCAAATTTGAGGATCTGCTCGGCTGCGACACCTCTGAATTGCCAGCTGTTAAAATACGGCAAGACGACACGGCCGCTTTGCTGTATTCCTCGGGCACGACAGGCGCGAGCAAAGGAGTGGTGATCACTCACAGAAATCTGATCTCCATGATACTTGTGCTCATTCGTTTTGTTTTGGAGGAATCGGAGATTAATCCGTGGGAATCGGTATATTTAGCGGTGTTGCCCTTGTTTCATGTGTACGGCCTCGCCACATTTGCGTCGGGAGTGATTGCCGCAGGAGCGACATGCGTCATCATGCCCAAGTTTGAGTTCGAAGGGATGCTGAAAGCCATCGAGCAGTACAGAATAACCACTTTGCCGCTGGTGCCGCCCATTATCTTGGGCCTCACCAAGTCTGCCGTGGTGGACAAGTATGATTTGTCTTCATTAAAATATGCCTCTTCAGGGGCTGCGCCGCTGGGGAAAGAAGTGATCCAGGCGTTCGCTGACAAATTCCCTCAAATAGATTTGATCCAGGTAATGAATTCCTATCTGCATGTTTTCTGGTGCGTGCTTTAAAAAATCGCTAGTTGTTTAATATAATGCTAGACATAAACAATTAATTGTAAGAAGGGAATCTGCAGTATTTTTTATTCTTACCATTGGTTATACATTTTTTTTTTTATTTGTAGTAATTTGCATACATCTGTAGCTGATAATTTCCGAGAGCCTTCTCCGGTCTGGAAGAAATATGACATTTAAATGGCCATCAATTTTGAGTTTACTTATAACCATTAGATTGATTCGGAAAAAAAAAAATTAGAAAAAAAAGGTAAGGGGAGGAAGGAAGAGAGGCACTCCATTGTATATCTATAATATTATAATTTTAAGAAAAAAAAAATTGTGAGAATTGAATTAATGTCAAATCTAAAATTGTTTATTAATTTTTATACAATGACAATCATTTCAACGTACCATCACTCTACCAATATCATATACTTATCAACATAATAAAGTGAAATTAATAGTTGTTCAACCTTATTTAATAATACATTACAACTAACTAAAATTTATCACACAAATCATATAAATATTAGAACAAACTTTAATATTTACATATTTTAATTACCAATTTATTTTATAATAAATCAATTCAAATTTTATTAATAATTTATTATATAAACCACATTTTTATTAAAATATGTTAAGATATTCATATATTTTAATATTAAATATTAAATATCAATTATACATATTAAACAAAAATAATAAATTACTAATAACATAATAATATTAATTAACTTTTTCCAAACAATATTTTTTAAACTTTTCCAAACTATTCATCCTATACACTAATATTCTAATATTAAATATTAAATACCAATTATACATATTAAACCAAAATAATAAACTAATAACAACATAATAATATTAGTTAACCTTTTCCAAACAATATCCTTTTCCAAACAGTTCATCCTATACACTAGTAAATCCAAACCTGCAAGGTTTGGAAGTGGGAGCCAATATACTAGTATCCATATTATCTTATTCTATCATTATTAGTGGAACTTATTCAAGTAATGTGGTAGAGGATATACCTATTAAGAAAAGGTTGATCGTAGCCCACCATGGCTCCTCTCCGAGTTAAAGATAGATCTCTAGATGATATAATTATGGATATTTAATTTTTAAATCCTACAAGATTACTTCAAGTTGAATTATTTTTTTTATTGGTGATGTTGGTTCATTTGTCACAATTTTTTTTTTTGGGTTTTGTGTTGAGGCTCACTTTTTCTGTGAAAAAAAAGATGAGTGGAGATCATCAAAGGACACTCCCAGATCATATGATCTGAGGATTGACACTTAAAACAGGGATTCAACAGATTAATATAGAGTATACATTAGGTAAATCGATTATTGAAAACTTCAATATCAATAGATTTTTTGAGGTCTTTGGTTATATTAGATCCACTTCCACACAAACTCTTTTTTGGGGATGGGCCGTATAAAATTTTAATTATTCATGGCATATGAAACATCCTAGGGGTTTTATGAGCTGATTGATAATACCCCATAGGGGGAGAGGCAAGCCATGAACTTCGACTCATACTAGAATTTTAAGTTGGGTGTGTTCAGAGACCTGAAAGTCTTGAGTCCAATGACAAAACACATCCAAAATGTTGTGAATGAACAAATCATGATTGACAATTAATTTATAATGTTCCGGATTGGTGAATTGAAACATGAAGAAACACTTGGTAAGGTTCTATACTCCTTTAAGTTTCACACCATAGTCTTTCCAATGGTTATGAACCCATTGCTTCAAAAGGCTCTTAGGGGGGACTCTACCCATAAAATAAGTAATTAAAGTAATTTTTTCAAAATAGTTACAAGCTTTATTAAATTTGGATAGATCAAATACAATATCAGAGAAAGAGGTGTCTGGGTTAGAACCAGTGCCTCGTAATATATCTTCGAAATGAATTTTCTTGCTTGTTTCAGTGCCATTATCACTCAAGCACGCATCAGCTTTCCTTACATCTAAAGATACAGAGATGGTGATGGCAGCCATTTAATATAGGGAATGTCCAATGGCCCAAAGGGTGGATCATTGAACCACCTCAACGCAATAAATGCACAATAAAACTTTTTAAATCATGCCTAGATCTATGACATAGATAATGTGACAGGGGGGAAACCCTAAAAGCTAGTTACAATTAAACACTTCATACAAAGATGTTGGTATGCTCACCCAAATTTATTTTTATTTGCCCATATTTTATCAAAATGTTGAGAGAGTGAATAAATGAGTAAAATTTTAAAACCCTTCTCTAATAATGATGTTAGTAGAAATACATATTATTAGAAAGAAAAGTCTTTTCCTAGTTTGAGATTTACTTAGTCAAAATAAGACATAAAAGGATGGTATCATGATGGGATGAAATGATTATACAAATAAGAGAATGAAGTGGTAATGGAGAAGTTTTCAAAGGATCCAAATGAGAAAATGAGATGTTATCAATTTCAAGTAAATCCAATAATTTTTTATACCAAACAAAATTATCTTAAGGAAAAAAAATTCATTAATTTATTAGTTTAGAAGTTCTCATCACTTGGCATTTGAAAGAGGGAGATGGAAAAATACAAATCAGAAAGAGCATTTATGTTTTCTTTGCAAGCCCAAAAAATATAAGAGATGAGAAGTATATGATATTATAGTCTACTAAGTACGAATAAATAAAATAAAAACACTCATTAAAATATGAAGATTTGAATAATCTTTATAATTTATTAATTCTATGATTAAATAGATAATTATTTTAAAGATATCTTAATATTAATATTTAATCACAACCCTGAGATGAAAATAAAACCTTTGAATAATTCTATTGTAAAATTGTGTTCTGGGTCTTGGATGACCTGTAATAGTCCCTTTTATGTACACTGGCATACTTCATGCATTTTAAAGCTATCATCCTGGATGGGGTTATTAATGTTGATGGTTATGATAGGAGAGGGTTCATTGCCTGTATTGTATTAGTCTCATGTATCGGCTCAATACCAATTTGAAAGCCATCCCTTTCATTCAACATGAGCTCGTTGTAATGTCTCTGATATTTTGATGTAACTATCTGTGACTTGAAGAGAAGCAATCTCTGCTGGAAAACAGTTGTTAATTACAGGCACTGGAATAATGCAGGGATACGGCATGACGGAAACCACCGGTGCGGGCACCATTACTACAAAAGAAAGCTACAAAAAATACGGTTCTGCAGGTTTGTTGGCTCCCAATTTGGAGGCCAAAGTAGTCGATGTGGACACTGGAGCTCCTTTGCCTCCCAATCAAAAAGGGGAACTATGGCTCAAAGGCCCTGTTATCATGAAAGGTAAACATATTTATAGTCCCTTAAACTGGTATTCAAATCCATCTTGAAAACCAAATTAAAACCTGTGAAAAAAACAATTTACAGCCTTTAATGAACAACAATGCAGGCTACTTCAGTAATGAAGAAGCTACATCGTTAACAATTGACAAAGAGGGGTGGCTGCATACGGGGGATCTCTGCTACTTTGACGAAGACGGTTGTCTGTTTGTTGTTGATAGGTTGAAGGAGTTAATCAAGTACAATGCATTCCAGGTAAAATATTCATGAAATTGGCGTACAACCGTACTATGATGCGTACAACTGTACTATGAATATTCATGATATGTTACGTGTGCAGGTCGCCCCAGCAGAACTGGAAGCTCTCCTGTTATCGCATCCCGAGATTTTAGATGCAGCAGTTGTGCCGTAAGCTATTATTAGATTAGATTTGTCATCGAAGTTTGTTTCTGTTTCTGTTTATCATTAATGTGAGTTTTATCATTCATTGCTGTGGTAAATATTGTTCAGACTCCCAGACGAAGCAGCAGGGCAAATACCGCTGGCATATGTGGTGAGAAAAGCTGGAAGCGATTTAGGTGAACAAAATGTTATCAACTTCGTTGCTGCACAGGTAACAAAGTTAGTTGAATATATATATATACTTATAATTTAGGCATTGAGAGGTGATTCCTTCTTCTAAGACTTAAAAATGAATGAGTTGGCAGGTGGCACCATACAAGAAAGTTAGAAAAGTGGCGTTCGTGAAAAGCATTCCCAAGTCTGCTTCAGGCAAGATCCTTCGCAGAGAGCTTGCGGTCCTTGCTATTTCTAAACTGTAATTTTCATGATGGGTCCCCTTAATGAGGGTGTATGCATGAGCATAATATACTATTTTCCCCCAATGAGTTGGATGATTTGATTCATCCTTCAGGCCTTAAAAGACATGTTTCCTTGGCATTGTCTAAAATGAACATAGAAAAACACAAGGATTTTAGAGATTGTAGAAACAATTCCTACATGTATTGAAGAGAGAATTTAAATGAAGAAATTAGAAATTATAAATTTTAATTTTGAAAATGAATTCACAGTTTTAAATGTTTTGATAAGATAATTTATAAAAAGATAAAAAAATATATTTTTAAATTAATTTTAATATAAAAACTTTTAATATTCTTACATATACTAAAAAGAGAATTTATAAGAAAATAAAAACTCTTTTATAAATGAATTTTAAATTAAATTTTAAAAAATGTATTTTTCTTATATCACAAATAAGAATGAATAATCCAATGTAACAATGACAATTTAGGAGGAAAAAACAGATTAAAACTCCTAACATAATGTATGGAAGGTGACTCTATGCTATAAATTATAGTATAGAACATAAGTTCATAGACTACAAAAGAATATTTTACTTTATTTTCCCATACTTTAGATATAGAACAAATTATCCATCTCATCAAAAATGGTAAATGAAAATATTTAAAATGAATGAGTCCCCATCTCTTATTCTTTGGGGGATAGAATAAGTCACTGCATGGAGACTCTTCTATTGGTCTATCTTGGTAGACTTTGCTTGAGCAGGGCAGTAAGTTAATAGGGTTCTATGTGCCTTTACTTTTAGGGAACTAAAATTTTATTAGATCTTTTTGAAATCACGTAGAATGGGTGAGGGGCTCTTAATCCTTTTTCTATAGATTCTATTTTATGGGTTGTTCATCATTCTAAAGATGATTTGCTTCCACCACCCTCTGATACTACTACACGTGTTTGAATTGCTTTAGTAATATGTTATTTTGATCATACTTTTCTATAGCCATACTTAGTCAACATTTATGCTTTTATTGTTATAAGTTGTGTTTTGCACTAACATGGATAACATATATAACAAGTCATGAATATCAACTGACCAAATTTTTGTTGTAACCATTTTTATAATATTATTTTAATGTGAATAATAGATATATTCAAAAAAATGTGACAACATCTGCACAATGCAAAAAAATGGTGTTGTAGGCTTGAAAACTCTGTCCAAAAACATTGAAAAGTGTGAATCTTGTATTTTGACCGAACATGAAAGAAAACCGTTTCAAAATTAAAAATAGAAAGCTAACAAAAAGTTGCAGTTGGTTTGCTCTGATCTATGTTCTCTCCCAATCCTCTCCATTGGTGGTCACAAATACTAAAAAAGAAACCAAAAGCCTTTGAAATGTTTCAAAAAAAATTAATAATGGTTGAAAATGAATCCCAATCCAAAATTGGCACACTCAAGACTGATAATGGTGGTGAGTTAACTTTAAAGGTGTTTGAAACCTATCTCAAGCATAAGGGAATCAAGCATCATCTCATAATCCCTTACACTCCATGAATGGAATAGTTGAGTGGATAAACCAAATTATCATGAATATGGTTCAGGAAATGTTGTTCTTTAAAGGGTTAAATTTGCACTTCTAGGCAGAAGCAATTGAAAGCATTACACTTATACAAGTCACCATTAGTAGCCCTACAGATGAAGACTCCATATGAATTTTGGTGTGTTCATCTCTCTTCATTATGACATCTTTGTATTTTTATATCCACATGCTGACATTGATTCAAAATGAGAAAAAGAACAAACTTGAACACGTTAGTTGTAAATGCATGATTTTGGGATACTCTGGCTCTTTAGAAGCATATAGGGTTTTTTATTAGAACACCAAGAAATTTCTCATCACAAGTGATGACATATTTTTTGAAACTATAAAGGACAATACAAGCATAAGTTAATAATTGAATTGACTGGAAAATTTGTCAAATTTGATGCTCTCAAGGAGATTGGTATGGAGGTTCAAAACAGTGAAGGGGGAACATATAACTGTAAAACACTTAAAATCACTATTGACTCAATTGTAATTGCCCTGGATAAGAAAGTGAAAATTCATCAAATGATGGTCTAGTGATAGAAAATGGAGCCTAAAATTCAAAAATTGAGGCCCTTGTGATTGAGCAAGCTACATAGAAAAATATTCCAAAATGAGTTGAACAGACATTTAAAGATGTCAAATGTGATGACGTTGGCACAAGTGCACACATAATTGTACAATAATTATACAAGTTCCTTGACAAAATTAAAAATAAGATGGAGAAGATTACTTTGGAAGACCTTCCTAAAGAAGTCAATGTTGCTTTTGACTCTGAACCTACTTATTTTAAACAAATTGAAAACCTCGAGGCATGGAAAAATGCAATGAGAAGTGAGTATGATGTGCTAGTCAAGAATGAAACTTAAAAATTGACTAATCCTCCAATCGGTTGTAAACCAATTGCCTGCAAGTGAGTCTTTTGTAACAAGTACAAAGTAGATGGCTCACTTGACAAGCATAAAACAAGGCTTGTTGTAACAAGATTTGCATAAAAAGAAAGAATTGACTACAATGAAACCTTTGCACCCACAATAAAATGGACTACCATTCGAACCATGTTGGTTGTGGTAACTCACAATAGATGTCAAAATGACATTTCTAAATAATGATCTCAAGGAGACAATGTACATGAAAAGTTTTGAAGATTTTGTAGTAAACAACTGAGAGCACAAACTGTGCAAATTGAAAAAATCATTGTATGGTTTGAAATAGGTCCCAATAGTGTGGTATGACAAACATGTTGAGCACCTCCTAAACATGAACTTCAAACAGTTTGAGTCTGAAGATGCAACTATTTTTTTCAAAATAAATGATAAAATAATAATATTTATAGTGGTGTATGTTGATGATTTGCTCATCACAAAAAACAATGAAAGATACACTACAAAGTTCAAATCAGAGTTGATGAAAAGCTTTGAAATAACAAATTTGGGTTATCTTCATTACTATTTGGATATTGAAGTAATTCAAAAACTAATATATCTTTTCATCACTCAACATAAATACATTGATGAAATTATGAGCAAGTTCAGAGTGACAAAATACAAACCTCTCAGTACACTCATGAAACAGATTCTGAAATTGATATCAGAAGATACCATAGATTTAGTAGATGATATAAAATATAGACAACTTATTGGAATTCTGATCTGTGTGACCATAATTAGACCAAATATTTCTTTCATTATTGGTGTTCTTTCTTGATTCAGGCAACAACATAGAGAAAGTCATTGGGTAGTAGCAAAAAAGAGTCCTTCCATATCTCAAAGGAACACAAAATTTTAGACAAATACTTTATTGTAGGGAATTACAAAATGGTCACATACTCAAATTATGATTATGTTAGTGATTTTAAAGATTAAAAATATACATCATATTTTCTATTGAATATTGGAACATCAATTGTCAGTTGGAAGCCAAAGAAGCAATCAGTGCCAACAATTTATTTAAAAGAAGCAGAATAAATGGCATCTCCATAGGCAACTAGAGATATTTTGTGACTTATAAGAGTTCTTTCAAATTTACAAGAACAATAGGTTTTGTCAATACCTCCCATGGTTAACAACACATTTTTTATTGAAATGGAAAATAATACATCATTTCATGATCGAACCAAGCATATCAACACTAATTTTCATCTTATTCGGTAGTATGTGAAACATGGTAGTGTAAAATTGCTACATTGTCTTACTGCAGAGCAAGCAGCAAATAACCTAACAAAAGTACTGGGATGAGAAAATTTTAAAAAGTTTAGAGGCATGTTTGGTCTCACAATAACCCCTAGAGATTGAAGGGGGGTGTACTATTATTATAATATAATATTGTAAACCTTAGGAGTAATTATAAGAGAACTTTTGTCTCATAAGGGTAAGATAGAGAGCATGAACAACTTAAAAACTAAAAATTAATTTGTGGTTGTTTTACTAGATTTGCAAAATTCCATTTTTCTTTAAGTTTATGGAATTTTTCTATGTAAAATTTGTTTTGAGCCTTTTAATAAAATTAAAAATCAACTATGAAAAAAACAGACTTAAAATATTTATCTAATAGGTTCCGTATTGAGTCTCCCTTGTTATTGGTAGTTGATTCGCAGATAATATTATTCTCCACAAATCTAAAAAGTTCCCCAAAATTAAAAAAAATCAATTACCAATATTAAACAAAATAAAAAACAAGACTCAGAACATTTAGCACACATGATAAAGCCGTGTTCCACCTTTCACGGAAGTATTCCCTTTCGAGTTTCAAAGGATCCTTCAGTCGTAATTCCATATCTTTGACTATTCCGATTTGTTTTTCATAACTAATGCACAACAATGGCACCCGAAAACCACCCTGCCTGCACCCAGGCTCTCTATTAATTTATGTTATTTTACAGCCTCCACGTTAGATATATTCCAATTCTATTACAGGGTATAATGAGTCGCAGACTGGCGCATTATTATTACTCTTCTGGCAGTGCATAAAGCATTTCCCAGATGCATTTTGGGTTTTTGGTCTGCATAATGTTTTGACTCAATGTTCCTTTCACCAAATAATAAAATGCTACCATTCCAATCAACAAACAGATAACACTGCATTGCCATTATGGGTCTATTAGTGGCAGAATCAACTACCATTAACAAGTAGGGAGTAGATTGGATGTTTTAGGAAGCCACTCTTGCTGCTTAATGATAGAAGGGTTACAGATTCGTACATGGTATACAGAAAACAAGTGATATAGCAACTTTATATAAGAACATAGCTATGTTTGTAGATTTGGGTGAAATGGCTGTAACAGAAATAAGAAATATAAATATAGAGTGATTGAATTTTATAAGTGTGTTATGTTGTAAGAGATTTTTGAAATCAAACTGGTGGTTCTTTTTTATGTTGTCACTATCCATTCCTTTTAAACGTCTTTCGATCTCAAGGGTGGGGAAATGAACAAAGTAATCAGAAAATTGGGATGCTCTCTTTCAACTTTTAGTCAAAAGTTAGAAACAAATTTAGATATCTGTAACAACAAGATAAGAGTATATGAAGACATAAAAATATATGAAAAATAATTTGAATTAAGGAAAGTCCACCTTTGACTAGTGTGGAATTTAATCCGGACATATCCGGTGGTTTAGGTCTCTCTGGCAAACACAAGATAGAAGAAGAAACAACAAACCAGAAAGACAAAAAGGACCCTGTCAGCAAAGGAAAGAGCATAAAGGACCTAACAATAGGAAAGGCAATAGTGAAAAGAGCAATAACCACTTTTTCTTAGTGTGGAAACTAGCAGGTTTTAGATGGACCAGATACCAACATCGACTAATGGAGCAAGAGGCCCAAGTTTTGACAACAACCATTTTTAACTGGTGTAAGAACCAGCAAGTTTTAGCTGGACCGAAAACTAGCCTAGACTGAAAGAGCGAGAGACCCAGGTCTCAAAAAGAGCCATCGGGGTCCTCAAAGGACCCAAACCCAAGAAGACAAAACAGAAATCATCAATCCAAAATTTCGTTAGATCTGGAACTAACCTGGGCACAAAGGAGCCCAGGGCTCCTTAAATTTACAACAATCGGTGCGGGAGCCAACCTAGACAAAAGAAGTGGAGGCTTGGGTCTCAAACGAAACCAAGACATTCGATTTTGACTGGATCAAGAACCAACGTAGGCACAACAGGTGGTCCAAGTCTTCGAAATTAAACACTCTAGAAATAATGAAAAGAGAACAAACACTTATGGGTCCCTTGTGGGACCCAAATCCAATAGAACACCATTAAAAGTAAAGCAAGAGAACCACATTAACCGTGAAGGTTTGAAATGGGCCCCCAAAACAAAACAATCTAGTGTTTGTCTAGTTCCAGAATCAGCCTAGGTATAGAGAGAGGCCCAAGTCTCCAACATAACAAAGCCTTCTCCCCTAAGAGCCAAAACAGAATATTTCAAGTACATAGTAAAGAGATGCTCTTCCCTTCCTAAATAGGGTAGAGAGTTGGAACTAAAGACACATCTCTTGTCCATTTTATTAGGGGAAACACTATTCCTACCAAACAAATCACTGAAAACATCTCTGAGCCACCGTATCCACCTAGGAGACCCATACAAACTATTGAACAACCATAATGTATCAAAATAAGGCCAAACTATAAATTTATCAATGGATCTTGTCCCTAAGTAAATATATTGATTACAACTTGGGACAAAACTTACTGAATAAGAGCCCAACAGAAACCAGACTAAAATAACGTGCAATACATCAAAATAAAAATTAGATGAGGATGGGTTTACCATTCCATGTGCATGGCCCCTACAAGGACCATTTGGCAAATCAGAGTTGAAACTTCTTCCATACTTAAGAAAAAATAGAGCTTGGCCATTCTCCCATACCCAGGGGGCCAAAACAAAGCTAATAAAGTAAGGTGGGAATAGGAGGACGTCCTTCCTCATAAAATCCACCTCCAAATGACATATATAGCCACCGTAGGCTAGGTAAAAGACTTCCAAACAAGGCTTGAGCTAGAGCATTGGTTTTAGAAGGGTTAGTCCCTAGATCATCCCATTGCCCAGCTAGCTATAATATCTTGTGGCCCATATAAAAATAAAATGTAGATTGAATAGCATAGGTAATCCTACATGGCAAATATTCTAGAAGCCCAAATCAGTGAATAGAACTAGTGTGGAGACCTCCAAAAAGAACACCTCTCAGGACTCAGGCGTTGAAACGCCATAGCTCCTAACGAGTAAAATAGACCTTTAAAGAGGAGGTCTCAAATACAGTCTTGTTTTCCAAAAGGACGATGGACACACCAGAACAATTTCCATTCCCTATGCCCCTCATAATTGCCAATCTATGAAACTAGAGGGAGAAACCATCGGGTCAATCATCGCCCGTTCTAGATCTATCCAGATCACCATCATCTTCGCCTTTATTCTCATCGCCAGAGGCTTCCCACTCCCTTCCCAATTTGAATTTTCTACCATTTGCTCTGCTCCTCTGCTCGAAGGTCCAAATTTAAACCCATCATAGCCCGTCAAAGGGCTTCAAACCCGTCTTAGAAGTGCAAAAAAAAAATGGTTGTAAAAAAAATGCCAAGTATAAAAAGTGTGGGACAATTTAAAAGGGTTGGAAAATTATTAAAATGACAAAGGAAGGGCAAGGTTGAAAAATAACCATCAGTAGATGACTTAGCAGGTGTAGGTGGCACTAGGCACAAGTAGTAGTTTAGGTGGCACTGGGTAGTGAGCACACTCTCTAAGACTTTGACTACTCTGAATATTTTATTTTAATGCTTAAATTTAATGCATTTAAAACTATGCACGTGGCAGTGGTAATTATATTTGTAATTTTTCATTATGACCATCAAATTACATTTAATAATGGCAATGTCGTGGGCATAGGCTGTGGCTTTGGCTATTGGCTTAGGCATAGGCTACTCCATTTGCAAGCGCGGGCTTAGATACTTGGTTTCACTTTTGGAATTTCAGTGGGATTTAGTGGTGATTCGTAAAGGGCCAAAGGCATTTGCACTACTCTATAACTGCAAGGTTATTTTAGTTTATCTTTCAAAGTTTGAACTTTGAACCAGTTGGATTTATGACTCAATGGTAGATTCAGGAAGTATTGGTAACTGAACTCCCCAATTTTTTAAGCAAAATTGAAGTAAATGAGAGGGATTTGTGTACTGGTAAGTGGTAATTGTGTTATGATAATATGATGGGCCATGTCAATTTGGCAGTAACTAGGGTTTAGAAATTTATGATAATACAAAATTACAAATTTATAGGGATGAGGGTAACTAGGGTTTAGATATTTATAATAATATAGGTTATGGGCATTGGGTATTTTGATTTGACTATGAAATATATATATATATATATATATATATATATATATATATATATATATATATATATATATATATTCAAATTTTCAAATGAAGACCACTACCAGCCCTTCAAATTTGACTGTTGATTGGGGGGTTTGACTCCTAGTTGGACTGGGACATTCTTGATTAGGAAGGTGTCTGTTTGGAACACCTGAAGTTGTGTGGGACGTGGGAGAGGCACTCCCCTCCTCCTGAATGGATTTCGGTTGGATTTTTCTCCTTTCTGTTAGTGGAGGTTTGTCACTCCTTGGGGAAAGATTCGGCCCCCTATTTTTTTTAAATGCCTAGTTAAAAATCACTTTCACCTATTGTTTTTAGGTCCCTATTTTCATCTAGCAAATCAGTATCTTTTTAAAAGTGGCTAAGATCAGGGTCGGCCTCTATGTAGGATCTCTCTGTACAACTTTTATTAGTCTAATTCTACAAAGGCTCTGTTGGAATGCATGGCATTGTTAATCCTATTTTGTTTTATACTCTGCCAGATTTGTGTTTGGAAATTGGTATGCTCAGCGCTTGATCTTAACTGCAAGACCCAAGTGTTATTAAGCTTTAGAAGAATGTTGTTAGATTTCATTATAAACTCTCTATTAGTAAGGATTGATTTTTATAACAAATGGTGTGAAGGGCCTTCCATTTTATTATGTGTTTGAGAATGGATTTATCCCTATTTAGAGCTCCCTATTGAATGCATTAATGGTGTTAAAAATCTAGTTGTCTTATATGAAAGTAAGTTTTTTCTTGATTTAATCCAGTAACCTATATTATCATAAAATGAAACAATATTCATTGTAGTTTATATATATATATTGTGTGTGTGTGTGTGTGAAAATGCAGTTGTCTTACATGAAAGTAAGTTTTTTATTGATTTAATCCAGTAACCTATACTATCATAAAATGAAACAATTTCACTACAGTCTGCAGATTAGTATTACACACACACACAGTAGCCTACAGATTGCAGTGAATATTGTTTATGCAAACTACTCTATCTTGTAGTCTGCAGACTATTGTGTGTGTGTGTGTACACACACACACACACACACACACACACACACACACAAGTCTACAAATTAGTATTATAAATATATAAAACCAATTTGATATATATATATATATATATATATATATATATATATATATAAGGGTAAGTGCATGGAGTTGAGGGGAAATTTCATGGATATTAATTAACGTGATCATGTTAATTAATAACATGATCACGTTATTTAATTAACGTGATTGAATTATTTAAATCTAAGCTTGAGATTACCGAGTCATAATGTGATCGTATTATTATATAACGTGATCATGTTATATTAAAACTAACATGATTGCATTATTGACATTTCCAATAACACAATCGCATTAATAACGTGATCACGTTACATGTGTGTAAAAAAATTAAAAAGGGAAACTCGAACGCAAAATTAATTATTTTGCATTCAAGTTCCCTAGTTCAGCCCTTGCTTTCGAAATCACATTCTACTTTGAAAACTCAAAAGAGTGCTAGGAAGCTGCTAGATTCACCCCACAGACCTGTTGATCAATGATGCTACTGTGTATGAGAGGTAAGTGATCAAAATCTTCCCTATTTAACACTACTTTTTCATAATTTTCATTGTTTAACCCTAGTTTTTAATTACAATTTGTTTTTTTAACATCCCATCCTGCTAACCCTCCTAACCCTCCACAGAACCCTATGGTTGCTCCTCCTCCTAACCCTCCAGAAAACCTTGTTGTTCCGCCTATCCCTCTACCTAACCCTCCTACAGTTCCCTAAAACCCCTCAGTAGTTAAGAGGTTTTGGTTGACAACATTTTAGGAAATAAACTTTAAATTGAAGAGTTAATTAATAGAATGAGGGATCCCAGTTCAACCAATCCCCACCATACCTAGCTAGTTGATTCCCTACAAACCTTATTAGGTCAAATTGACTCTATAACGAGTCAAATTTATTAATGGACCTCAAATAGAGATATTTTTATGGCATATTATGCTGACAAGTTGTCAGCCCTTCGGTCAAGAATTTGGATATTTCAAAATCTGACATTTGTGCCCTATTCATCGACCCAACCACCAATGCCTCATTTCTCATAACTGATAAACATTTTCCTATCCATCACTGTGTATACAACTTAATCAAGGTGAATTTTTAGAATCGATGGTGGATGGTCTTTGACTATCCACCATGTAAAAACCATTAGGTCCCATTATATCTTTTGAGGAAACTCTACTATGAGTTTGTCCTCAACTAGTTTCCCAATTATTATGATTTTAGTGAGTTTCAGGGCTAAGGAAAAGGCTCTTTGTAGGATAGACCAGGAATATGTCATTCACCTAATCAGCCTATGTGGATCCATACCCAAAAGCCTCTTAAGCCTGAGATCCCCTTCGTGGTTTAGAAAGTCATGGAGATAGACACTCTCCATGCTCTTATTTCACTCACTAATACACTCGTTTAGCATATGATACGTCATAGGCTACCTGACCCCAACCCCACCCTTTCAGTTCATGTGGATCTATGTGCATAAGACTTTTTGATGATGATGGCATCAGTGGTTCTGATGGCTTAGATCATATTCTTATGAGTGATGAGTTTTTGACACGCACATTTGGCATGCAAACATCAGTCACCACATAGATACAAGTATATATTATATAAATATCATGTTAAATTTAAGATATATTTATAAATTTAATTTATAAGCTAATAATTAATTTACATATAAATTTAATATAATATATATTTCATTTTTTATGTCGTAGGAGGTGATGGTTCCTTCATCATCACAACCAGTATTTATAGCATTCGATTTGTCACAGCCATTATTTTCATATTTGGATCCAGCTATTGGGCCATCCACGACTACATATGCCTCTATTAATATGACATCATTTACCTATATAGAGGTAAAAATTGTTTACATATATGTTTTGTTCTTTGCATTTGTTAGGACTGCAGTTATTTACATATATGTTTTTCTCTTTACATCTAATTTTTAACTTCTCTTCTCAAGAATTAATGCAAAAATAAGTTGTTTACATATATCCCATGTACTAAATAAAGCAAGGTTAAAAAACATGCATTCTATTTTTTTTTAGTATTGACATATTTATAGAGGTTATGGGATGCATTTACTCTATCATTTAAGTAGATATCCAACAAGTAGTGTTGTCTTTCCTTGAACATCACCCCAGTGATTGTGGGCATATCTAAATTCATAATTATTTCTTGATAGTCCCAACACAAGGTTGCTTCATATAAAAGTTTTAAAATAAATAGCATGTCCATAATATTTATTGAAAAATATCTTATCCCAAAACACCTTTTCATACCTATTAGCCAAGCATCAGCTTCCCTAACAAAGATTCATCCCTTGAATTTAAGACCCTTTTCACTTTATTTAGTTTTCGAGTAATTCCATCCAAGATTTGATGTGTGTCACCATTGTCATGAGCTCCCCCAGTGGATGATATTCCATGTAAAAAATTGGTATCTCTCTCTTGTTGAACATTATGTTCATAATCACACTCATAGAATGATTTTATCATAATCCATAAAATAGATACAATGGTGTGACCCTAAGGTCCTATTGGAGGCAGTTGTCCCCATCTAGAGGTTGTGCCTAGGGATCCTACTCCAATGATAATGTCCCAATGTTGATGAGTGACATGTGGGATACAATTTCTCTACTTTTACGTCTCTTTCTTATACCTATGTGGGTGATATATCTCCCACTATTTTTTGGCTAGATGGATCCTAACCTCCCCTAGCCCAAACAATCTCATTAAGAGTCTTCACCTGAGACTCTAAACTAGCCACATTTTCCTCTAGGCTAACTATCTCTCTCTTATTATGAGGGAACTCCACATATGTATGATAAGTATGGAGAAGAACTATATATGCTTGCTTATTCATACATGGAGAATTGCATCCACCAAAATATTATTGAGGCTCAAATAATCCTCACCTAAAAAATATTAACCAAAGTTTCTTGGATCATGCTCCACCACTAAGTGATTCACTCCAAAACCATAGAACAAGAGAAGACATTAGATCTCCAGTCACATAAATAAATAATAACAGAGTAATAAATTAGAAAGTAACATAGAAAGCAACTAAAAATAAACCAATTCACTATTTTACTTGGGTAACTTCATGTTAGTCTAGGTATAATTCCTAATTGGACCTCATCTTAGAATTCTCCTCCTATCCTATTGGTTCCTCTCTAACAAGTGTATTCTCGCCCTTGTTTCCCTCTAAACTTCATCTCCTTACCCTTTATCCTATGCTTGTTTCTACATCTAAGTATCTACATAATATGGTGGTGGTTGTACTTAATGTCGGCATCCTACCATAATTGAAACCTACACAAGATATTTTTATAAATGTACTCCTCCAATTAGTACTCTCCTAATTTTGCCCATGATGGTAGTAGAGTGTCCACCTCATTCACAAACTATCCTAAAATACCCTAATATAGTAGAGCTACCAAATATATCATTGTCTGTGTGCCCATCACTCATGGAAAGTCTCTCAATACTTAAAAATTATGTTATGTGCATCAGCATCACCAAATTATTACACCCAATTAACAACCTTACTTCTATCAAGGCCACAACCCTGCCTTTAGCCGACAAGCCTAATATCCTAATCAAAACCTTGAAAGTGATAGTCCACTCTCAAGGGACTTGTGGGAAAATTAAATTGTTTTATGACACATCCTAGTTTGTGAATAGGTTGCAAAGGAATCTACTCGATGGGACAACAATCCCCACCTACACAATCCAGAGTATCCCTATGATATATAGTGTGGCTAAATCATTAGTCATTAATTTCTCTATAATCCTAAGAAGCCAATCATTCTTCATCACTCTGCTCCCTCCAATGTAAGCACCTTTAGAACACAATTTAAAATATCCATAAATACTCTACTAATCTTGAAAATTCATCCAAAAGGAAGTAGTTACGAGGGTCCTACCTAAGTCAAACCTCTATTTTTAGACAAGTAATAAAGCAACAACAAATATAGTCCAACATGTAATATAGTATAAATTAAAGATCTTTACCCAAGTATATTTATATTTATCAATGAAAAAAAGAAACTAGTATATATTATATATTCCCTTTCACTTTAATCCTATAATTTTGGTTTTGGTACAAGGTTGTTGCTCTAACACTTCAATAGATGGCTTATCAATTCTGATCTAAGTGTATTTTCACGTACATGTTTGTCTTCTTCTTTCCTATAATGTGTTATTGAATTCATTTACTTATATTTATTTTTTATATACAAGTGCTTCTATTGATCATTTTGGTTTCTGTATTCATATAAAATGCAAAAAATTGGTAACTTGAGCATGGCTAAAGACACCCGACCCTTAGGTCTCTCTTGCTTGATCTCTAAACCCTCTCAAGTTTGTTTCCACTATTTTCCAGTCATCTATGGCCTTCCAGACTTGACCCCAATTGAGCCAGGACCCTCTCTTCATGACTAATCCATCCCCCCAAGTCTCGTCTACTTAGGTCAATAGTGCCAAAGTTAGACTATAGTGCTAGACCCTTGGGTGTCCCCTTTTTAGTGCTCCTATCCAATCACAATTCGAGCCTAGATTACCATTTTTCCTTGATTCCTCTTGTTTATTGGGTCAGCCTAGTCTGATTTCATCTAACCCATGACCAATAGATCCATATATAATCCCATTCAAAGATCATTTGGAAAGGGTTGGAAAATATCATTCAAGCAAGCAAGAATACAAGCAAGACCACTCAAGCAATCTTCCCTATTCTTTGCATACAGCCAACCTATACACTTTCAAGCCAACTCAAGACCTTACACCAATCCCTAATCATCTCAAGCTTACCCAGTTTTAGCATTTCTTGCATTTCAATTCACTATTGCACAAAACACTCTTAAATGGATAACTACATATGGATCGATCCCTCCTCAGATTATTGGTATGTATACAACATGCCCACACATGAGGTGTGAAGCACGTCCAGTCTATCTTACACACACTAACCCCTTTTCCCCATTTGCCAAAGTTTCTTTCAATTGCATAAAAGATATAAGTACACAAAGAATCAGCTCTACAAGGAGCTCTGTTGACAATGAGGACCTAAAAATTGGTATACATGCTCACACTAACAAACAAACAAAACCCAAAAATATTAAATCCTTAGGAAAATAGTGCCAGAGAAAGACTACAATGATGGAGCCTAGGGTGTCTAGTTCTGGTGCTCCTATCTTATCATAAAACAAAGTCCAAGATATTTTTTTTGATAGTGTCCCAATCCTACACATAAATTTCTAGACCCTACTTAGAACAGTCCAAAATAAGCTAAGTTTAATTTTCTCTCTCTCATTGCTATTTTTAGAAAAGGTCTAATTGCAATTTAATTTCATAAATCAGTAGCTTTAATTAGGAATATTATTTACTAATTTCTCCTACTCAGACCTGTTTATTTAATACGAATAAAACTCCATTGGATAATAAATCATTTGGTGAACCTAACTTACTTCAAATTATGCATATAAACGCTAGAAACCCTAGGGTAAATTCCTAGCTAATTTTTCCCTTAAATTTTTGAATTTTTTCTTGAATATTTAAATTAAAAATTCATCCCAAATTTTAAATTTTATTAGTAAATCTTAAAATAATTTTATTTAAAACCCTAGTTGCATCACCTAGCTCCCAATAATTTTTCAATCATTTTCTGAATTTTTAGTTGCATATTAAAATCAGAAAATCACTTTAAATTTTAAAAATTCATAATAATTTAAAAAACATTATTTTCCTCAAAACCCTAGTTTCATATACTAATTCCCATTAAATCAAACACTTTCTCGTAAATTTTTGAATTTTTACTTGCATACTTAACTCAGAAATTCAATTTTGATTTCAAAAATTCATAGTATTTTATAAAACTATCATTGTTAAATCCCTATTTGTATATACTAGCACCTATTTGCTTCTTGAGGTATCACCTTACATCCATAATCAAATTGTAAAAACTATTCTCACTTATGTATAAATTTTTCTTACATTTCTTGCAAATAACAAGGAAATAATAATGGGCCCTATCATTTACATGAATGATGAAGGCTATCATATGTTAGTACAAAGTTTCATCCTTTGCATTTCATGCTTATGTTTCATTATATGGGATGATATTACAAAATTCATTGCCAAAAATGCACAAAATTTAAAAATTCTTTTTGCATATTCTCTTTTGCTCATACGAAACAATTACCAATTCTATTTTGCTAAATGCATTTGAAATGTTATGTTAAATGTCAAAAGTTTATATGCCTTTATGCAAAAATTCATGATCTCTATCCTTTACTTTCTATCAGTCGTGTGGAAAAAATTTCAAGCTTATCATGTTAAACATGTTAGAAATGTTATGATTCGTGTCAAAAAAAATTATGCATTCATGCACAAATTCATGCTCTCTTTCCCTTGTTTGTTATTTCTCATGTGGAATATTCTATATAATCATATTGCTATACAATTTATAACTCTACTTACATGCATTTTATCCCATATACATGGTTTTTAACTAGATGTGTATGCCTCCTTGGCTACTCTTGTTTCACAGTCATATTTCATGTAGAGGAAAGAAATCCATTCTCCTCCTCTCCCTCAAGAGGGTTATAGCTACTTCCCCTCTAACCAAGTCCATGCTATCACCCCTCCAAAAGGTGAGGCAACCTATACTGTTATTCTTAATGCATACATTCAGCCTATAGCTTCTTCAAACCATCTTCAACATATGTGCTTACATGTTTAATCGAAAGAAACTAGGGTTTGCACTTGTGAGACTCTAAGAGATCAAATCACTAGTATGATCAAGTTAATTGCATATTTACACACAAAAAATCATCTATTACATGAAAAGATCACAACATTGGAAAATCATATCATAATGCAAAATCTTCAAAGTCACCCTAGTGTCAATCATGTATATGCACCTTCACCTAGTCAATTAGTTGCAAGCAATGTTACATATCAAAACAATAAATCACAAAAAAGTAACTCTAAAACTAGTGATTCAAAGATCAAATAAGATTTTAATTGAGGTACTAAGGGAAATGGTTAAATCTAAGTTTATCAAACTACCTCCTCTACATCCAATGAGAAGATCTAGATATTATTGTGCGTATCATAAAATGCATGGACATCACACATATTCATGTTTGGCATTGAAAAAACATATACAATAGATAATTGCTAATAAGGACCCTATATAATGTAAATCAATCAAGCAATCCATAGTGACACAAAAACACATTCACAAAGGTTAAAATTTAGAAATAGTACAAAAGTGGTTACCAAAGCATAACTCAAAACAACAAAAGGATCAAAAAGAAAAATTAGAACAATAAATAGTACCACAAGCACAGGTAAAACATGAAAAAGATGCAACTCTACCTCTCCAAAATAAGGCTCAACTTTCAAAGTAGTATGGGTTTGGTCAAAAATATCTACAATAGTTTGATTATTAAGGTCAAGGGTTGGGCAAGCAGGCTCAAGGCATCACTACTCCTATTCTAGCAGTTGATAATGTTTGTCACCAAGGTTTGGTATTTATTAAACATCCTAAGGCAAATTAGTCATAGACATAATTTATAAAAGGAAAAGATTCAAATACAACAAAAGTCAGCACCAGCACTCCATTGGTTCAAAATCAAGATGATAATGATGAGTAGAATAACACGGGTTATTATGATTTTCTAGATACAGACAATGAATCCAAATATTCAGAATCATATTCTTAGACATTCCCTCATGCTTCACAATAATGCATGATTCCTTTGTTTGATACAGGACACCATGATAGGGAGTCTCCCATAAGACTCATCAGTTAGTATCATTTCTCCTCAGTATTACTTGTACATATTTATTATTGCTTACTTGTACATAGTTTCTCAATATTTTTTGTACATAGTCTCCTTACATTTGATTGTATATAGCTTATATCAAATATTCAAAAACATTCAAATATGTCAAGAATAATAAAAACATTTCAATTGTATGCATCATCCATGATTTACATTGTTGCTATCATGCAAGGACTTACATTTGTTATTTCATGCTATTTTATGTCAATTTATCTACATTACCATGATTCACTTGATCTTCTTTGAGTGTGTGTAGTGACATTTAGCTACTTGATTGCTTCACTCTACCCATTGAGGGGACATCCTACTTCTACATTCGAGACACATTTCGATATATCTTCCCCCTGGGGACATCTTCTACATGGCTATCTTGTATATACCTTAGGATATGTGCTAATGTCCTTTACTTATATTCATGTGTGTTCCTTAAGAAATTTACCAATTTCCTTTGCTTTTACTCTTCGATGAGCCTGTGGCCCTTATGCCAACATTGTTTGTTTCACTTGTATGTGTATGTGGCATCTGAACATGCCTTGTATGCTTGCTTTCTAGTTTGAGTGACATGTGCCCATGTCCCTTATTTGCATAGACCCTTGGCCACCCTTGTATGCTTCTTACTTCTTGATTTGTGTGCTTGTTACTCGATTGCTTCTCAATTGTTACAATTATACTGCCATGATCCATATCATGTATTTTCCTATTCTCTTAGATACCATGATGGACATCATGCTCTATCCCTCCAACTAAAAATTAACAAATTGACAACTAATGCTTTTAATTCCAATTCAGTATATTGCACATGATATTACATTGTTACATCTATCTAGGCATACCCTTGTTGATCTAACAATCTCTCAAATCAAACCATGTTATATCTTGAGATATCTTGTTGATTATCATTGTTATATCATGTATATTTCTAGCTTAACCTCTTTTCAAGGCTTCTTATTTTGAGTGTAGTCATTGTAGGGTACCTATTCCTACCCTCAAAAGAGGGGGAAATAAACAAGGGTTTTGTTAGAGATATCAGAGCTCCTATTGATCAAAAAATCTAGTTTCAAAACAACAAGAATAGCAACCAATTATCAAACCACTCAAAATAGACCAGGTAAACAATCAAGATTCTAAAATAGTGATCAGTTTCAACCCAGGACAATAAGACCAAGGTTGGACTATTGCACTAGACACCAAGGTGTCCATTTTTTATTCTCCTATCCAAACAATAGAAAAATTAGTTTTTTTAGAAGTAGACAGAAAGGTAGGTTTAGCTATAGTTTTGTACAATCATACCAGTTTAGATCAATAGTTTTCATTACAATTTTTTAAGAGAATCTAGACATAGGGGGAATCATGCATGATATGATTGGTTCTCGCTTATATTTTTAGATACAATATTTGATATAAATTTTAGATCAAAATCCATGTTTCAGACACCAGTAATTGAGGACAAATTGCACAACACTTTTTCTTCTTTTCTTTTAGTTCTCAGCATTACCTAGGCATTCTCAATAGTTACATGCCTTATTTCATCTACAAGTGGTTGGTATAATTTCTAAGTAGCTTTCATACAAGCCTAACCTCCACATTCCTGAGTACTCAAGTTCCTGAGTGGCTTCCACATAAGCCAATTTTTTAGTTTTAGAGTGGCTTTCATACAAGCCTAATCTCCATATTTTTTGAGTTGGCCAACATTGGCCTAGTTTTTAGCACACATTTAGCTATCCACACCACATTGTCAAATTTTTAGATCATTTCTAAGATTTAGAATCCATCTCATACGACATACTTCTTCATATCGGTATCAGTTCATAGATTCACTTCATGGGGCAGTGATGGAGTCAAAGGGTCAGCCTTTGTATTCTTGAGCCACCTATTTAGAGGGATTGGACACATAATACAAACATCAATTAACACATTTATGACCACCTAGCTTCACTTAATGGGTAATTATGGAGTCAAAGGGACAACATTTATATTATTAAGCCACCCATTCATATGGATTAGACACATATTTCAAACATTAATCAGCACATGCATGATCATCTAGCTTCATTCAGTGGGTGATGATGGAGACAAAGGGCCAACCTTTGCATTCCTAATCCACTTTATATGGAATTGAGCAATTAGCTCCGTTCACGATGTAACTTTTGGTACAATATCATCCAACATTACTCTGCGTTTCTTAGCATCACAATAGGTTTTGTATTGGTTTGTATATCTAATGAGGTATATTCATTCCTTTCTCTTCCTATCTCTCTCTCTCTTACCCAACTTTGTACATTTTTATTTTATATTACATATAATAATAACTGATCTACTCTATGTTTTCCTTTCACAAATTCACACTTGTATAATGTGATCTCTATACACTATCCAACATTACTCAGCATCATAAGTTTTATAGGCTTCACCTTTGTAGGTGGGGCGGGGGGGGAGGGGGGGGGCGGGGCGGGGGAGGCAGCAGGGCGGTTGTGGGTAAATGTATAAAATACAAAAAATTGGTAACTTAAGCATGGCTAAAGACATCCAACCCTTAGGTCCCTCTTACTTACTCTTTAAACCCTCTCAAGCTTGTTTTAACTGATTCCCAGTCATCTGTGACCTTTCAAACTTGACCCTAACAAATCCAAGACCATCTCTTCATGATTAATCCATCCCCCTAGGTCTCATCTGCTCAAGACAATATCACCAAAATTAGACTATAGAACTTGACCCTAGGGTGTCCCCTTTTTAGTGCTCCTATCTAATCATAATTCGAGCCTAAATTCCTATTTTTACCTAATTCTTCTTGTTCATTGTGTCAACCTAGTTCGGTTTCATCCAACCCATGACTAATAGATCCATATATAATCCCATTCAAAGATCATTTGGAAAGGGTTGGCAAATATAATTCAAGCAAGTAAGAATACAATTAAGACCACTCAATCAGTCTTCTTTATTCTTTACATACATCTAGCCTATGCACTTTCAATCTAATTCAAGACCTTACACCAGTCCCTAATCATCTCAAGCTTACATAGTTTTAGCATTTCTTGCATTTCAATTCACTATTGCACAAATCAATATTAAAGGAAGAACTACATATGGATTGATCCCTCCTTAGAGTATTGGTATGTAGGCAGCATGCCCACACATGGGGTGTGAATAATGTCCAATTCATATTACACACACTAACCCCTTTTCCCCATTTGCCAAAGTTTATTTCAATTGCATAGAAGATAGAACTACATGAATAAATAGCTATATAAGGAGATATATTGATAGTGAAGACCTAAAATTTGTTACACATGCTTAAACTGAGTAGGTGAACAAAACCCAAAAAGCTTAAATCCTTAAGACAATAGTACCAAAGAAGGACTATAGTGTCATATCCTAGGGTGTCCAATTATGGTGCTCTTATCTAATCATAAAATAAAGTTCATAATATTATTTTTGATAGTGTCCCAGTCCTGTGCATAAATTTCTAGACCCTATCTTAGTTGAAATAGTCTAGAATAAGCAAGTTTAATTTTCTCTCTCTCACTACTATTTTTAGAAAAGGTCTAATTGCAATTTTATTTCACAAATCAATAGCTTTAATTAGAAATATTATTTACTGATTTATTCTACTCAGACCTATTTATTTAATAAGAATAAAAATCTATTATTCCCAAAAATAATAAATTAGTTTCCAATATAAGATTTGATGTACTTTATATAAAACCAAGTGAGACCTTTTTTACTTGAACAATTGATGTATGGAGTAGACACTCCTTCCTCTCTACAAGCTGAGATAGACATAGGCATTGTTGTTGTAATATCATCTTCATAGGTGATAACAGAGGTATACATTAGTTCTTGTAATTTTGAATTGTAAAAATAGACTTATGTTAATAATTTTAGTACATGTACTTGGGGCAAATATAACTTATGTAAATGTATTATGTTTGTAGTGTTATCCTTTGATAGTTGATAGTCCTAGTTAGATGGTTATTGGGGTAAATTATCATGTTCCTCCTGTATTTGAGACACCTATTAAGACAATTGCACCTACCATTGACTTGATTGAGTGTGAAAAATAGATTGAGCAAGATCGTGAGCTTGCAGTAAGTGCACATGTTTAAATGATTTTTTATTGTAGCTTAAAATTAATTTCTTAACAATTATTTGAATGTATTTTATGTTAATTTCATAATAATTATTGTATTTGAATAGGCTCAACTACAATCTATCTAAGTGTAGGATCCACAGTCAGACCTTGGAACAATCCAAGGCATTATAGGGATCTCTATCTACTAGCAGGGCATCCCAAGGAGAGTCTTCTTTGAGGAAGGCAACAAGAGGGAAGCTATTTGATGAATAGGATGTCTTACACATGAGATGTAATTTTTTTATATGCCTATATGGCAATTGATGCATTTTTGGCATTGTATATGAGTATATGACATTCAACCAACATTAGATACTATATTGGTAGATGTAATTTTTTGTATGTCTATCATGGCAATCTATGTATTATTGGAATTGGACATGTATGTACCTATATTGTATGCCTATCATGGAAATATATATAATTTATATTCAATTTTTATTTCATTTTAGGTTATTGTATAGTGTTGTTTTGATCTTTCAAATTATTATCTATCGGATCTCATATTTAATGTTGTACATGCACAAATGAGGGTTAAAAATTATTATTTTCAATGCTATAAATCTCAGATCTTTCATATTTTTTTATTTCATTATGTGTAGTGAAAATGACTAATGACACTCTTATCACTTAGGCTTAATGACCTTCTTCTCTAACTCATTTCATATATTCCATTCACAAACGTCCTCTCATTATTTCACTATCTTCTCACTAGGCAATCCTCTTAGGTTTCAAACTTAACAAAACTTAATGTAGGTCTCAAGGATTCAGTCTTCTATAATATATTTTCTTACATGGTCAAATCAAACCTACCTTAACCTATTATAAGTGATCAAATGCACTTCAACATTCAATTCCACATATAGGGCACAACAAGGCACCCTACACAATAAGGCACCCTATAGGCCTATGACAGCAACATGGAGTATTAGTTCAATCTCAAATCTCCCATGAATCTTACTTGACAAGATTAATAAATAACTCTTACTTCCCTTTGCAATGTGATTGTTAACCCAAAATAAGGTATAGACAGGGTTTCTATATTCTAGAGGTCAATAGGTCAATAGGTCAATTACTCAATGCCACCTAATAGGTCAGTAGGTCAATTACCACCTAATAGGTCAATAGCTCAAAGTTGTCAAAATTGTCAAAGTTGCCAAAGTTGTCAAAATTTTCAAAGTTGTCAAAGTTATCAAAATTGTCAAAGTTGTCAAAGTTGTCAAAGTTGTCAATAGGTCAATAGGACAATAGGTCAAAGTTGTCAAAGTTTTCAAAATTGTCAAAGTTGTCAAATTTTTCAAAGTTGTCAAAATTATCAAAGTTTTCAAAAAATTTAAATTTTTCAAAGTTGTCAATAGGTCAATTACTCATTAAGTTTCTAGCTCTCTAGTTTAAGTTGTCAAAATTGTCAAAGTTGTATAAGTTTAAGTTGTGGTTTCAAAACTCTTGTTTTAATTCTTCCTGAGTGAAAAATATCACACCAACACATTAAAGGGGGAGTATAATGTCTAGGACCAGGTTCTTGGCCTCCCATCGTGCCTGATCAACAAATATACCACCCATTTTGGCCTCAAGAACACCCTTCTCAATACAAGAAAAATGTGATTTTTTAAGCCTAAGTTCAAACATGCATAAAATGAAAAATATAATTCATTTTTACTAACCATCAGATCCTTCACATATCTCCTTAATCCCTCTAATTTCATTCCAGATCACTCAGGTGGAAGCTTTGATATCAATTTGTTAGACAAGTTACAGTGATGGGTCCAAAAATACAAGTATTTGTCAGTGAATAGGCAACTTTTTGAGCTCCAACTGGCATTTCTAAATATGAGACCTCCACCTATGAATATATAAATTTTATCAAATATAGATAGGCAAATTATATTTTATCACACCACCATGATGTTCAAATCCACCTGTAAGTGAAAAAACACTACCGTTCCAAAGAGCAGAGACACTGACAACAAATGTTGTCAAAGTTCAACTTGTGGTTTCAAAACTCTGATTTTGATGATTTATGAATGAAAAATGACATATAAAACACATATAAAGGGGGATAATAATGTCTAGGACTAGGTTCTTAGCCTCCCATCAGGCCCATTCAAAAAACCCACCACCCATTCTGGCCATAAAAACACCCTTTCCAATACAAGAAAAATGCAATTTTTTAGCCTAAGTTCAAACACACATAAAAAAAATTGTAAGTCATTTTCACAGAGCATCAGATCCCTCACATACCTCATTAATCCCTTTAATCTAACCCTTGAACACTCAAGTGGAATATTTGAGATCAATCTATTAGACAAGTTGCAATGACAGGTCCAAAAATGCAAGTTTTTGTCAGTGAACAAGCAACTTCTCCAGCTCCAATTGGTATTTCTACCTCTAGGACCTCTACCTATGAATATATCACTTTGATCAAATCCATATATTTAAATTACATTTTATCACACTACCGTGATGTTTGAATCCACTTGGAAGTGCAAAAACACTACCATTCTAGAGAGCAAAAACACTGACAACAAATGTTGTCAAACTTCAAGTTATGGTTGTAGAACTCTGATTTTGATGCTTCCTGAGTGAAACCTAACACTGCCAACACATCCAGGGGTCAATAATTATAGGATAAGATTCTTTTCCTCCTATCAGGCCTAATATAAAAATCCACCACCCATCCAACCTTAAGAACACCCTTTCTAATACAAGAAAAATGCATTTTTTAACCTAAATTCAAACATGCATAAAATAAAAAATGCAAGTCATTTATGTGAACTATCAAATCCATCACATGCCTCCTTAAGCCCTCTAATTAAATCTTGGATCACTCATGTGGAAGCTTCAAGATTAATCTGTTAGACAAGTTGCAGTGATGGGTCCAAAAATGCAAGTTTTTATCAGTGAACAAGCAACTTCTTGAGCTCCAACTGGCATTTTTACCTCCAAGACCTCCACCTATGAATTTATTACTTTGATCACATCTATATTCTAAAATTAGATGTTATCACACCATCATGATCTTTTAATCCACTCAGAATTGCATTTTCACTATGATTCCAAAGAACAAAAACACTGACAACAAATGTTGTCAAAGTTCAATTTGTAGTTGCATAACTCTTATTCAGATGTTTCTTGAGTGAAAACTGACACCTCCAACATGTCTGAGGTGATGCATAACATCTAAGACTAGGTTCTTGACCTCCTGTTAGGCCTGATCGACAAACCCACCACCCATTTTGGCCTCAAGAACACCCTTCTCAATACAAGAAAAAATGCATTTTTTAAACCTAAGTTCAAATACCCATAAAAACCTAGATTTATCTTAGCTTGAAGAATATAGAATTATTTATTGATAGTGCCAACCATGTGAAGGTGGAAGCTTATCTACCACCACTAACCTAAAAAAAAAATTAGTAAGCAATTAAAAATTAAATTTATATATCTACTACCTAGAAAATAAAAAAATATTTGGTAAAATTCATTACATCTACATTTGAAAAGTCAACTACCTCTGTATTATAATCCAATGAACCACTAGGATCTGCTCTAACCTTGATAGTATCAATAATAAATTCATGATCTGACTCCCAAACTTTCCATAGTTTCATGTTTAATGACCTCCCATGATATTTTTGTAATTGAATATTCGTTGCAAGAATTAAATTTGAATAATGTAATATCTTCCTGTGTGTTTCAAACTCTTCAAATAACCATTGATCTAAATTTTATATAAGATATCTTCGAAACTAAGTTCCAGTGACTACCACTGACCCAATAGGATAGTTAATGTTTTCTCCAGCTGTAACTAGGGAAGTCAATTTTTTTTCTCTTTACACACAAACACAAGTAGTAATCAATGCTTTCTTCATTATCCTCATCTGTAATAACTAAAAAAATATGCCCTATATCACAAAAAAATAGTTTTAGTGACAATATGAAGATATATAAATAATGAGAATAAATTTTACATAATGAAAAATATTCTACCTAGCTACACTAGATTAGATACATGATCAAAGTCATCTGATGATGTCATATCTATAAGTTACAATGTTTTTGGAACCTAATATGTTTTTATTGGAATTAGAAGTTTAAAACATCAATCATTTACCCACTCTTGTGACTCACACTCATTCCAAACAGAGTCCACGTATGCAAAACAAAAACATGCCAAGTGTCTCATATGAATAATCCAAGAACTTGCATTTGAGCTACGAAATGAGTGGAGGTCACTTGAACTTGTTAGAGTCATACAATCTTCATATTTTTCCAAGTGTTCTTACTTCATTGACAAGAAATATCTATTAACAGTAGAATTTAGTTGAGCACCATGACACATATTATTACACCATCCAACAGTAATTTTTGCATCTATCAAATGAACACCCTCTTCAAATTGCAACTTCTCCCTTGCAATAGCTTTTTTTACACATGCTCCATCACATTCATGCTCCCTTTTTCCATGGTCAACCTCAGTGAAACTCCAAATGTGTTCTACACTAGTGGTAATGTGGATCCTTCTCAACCAATAAAACATCCATGCATTTTTTAAATATGATGTGTAATTGTCTGGCCAAATGTAATGTTGATTGAAAGTAATGTTCCTTTGACTCAACTGTTTACATAACTTCTGAAAATAACCTTGCACATACTATGAACAATGTGATTTGTCATTGTTGATATAGAAATGGTATTCCCTTAATATTTTTTGTTGTTGCTCTGTACTATCAGGTGCATGCATGAATGTTATATGAACGAATATGCCAACTTGTGATGAGTTGTAATACTATGATTGGACTTCCATTTGGGGTTTGAATGTGTAATTATTAGTAAAATCAACTACTGAAACAATGAAACCAAGTGGGAATGTATCCTTACATATATTGAATGTTCATCCAACCATCTAGCCCTATGTGTATGCTTTGCATAGTCATAAATGATCTTTTCCCTAAATTTGATGAAAAATTTAGAAACAAGTATCTTTTTTGTAACAAGCTCACACATTTTAGATCTTTTGCCATCTTTTACTTGATAAGTCACTAATTTATATTTTCTTAAACAAACTAATTCCTATTCAATTGCACTTGTAATCTCCTTATGGATATATTTTTTTAAATTTGGCAATCCACATAAATGCTACAATTTCCGTTTAAACATGATTTGTTATAAAATAATTGCCCATCCGATCTTTTGCAAAAGATAGTTGGAATAAATTCCCTAGCTGATTTTGGTGGAAATTCAATGCCACACTCCTACAAAATGTTAGTATGTAAAGTACAATGAGTGTGGTGAAAAACATCATGGTTCATTGAAAATTCAACTTATTACCTACAACAATAAGTGGTGTGTGTGATTTATTTTAACATAAAAAGGTTTTGCCATCTCAAAATATCTTTGAAAAATAGAAATTTGTGGATGTTTTTCTAAAAAGTTAAAATAAAATTATGTTTGAGTCACATCTAATAATTTTTTTGGATACATTTCACAATTACGATAACCAACTCTTCTTTTCACAACATCTCTTGCATTGGGTGAAAATCTTGTATTATCTTTCCAAAATTGAGCAAGTATCTCTTTGAGAGTATCAGATATAGCCTTGTCCTTTTGTGGAATTCTACCAAAGAATGCCCATAACTCATTGATATTAGTTTCATTTAGTCTTTCATGTATTTCAATTGCTTTCATTATTGTTTTTCTATTTATATTAAGTGTTTGACTTGTTTTTGAAACCATTTATTTTTTATCTGTTTTGTCACTTACTACACAAGTTGTAAGTATATGCCAGGTAACATTACAATATTTGGTGTATGATTTCAGGCCTACAGTATGGATGCATCATGTATATTTTCAAAAAAATTATCATTTTCATCATCCATGTTAGATGTTCTTAGTCCTAATGTGTACATTGTAGGTCTCATCATAACCAATTTTATCAATGAAACAAATAATTGGCATCTTTGACTATCATACTCCAAATTATGAAAGAAAATATCCCAAATTTGTTGATACAATCTTCTTGAATGGTGATCAGACATTTTTTTATGCATTGGTTTTAAAATATTTTCATCGACTTCAATTAAGTACTTGTCTTTTCTACGCACAATTTTTAGAGGTGTTGGTAATGTTGGAATTTGTTGAGAGGGTGTTTCAAAACCATTATTACTTTCATTGTTTAGAGGTGGGATGAGATTAAATTCTTCATTATAAATTTATTCATTATATGTTTCCATGAAATTTTCTTGATGGTTAATTTCATCATTATTTGTTTCCATCAAATTTTATTCATTCATGGTGGGTGAAGCATCATACATAGACTCATCATCAACAAAAGTAAAAACTTGGAACTTTGAATGGGAACTTCCAACATTAACTAATTCATTATTTTCAATTTCATTATTATTCATTTCATTATGGTCAATCTCATTATTATTCATTTCAATATGGTAAATTTCAATATTATTCAATTGATTATAGTCAATTTCATCATTGCTTAATTCATTATCATCAATTGGCTCATTATCTATGGCATTTGGTTCATCAAGATTAGGATTTGTACCTTGTTTACAATAAATCCTTCACATTTGTAGCTTGTGTTTCACTCTAAATTATTGTAATTCCTTTAGTGTTTTATTCTTCAACAACTTCCTCTTCCTCTTTGAACACAATCCAGAACCCATCAGAAGGAACAATTGAGAACTTTTTAAAGGTGGGGTCAGGTACATAGAAGTATGTAGAGAATATTTGTGGGGATAGAAGTCTTGATTTGGGATAAAATAAGTCATTGATAAGTGAGCTTAATCTAAAATAATAATAACATGATCATGTTATATAACATGATCATTTTATTACATAACAAGATCGCTTTATGTTTTTTATAAGGTCTCATTCCATCCAACCCATTGAGAAGCTTATATTGACAATAATGTGCTCACATTATTATCGATATAAGCTTTGGGTTGGTAATTGGAAATGAGGACCGAGTATTGCCTATGTTAATAATAGTGTGATCGCATTGTTAAATAACATGATCATGTTATACTTAATAAAGATAAGGGATTATGGATTGGGGATTAAGGCATTAGTGCATAGGGTTTATAGATTGGGGATTGGGGATTGGGGATTAGGTATTAGGGATTAGGGATTAGGGGTTATAATTTATTTTTTAGGGATTAGGGATTATAATTAAGGTCCAAATTTAAGGTGCATGGCTATTGGGACCTTTCCCCTAGAATGGCTTCGATTTATGGATACTCACATCACTCCCTGTGTTAAAGCCCATGATTTTGAATTGACATTGCAATGGAAGGGAAATGACTCCCCATAAATTGAAAGGATGTGTGTATTTAATAAAATAATAGGTAACATGATTTTATGACATACGTGGCATGAAAATGTTTTTGGGCACATTTCCCAAAGTCCATTAAATGCCATATCACTTATAGTTTCAATTTTTTAGTGGTCAGCCAAAATGTTTCCCAAAGTGCATTAAATGACATATTATTTCTTAAGTCATTTTTTTTCCTAATACTTGGAGAAAGAATCTCTAAGCACGTGGAATCCCCAAGAAATAATAAAAATTCATTAATAATAAAATGTGTTTTTGGGTTGTCATTATACCCTAGATGTCATCATGTAGATTGAGTGAATTAGTCAAATGGGGCAATCAGTCATGTGATTTAGGCCAAATTGAGCCCTATGAACTTAATTCTTAGTCTATAAATGATGTTAATTCAAGGCTAAAATGATTGGTTCAAGGTTTAAAGAGTTTATATTTATGGTATAGAGTTTAGGGATTAGGAACTTGAAGGATTAGGGCTTAGGGTATAGGTTTAAGGGTATATTTATATAATCATGTATGTAATTGGGGTAAATTTGGGAGCCTTGAACCTATATCTATGATTACAGAATGTGAATTTGGGATCAATTATCCCCCACATCATCATAGATTGATCCTACGAAGTCAATTGTGGTATGAATGATGCAATTTTAACCAAGTTCATTCTTTTGAACCTAATTCTTACTATATACATGTATATATATAGTAACCTAGTTCATCCTTTTTAACCTAATTCTTACTATATATATATATATATATATATATATATATATATATATAGTAACCAAGTTCATTCTTTTGAAACTAGTTCTTACTATATATGTATACAAGATGTTAATTGGGGATAAATTTATTGGTTTAAGGTTTAGGGTCTATAATTTAAAGGGTTTGGGGTTTAGGTCTTATGGCTTAGGGTTTAATGTAAATGGTACATTGTTTAGGGTTAAATTTAAATGTTACAAGGGAACTTAGGGTTTAAGATATCATATATAGGTTCTAATCACTAAGGTAATTGAAGAACATTTGAGCTGCTTATGACACCTATTTGTGACTTGATTACCTTCATGTTTGCAATTTTTATAAAAGTAGGGTTAATTAATCCATGCACATGTTGTATAAATGTTATACAATTGATTGAGACATAAATTTTGTTTAGGGGCTCAATTTTTCCTAGATCACATAGGGAATTACACAAATTGGCTAATTGAATCAATTCATGATAGAAGATCAATCTTTTGATTTTTCCGTAAATCATTTCTTGCTATTGAAGGGATTCAAATTTGCCTCAAATGCCTTCTCGATTAAAATAATCAACTAGCTCCTCCTCTTTGGTTAATTATGTCAAAGGGGCTCGAAATAGCCCCAATTTACTGAACAGATGCATAGCTAGATTGGTACTCCAAAGGCTTTAGCCATAGGTTTAAAAAGTGCATTTTATGACATCTCATGATTAAATCAATTATATAGTAATGCATGTATTTTTGTGGCATGTAGTGGGCATTAGGGCATAGGGATTACAATTTATGTTTTAGGGATTAGGGATTAGGGCATAGGGTTTAGGTTTAAGGACCTGTATATTAATGTCTAATCATTAGATATGCCATGTGTTCAAACCAAATTCTTACTATAAAGGATGTTAATTAAGACTAAATTGAAGTTGGTAAATAGGTAAATTAAATGGTTTACAATTTAGGGTATAATGTTTAGGGTTTATGGTTTATGGCTTCTAGGTTTTAATGTATATACATGGTTTAGGGTACATAGGGTCAATCGCAAAGATAATTGAGGACAATTTGAATCACTTGGACCCATTTGTGACTATAGATTGTGTTTTTGGGTTGTCATTATACCATGGATGTCATCGTGTAGATTGAGTGATTTAGTTAAATGGGGTAATCAGTCATGTGATTTAGGCCAAATTGATCCCTTTGAACTTAATTCTTAGTCTAAATTATGTTAATTTGGGATAAAATGATTGGTTCAAAGTCTAAAGAGTTTATATTTATGGTTTAGAGTTTAGGGATTATGAAGTAAAGGGATTAGGGCTTAGGGTATATAAGGTACAATCATGATGGTGATTGGGGAAATTTGATCTCCTTGAATGTAGATATGTGAGTAAACAATGTGAATTTGGGATCAATTATCCCCCACATCATCATAGATTGAGCCTATGAAGTCAATTGTGGTAATGATTGATGTAATTTTAACCAATTTCATAGCTATGAACTTATTTCTTACTATATATAAAGGATGTTTATTGGGGATAAATTGATCCTAGTGGCCTACTAAGCCTCAATGTAAGTAATTTCATCCATATGATATCAATTGGGGATCTAAGTGCTCACCATATTAAAAAAATAAGTATTTTTTCAATTTGATATGTAATTCGGTCTAAAGGAGCCATATGCAAGGAATTACATTCATATATAATGGAAATTGGGGATATGATGGCATACCATATTGAACCAATCAAGTATTCAGTTCCAGATGATACATAATTGAGGCCAATTGAGTCTTGGCCAAGGAAATGCACGTCAACACAATTTTAATTAGGGCCCTAATTGCACACCTTATTCAAATAATTGAGTGTTTCATTGAATATGATATGAAATCAGGACCAATTGAACCCTCTATAAGGAATTACATCCATCTAAGTTGTCAACTGAAAGAATATTTGGTTCAATATGATCTATGAAATTTAGTCCAAACAAGCCTTGTGTAAGAAATTTAATCCTTCTACTCTCAATAGGGGCTCTATTGGTCCCAAATACATAACATATTGAATCAACCAAGTATTTAGTTTAGTTGAATATGAAATTATATCCAACCAAGGCTCATGCAAGTAACTATTAGAGGTACAATCTACTAAGAGGGGGGAGTGAATCAATGATGGCAAACAATCCAACTCAATTACCAAACCCTTACAATTAATTTAAGCATCCATGAAGCATACAGATTATTCATAGCAGTGAATAATGAACATAATACAAGATCACATACACAACATAAGGTCTACGTGGGAAACCCTCTTGGGGAATAAAACCCACTCTCAATCCTGCAAACACATGGACTATTATCCTATAATATGATCAAAAACAAAAGACTGATCAGGTCCTTTTATCAGGAACCTTCAACCAAGTCCTTTAGATCAAAGTTATTTTAGTGAAACCCTATTTCACAAGGAGCAACTACCCCTAAGAAATATCAAGTCCTTTAGATCCTCCTTGAGATGAATACTTTCACCTTAGAACTGATGTCTATAATAATTAATGATGAACCTCTTGATTAACTGACCCCTGTATAACTCTTTCTCAAACAAGCCTCTCACATAGGTAGATCTCTTTACACAACTTCACACTACAAGATATTTATATTATCATTAAAACCATAACCTACAAGTCATACACATAGTCAACCAATTGTTCTACTCATTAACTCCACCAATAGGCACACTACCTATCCTTCACTCCACAAATCACACACAAGCCTTTTTTCCATCTCTCCCAAATCTCTCTAATCTAAAATATAGAACCCAACACATTTGATTCCACTATATATAGATCAATCATGAAATAATAAGATCATAATATTTCATGTCAGCCACAAAACATGCCTTTACCCTTAAGTAATATCATATGGGCCACACTTAGACACTTTCCCCTTTCACAATAGATCTAATTCACTTTTAGGTCCTATGGAGACCCAATCACCCATTTGATACACCTCCAAGAAAATTAAGAACACAAAACCATTTTACAAATACAAAATTCCACTCCTTATGTCCCCTAGGACATCCTTAAAATATCACAGTCACCAAAACACTCGTATGTTAAGTCCAATTAGCTCAAACACTTCTATGTTCACACAATCATTAAAAAATAAAAACATAGTCAACTTATTAAGAATTTTTCATATGTAAGATAGATTGATCACACCTCAAAAATACTCATAGACCAACCCATTGATTCCACAATACTCCCCAATAGCCAATTCACTAAGAAATATCAAAACTACAAATACATGAGCTCGAATATCCTTCTCGAGTCACTTGCAGAATATATATGAAAACATAGTCAAATTTGGAGCTCATAACTCTATTTATACACACTCCTAGATCTTCAAATCCATATAGCCAAATGTGCCTTGGAGTTCTCTACATATTTTCTTTTTACTAAATGAGCAAATTTGACTTCTATTGAAAGTTATGGTCTAAAAACCAAACATTAGTCATTCTTTCACAAATTCAAATATTCAAATGCAAATGGTCACAATTAATCTTCAAACACTAAGCTTGAATCTCATGAACTCTCATCTTAGGATCAATCTTGCATCATCGATCTTTATTTATCTTTAACATATAAGCACCAATGCTCAGTCATTAAACTTCTGTTACTTTGACCTCATCTCATTCTATCTCAAAATATTGACTCGATACACTCTGTCGATCTCTATGGATCAACCCAGTCTTTAACGATCAACGCTCACCATTCAATCAAATGTATGAATGCCCACCAATTTTTGGATTCTTATCTTGTGCCTTTATTTAAATGTTAAACATCATGGACATGTCCTCATCTTATTGCCTCCTAACTCCTTGGAGCACTCGTGCACCGTCGATCTTGCTCGAGCTTTAAAACCTTCAAAAAAAGACTATGGGGACCCCGTCAATATGCATGAATATCCATTTTTTCACCACAATAACATCTTCTATGCTTACCTGTAGGATCTCAAATTTAGAATAGATGATCTCCTTCCTTATGAGAATCTAACCATATAACTCATTGCTCCTAAAACTTTCATGTGTGTGAGATACAATTCCATAAAGTTCCTTCTCATAAACTTCTATCATAGATCCAAGCATGTTTAAATCTACCTAGGAGGCCAACTTTGATCATATGTAGCTTTTATCACGCTTCAGTGCATGGTCTCAAACTTAGCACAAATTATTTATACTCAAAACTAAACAAACCCATATGATCAGATTATATTGACACCTTCACACATTTAATATATTGCACCATTAAAATGCTCTCTCGACTATTTCTGCCACACTACAAAATTTGTTAAGTATGGGAAAACATAATTAATTTGCCTGGGAGCCCAACTTTGCACATCTATATCTTTTGATATGTTACATTGCATGATCTATAAATTAGTGAAAATAAACTAAGTCAAAAACTCAACAAACCTATATGATCACCTTCACCTAAAACATCCACATGTGTAAGATATTATATCATCAAACTGCTTACTCAACTCTTTCTGGCCATATTGCAAATTTGGCTAAGTATGGGAAAATACTGAAATCTATCTTAGAATCCAACTTTGTACCCTCATATCTGTGACTGCACTTCGATGCATTACATGATATCTAGTGCATAAAAAATAGGGATTACAATGATCACAACCATATGACCATCTCCCCTTGACTCCTTCCCACATGGTAATGGTGATGTCATTAAATTGTCAACTCATATTTTCTACCACTGGATCCAAAGTATCTAGATGAAAAATATGATCAACCAAATGAAATCTACTTGTGCACATAAGCTCTAAAAGAATGGATCATATTTTATAGGACCCCTTGCACATGTTCAAAGCTCCACATGCATCCCTAATCCTCTCAATCTATGTCAATACTGAAGATCAGCCAACCATACATAAAACATAATAGAACAAGCATATTGTACATTTTGTCATACAAAAATAAGCACATTGCACACTTTGTCATTATCAATTAGACTATCAAGGTACTTCATCCACTCACCAAGGAACCTCTATGACACTATCATGAAAACTCTCCAATAATCTCCCCCTTTGTCATTGATGTCAACACCCATCAATAAAGTAATATATAACTCACCTTCTCTCTCTTCAAAGCACTCTTACAATAGGAACTTTCTCCCCAACTATAACTTTATCCCCTTTTGACATAATGACAAAGTGGGCACACACTGATCCTAAGGACATAAAAAGTCTAAAAAAATAGGAAAGGACCATCTTAGAAAGATGAAACAAACTCCCCCTTACCTTGAGCCAACCTCTTCTTGTCTTGACAACTTCATCTTGCTCCAAGCCAATACTTTCTTCAACTAAGCACTGTAACTAATGAAGAAAGAACACATAAAACATTGAAATATAATGGAACTTACCAAGAGACATTTGAGAGGGACTCCCCCTAATATTTTCAAGCCATTGCACCATTTTAGCATCTTTAGATCTCCACACATCATGAATAACCACCACACAGGCTTACCAGCCTTCTTTCTCAAGACACTTCCATAACCACCAACTTTGCATATGCACTATAAAAAATAGGAAACATGTACTGAACTAACATAAGAACATACCTTTAGATACTCATACCTTTCTCTTTTTGGATAAACTAAGCAAAAATCACTTTTCTTCAAACTCGGACAGTCTAGCCTCCTTGTAGCTCTACCTAAGCCTTGCAAAGCCTGTAATTTTTAGTAGACATAAATTCAAGACCTTAAACTCCATATCTGAAGTACTCTCATATGCCCCCTCAAGCAAACCAATTTTTAGTACCAAGATCATCCTCTACAACATACTTACTTCACCAACCAACTATCTAATTAGGTTTCCAACTTGATAAAAACTTGAATAATATGATAACCATAAACCTTCAATTCTCTGTGAAGCTTGAGCTGACCACCCATTTAGCCCATTAAACATATTAATAAGCCTTAGATCTCAACTCATAAGGCAAACCACTTTCTTAGTATAGCCCAAAACCCTAGAATCTTAAAAATAAGTAGGGTCAACAAACCTCCTTTTGGTCAACACACACCTCTAAAATTACTTCCACACCTAGAAACACCCATCACACACTTCTGTAACAAGATTTGATCTTTCATATCTTTGGGAACCAATATACCCTATAACCCATTTCAGACATGTTTACCCTTAAGCCAAAAATTGAGAAAACTGAGAGCACTCAAAAATTATTCAATTGGCACATACATTCCTTCAAACCTCAAAAATACCTAGAACACACCACAACCAAATTCATAGACCTTTTTTAGCACCAAAAACTTCTTGATATTTGCATCAATCTCAACAAGCCACCTGGAACCTTCAATATGTCCCTACAGATTTTTCCAACTAAAAGACACCACAACAACACTTGCTTCTCCATTTGAAAGGAGTCTCTTAAGAATCATAGATAGAGACACCCATTATACCTTAATTCTCTAAAATAAATACAAATCCTCATATTCCTCTTCCTCTTTGCTCAGATGATACTTATGGTTCTTCTTCTTCTTTGGATTTAGAGAAACAACTTCTTTAACTAATACAATATTCTCCTTTTCTTGTATAATTGGATTATCAATACATGGAGATAACATAGATTCATGGCATACATCTACATCTGAATAATTTCCTTGCATCATAGATTCTCATCATTAGGCACTTATTCAAAAATAGCATGATATTCATTTGGATCCATACAAAACTCAGAGTTAGCCTCATCTAGCACCTTGGTCTTCCTTTTGAGATTATTCTCTTCATTCTCAACATGAGGAGACAATGAGACCTATTGAGACTCTTCAACTTTAGAAGCATTCTCTACCATAGCAAAAAAATTACTTGGACCTACAGTCTCATCATGACTCATAATTACCACCTTCGGTTTCCATGTATTAACTTGTCTTCTTTCTTACACTCTAGGAGCCTGATAAAGCCTATTCTATCTTGTAGGCCTTTGGTTGTAGAATTTATCAATGTGACCTCTCTATTCACAATTAAAGCACACCAAACTTTTTGTAAAAACATCTCTTTGCCTTTCTAGATTTGGACAATATCTTACAATGTGTCCTAGTTCATAACAATTGTAGCACTCAATATCTCTTGAAGGAAACTCAGCTTGTCTTACCTTAAGTGGATAATGTTTTGCATAGTGTCCAACATCATGACAATTGAGGCACTTAACCTTGCTTACACCTTTTGACTGATGACCCCAATCATAGTTTTAAGCAAATTCATTCTTAGCAGGTATTCTACATTCTCTATCTATATACCCAAATATATTATAAGTATAGCAGTAACCATTGAAATTTACATACCTCATGGAATTTGGTTGTTTGATCTGATTTGTCTTTATTCTACCAGGACTTTCATTCCTTAGCTGACAATTCTTTTTTCAAAGGCTAATCCACCTTGTTCACATTAGTCTTCATCTTGTTTTGAGTTACAATCTTTGGTTCTTATTTGTATCCAAGACCAGTCTTATCACTTATATGCTTTTGATCATTCAAAATGTTATCTAGATTACTTGATCTCTTTTCAAATCTCATAAATGACATTATCTTACTAGATACCTTTTTCAACCCATATTTTAATGACTAATTTTTAATTACATACCTTGCACATTCATCTTATTTGGATTTTAAGCTTGTAGACATGATTTCCAATCGATAACTAAGATGTTTGACCATATCTTCATGCTCCTTGACATCTTCATTCACTATTAGGTCAAACACACTGAATTGTTCCTCAAATTATTTGAGATTAGATTTCATATTTTTATTGATCTTATTCTCAATCTTTAGTTCTTCATGGGCATTAGCCAATGTAGTATCATAGTCCACCTCATCTTCATCATCATCTAAATCACTCCAAGTAGGCCTTTCTGATGTGAGCAACTTCCTTGCTCAAGCATGAATAGAGCTTTATCTTCAATAGAATCATTATCTTCATGATCATATATTGATTCACTGTCTTCACTCTTATTTGATGAGTTGATATCTTCATTGGTGTATAGACTCTTATTGTTAGTGAAGTACTTCTTTTTGTTATCAAACCTTTTGAATCCCTTCTTGATTTTATTAGATGATTTAATAATTTTGGTAATATTGATGTATTATTCTTAATTTAGTTGAAAGGTCTGAATAGTAAAATTAGTAAATAAAGATGCAATTATTAAGTTACTAATTTATATAATTTGATTTCAGTTTGAACTTTTCTAAAAATAGTAATAAGGGAAAGAAAACAAGACTTAGCTAGAAAATGACTAATATGACTGAGATAGAGGCTAGAATTCACTGTGCAGGACTGAGACACTATCACAAATCAAGATCTAGACTTCATTTTATGATTGGACAAGAGTGTCAAAAATAATAAACCCTAGTCTCTGGTGCTATAGTCCACTTCTACCATTATTATGCAGGAGACTTGACCTTTCTAGGTTTTATTCATTATGTTCGTGAGACCCTGCCTGTGAAATTTTGACTATTGGATGTCCACAAAACTCTTTGTAGAGCTGATTTTATCTTTAAACCCTAGAATCCATTATGCTTTGACTAATTTTAAGAAAGAGGGGGGCTTAGTGGGTGTAATATTCGCTGAACATGTATCCATATCCTTGGTGTGGGCATGTTGCCAACATACCAATACTCTGAAGAGGGATCAAGCCATATGTTCTCCCACTTGATGTGCTTTGTGTAATAGTGTATATGAAAATTAAAAATGCTAAACTGAGTGTGCTTGAGGTGACTATGGATTGGTATAAGGATTTGGATAAGCCATAAATGGTATTGGATGGATATATGTAGAGAATAGGGAAATATGATTGAGTAGTCTTTCTTGTATTCTTGCTTGCTTTATGATATTTACCAACCCCTTCTAAATGAACTTTAAATAGGATTTTATAGGGATATATTGGTCATGGGTTGAATGTATTCATGTTATATTGATAAGAAGAAGGATAGGAACTGGAAAGAAATGACCATTTGGGCTCAAAATGTGATTGGACAAGAGCACCAAAAATGGGACACCCTAGGGTCTGATGCTATAGTCCAAGTTGAGTGCTATATTCCTAAGCTAATAAGACCTAGGGGGAATAAATCTATCCTAAAAATAGGAGTCTAGCTCAATTGAGATTAGGTATGAAAGGTTATGAATGATTGTGAATTAGTGAAAAGATGCCTATGAGGGTCACAAAAGTAAGCAAGAGGGACCTATGGGATGGATGTCACAAGTCACACTCAAGTTACTAATTTTCACATTTTATAAGAATACATTTCCCCCACTTATTTTATTGATTCAACAAAGTGAAATACTAGGATAAAGGAAAAATAAAAAGCACACCTGAACTTACCTACAAGGGTGAAGCTCATGAAGTTATTGTGATGCTAGGTGTGTATAAAGAGAGCATGATGTGAAATGTGAATCTGTAAGAGAAAACAAAGAGTAGACCAGTTCTTATTAGATACACTATATCTAAAGTAAGAATGTAAAAATCTAGGTAAGAGAGAGAGGAAGAGAAAAGAATGAATACACCTCATCGGGTACGTAAACCAATACATAATTTGTTGTGATGTTGAGTGATACTAAGTAATATTAGATGATGTTGTACCAAAAGTAATATCACAAATAGAGCTGAGTGCTCATTTTCTTGAGAGTGGCTCAAAAATTCAAAGTCTAGCCCTTTAGCTGTATCGTTACCCACTAAGTGAAGCTTTATGATCATGCATGTGTTAATTAATGTTTGGACCATGTGTCCAATCCCTCTAAGTAGGTGGCTCAAGAATACAAAGGCTAGCTAGTCCTTTAGTTTCATCATTGCCCCATGAAGTGAAGCTATAAACTAATACCGGCATGAAATATGTGTTATATGAGATATCTCTTGAATCCCATGAATGTACTTTGATCTGACAATGTTGATGTGGATAGCCAAATGTATGTTAGAAACTAAGCCACTCTTGGCCACTTCAAAAGATAGAGATTAGGCTTATATGAAAGCCACTCCAAACTGATTCACTATGTTGATATGAAATCCCCTCCAAAATGTGGAAGTTAGGCTTGTATGAAATCCACTCCAAAATGACTCTAACCACCTATAAATAAAATAAGGCATGTAACTACTAAGAATGCCTAGGTAATACTGAACTTGAAAAGAAAAGAAAACAAATGTGTCATGTACATTGCCCCCAATCACTGGTGTCTAGAACATGGATTCCGATATGGAAGTTATACCAACTGCCATATCTAAAAATAAAAGTGAGATATATCATGTTGCACATGATGCTCCTTATATCTAGATTCTCTGAGTAAAAGTGTACTAAAAACTATTGATTTTGAACTGGTCTAACTATGCAAAATTGTAGATGAACCTACTTTTTATCTACTTCTAAAAAATCTAGTTTTTTTATTGCTTGGATAGGAGCACCAAAAATAGGACACCTTGGTGTTCAGTGTTATTTTCCTTGTCCATAAATTTTGTCATTTTCTAAAAGTAAAAATTGTTTTGGAATCGTCACTAGTTTTTGGTTTGTTTTGCCTAGCTTAAACTCTAATTGTTGTTTTGAGTGTTTTGAAATTGATTTTTTGATCGATAGGAGCTATGATATTTATGAAAAAACCTCTATTTGTTTCCCCCTCTTCTGAGGGTAGGAATGAAGACCATAAAATTACTACCTTTAGAAGAAATATCCCTGCAACTATGTTATACTGTAAGAATACATGATATAACAATGATAATCGATAAGATATCTCAAGATATAGCATGGTTTGTAATGAGAGATTGTTAGGCCAATATGGGTATGCCTAGATAGATATAATAATATAATAATATGTGCAATGTATTGAATTTAAATTAGAATTAGAAGTCTGGTTAGTTGTTAGTTGGCAAGGAGGGATGGAGCATGATGTCCATCATGGCATCCAAGATAGCAAGATAATGCATGATGTGGATCATGGCATTACAAATAATGAAAAGTAAACAAGCAACAAGAACACAAGACAAGAAAAAAGAAGTGTACAAGAGTGGCCAAGGGGCCAAGTAAACAAGGGACATGGGCACATGTCACTCAAATTGGAAAGCAAGCATACAAGGCATGTTCAAATGCCACCTACACATACATTTGAAGACAAGTAAGGTTGGCGTGAAAGCCACAATCACATGGAAAAGTAAAATTAAAGGACATTAATATGAAATTTTTGAAAATTACTATGAAATTTTAAAATTTAAAGTGAACTTTTGAGTTAGATATGCAAGTAAAAAATCAAAAAATTATTAGAAAATTACTGGGAAAATATCAGGACCTAGTATGGACAACTAAGGTTTGAAAAAAAAATTAAATTACTATGAAATTTTAAAATGTAATGCTAATTTATTATTTTATTATTCAAGTAAAAAATCAAAAAAATATACAAGAAATCAGTAGAAAATTTACCCTAGGGTTTCTAGGGTTTTTATGTGTAAACAAAGTAAGTCAGGTTCACCAAATGATTTAACAATTTTAGGATTGGTGTATTATTCCTAATTTAGTTAAAGGTTATAAGTAGTAAAATATGTAAATAAATATACAATTATTAATCTACTAATTTATATAATTTTATTGTAATTTAAACCTTTTTAAAAATAGTAATAAGGGAAAGAAAATAAGACTTAGCTGGAAACTGATTGATACGACTGAAACAGAGACTAAAATTCATTATGAAGGACTAAGACTCTATTGTGAATTAAGATCTAGCCTTTGTTTTATGATTGGATAGGAACATCAAAAATGGGGCACCCTAGGCTCTGGTGCTATGTCCACTTCTATCATTGTTATCTAGGAGACCTGAGCTTTTTGGGTTTTGTTTGATATATCTGTGAGACCCTGTCTGTGAAATTTTGATTGTTGGATGTCCACGGAACTCCATGTAGAGATGATTTTAGCTTAAAACCCTAGACTCCATTTTGATTTTACCAATTTTAAGAAATATGGGGGGTTAGTGTGTATATGATTCACTAAATGTGTATACACACCCCTTATGTGGGCACGCTACCTACATATCAATACTCTGAAAAGGGATCAAGCCATATGTAGTTTTTCCACTTGATGTGCTTTGTGAAATAATGTGTATGAAGATGTAAAATGATAAACTAAGTGTGCTTGAGGTGACTAGGGACTGGTGTAAGGATTTGGATAAGCTATAAATGGTATTAGATGGTTGTATGCAAAGAATGGGGAAATATGCTTCAATAGTCTTGCTTATATTCTTGCTTACTTTGTGATATTTTCCAACCCCTTATAAATTAACTTTAAATGGAATTTTATAGGAATATGTTGGTCATGAGTCAAATGTATTCATGTTAATCTGATAAGGAGGATAGAAATTGGAAGGAAATGATTATTTGGGCTTGAAATGTAATTGGATAAGAGCACTAGAAATAGGACACCCTAGGGTCTGGTGTTATAGTCCAAGTTGGGCACTATAGTCTTGAGCTTATAGAACTTAGAGGATGGATTTGTCCTAAAAAGAGGAGTCTAACTCAACTGAGATTAGGTCTGCAAGGCTATAGATGACTGGGAATAAGTGAAAAGATGCCTATAAAGGTCATAAAAGAAAGAAAGAGGGACCTATGGGATGGATGTCACAAGTCACACTCAAGTTACCAATTTTTGCATTTTATATGACTACATCAGACTTAAAAGATCTCTTGTTATCATCATGACCTTGATTATGTTCTTCATCATCATCCTTCTTATACTTATGAGGGCACTTATTAGTAAAATTTCATATCTCACCATAGTTGAATCATTTGAGGGGTAGCTTACCTTTATACTTTCCTGAGCTAGTTCTCAATTTTATTGAAATCAAAGCAATTAGTTCATCCTCATCAATATCAAGAATGTCCTCCTCCTTGAGTTTCTTACCTTGGAACTTCTTCTTTGTCTGTATTTTAGTCTTGAAAGTTGCTTTCTTCTTTGGAGGTATATCATCATTCTTCCTCATCTCATAGGTAGTAAGGGTGCCATGCAATTGATCCATCTTCAACTAAGTAATATCATGACTCTCTTCTATAGCAAATACTTTCAGATCAAACATGGGGGATAGAAAACTTAATACGTTTTAAATATTAGTTTCTTCAAGATTCTCTCCAAGACCTCTAATGATATTCATAACCTCATCAACTTTATGAAGAAAGGATACCATAGTATCTTCTTTGTTCATCTTGAAACTTTCAAATTATCTTCTATGAGTCTATAACTTTTCCAACTTAACCTTTGAATATCCTTCAAAAATAGTCTTCAATTTATCTCATAATTCCATGGTAGATATACAATGAATTACTTTGGTGAACTCAGTTTCTGTAAGACCAAAAGTGATGGCATTCATTGCCTTAGATTTTTTCTCAAACATCTTCTTGTCTTCAATACTAGATGGGGGAATAGATGGAACAACATAACCATCCACAACAGATTACCAAACATCAAACCCTAAGGACATAATATATGTCCTCATATTGGCACTCCAAAAAGCATAATTAGATCTATTGAACATCGGTGCTTACTTAGTAGAGAAACCACCTTGCATATTATGACTAGCCATTGTACCTTGGATCACCTTCAATATTTTACCAAAGGATGTCACTCTGATACCAAATTATTAGAGTTACAATCCACTAAGAGGGGGTGATTTAGTGATGGAAAACAATCCAACTCAATTACCAAACCCTTTTAATTAATTTAAGTATTCAACATAAGCATTCATGAATCATAGAGATTATTCATGGTAGTGAACAATGAAGATAATACAAGATCGCATACACAACACAAGGTCTACATGGAAAACCCTCTTGGAGAATAAAACCCACTCTCAAGCCTATAATCATATGGACTACTGCCCTATAAGAAGATCACAAAAAAGAGATTAATTAGGTCATTTTGATCAAGAACCTTCAATGAAGTCCTTTTGACCTACAACCTTGATCAAGTCCTTTATGTCAAAGGTCTTTTAGTGAAACCCTATTTCATAAGGATAAACTACCCCTAAGGAAGATCAAGTCCTTTATACCCTCCTTGAGATGAACACTTCCACCTTAGAACTGATGTTTGCAATAACTGATGATGGACCTATTGATTATCTAACCAATGCACAACCTTTATCACTTTCTCAAATAAACCTCTCACATAGGCATATGTCTTCACATAACTTCACACTACAATATCTTTATAATATCATTAAAAATATGACCTACAAGTCATACACACAATCAACCAATTGTTCTGCTCATTAACTCCACCAACAGGCACACTACCTATCCTTCACTCCATAAAACACACACAAGCCTTTCTTCAATCTCTCCCAAATCTCTCTAATCTAAAATATAGAACCCAACACATTTGTATCCACTATATATAAAACAATCATGAAATAATAGGATCACAATATTTCATGTTAGCCACAAAACATGCCTTTACCCTTAAGGCATCTCATATGGGTCACACTTAGGTACTATCCCCTTTCATAACAGACCTAAGTCATTTTTAGATCCTATGGAGACCCAATCACCCTTTTGGTACACCTCTAAGTAAATTAAGAACACGAGACCATTTTACAAATTCAAAAATCCACTCCTTATGTCCCCTAGGACATTCTCAAAAGATCATAGTCACCAAAACACTCATCTGCTAAATTCTAATTAGCTTAAACACTTCTTTGTTCACACAATCATTAAAAAATAAAACATAGTCAACTTCTTAAGCATTGTTCATACTCAAGATAGATTGATCACACCTCAAAAATACTCATAGACCAACCCCATGGAGTCTACAATATTCCACAATAGCCAATTCACTAAGAAACATTGAAACAACAACTATATGAACTTGAATATCCTTTTTGGTTCACTTGTATAATATGTATAGAAACATGATAAAATTTTGAGTTCAATAACTATATCTATACACAATCTCATATCTTCAAATCCATATAGCCAGATGCACCTTGGATTCCTCTACATATTTTCTTTTTATTACATGAGCAAATTTGACTTCTATCGAAAGATATGGTCTAAAAACAAGACACTGGTCATTCCTTTATAAATTCAAATATTCAAATGTAAATAGTCACAATTAACCTTCAGACACTAAGCTCAAATCTCATAAACTCCTAGCTCATGATCAATCTTGCACCGTCAATCTTGATTGATCTTTAATGCATAGGCACCAATGCTCAGTCGTTAAACTTCTATCACTTTGATCTTATATCATGCCATCTCAAAATGTTGACTCCATACACTCTATTGATCTTTATGGATCAACCCAGTCTTTAATGATCAATGCTCATCATTCGATCAAATATATGAATGCTCACTCATTGTTGGATCCTTATCCTGAACCTTTGCTCAGATGTTAAACATTGTGCACATGTCCTCATCTCACTATATATTAACTCCTTAGAACACTTTCATACCATCAATCTTTCTCAAGTTTTAACAACTTCAAAATAAACTATGGGGACCCTGTCAATATGCATGAGTAGCCATTTTACACCACAATAACTTCTTCTATGCTTACCCGTACGATATCAAATTTAGACCAGATGATCTCCTTCTTTAGGAGAATCCAACCATATGACTCATTACTCCTAGAAATTTCACATGTGATATAAAACTCCATTAAATTACCTTCTCATAAACTTCTATCACAGAGCCAACCATGTCCAAATATATTTGAGAGGCCAACTTTGATCATCTGTAGCTTTTTCCATGCTTTAGCACATGATATCAAACTTAGTGCAAATCATCTCTGCTCAAAACTAAACAAACCCATATGATCAGATTATTTTGACACCTTTATACGTGTAAGATATTTCACCATTAAAATGCTCACTTGGCTCTTTCTACCACAATGCAAAATTGGCTATGGGAAAACATAGTCAATCTACCTAAGAGCCCAACTTTGCACATCTTTATCTTCTGACATACTACATCACATGATCTAGAAATTTGTAAAAATAAACTAGTTTAAAAACTCGACAAACCCATATGATCACCTTGACCTAAAACATCCACATGTTTGAGATATTCTATCATAAAACTACTTACTCAACGCTTTCTGGCCATATTACAAATTTGGCTAAGTATGGGAAAATAGTGAAATCTATCTTAGAAGCCAACTTTGTACCCTTATATATTTGACCACACTTTGATGCATGACTTGAGATATAGCTCATAAAATATAGGTACTACAATGATCATAACTATATGACCAGCTCCCCTTGACTCCTCATGTGGTAATGGTGATGTCATCAAACTGGTAACTCATCTTTTCTGCCATTGGATCCAAAGTATCTAGATGAAAACTATGATCAACCAAATAAAATATACTTGTGCACATAAGCTCTAAAATCATGGATCATATCTTATAGGATCCCTTTCACATGTTTAAACCTCCATACACATCCTTGATCCTCTCAAGTTATGTCAATACTAAAGATCAGCCAACCATACATAAAGCACAATAAAATAAGCATATTGCACACTTTGTCATTCAAGAACAAGCACATTGTACACATTGTCATTATCACTTAGACTATCAAGGTACTTAATCCACTCACCACATAACTCCATGACATCATCATGACAACTCTCCAACAGTAACTAAATACATCTAATGTCAATTACAACTTTGTTGGCCCTGATTGTAAACTATATCTAACTAATCATATTTGGTTTTATCTTATACATAATTGGGGCCAATTGAGCCCCATGAAAGTAATTTTATCCATATAATGTTCCAATTGGGTTCTATTAGCCCTGATTGCACACCATATTGAACCAATTGAGTATTTAGGTTCAATATGATATGTAATTGGGGCCACTCATCCCCAAGCAAGGAATTACATCCATATAATGTCATGTGTGGCTCTAATTACACCATGTTAAATAAATTGATATTTTTTTCAATACTATTCACAATTGAGGACAACCAAGTCCTATGTAATTAATTGCTTCCACCTAGAATATCAATCGAGGCATTTTTCACCCCATAAAATGAATTATGTCCATCTAATGTCCATTGTGAATATTTTTCCCTAATTGCACATCATATTTAACCAATTGAGTATTTTATTTAGTATAATCTATAATTAAGAGTAATTGGTCCATGTGCAAGAAACTCCTTCAATATAATGTCACTTAGGTCTTTTTTAGCATACCATATTAAACTAATTGAATATTTACTTCAATCTAATGCACAATCAGGGTTAAAAGAGCCTTGAGAAAGGAATTATGTCCATATGATGTCAATTGGGTCTCTAATTGCATACTATATTATTAAAAACCAAGTATTTATTTTAGTTTGATACATAATTGGGGCAAACCAAGCTCCATCCAAAGAAATATGTTCATCTAATGTCAATTTGGGATCTATTGGCCCGATTGCACACCATATTGGGATCAAAGGAACAATAAATTGATTCATAGGTTAATACATCTCCAACTATCATTCAATGCTATCAATTCTTGACAAGAACATTCATCCCAAACAACAATCTTAATCTGAAACCAATATTTGATCTTAAGACTAATAGGCCTAATGGTTCCTATTCAAGTTTTAGGATGTTGAGAATATGTAACGTGATTGAATTATAAAAAACCATGATCACAGTAATAATGCAATTAATAACATGATCACATTATTAAGGTGATCACATTATTAATGTGATCATGGTATTTGAATTTGAATTCAATTCTTGCACCTTTTAGCTTGAGAATGGCTTGGATTCCTGATCCAAAGGCTTGGACTGTCCATGTACAGTCGAGTTTTGAAAGGTATGAAAATAAACAATAAATTTCAACTTTGATTGCTAAATACACTAAGAATTTCAAAGTAAGAATTCAAAAAATTGATACCTCATGACAAACACACTCTCCTCTTTCCAAAAATATGATTTTTATAATTTTTGAGCTAATTTAAGGTTTCAAACTATACTTATTTCTGACTATGCCTTTTCTAGGCCACTACATGCCGCAAACATACATGCTTATACATGTTCATGTAATTTGTCTTTCATTGATCCAAGTGAAAAACAAATTATATGGTGATGTAGTCGGCCTAATTCTACACACATTCAAAAAAAAAAAAAAAATTTTTTTTTGGTAGTTAGGCATGTCTCACGGATGGCTATCCATTTCCTTGTCAGTTTTTAAGATCTATTTACTTGAAAAATTCATTAAAAAAAAGTTTTCATTGAAAAATATAAAAACTATAGGTGACATGCTAGAATATTTTATCTAAATTTTTTCCAAGGGATTTCAAATAATATTAAACGTTGCTCAAAAAATGGTGTGCATCACGTCCATCTATCTACTATGTTTTCTGAAAAAATAGGAGTTCCTCTTCAAATTTTAGATGTTTGACCTAGTTATACTTAAACAATATTTTAAAAAATTATTTTTTTGAAAAGTAAACTCGAAATACTACATTTCATGTTTTTACACCATCTTCAAATATGGAGTGTAGATATCTCAAATTATCTACAGAAGTTCAAATTAAAGAAATTTTAGAAAAATCATGTCCATGGGTAGGCCACTTTTTGTGCCCTAAATTTGTGCACTTACCCATAAATGAGATTATGAGACCAATCTCACTTTAAATAAGTCTTATAAAGGGTGTTGGCTCTGACTATAGATTCAAAATTGGGTAGTTTGAAATATTTTTTTATATTATATATATAGTTTCATTTTTATATATATTTATAATACTAATTTACAATAAACTATGAATATATATTTTTCATTTTTATATATATTTATATGACTAATTTGCAGTATGTGTATGTGTGTGTGTGTATTGTGTTTCATTTTTATGAAACCATCCTATGTCAAGTCTCATTATAAATTAATATTATAAATATATAAAATCACTCACTATAATTACCAATTTACCAATATCATAGAGAATTAGTATTATAAATATATATAAAAATGAAATAATATAAACTATTTTGTGTACAGTGTGATGCATGGTGAAATGTAAGTGAATAGTGAAATGCATGTATGTTGTTTTTTATTTTGTCTCTTTTTCTCATTTCCATTGTCCTTGTCTTATTCAAATTTTGGCAGCACATCCAACTTCCTTGGCATGTGAGAGGTTCGTACAACTTATGGGAGACTCCCTTCAAATGGCCACTTTGTCCTCAAACTATTAGAAGTGTCATTCAAACCAGTTTCATATTGCCACGGGTAATGATAAAGGTGGTTCTTATGTGTAGTTATTGTGGGCTCCTGTAGTGATGCTACGGACAACTACTCCTTCAGTTGTGGTGATACCAAGTGGCTACAAGTAACTCTTCAGCCCAACATGAAGTCATGATGCTATGAGCATGCTCATTGGAGTCTTGTGGTTCAAGTGTTATGAGCAACTTATAGGTATAAGCCTAGTTGTTGTGGGCAACCTAGCCAATTACTACGGGTTGGAAGTCCCATTGTTGTGGGCTCGTCTACAGGTGCTACAGCCAACCTTTCAAATTTGATTGCTGCCCATAACCTATATTATCATAAATGAAACAGTATTCATTAAATTCTACATATATATATATATATATATATATATATATATATATATATATATATATATATATACTAATTTGTAGACTTTTGTGTGTGTGTGTGTGTGTGTGTGTGTATTCATTTTTATGAGACCAATCTAAGTGTAAATTAGTAATCTCAATTCTCATTTTAAATTAGTTACATATATGTGTGTGTGTGTGTGTGTGTGTGTCTATATATATATATATATATATATATATATATATATATATATATATATATATATATATATATATATATATATATATATATATATATATATATATATGTACACATATATATATGTATATGTATACACACACACACACACACATATATATATATATGTATGTATGTCTGTATATGTGTGTGTGTGTGTGTGTGTGTGTATAAGCCACTCATTGTAATGTTAAAGTTTTCAGCAGTCAGTACTTCTATAAGAATAACAATGAGTAGGTATAAATTAATTTTATACTTTTAATTTTGTCATTGCATAGGTATAAATTGTGAGAAAATGGTTTCTATTGGTTGTCCTAAAAAGGATAAAAGACAACTATCACTTGTTGATGCATTTTGTATCCCTCAAGATTCTAATCAACAATGTCAGTCCATAAATGAAGACTTTGATGTTCATCTACATGAAAAAAACTATGAATCAGACGGAGAATAGATTCAAGAAAAGGAACAAGCATCAAAAAAATAAAAAATAACATTCATGTCCAAATAGAAAACAAGATTTCCATGGTTTTATGTTGTAAAAGATTGAAATGGTGTTGAAAGGGTAAAATATTCTTGGTGTGTAAAATATAAGATAGAGACTCTATTTGTTAAATATGGGAGTACCACCCTTCAATTTAGTAGTCTTAAAATGCATGCAGAATCAAAGCCTCGTAAATTTGTTTTCCAACTTTTTGAGAGATAAAGCAAACGCAATAGTATTCCAATAACCAAACATGTAAAACTAATAGTAGATGTTGAGAAATAGAGAATCATATATGTGATAAAAGAATATGTATTTTGATGCCATACATGATTTATCTTTAGAAGTCTATAAGCCAATTTGTGAATTGAACAGGTATAAAGGCACTCCACACATGCCTCCAACAGATGAATACTTTGCATATACAAATACCACATCTAAAAAATATTTTCTACAAGCTTCAAAGGAGATATATTAGAAAAAGTTAAAAGATAAAAAAATTTGTAGTCTATTTTACTCAATTTTAGTTGATGAAAGTATTGATCAAATGATACAACAATATTTGATAGTTTACATTGCATATTTGACAAATGAAAGAAGAGGTAAATGTGTAACAAAATTTATATGCCTCCTTCAAATAAAAGATGGAACAACTCAATTTATGTATGATGTTGTGATAAATCTTTTAGTAAAGATGAATTTATCCTCGACAAAGTTAGTTGGTTTTGGATCTGATGGGGCTTCTACTATGAGGGGTATTCGTGAAGGCATATCTACTAAGCTTCATCAAATGTTCCTCAATGAATAGATATTAATTTCATAGCTCATCAAGAAGCATTAGCAGCAAATGATGTTTCATCTTATTTTTTAGAGTTATAATTTATTGTCAAATTTGCAAATAAAATTTATTCATGGCTTGGAAAATCTGCTAAAAGACATGGAGCATTAAGAGATATAATAGAGTCATTTAAAATTAGTTAGTTAGAGGTGTTATAAATTCATCAAATTAGGTGGCTCTCTAGAGGAAAGGTCATAGAAAGGCTTGTCAAACTCATGCCTATTTTGTTGAGAGAATGGGAGTTAGAGGATTAAAAAATGTATGATTTGGCAAGAATTTTTCAAGTACAATTTTTCATCCATTACTTGCAGACGTACTTATTGAGTTAAATAAGTTGAATACAAAGTTTCAAGATGACCATGTTGAAATTACTTCCATTGGCACTACCTTAGATATTACTATGAAATGTTTTGTAAGAGATTTCAAAGAGACATATTTGGGGTAGGTACAATACATATTTAATATTTTTTAAATAGAGCACAAGGATTTCTTGAGTTTTCAGATGGAGCAAGTACAATACATATACATCCATTGAGATTTGAGAACTTTCCTAACTCACAAAGATCAGGGACACTAAATGATTGCATTAAATTGGGAAAAAGTTTTATAATGAAGGTTATTGACTCTTTAGATTCAAAGTTCACAGATTTATGTATATTTAATGTTGCTAAGTTTTTCAATCCTTGTAATTATTATGATGAGCTGAATGATAGAGACCGTCAAACAAAAAGATGGTTAACATGTTTATGTGAAAAAATTAGTGTTATGAACTCGTCTATTGTAGATACTATCAAATGTTTAAGTGAGATGAATGAATTTGTTTGTACTATTTATAAATCATACCCAAAAAAATATATGTTTGGAACATGGGATCTTTATGGAGGTGAACCTGAATGGTTTGAAGGGTTTCCATATTTAATGTAGCTATGGCAAGGTATTCTTGTTATTTCAGTGAGCATGAAAGTATGTGAAAGACGTTTCTTAGAGTTAAATAGGATAAAGAATGATGATCAATCTAGACTTTCTTTGAAAACATTGGATATGTTAATGTTTATTTCCCTTTTTGCACATCATGATCTAAATGATGTAGATTAGAATGCTATTTATGATGAATGGGAGGATATAAAGGCACGAAGGCCTCTTCCTCTAGACCAATAGATCCATTACTACAATAGTTTGGAATAGAAGAATATAAGAAAACAAAAACTTAACAATAGTTTTAGTATTGAAAATAATTTTTTAATAGAAGTTGAAATCAGTGGTATAAGTTAAATAAATATATATTTTATTTATGTGATTGAATCATTCTCCAATAAATTGGAATCCAATCTTATATAGTTCATATTTGTAGTGAGTTGCATTTTGTAAGTCAAGTGAAAGTTGATTGGAATTGATTTTAATATTAATTAAGACTATTTATAATCATTAATACAACATTTACATTTATCTGTGTTTTATTACTAGACTATAAGCTTGTGGGAGATTCCCTTCAAATTTTCACTTTGTCCTTCGACAATTGGAAGTGTTATTCAAATCGATTTCACATTACCACTTGTAATGTTGAAGGTGGTTTTTATGTGTAGTGACTACGAGCTCATGTAGCGATGTTATGGGCATGCTCATTGGATTGTCATGGTTCAAGTGCTACATGCAATCTATAGGTATAAGCCTAGTTATTGTGGGTAATCCAGCTAGTTTCTATGCACTGGGAGTCCCTTTACTATAGGCTCATCTACAGGTGTTGTGGCCAAGTGAGAGTCCTAATATTTATATTAAGATAGGTTTTATATATTTATAATACTAATTCAACAAGAAGGGAATTAGCATTTACATTTATATTTGGAAATTACTTTATTTTTAACATTAAATATTTAAATGTTATTTAAAATTATTTATAATCATGAATACAATATCTACATTTATATGTGTTTTATTACTGGATTATAAATAGGTGCTATTAACTCCCTTCTTGTTGGATTAGGTGTAGATGTAATAGTAATGAGCTAGGTTGGTCTTGAAATTTTGTTGTTTACCGATATAGGTGGTGTATACAGGTAAAACAAAAACATGATGCTATTTTGCATCATATTTTTTGTTTTAATTGTATGCTCCAAGTTGGCTATTGCATTCTTACTTCCATCTCCAACCGATGGTTGGGGTGGGTAGGGACTATATACCCACTTATGGATGGGCTCAAGAGGTGCATGGACTAGGTCTTATGTACGGAGGAATTACCATGAAATGAACCAGTTAGATATGGAAGTTATGAATATTCAAGTTGATATTGTGAGTGTAACATTGCATTGTTAGATCTTATTCAATCTAGTCATGTGATTTAAATGTTTTCTTTTAGCTCGTTATTAGAAAATAGAAGTACATTTGATTTGTATAAAGTAAGATGTTATGAATTATGATTGTTGTACCCTTTTGGGTGAATGTTATAATTTCATTAAATTTTTTAGGTTGAATTTCTAAAAATTTATTAAGTATTTTATTTTTATGTTTGAATCGTTCCCTAACAAATAGAAATCAAAGTTTCTTTAGTAATCTACTTTTAGTTACACATGTACAAAATTTTCTCTTGTCAAAAGAATGGAAACTAAATTTACTCTTTTCAATTGAAGGGCATTTAAATTTACACTTTTCAATCGAAGGGAAATTATTTTTAACAACTTGTTATCACCAAAGGTATGGATGCATAAATACCCTTCAGCTTGAAATGAAGGCCAACCCTTCAAATTTAACCGCTTCTCCGCTCAATCAAATAATATTGAATTGTATGAAAAATAATTAATAACCACAAAATATTAATATAAATGTACAATAAAGTGTGAACTATTACTAATATATCACCTATGGAGGGGTGTATTTTAGTGTCACCCTTTAATGGCTCCTACAAAAGGTATATTTTGATTTAGACATAGGTCCTCTTATATTTATCTCTCTTCTACTTTTTCATTTTGAATATCAAATTTTTAGAGCTGAATTTTGGGGGGACGTTTTTCATTTAAAGCCAAGATGGTTGGTAAGTTTTTCTTGGTTACATGGCTTGAAGAGTTATTTTTCTTCCCCAAGATGTCTACTAGAGTTGGAAGGATATGGTAAGACACCTCTATTTTTAGTTAGAGCTTGTGTTTTTAAAGCCCATGAATAGTAATTAACTTGTTGGGTCATTGTTCTTAGCAATTTGGTACAATTTGGAGTAGAAATTGGAAAGAAGAGTATGTGTATTATTATCCAAAAATGGTGATAGTGAAAATCAAAATTATTTGTGTTTTATTCAAATTTAATGAAATGTTCATTTTTAGTGTAAGTGTTAAACATCTCCTTAAAACTAGGTGTATCTATCGATTATTTGTTTAAAGTAGGTGTTGTTGGCATGTTTTATGCATTGTCAATGTGTTTTGCCTTCTTTTTCTCTCTCTTCTCGCACCCATCTTGTGTGGACCCATACTCTTCATTTTTAGTCATTACTTTGCCACTTTATGCATCGATATGGTACTAATTTTAATTCAATTAATCTATTAATACAAAATCATTATTCATTTAGGAATATAATATCTATTTACCATTCCCATAGTAAGCATTTGTAAGCATTCTAGAGGAAATCAAGAATTCATTTAATAACACAAATTTAAGGTTAGACAGACCCCACTTGATATTGGTTTGCATGTTGTTGGAGCTTCTCCAATCAATGAGGTTTTCTTTTTCAATATTTTTACTATTTAGGACTTGATAGATATCAAGATACTTTATCTATTCTCAAGTTCAGTGTAGGGCCTAAAACATGTGTTGTTTTCTTTATGTTTTTAGACATTGTTTTCAATTAGGGAAAGAATAAGATTTTTATTTCACAGGGGATCAAAGTGAAAGATTAGGAAATTTGGGTGAGGTGTTTAGAGGTCAAAACTAGGCAAACAAAACTAACAAATTATTTATGTCTTGTCTATAATTTTGTCTTGAACATTTACATGATAGTATGGACTATCCACAATGGAAGTATATGGTATAAACAAACTTATCTAGTTGTCGTCAATATTTTTTGTGTTATATAAAAACACTTCTAAGCATGAATTTCTATTTTCACCTTTTGATAATTGTTTTTATATTGAAAAATAAAATAAAATAGTTATAAACCCTATGTGTTTACTAAATTACTATTTTGTGCATGGTATCTAACCCAATTTAAAGTAATTAGTATAATTTGTGTTGCGGTTTAATTGTAATTTACTTATCCATATTAACTTTTGGTGAACTCATATTGTATTGCATGTGTAGACACATAAATTCAATCATTATGTGTTTGGATTTCCTTACCTTACTTGATATGTTCACCACTTCGCTAACTAGCAATCTATAAGAGAGCCTTCATTATCTTTCAAACACTACAAATATCTTAAGACATCCCTATCCAACGTGAGATATTTCCTATTTTAATTATTGAAATATATCCATAATGACAAAGTGTAAATACAATTATGAGTGTTCAATATGAGTACCCTATCCAACGTGAGATATTTCCTATTGTGATTCTATGGTAGCCTATTGTACAACCTGCACATGTTCTACCTTCATAAACAAAGTAGATTCCATTGTAGCGACAAGTGATTGATTTTTTTAAACAGTTGATTCTCCAACGTCCACAACATATTGGATTTCAACATACATTATCTAATTCATAACATCATATAGTTGTCTTACATCAACCTTGTGATCATGTTCCACAAATAACATTGATTCTTTTTATTGGCATACAATGGACTTCACATGTTATTTTGACTACTAGACCTATATAGTACACAATTATTTCAATTGTATTGACAATTCTAAATATTTTAAAACTTGCCACTATCTTTAAGATTATGATAGTGATATTTGTGCCATATCTTGACACCCTCAGCATTGGGTATCCTCATCACTGGACATCCTCATCATTGGACAAATCTTACATGGTATCAAAGCTTTGAGTGTTGGTAATGAACGCCAATTTTTATGTTTTCAATAATACTTGAAATCTTGACATGATTACTATTTTGTATTCTTACAAATTATAAGAAAAACTTGTAGATCTATGTTTATCTATAGTTTTTCTACTCTAACTATTGTTTAGCATTATCATTTACATGTGTTGATATTGGGGCAATCAAGTTTAGTTTTTTAGGTTTGATTGTTGTTTATTTAAATTTTCCTTGAGCCAAACAAATTTCTTGATAGTTGTTCCATCCACCACTCTATTGGGTCTCTCCCCAAGCCTCTAATCAAGGTTTTTTGTAATTGTTTTGCAAATCTATTTTTAATAAAATTCTATGTTCTTTTTTCAAAATGCTCTCAAACTATAAACAATCACTTAAAACCATTTCTAGGTTTGTGTGCCTCATTTTCAGCTTTCCAGATAATTTTAAAATTTTAAATTTTGTTGAGAGATGAAAAAATTATCATGTTTTTACTGATGAGTACTATTACAAAAATGGGTTTAGAAAATCACCTTCTTTGGTAAATCACAATTTTCCCATATAGTTCATGATTTTTTTGATAGTACATGTGGTTTTGACAAATTAGTGGATTTAACTTTATTAAATGAGAGATATAATCAAGGTGGGGACAATATCTTTGAGATATTAAATGGGACATGTTTTAGTTATTTTTTTATAAAAAATGTAATATCATTGTAATGGTGGACCACTTATTTTTTATTGTTTTTTGTATAAAAATAATATTTTGTTGATAGATATTATTATGGGAAACATATTGTTAAAGGAGATATAAGGGAGTTATTTTTTTATAGTTTGGTCACTCATATTTTTGTTTGATAAATATGTAGGGTGAGGCCTAGTTTAGTAAGAGGCCAAATCCCCTCATAAGTAACACAAATTTTCTTCTCCTTCTTGGCCCATTTTCTATAATTATTCTATCCTCTTATATGCATTATCGGTAGATCCTAATGTCCCTCTTGGCTTGTTTCACTTGTATCATGTGTGTTGCTCAGTTTTAACATCACAAGCATTGATTGCTCTTAGACGCATTCTCAACCAAGTTTGATGTCCAACATTGAGTGTGTTATGTAATTGAAAGCTTTAGGGAGGTCATTGTTCATTGTTCAAGGGGGTTGTTGTGGGATCTACATTCTCTCTTATGTACACATAGTTTCCTTGACTTACTTATGCCACTTTGGTGACCACTGCATTGATTTCTCTTGTATTCTTGGATGTGTTGTTACCTATGTTTGATGTCCATTCACTGATCATGCATTTTCAATAATTAAATATGAATAAAATTTCTTCATAGTTGTTCCATCTACCATTCAATTGGTTCTCTCTCTAAACATCTAATCAAGGTTTCTTGTCACTTTTTTACAAAGCTATTTTTAATAAAAATGTTTGTTCTTTTTCAAACTACTCTCAAACTATAAACAATCACTCAAAACCATTTCTAGGTTGTGTGCACCTCATTTTCAACTTTCCAGATCATTTTAAAATTTTAAATTTTATCAAAAAACAAAAAAATTATCATGTTTTTACTGACTAGTACTCTTCATAAATATAACGGATTTATAAAATCACCTTCTTTGGTAAATCATGATTTTCTCATATAGTTTGTGGTTTTTTTAATAGTACATGTGGTTTTGACAAATTTGTGGATTTGAATTTATTAAATGAGAGATATAATCAAGGTGGGGACAATATCTTTGAGATATTAAATGGGATATTTTTCAGTTGTTATTTATTAAAAATAATATCATTGTAATGGTGGACCAATATTTTTTTATTGTTTTTTGTATAAAAATAATATTTTGTTGAGAGATATTATTATGGAAATCATATTGTAAAAGGAGATATAAAGGAGTTGTTTGTTTATTGCTTGCTCACTTGTATTTTTGGTTGATAAAGAAGGATGGTGGGGCTTGGTTTGACAGAAGGCCAAACAACCTCACAAGCAAATTTTATTCTTCTCCTTCTTGGCCCATTTTCCATACTTATTCTCTCATTTTGGATACATTATTGACAAATCCCAACATCCCTCTTGGCTTGTTTCACTTGTATCACATGCATTGCTCAATTTTGACATCATAAGAACTGATTTCTCTTGGACGTATCCTCGATCAAGTCTAATGTCTAATATTGAGCATGTTATGTGCTTGTAAACTTTAGGGGGGGTCATTATTGATTGTATTAGGAGGGTTTTTGTAGACTCTACATTTTCTTTTATGTGCACATAATTTCCTTGACTTACATGTGCCACTATAATGACCACTGCATTGATTTTTCTTGTATTCTTAGATGCAATGTCAACTGAGCCTGTCATCCATTCATTAAACATGCATTGTCACTTGTGCATTGCTTTATCATTATACTTATTTGGTATCTTCTCTCAATCATGTCAACTCCACTTGAGATATATCATCAAATGAGAAGATTTGATTCTATATTAGTGGTTCTTTTTGGAAAGAACAATTATGCTTCATGGTAAATGTACATGGAACAAGTCTTTATTCTATTTTTATATGGGTAAATTCATATTCTACTGACCCTTATCAATACAATGACTGGGCTAGCTCTTTTGATTGTGTTTATGGTCACTTATTGATGCAAGTTTCATGGGATCTACACCACCATGTGGAGCACATAGAGTGTCCCTCCACTATTTGGAGCACTCTTCAGTATCTTTTCAAAGATCCAACTAAGATTTATATCACTCCTCTTATTATTATCTCTTTAACTTGATTTTTGTACTCTCTCCTCCTAATTCTATTTCTTATGATAACATATTCTTGATGGACAGTGTTGTTCCTTCTATCAATCCATCACTATGGGATAAGATTCTACCAAACCTTAGTTGTTTTATTACAGATTATACATTCATTCTTATTCAAGCTATTTCTCTCTCAGAGCCATCACATATTAATATTTTATTTCCAGTGAGAGTGCACTTATTGAGAGCATTGATAGCTCATCTCTTCATATGGATATCCATTCTATATATCTATGTGCTTCATCTACAGTCTCTATCAAAGTTGAGTCCAAGGTCCAGATAAGTTAAATACACGAGTAGAGTGAACACACAAGCCAAACAAGTGCACAAAAAGAAATAGCTAAAATTAAATGAAATACACAAGTGAGAATACTTCATAAAGAGAGATAGGATCCAAATACCAAACTTCTATTAATTGAGAAAAATTTTCAAATGAATCATACATATAGTAGTGCTGAGTAACTCCTCCACAAATGGTGTTCATAGACCCCCTATAATAGAAGTGTAACTCCTCCACAAAAGGTAGTCAAAGGAGATCGAAATAGAGGTGTAAATCCTCCATAAAAGGTCATCAAAGGAGTTACATCTTAGTCTTCTGATCAAATTTATGACACCTATGACACACTAACTCCACCTAAGTAAGCATATCTCCAAATGTAGGAAAATTTCATGTGTGCAAATATAATTATCCCAAATAAATAAATCTAGGAAAATAAATACTTAAACTAACACCCCCCCCCATAAGGACAACATAGGCAAACAATGTAAAACAAAAATGGATCCCTATAACTAGGTCGGATCAAGTACCCATCTACAAATAAATCTATCGTAAAGTACAAAAAAAGAGAAAATATGAAAAAACTCCCCCCAAAAGAGAGATAGAGAAGAACTAAAAAGGCTCAAAGGCCCCCCCTAAAGATGATATTGTTGTTGATGTATATCATACCAAAATAAGAGCTCGTAGATGAATAAAATTGCTCTTAGTGAAGGGTTTGGTAAAGATATCTACAACCTACTCTGAAGACTAAAAAATCTCAAGTTGATGACCTAACCATAAATAAACTCTCAAATAAAATGCATGTGAATCTTAATGTGTTTGGTTTGCTAGTGTTGAATTAGATTATTACATATTTGTATAATACTTTGGTTATCACAATAAATGATGGTGGGATATCTAAAAGGAATGCCAAACTCGGATAGAATCCCTTGAAACCAAATAGCCTTAGTAGTTGCGTTAACAACTCCCCTATACTCTACCTATGTGAAATATATAGTAATAGCATTTTCCTTCTTGTTAAACCAATTAATAGGACCATAACTCAAAGAAAAACTATAACCTGGAGTGGACTCATAATTATGAGTATCTCTAGCCCAATCTAAATCTAAATAACCAACCAAGTAAACCTCTATGCCAATTCTATAATGAATCCCAAATCTATAATAGCCCTGAATGTAGTGTAGTATCCATTTGGTTGCTTTCCAGTGCAACTCATGGGGACCCTACAAAAATCATGAAACAATCACTAGTGCATATGAAATGTTGAGCATGATATAATATTAGATAAATGAGGTTGCCAATAAGTTATTGATATCGAGTATCATCAACCAAAGGTATAGAATAGTTAGCCTCAATTTTAACTCTTGATATAAAGGGAGTCAAAGATGGCTTACAATCAGCCATGTGAAATTGAACTAAAAGATCAAGAGCATACTAGGGATATACAAGTGAAATCCCTAAAATGGACTGTGAAATCTTGATGTCAAGGAAGTAATATAGAAGACCCAAGTCAGTCATGTCAAATATGTCCTATAAAACTATCTTCACTATCGTAATAGATGATGAGGACCTCCTAATGATCAAAAGATCATAAACATAAAGGACTAGTATCAGTAAAGAATCTTCCTACTGTAAGAAGTATACATTGGGGTTTGAATGACACCTAGTTAAACATTAAGGAGTAACAAATCCATCTTGTCGTACCAAGCTTGAGGGGCCTTTTTAAGGCCATAGATGGATTTCTTAAGTTTGAAAACTAAGGATGAATCCTAAATAGACCCAAGTGGTTGCTCCATGTATATCTCCTCCTCAAGGTCTTAGTGAATAAAGGCACTCTTCACATCCATATGGTGCACATCCTAACCATGTGCTTCAGTTATAGCTAGTGTGAGTTAGATCAAAGTCATCTTGGCAATAGGTGCAAAGGTCTCCAAGTAGTCAATGTCAACTACCTATGAAAAACCCTTAGTGACAAATCATGCCTTATACTTATTGTAGAGAGGATTATAAACCAAGTTAGTCAAACATTAGTCTATAAATCATGAAAAATGCATAAATAAATAACTAACTAAGCCTATCTATTCCTATGGGAATTACAATGGATAACAAGAAATAAATGAAAGCAATAAAACATCATATTACCTTCCCAAATGGATTCAACATACCCATGTGGCTCAAAACCATGTTCTCCCTTGATCAAGCATCCTTGTCTTTGTCAACAAAGGTGGAAAATTCCTCCAATATCTTAAAAACACTCCATAAAACTTAGGCTCATGATTCCAAATCACTAAACTATCCTATCAATGAAGCTTGTAACTAATTTTAATGGTCTATTGTGAAGGATTGTGGAGACAATTTTGCATAATAACTTTGCATAAATCAAGCTTAAAATTCATGTCCATGGCCTCTCTATTTATAAATTTTTGAGATTGGTCAGGATCAACCATGACCATCCAACTCAAGATTGAGATGTGTGGCCATGGATAATCTTAATATTTAGAATTAAACTAATAAATATCATCAAGATAAATAAGCATTAAAGAGGCATGGGAGGCATTAACTAGGCATGGGTGATCCATAATCATGATATTTTATGCATTTATGGCTTGATGGATGCCACCCCATAGATGATGTCACTAGGTGATGCAGATATTCAAAATCAATTTTCTATAATGAGATATTCAAAAAGATCTATGTAATTCTTACTTAAGCTCTTAAATTGGATTAATTAGATTAAGTAAGTTTAATCGAGTTTAGTGCAATTCTTTGGAAATTGGTGCACAATTAATCAAAATGGTCAAAAAGTCATATTACTGGATCATAATTTGACTAGGGTGGAATTGGAAGGTGATATTATATGTTTTGGAGTTGTATTCTTGTTTAGGATGTTTCCAACACCAAATAAAAAAGGTATGTGATGTGTACCAATGAATTAAAATAAAAGAGTGGTCCAGAGCACTAAATAGTGAAATTATCATTTTGACTTGAAATGATCTGATCAAAGTTAGTTGGCTCATAAAATGCATTGCCCTATTTATAGATAATTTGACCTAAACGGGCACTTTTAAGTGACAAGTTCAAACCATTTAGGGCATTTTATGGATTTTGACCTAAAATGTGCATTTGAGTGAAATTCGAGTAAGATTGATAATTTCAACACAAATGGTGTTAGGAATTGGATGTCTACACTTATTGACCAACCCATCTACTATAAACTTGGTCTGATATATCCACCTACATCAAACCATATTCCTTCCCTTAGGAAGTGAAGTCAAATCCCAAGTGTTATTTTTGATCAAGGAAGAATATTCTTCCTCCATAGCACTATCCCACTCAGGTATGCCTAAAGCCTCTCAAAATATCTTTGGATCTAAAACTAAAGCAAAAAAATCATGTAGACCACTTTGATAATCTTCTCAAGTACATTTTTCATATGCTAGATCCCTTACCTAAGTGTCTGCACTCTGAAGTGTTTGTCTGACCCAAAGGGGCCCTAATGCGTGTGAGTTGGGCATTGATTCCTCATCCTCTAAAACATAACTAGAGGTGGATGAGGATGACTCCCTATCACTATCCTCATTGTCAAAACTTATCTAGATGAACCAAGTCAGAATAAAAATCATCAATTCTAAGTGAATCCAATGAAAGAGAAGTATCAAATGTTGAGTCTTTGGGACTCTCTTGAAAGTGAACAATTCTCTCTATGAACATCTCATGAGTAGTTGGATGTAGAATGTAGACCCCTTGACACCATCTAGATAACCTACAAAGATGCAAGGCTTGGACTGAGGTTTCATATATTTGTGTATCTTCTTTGATATATATGTCGTAGTAGGAGATTTAAAAACCCTAAAGTGCTCTACGTCAAGTTTCCTTCCATGCCAAGATTCAAAGGGTGTTATGTCTTTAAAATTTTGTGAGGAAACCCATTTTAAATATAACATAATTAATGGCTCTAGCCCAATACTGAGGTGTTAAGGACTTAGAGCGAATCATACAACTAGCCATCTCTTTTAAAGATGTGTTCTTGCATTCTACAATTCCATTATGTGAAGGACTGTAAGTAAATGTCCATTGCAGATCAATCCCCTCTATGGTGAAAAATTACTCAAATATGTTGTTGACATATTCACCTCCATTATTAGTTTGAATAACCTTGATGGATTTATCAAATTATTTCTCAACAAAAACCTTGAAGTCCTAAAAATCTTCAAACACTTTAGAATTTTGCTTAAGAAAGTAGACCCATATATATCTCAATAAATCATCAATGAAAGTGAGAATGTACTTATCCCTTATAAAAATAGATTGGGAAAAGACCCAAAAACATCACTGTGTATTAATTCCAATGTTTGTGAATCCCTCCAAGCTTTGCCTTTGTCAAATTTTTCTTTGGGATGATTTTCAAGAAAGCAACCCTTACAAATTCCCTTAGAGAATTAGACTCAAGGCAAGCCTATGACCATGTCATTTTTGCTAAGTTATTCAAGGTAGTGGTAGTTAAGGTGACCAAACCACTCATGCCATAATTTGCTAACTCCATCTGAATGAGTCAGCAATGTTGTTGGAGAAGAATCAGGTGCAAAATGTGAGAAGGTGTATAACCCAATTTGGTGATTTGCCTTACCCACTACCGTGTTGTAGAATCATTATACAACTCCCTAATTATAATTAAATCTGGTAAAAACTTGACCCTCATGCCTTTGTTGATTTGATATACTGATAAGAGATTGGTTGAAATAGAAGGGACACTTAGAACATTATTGAATGTTCCTCCTTCCATTTCAATAGACCCTCTCCCTATAACAGGTATAGAAATGTCATCACCCAAATCGATATAAGTCATCTTATAAGGCTCTAAGGAAGAAAACTCAACTAGTGAAGAGCCAATGTGGTGAGAAACACCCGAGTCAATAACCCATGAAGATGTTGAAGTTATAACTATTACAATATCCTTGCCTTTTTCTTTTTCTTTCCCCTTGCCCTTTATGTTAGTGGAATCTTGGGTTGATGAATTTTTCTTGATAGACTCAGGAACACCTATGTTATTCTTTTCTAGGAGATGAGTTAGGTGATCTATGTGCTTATTCATGCATGTGTTTTCATCATGCCTATTTTTCTTATAGTAGGCACACTTAACCTTCTCTTTCTTAGGTTTTCCATTAGAAGAGGAGGCTTTAGTGTTGGTTTTGGTAGAGGTTGATTCCTTCTTATTCTCTTAATCCTTGTTTTTTACTTCTTCTCTTTGTTTGAAGTCTTTATTTTTTAATTCTCAGCAATTAGGGCTTGAGATTTTAAATACTTCAATGTGATCATCTGTATCAACTTGTTTTGCTCTCTGGTTAAGTCAATAATAAAAGCATCTAAAGAAGACATTTTCCATGCAGTGCCCAAAGCACTTTTAGTGGTATGGAAGGTAGGGACATAGACTAAATAGTTAGGACCTAGTTTAGAGTGTATAAAAATAATAATCTAGTCATCTTATTTATTTATCCCATATTCTTTCAACTAAAATCTTAAGGACTTGAACTAAGTGAATAAATCTTGAAGGGTGTCAAAGTTGTAAGGACTTATGCTAATGAATTCATTCTCAAGATCATGACCTCTCATCACATCTTGATCTCCAAATCATTCACTCAAAATGGTTTAAATATCTTGAGGTGATTTGGTAGGCTCTAAGAGACCAGGTGCTACAGAAAGACATAATAGTCCATAGGCAATCAACACGAGTGTGAAAAAGATGAGATTTGCAAAAAAATGAGGACGTCAATCTCCATCCATAATTTTTCCAAGAGAATGCAAGTAAATATAGTGAGCAAGAGAGAGAAAAATAATGTTTTAAATGCGAGGGGGTTTGGCAACCTACTAAACTGGACCTCACCCTCTGGTCTTCATCTAACGAAGATATGAAAGGAATATTACAAAACAACTTCCCATATTAAAACTCATAATATAATATTATTTTTATATGAAAAATAATTTAAAAATGTTTACAATATATTGTTTTTTTTAATTAAAAAAATACTTAAGGCCTTATATCCCCTTCTTGCAATGAACCCGCCTCGCTATTAAATTATTTTACACTAAAACAATAAATATACTTTTCAAAGACTCCCATAATAAAAAAAACTTCCCACCCTTTGTTTTAGAAAAACAATCTTCGAAGGCATAATATATTCAATATTGACATTTTAGTGCTAATGCACTTTTGAAAAAAATAATTTCCCACCCATGAAATTGACAAAACCACCTCAAAAAGTTATAAAACCATAAATTTCCTGAATAGGTGGTTTTATGCCAACAAAGTGGTTTTTGTATTGAATAGATATTACAAGTGGAGAATACTTTGCATGATGAGTTGCAAGTCAAATAAGATTGCAAATGAGAGGTGAGGAGATCATTTGAAGGCTGCAGGAGATGAAGGATGAACCAGATGACTGACGACATAAGTCATGAAGGGCCTGTAAGGTCCTGATGGGCCATGAAAACTGCATGCAGGTCTCACTCAGAGGCATCAAACTATGTATGAATCTCCAATGGCATTGATTCAGGTAGCATACAAGGATGAGGGAAGGTTGTCATCCCAAGTGAGTGGTTATTAGTGGCATCGAAGTGTTAATGAGTGGTTTTAACACACACTTTTAGTACCATGAGTAGATTGATCCAAAGAACACTAGAATGGGGGTGATGGATGGCACCAACCTAAGCCAAAATTGCCTACATAATCATGAAAGAACCGAGACAAGAAAACACTATTATATGCATAGAGTAATACACACAATTCTAGAAAAAATAACCCCTACAATTTTTACCAAATCCTAAGGTTTTTGAGATTTCAAAAAACTCCCAAAAAAAAATTTCAAACCCTCAAAAGAAATACCTCAAAATTTATGAAAATAAACTCTAGATTTCAATAAAAGCTAAACAACAATGAAAATCAAAGTTGAGTCCAAGGTATAGATAAGTTAAATACACAAGTAGAGTGAACACACAAGCCAAGCAAGTGCACAACAAGAAATAGCTAAAATTAAATGAAATACACAAGCGATAATATTGCATAAAGAGAGATAGGAGCCAAAGACTAAACTTCCAGTAATAGAGAAATCTCCTCAAGAGAAGCATACATATAGGAGTGTCGAGTAACTCCTCCATAAATGGCAGTCAAAGACCCCCTATAATAGAAGTGTAACTCCTCCACAAAAGGTAATCAAGGGGCTTACATCCTAGTCTTCTGGTCAAACCTATGACACTTATGACACACTAAATCCACCTAAGCAAGCATATCCCCAAATGTAGGAAAACTTCATGTGTGAAAATATAATATTCCCAAATAAATAAATCCATGAAAATAAATAGCTACACTAATAGTCTCTTCTTCAGTTCTGAGAGTTGTTGAACCATGCTTTACACTTCATATAGACATTTTTTAGCAAATATTCCATGTAATTATTTTGATAGGTCTACTTTAGTGCCATTACATACAATCCTTGTGCATAATCTTGCCAGACCTATGCCATGCATCAAATTTGGACCATATTTAGAGATCTTCATACTGTTACCTGCATCTTCCATTGTGGAATGGATAGACTTTCAGTACATACATTGTGTTCTTCCTTTGGCAAAGGACAGAAACATTATTCAATGCAGATGGAGCTTCTATAGTCTTCAGGTAGAGGATCTCATTTTCGATATTGGTCATCTTGCGAGAAGTACTTGGAGCACAGATTGCTTCAACATCATCTTGGGGGGACTTCTAGTCTTTTCTTATTTTGTCTCTTTTGGGTGGGCAGGGAAGGGGAGAGGGGGAATTTTCCTATAGGTTTTCTCATTTTATCTATTTTATGAGAATTATTATGTACTTGGGTACCTCATTAGGGCTCATTTTTGGGACCCATTTATACTAACCACCTAAGCTATGATTAACGAGGGGTGTTAGTGTGTAGGTATTTCTTATACTTCTATTAGCTTGCTTAGTTGTGTTTTTTTTGTGTACATTGGGGAAGTTTATCCCAAATGTATGAAGATGTTGGCTTGATGCATTTCTTCTACTTATTTTGGAGAAGTTAGTCCCATATACATGCGATGGTTAGGATTTATATATTTTCCACCTATATATGTACCTCTTCACTAAGCCATTTCTAAGGTAATGCAATGCAAGGCTAATTTTGAATACATAGTGCTCAACGTCTACTTTCATCTTGATTTCATTCTTTAATAGAATTTGTGTGTTTGATCCACTAATCTTCAGTCTTAAATGTCCTCATCATTAGATGAATTTTACATGCCTCTTGACCTTGCTTCATTTTATAATTTCTTATTTCTATCAAAATTTTAAAGAGGTGCAGAAGCATTCAAATATTTAAAAAACCTTGAGTTAGATGCAAGACATATAAGTCACATATGAAACATGAGCATACATATGTATGACATTTATCACACCCAAAAGGCAAGATTTCCCCATTGGAGACATGTCTATGTTTGGGACATCTAGGTACACTTCTCAAGTTATATTTTTATGTCATTCCATTGATCATATTGAGCTACTTAAATTTTTTATATATGATTTGCTCTTGATCATATTTTTTACAATGTTTATTTTAAATGGATATTGAGAAAAACATTATATATTCCCATTTTAATTTGTCTATAAAAAATTCAAGAATTTATTATGCTGACAGTTGAAACCAAATTAATAACATTTTGTATAATAAATAATTTTTGAGAAAAAAATCATTTTAAAAATATATTTTTAACTAATTAATTGTAGTACAATCATACATATAATAGTAAAAATGCATTGTCATGTTATTCATCAAAGTAGAAATATCACTAAATATTCAAATGATTGAAATTGGGTCCAAGTCACACAAAAAAATGAAAAGATAGTGCAAACACATATAAAACTTATTATGAAGGATCTATATGTTTCCCCATTCAATTTTTTTTTTTTTTTAAATTAATTGATTAAACAAAGAGTTGTATGTGTTCTCGGCCTGGGCGTTTCAGAATATTCTCACTAACTTCCTTGTGTATATTAGCATGCAAAAGTGGTAAAGATGGAGTCTTTAAGCATTGAGTGATGAATTCAAAAGCAATGCACCCGCAACAAACATAAGCTTATCCATGTAAGACATGTTAAATTTTAAGTTGGATATGTTTTTTATTGAAAATAAATAATTATTTATATATATATATATATATATATATATATATATATATATATATTATTGATTATGTAATGTTTTAAATTCTGGGAGGTGGCTGATGGGGAGCAGCGCTCGAACCCAGGGTGGCTGGGTAGGCCCCCATCCCTACCATTGTACCCTGGCCCTAAATACATAATTATATTGAAAACAAATGTTAAATCATGTCCAAATAAATATGATTGGTTGAAGACTTATCATCCATTTGATGTGACTCTTAGTTGGAGGAAAGTATTTAGTATAATGTGGTATATTCAATGAATTTGGGTCTGCTAAGAAATATTGAATACAATCTGTGATCCAATTCATTTTTATATATTCAAAATAATATCTTAGAGATTGTGAAGCTTATTGATTACTATAATAGTAGTTTTATGATTTAGACATTTCTACCATAATAAAGGATTAGATTCCCTTCATGCAATGTAGAGTTTATCTAGTTACTAATTATAATTATTTTATTATCGGGTCCACATTAAGCTAAGGGTTCACAAGTAAGTGTTAAACTCACAAATAACAATTAAAAAAGGTATCAAATCCAAATTAAGTAACATAAAAGGAGGAGGCAACAGACAATCTAGTTTGTCTCCCTAACTACCACCGTTAAAAGGATGAGCCATGTTAACTATGAGCTCATATTTTTTGTTCTTCATTATTTTCTTCCTCTTCCTCCATGCCCTAAGGGCTAAGAGGGGGAATAGATATATTGAGATGAAGAAATTTTCCTCGCATCTTCTAGGCCACTGGTCCATAACATCCATTCTATGAGAAGAGCCAACCTCCATAACTACCCATCGATGAGTGTCAATGTGAGAATTTGGAAAAAGAAAAGTGACTATGAGACCTATGTAAACCTTAGGTACATTCCCTACATCCTTGTCCTCATCTAGGGGAGTCATCCCTGAAGGAATCTGGAGGAACATTTTCTTACAGTGCAAGAGGCATGACCCTATTCAAAAATCAATGAATGGAGGTGCTCCACCCATAAGACCACTTTTTCAATTTGAACTTGAATTTCTAACACAATGACTAATAAGATGGAAATCATAATAGTAATTGTATGAAAAAAATTCCATCTGCTCATGATTGAGAATTGCATAATTTATATCCTTCCTAATACTAAAGGGAAATCCAATGCAAAATATATGCCTACTTTTCTTGTATTTTGCATTTAAAGAGATTGATAATGGTGAATGTGTCTTTTCAAAAAAAAACATAGAACTTTGACCTAATGTTGTTAAGAGGTATCCTATGCAAATTAATCACTATCAACCACTATAAATAATGAGTATTGATAGATAACCCATTCCTAAATTTATCTCTTTCCAAACCAACCAAGGTTTGATGGCTTCCCATACTTTCCATATGTTCTTGGAAACAAAGGTGCCTACGTATTTTATGATAGGTGCAGGGTCAATGAGAAGGTTTTGCAACCCAAACCCCTTCCAAGCAAATCATCCATAAGGGTTACCACCAAAGACATAATGTCTAAGCAAGACCTTCCAAGTTTCATGGACTTCAATGGCCCATGGGTCCCATTTGGCACACATTGTAGTCCCCTACTTTTTAATATCAATAAAATTCATGCCTCCAACATCTTTGGGATGAAAACATAAGTACAAAACCACTTTTTGAATCCCTTCTCAGAATTTTCCCAAATAAAATGTTGAAGGAACTTTTCCAACATGTGATATGAATTTTTGGGAGGCACCCAACTAGAAATAATAAACATGAGTAGCAACCACACCTTAAAAAAATATAGAACTTCCCCATAAGGGAGAGGAAAAAAATTGGAACTTCCCCATAAGGGAGAGGTGGTTAGTAAGCCAATACTTTTGTTTTTGTTTTCTTTCCACTCTTTGGATAACATATTTCCATACCTCATAGTGTGAAGCTTGGAAATAAAATAGAATACCCAAAATTTTGAACATATTCAAATGTGATATCCATTTTTATTTGTATCTATCAAACCAACATGGTTTGGATTCAAAGGACTACATAAAGCAATCAAATTTTCACCATTAAATGCTAAAGTAGAGGTGAGGCAATAAATTTTAAGGAATGCCATATTATTGTTAGAGGTACAATCACTGAGAGGGAGGGTGAATCAATGATGCAAGATATTTTAACTTTAATTTCCAAACCCTTCAAAGACTTAGGCATTCAATATAACCATTCATGAAGCATACAAGATGTTTATATCAATGAACAATGAATATAATGCAAGATCACACACACAACATAATATCTATGTGGGAAACCCTTTTGGGGAATAAAACTTAATCTCAATCTTGCAAACACATGGACTACTTATCCTATAAGATGATCACAAACATGAGACTGGTCAAGTCCTGACCAAAATTTAGTGAAACACCATTTCACAAGGAGTACCTTCCCCTAGGATGATCAAGTCCTTCTGACCAACTGTTATTCAAGTCCTTCTAACTAGATTTAGTGAAACACCTATCTCACAATGAGCACCTACCCCTAAGATGATCAAATCCTTCTGACCACTTATTGGTCAAGTCCTTCTGACCTAGATGTTGATCACCCTCCCAACACCTATGAAATGAACATATCCTGATCATTGATTGTCTACCAATATGATGGAGATACAATGTATATCAGCATTATTTAACTCTACACACTACATAGTCCAAACTTTGATCTGCCTCTCAAATCAACCACCAAACTCACACATACATCATCTATCTTTCACATATCTTTAATCTTCAAACCCGAAAGAGCACTATCTTTGACCTCATAAATATAACCTACATGTCATACACATAGTCATCAACTTTATCTGCTCTATCCACTGGGCACACAACCTTTCCTTCATTCCATAACTCTCACACACACCTCTTCTCTTAGGTCTCTCACATCTAGAAATCATTATATTTAATTTCACCATTTATAGAGCCTTCATGATTATTATCTTATCGGTCATAATTTAGACTTGCCTTAACCCTTAATACATCTTAAATATCTCACTACTATCCTCATAGGTCAGCCAAACAACTATGGGTCACACTTAAGCAACTACACCTTTCAATTATGCCTTATAGGTCTCATAGAGACTTATTCCCCCTTTTAGCACTCAATTGAGAAAATTAGAAACACATTACCACTTCCAAATGTATAGGTCCACTTCACATGACCCCTTTTACATCCTAAAATTATTACAATCATCATTACACACCTCTCTATATGCTCAATCTACTCAAACATTAGCCTTATATACAAGAACACCATAAACGAGCAAACAGTCAACTTTTAAGTCTTTGTTCATACTAAATATGGATTGGTCAAACCTTAAAAATACAAAAAATTATCTTCATGGAGTCTACAACACTCTCCAACACTTAGTTCATTGTAAAACATTGAAATATCATCAAGAACAACTCAATTACCCTTCTTGTGTTACTTGCAGAGCATGAACACATACATAGTCAACTTTGGAAATCAATAAATTTGATTTTGAAAATAATTAGACTTTATAACTAAGTTATTTGGATTCACCATGAACTCCTATAAAACTTTTCCTTTTACACCAAGGTCAAATTTTGCATATATCAAAAGTTATAGCATAAAAACTTCAGACTAGTCTTCCCTCACAAATTCAAATATTTGAATTCTAACAGTCCCTGAGAAACTATTAAACTTCCAACACTTTGCCATCATCTCATGTCCTCACATCTTTTATAAAAATATGCACCATCAATCTCTTTGAGATTATCTTAGTCTTTACCTTTACTCGTTGTTTAAACAGCAAACATGTTGACCTCATCTCGTGCACCCTTGCAATATTTGACTAAATACGCACCATCAATCTCTACGAATTAACTAAGTTTTTATCTTGAAACATTCACTATTGCTCCAATATTAGATCACCCATGGGTATGCCACTTGGTATCTCTACATGCCTTCTTCACGTTTGAATCTTTGACTTTGACTCGCACCATCGATCTTTTGACAGTACGAATGCCCAAAAACCATTAATCTTTTGTCCAAGCTCCGTGAATGTGACACATGTCACTAGCACGTTCATTCTTTGACATTTTGACTTTACGTGAATTTTGGATCATAATCTAAAATTTAACATTTACCATTAGATATTTGGACTAGATGACCGCAGACTTCAATCTAGTTTATCTTGATAGTCTCTAGCCCATCACAGTCTGCAAGTGCAACTTTGAAGATTTATATCTTGAACTAGAAAACACTTCAAGACTCCAAATCATCAAGGTACATTCTTGGCACTATAGATAATATCATCATGAAAAAAAATTCCCACTATTGACTTTATAAGTACCTATAATAAATGCACAAACTTTATATATCATACATGTATGCATGACGTGCAGTGATGGTCTGGCTAAGTATAGAAACCTAGTGAACTTCTGTCTAAGAGGCCAACTTTGCACCTGCATATCTTTAGCTACTCTCAACCTCATGACCTAAAATTTTAACCATATTAACTTGTGACTAATGTGATCACACCCATATGACCAACTCCCCTTGACTCATCCATATATGGCAATGGTGATGTCAACAAATTCTCTACTCAATTTTTTTTGACATAGAACTAACTATGCCAAGATGAACATAATGAAGAACTGGATGAATACCATGCACTTCCACAAGATCTTCAATCATCCTTGGCCTCAAATAGGACACATCACACATGTTCAATACTTTAGACCCATCCCTATTCATGCCAAAATTGAAGATCAACCAAGCATACTAGGACAAGCACACTGCACACTTTGTCATTGACACTTAGACTATCAAGACAATTCATCCAATCACCTGGACACCTCCATGACATCACTGATAACTCTCCAAGAATCTCCTTATTTTTCATTGATGTCAACACCCATCATGCAGCTCTCCTTCCTTCTCTCTCTTCAAACACTCCTAGAATAGGAACTTTCTCCCCCTTTGACGCAATAACAAAGTGGGCACAAACTGATCCTAAGGACTTGAAAATACCACCAACAGGAGAGGATCACCTTATAAATATGATATAAACTCCCCCTTACCTTGAGCCTACCTCTTCCTTGCTTTAACAACTTCCTCTTGTTACATACCAACAATCTCTTAAATCATGCATTGAAACCATGAAGAAAGAACACACAAAAACACTAAAATCTAATGGAACTCACCAAGAAACATTTGAGACAGACTCCACCTAAGATCTTTGAGCCATTTCACCTCTTGAGCATCTTCACACCTTGAAGAACCACCACACATGATTACTAGCCTTCTCTCTCAAGCCACCTCAATAACCACCAATAAAACTTCATTCCACTCACCAAATAGGAAACATGCTCTAAACCAACTTGATAACTCACCTTGAAATACTCATACCTTTCTCTTTCAGAGAAACTGAGCAAAAACATTAAATATTCACACTAGGAATGTCTAGACTCCTTATAGCCATACCTGGAACTTTCAGATTTCACAAATTTTAGTAGACATACTTTCAAGACCTAAAACTTCATATCTAGATCACTCTCATATTCTCCCTTAAGCACACTAATTTTCATCACCTATCTCCTCCTCTTCAACATACTTATTTCACAAATCTACTAGCCAATTAGGCTTCCATTTTGACAAAAACTTAAATAATTTGAAAAATAAAAACCTTCAAATCTCTATGAAGCTTGATTTCAAAAACCATTTGGCTCACTCAAACTATTAAGAAGCCTCAGACCTCAACTCATAAGGCAAACCAATTTTATAGCATAGCCCAAAACTCTAGAATCTCAAAACAAACAAGGTCAATAAACTTCCTTCTGGTCAACGCCCACCTCTAAAACTTCTTACACATGTAGAGACAACCATCACACACTTCTAGGTCAATATTTGAGCCTTCACACCTTTGTGAACCTTTACTTCCTATACCATGGCTTTGATCTGCAACAAGAAAGATAAATCTAAGAGCACACAAAAACCTCCAAAAGGTACAAACAGGATCATCAATACACAAAACCACCTGGAACACATCAAAAATAAGTGCATAGACCTTTTTGAGAACCAAACTCTTCTTGACACTCCATCAATCTCATTATGCCACCTAAAAAAACTCAATATAATCTTGTAAACACTTCATACACAATAAAAACACCTTATGACATCATTCTGATCTCATCAAAGCACTTCTCCCATCTTGACACAACAACTTCAATTGAAAACACTCAACTCTTGCCTTCTAGGACATTCTAAAGAACACCACAACAACACTTGATTCTCCATTGAAAGGAGTCTCTTAATAAGCATAGATAGAGACCTCCTACTTCACATGTTTCCTTTGAACAATGTGAAACTAGGAATTACCCACAACTCCTCATAATCCTTCTCCTCCTTTGTCATCTGATACTGATAGTTCTTCTTCTTCTTCTTAGGCTTAAGAGAAAAACTTGCTCATACACTACAACATCCTCCTCTTCTAAAATTATATTAACAACACATGGGGATAACATAGATTCATGACATACCTTGTGTAGACACCTAAATCTGGCCACCAATAACCTCCAACCAAGCTTTTGACCAATTTTCCCCAAAATGCACAATTTGGCCTAAAAACACTAAAACACGCTAAAAGATGTGAAAATGACATATTCAAGTGCTGATTTTGGCCAGGGTATCCCTAAATGGGGTAATGCAATTTATGGGCCAGCTAACTTTGATCAGATCATTTCGAGTCAAAATACCAATTTTGCACCTATATGCTCTAGATTGCTCTTTCCTATCAAATATTCTGTAAAAGACACATGCCTTTATTATTTGTCATTGATAACATCCTAAATAGGATAATGGATCCAATTCATCTGACATCGCCTTCCAATTTCAATCTAATAGAATTTTATACCAATAACAAGGCGTTCTGATCAATTTGAGTAATTTGTGCATAAAGTGCTTAAACATGCTTAAGAGCTAATTAACCCAAACCAAGGCCTAATCAATAATTCCATGTAAACTTGTTGAATACTTATTTTTAGAAATTAATATTGAATATATGCATCATTAGGTGACCTCATTTCTTGGGAAGACATCTCTAGGCCATAAATTCCATAAATATCAGGATTCATGCTCTCCATGCCTCATCAATGCCTTTCATGATGCCCTCCATGCCTCTTAATTTACCCTTCTTCCAATGTCATGATGAAGATAATTACAAACTTACCTCAACTACACATTTCAATCTTAAGATGGATGGTTCAGGTTGATTCTAGACATTCTCAAAAATTTATAAATAGAGAGGCCATAAACATCATTTCTAACACATGATTATGCAAAGTTATAATGCAGAATGGATTATAAAGTTTCAATCAATTAGTGTTACCATGAAAATTTTATTCCAATCCAAGCCAAGCCACAAGCCAAAGGTAACAAGGAGAGATGGAGGTAGCCAAGCTTCCATTGCCAAGGACTTCATGAGTACAAGCCGAGCAAGCAACTACAACAAAAATTTTAGAGCATCCAAGGGAGGTAAAAGAATATTTTTCTTGCATTTTAGTTGTGTGTTTTATTCATGTTTGTTAAATAATCTCTCTGTAGTGTCTACGCCTAGATATGTTATGCTATTTAGTGTGTTTCTTTCATTTTATTTTCATTTTGAAACTAACACCATACTAACCATCCTCTCTTGAGTCAAATTCCTAGATCATATTATGACATGCCCAGTGGGACTAGATGCATCTCACACCTGAAGAAGATCATTTTTCAACTCTAAAATATTTATTTGGACCCTTAAAACTTGATCAAATCGATTTTATAACTTTATTTTGCCATTTTTGTTTGCCACAGTTTTACATAGTAATTAACATCGACAAGTAAGACCAACATCGATTTCATAGCTTAACCAATGTCGGTTAGCAAAACTGACATTGGTTAGATTTTGGTAAGCCAAGGTAACCGTCATCGGTTATATATAACCAACATCGGTCACTGTGTTCTTCCAAAAACATAGACCCGAGAGTTATTTTTCCAAAGTTCATTGTTTCAAACCAAAAAGACCTTCAAAGCTAAAAGACATGCTAACATTTTTACTACAGGACCAAACTTGATATTTTTTCAAAATATTTTTAAATCACTTTTGCATGCTTAAAAATAAATTAGGAACCTTTTGTTGGGTGTTTAACAAAAAATTTATATGTTTTTGGTGAATGTTTTTAAAGTTTGCAACTAAGACCAAGGGATCAAATAAACACCACCAAATCTTTCATTTTGGGCTTAAAACTGGACACACTTATCAATTCTTATTTACAATAGTTGTTTAGATTAAATTTTTATTTGGTAAAAAGAGGAATGTTGCATGTATGCTCTTCCATTTGTCCCATATACGGAACCCTTGGAATCAAAAGTGCCATTCCTATTACAAATAGCTTAGTCCAAGGCTTAGAAAGAAAGTCATCTAAAGCACTCTTTAAAAATTCATCAAAGTTTGGGTGACCTTGAAAATGACCCTAAAGTCTTTCTAATTTCATGCTTTCTTTATTTTTATGCAAATTTGGCTTGCGAGGGGGACTTCATCACCTCCCACAATTTCTTTAGGGAAGCTTTGATCTAGGGTTTCATCTCCTGGCATTGACTTCATTTGGCTCCTTTAGAGTTGCACACGGGATGTAGTGGCACTTTGGACATCGCACTACACTGAGCGAGTAGTAAGATGTAGTGGTTGTAAAAAGGACAAGACATTTTTGCAACAAGCCAAGTGATACGGACCCAAAATATGTGCTTTTCTTTTACATTATTTCACGTGAAATTCATTGTACAATTGATTCCCCTACATCAATTGGAAACTTATTAGAGCTTAGATAAATCCTCACTTGTCATACAAGTATTGTTGGTGCAAGGTGCATCTCAAGGTCCATGTCATAGTACTGTCATTTGAGAGAATGGGGGGTGTAAAAATCCTACTATATAACATGCATTTAATTTCAGATGAACACTTAAAATCTTCTCAAATGGCATATATTGATGAATTCTAACAATACCAAGCAACCTTATCATTTTAGAATCTAAGAGAAATTAATTAGCTGGTCTTGTCCTAGTTTAAAGTCTTGTTTGAAGCTAAACTTGGTGTAAACAAACAAATCCAAACCAAACACATAGTCCAAATTTTCCTTCGAACAAGGAGACGTTATGTTGCCTATGTGAGATCATCAATTTGCCTTATTCAAAAGTTCATCAAAAGCTTGAGAGTCATATCATCCACTTTGGTGCAATTTTATACCCCAATTGAGTCTAGACCTTTACCAAAGTTGTTTAAGTCCTTCACTTATAATCTAAATTCAAAATTTCACCTTTACAAGTTCATAGGGTTGATGTGTTAAGTGGGTTTGCCATTTTCACTAAACTTGAGGGAACTTAGTTTTAATTTCCAATCTGGGTTGAAGGCCATTTAAGACTCATAATCATTATCATCACTTGATAGATTTAAGCCATTTTGTGTTAAACACTTGCACTTTGAGTCTGTGCACCACACCATTTTGAGTCAAGAAAAGTAGTGTTATGCTATCAAAATTATAGGAAAATGTCTTTGCCTTAGAGAGTTTTTGAAACAAACCTTTTTGTCACACCTTTTGGGTAGTATAGCATCATTACGCTGCCCAGAACATTTCAAATATTATTTCATCGACCCTCTTGCATAGGGTTCAAATTTGCTCCTATATTTTCAGACCAATCTAAGTTTACTTTTGTGATCTTTTGCCTAAAATAGTTATCCTAATCACCTTTGTCTAGCTTGTTTATCAAAATAACCAAGTTTTATACCATTTTTTGTGAGAAAATAAACTATCTATAAAGTGTCTTTTATTTCATACCTTATACCTAGTTGATCAAGTTCATGTCCAAGAATCAAATGCTTAGTGTTTATTATAAGTGTTTCAAATCCATTAGATTAAAACTTTCATCTATTTTCAAAGTCTAGCTTTTGACGTCGTTCAGCCAAGATTCCTAGTGCATGCCTTGTTTGAGCCTCGCTTTTGACGCCACATTTGGCCAAAAGATCTAGCAACTTTTAAATTCTTAGATTAGACTGATTTGAAACACTTCAACCTTAGAGTTTGGAATTTTGATTTTAGGTCCATTTACTTGTTTATCTTTGTGTGAATAGTGAAATGTTAGATACTTCACGCTAGCTTGTTTCCTCACAAGCCTTTGCATAAACCTTTTGATCTTTTTGACAAATCTAGACCAACTTGGAACATCATCTATTTTAGACATTGTCCTTTTTATAGTTTGTATAACTCTTTGACCTTTTATCACAAAATAATTGACTATGGATCCCAACATGTAATCCTACACTCATAGTGGATTCATGTACAATCCAGAGATTAGTAATGTAGTTATATAGGAAAAAATGGTGCAAGACCCCTATGTGGATAATATTGCTTATGAGATGGATTATATCCCTCTTATAATACTCAATCAGGGGCACAAAGCCAAGATCTATTGGCTAACTATCTGGTTAACACACCACCTTATTCAAAACAAGACCAAGATCAAATCACACAATACTTAGCTATAATACCTGTAGTAGATGAGCCAGTACTTCAACAGGCATATTCTACTAATACGGCTTCCACGTATGATCCATTTCTATTTGAGCAACAATTTTTAGAGAACAAAGATGAGATTTTGGTTAGACCCATAGAAGTAGGGGCCAAGTTTCCAGCAAACCTCCCCCATGAAAATTTACCAAGTCTAGTAAGAGTGCCCCATAATATCATTTACGATCAATAGGCTTATTCTATCAATCCTATGGCTCTAGTCCAAACAATGTACCAAGATCTTAATATATCTAATCGAAGTAAAAACATAATTAAAGATCACTTTAACCAAATATAAACAACATATCAAACCTACCTAAATATAGAACATGATTTCAATAAGATGAACATGGTAAGTAAGCCTCTTATTGACCTAGTTTCTTCAATAAGAGTAGAGTTAACTGGACAAGAGAATCCAAGATCTGACCCATTCATACAAACTTATTTGATACATAACTTGATGCATATTCCCATTATTGAAGAAGTGTTTTCGACCTATACACAGAATAGTGAACCAAACATAGTAGACAATGTACAAACAACGTCCAATCCTAATCAAAGTGGTACTAACACACAAACAATTAGCCAAAAACATGTGCCTGTAGTTAATCATATGAATAATTCATCATACTAGGGAGTAGGATTTTATATACCCTAACCTCAATCAGCTACCAACTCAAGTGTACAACCTATGGGATTAGGTAATTGAACAATGGCCAATGTCACACCGCAATGACAAAATATGATGAATCCTACTCCTCCTCAACAAGTAATGAGTAGTATTCCACAACAACAAGCACAATCTAATATATCAACACAACAAAGGACAAATACATTACCACCAAAATCAAGGGAAACTAATGTTCCACCTCACCAAGTAACGACAAACATACCTCTTTAGTCACAGACTAATATGCCAATCCAAAACCAAGCAATAATTAGTCAACAATGTGTAAATGTAGGTCAACGATAGATGCCAAAACTGTAACCTATTTTTACTTCCTCACAAGGATTTGTGCAATAAGGAGGTCCCCATGTTTCTCAAGTACCTACTAGACAACCATTGGTTCAAAATATGCCACAAATCTAGAGACAGGGTCTTGGTCCACAAGTTCCCACTCAACAACAAGGTTTGATTAGTCGGTAGCATGTCCCATTTCAACCATAATAGGCACATTACAGTTATATTCCTCCATCCCAACCACAAAATCCTCCAAGTCAAACCTTTATCACCAACCCAAACCAGAATATCACACAACCAATTATGCAATTTCAAGTACATCTTAATCCACGTATGCATATTCTTGGTCCATTCCCAAACCAAACCAATATATCCCAAATAGGTATCTCCATCATACCCTGGTCAAAGTATCTCACTTGTGACTTCCCAACCATCTATCCAAACCCAAATTCTCCCTCAAACCAATATTCCTTCTAGTTTCATATCCCAAGAATTACAATAGATGAAGGATGCAGTTGTTACTATTCAAGTGGAGAAACAAACTAAAAATTTCAAATTAGATGATGTACGTTTCTATCCATTCAACATGGAGTATTTGTAGATACCATTTCCTCCAGGATATGAACCACCAAAATTTGATAAATACAAAGGGAAAGGTAACCCTAAAGCTCATTTGACCAAATTCTTTACTGCATGTCAACCAGTGACATATAGCGACATATATCTTTTGTTGTTGTTTCCAAGGAGCTTGGTTGGACAAGCCTTGGAGTGGTTTTTGAAGTTGGCCAAAAATTTAGTAACAAATTTTGATGATCTTTCTAATAAGTTTGTGCAGCACTTTTCCTATATTCTCAAGCATGATATTTTATTAGTGGACTTAACGCAAGCAAAATAAAAATCTAGAGAGTTTTGTAAGTTATTTACAGTGATGAAGAGCCCTTGCAAGCCATTTCACCCATAGTTTACCAGATAAATAATTAGCCATTGTGTTTACAAAAAATTTACAGAGTGAGATAGCTTATCATTTAGAACTATAATGTGTGCATACTTTCAAGGAAATCATTGACAAAGGCTTGTTGATTGAGTGAGAACTCATCAATAAAGGAGTCATCAAGCTTAATTTAACTAATCAAAATCAAGGTACCAATCAGGGAAATGAACAACATCACATTCAAGTGTCAGCATCACAAGTAGCACAAGCCAATAACTATGAAAGACCAAAGAAATTCAATCATAATAGGAATGTTGTAGGAAATAGAGTAACTGAATCCTGTCATGTCCAAACAGTTCAAACATCATCTTCACCACATTTTCAGCTTACTCTTACTCAACCAATGTCACAAACACAACAACCAAAACATGCACAACAAATATAGGAACCTTTACCATTACAAACCCCTCCTCTTAGAAGAACCATGCCTGCACGTCATGTCTTTAGTGACCTACGAGAATCTATTGAGTCTGTATTTTGCAAGCTTGTTGCCGCTAATCTGATTAGTTGGCCTATAACAAAACATTATTTTCAAGGCATTCTTTATCCTGATTGGTACCGTTAAAATGAATTATGTGACTATCATAAGGTCAGCAGGCATAATCTATGAAGATGTGTCTAAATCAAGCATTTAATTGAGAATATGTTAGAGAATGGAGAGATAACATTGGATAATGGTGATTTCACTTCCAATCAAACTCTTGGGTTTTATCAAAACCCTTTTCCCTAACATAACAATCAGTAGCAATAAAATAATCAGTAACAACAACAACAATGGTCAGGGCAGCAACAAAATCAAAATCAAAGGTCGAACTAGCAAAATCAACAAAATCATCAACAAAACCTATAATGACAGAACAATGGACAAAACAAAAGTTAGAATGATCAGAACCAACAAACCTACCATGTAGTTGCACATGACTACAACAATGTTGTAGGTCATATTGTATGGGTAGCATTAATACCATCTCCATTAATCCTAGAACAAGCATTAATCAGCCTAGACCATTTCTAAACAACCCCATTCAGCCAAATTACATGGATAATCCTTCTTTGACCTAGGAGTGCATAAAAAAAAACCAACAAACTAGGACTTCCCCTTTTACACCTTATATCAACAACTCATCCTTTCCATATGATCATATGTGAGTGCACCAGCAACCAAGACTTCTCATGTTTGGTCCTACACCATTCCTAGCATTTGTTAGCAATAATGGTCCAGTATTTAATCCTGATTGTGCTATCATAACTCAAAGGTCAAAGATTACTATCACAGGCCCACAACCATCCACCACTTTGCCCATCATCCAACCAATTGTTTAGCCTCAGAATAAACCATTCACTACTGATCAAGATAAGAAATTTGATATTGTGAAACAATTGCAGAAGACACCAACACAAATTTCTATTTTAGATTTGTTGCAAACATCAATAATCTACAAGAACATCTTGAATGTGTTTTTGACCCAATCCAATATTTCTAGTGGCATATCCCCTTATAAGTTTCAATCTTTGGTTAGACACCTAACTCCAACCCAAAAGGTCGCATTCAACCAAAGTGACATGTCTTCTCTTGGCCCACTCCATAATAATCCATTATACACAAAAGTTTATATAAAATGGCATAAAGTGAAATGTGTCCTTATAGACAATGGATCCAGCCTCAACATAGTGTCTCTAAAGCTCATCAAACTTTTTGGGTACACAATGGTAGATCTTCAGCTAGAAACAATAACTATCAAAGCCTATGATAATCAGAAAAGAGAATCACAAGGCACCATTAGATTACCAGTTATCATTGGGCCTTTGACCCATGATACACTTTACCATGTGTTTAATATTGATTTATCATACAATATGATTCGAGGTAGGCCTTAGTTACATGATAGTCATGTAGTCCCATCAACGCTGCACCAATGTATCAAGTTTCCCACTCAGGGATGGAAGTGAAAATTCTAGGAGATTTACACCCATATGAACATTGCAAACATCTCAAGGCCAAATTTCAAAGTTATAATTATCAGTACGGTATGAATCATAGTTTCAATTAGGGCAAAAGAAAAGCTATACTTATTGATCCTTCACCAGATAATTACATAGATCCTAATACCTTGGATTCCCTTTCCCACATGCCACCTCCTGAAGCTTCCAATCATTTTAACATTTCAGATAATAGATCGAGAGAATATGTGACCCATGATACATTTCATATTGTCAATCTTCCTCAAAATCCAAAAACCTTTGGGTGACCTAAAGTCATCCCACATATGCATTGGCAACAAAAGAACAAAGGTAAGGGACCTGTCACATTTGTACCAACATTTGGCCTGGGACCTGACCCTCTTGAAGGGGATGAATCATGGTTATACAATGACAACCAAACTAATCGTTATAAAAATGCAAAGTATCATATTCCCAATAGGATCATGGAACATCACAATTATGAAGGAAGAGGCCTCAGACCAAATCATCAAGGAACCATTGAGACAATTTCCATGACTAAGTATGAAAGACCTTATGGACTTGGATTTAAACCCCCTAGGGGTGACCCCACATATCTTACTCAAATGCCATCACCAATGACTAGTGATGATGATGCTGACAGTGAAGCAGAGTCTGATCATAGCCTCAACTTTGATAACCTAGCTAAAACTAACATGTTTGATAACAATGCCATTTGTACCCTTACCTTGGCCATTCATTGCAACCTTTTGCCATTTTATTATTCCCAACTAATAGATTGGGACCAACAAGAATCCAATTTGCCAATTGATGAGTTTCAGAATGATGAGGCATTATGTGATTTCTTAGGCCTTAGAGATAATGTTCCATTGGGAGATCACAAATTAAGATTCTCAAACACATTGGATCTTGCATTCTATTTTGGAGAGCAAGCGAACACCCTTAGCCAAAAACAAATAATTAAAACATTGAGGTCCTAGAGTGAGACCTCTGTGAGGCACTTTCTAACCAAGGAGAAAGTAAAGATAAAGGCCAGTCTAGTGGTGAAAACCTATTTTAGATGCCATTAGATGGGGGTGTTCATTCTTCTTCAAATTTAGACCAGGAGACGACCAATGATGAACTTACTTGTGGATAAGAGCTTAGCTTTGAGTAACAACAAGTGTTTGATCAAATTCTTCAAGAATTTTTTACTATTTTTATCACATGGCTAGATCTCCCATTGGGGGACTCAAAATCATCATGCTTAGGAGAAGTTGAAGATCAAGTCCTCATACAGGACTCTGACATAATTCAATAGTTCAAGTCATTGCCTACTATCCTAGAAGACGGTTCGACCCTTCTAGTCAAAGATACAACAAAGGTAAATATCAAGACTCCATCAGACCTAAAATGAATAAATTTAGGGGCATCCCTCATTGAGGAGGAACATGACATCTTTAAAGCTTTGTTGAGAGAATTTGTAGATATCTTTGCATGGGCCTATTCTAACATGCCAAGTTTAGACCCTGCCTTGGTTCTACACCACATTGTGGTTAATCATGATGCCAAACTGGTAAAGCAAAAGTTACGTAAGATGCATCCTCACATTATTGTATTGGTAAAGAAAGAGTTAGAAAAACTCTTAGAAGTAGGATGTATCTGATCTATTGACTACTTAGAATAGATCTCTAATGTGGTACCTGTTAGTAAAAACCCTGAAGGGATCAAAATTTGTACTAATTTTTGAGAAATCAATAAAGCTTGTCCTAAAGATGATTTTCCATTGCCTAATATTGACATGATCTTTGACTCCATGATAGGTTATGAAATGCTTTCACTCATGGATGGCTTTTCAAGATACAACCAAATTAGAATAGCACTAGAAGACCAATATAAAATAGTGTTCACCACTCCATGAGGAATATTTTATTATCAGGTAATGTCATTTGGCCTTAATAATGCTGGAGATACATATCAAAGGGACATGACTACCATATTCCATGATATGATTCATGATATTGTTGAAGACTATGTCAATGACATATTAGGAAAATCTAAAACTCGGGCTGACCATCCAGCAGTGTTGTGTACTATATTTGAAATATTATGGGAGTACAAAGTTAGACTCAATCCAAATAAATTTGTGTTTGGTGTAACTTTAGACAAACTACTTGGCTTCATCGTGTCTCATAGAGGTATTAGAGTTGATCCAGCTAAAGTCCATGCAATAATCAAGATGCCACCACCAACCAATTTGAAACAACTTTATTGTTTGTAGAGTAAGATCCAATCAATCTGACACTTCATCTCTCAGTTAGAAAACAAGTGTCATCCATTTACACACCTTTTAAAGAAGGGAGTTGCATTTGACTAGGATGATCACTGCCAAATAGCTTTTCAAGAACTCAAAGACTATCTTGTTAATCTGCATGTTCTATTACCTCCTATGCCAAGAAATCCATTCTTGTTATACCTATTAGCTACCGACCATGCTCTAGGGGCACTCTTGGCTCAACATGATGACAATGGAAAGGAGTATGCCATATATTACCTAAGTTGTACCTTGGTTACATATGAACATAACTATGCACCTATTAAAATAATTTATCTGGCCATGGTCTTCACAGCTTAGAAACTATGCAATTACATGTTGAATAATAAGACCATGGTCATTTCAAAAGTAGATCCACTCAAGTATCTATTATCTAAAACAAATTTGCAAGGTAGAATGGCTAAATGGATCATGCTTCTCAGTGATTTTAACATAAACTATGTCAATTATAAGGCAATTAAGGGACAAGTTCTTGTAGATCAACTTGTTGAAGCACCTCTCATAAACACACAGCCACTCACGTTTCACTTTCCTGATGAATCTATAATGACCGTCATTGACACACCCCTTAAGGAGCATCCTTAGAAGCTATATTTTGATGGTTCATTTACTTCACATGGATCGGGAGTAGGTCTATTATTTCTTACACCACAAGTGGATCTAATCCCTAAATCATTCAGAATCAGCTTTCCTTATATAAACAACATGGCCAAGTATGAAGCACTTATTGCAGGACTTTGATAGGCAGTGAATTGGAATATATCTCATCTCTAAGTTTATGGTGATTCTTAATTAATCATCAATCAGGTTACAGATCATTTTCAGACCAAAGATGATAAGTTGGTTCCATATAAATCCACAGTCGACACTCTTAAACAACAAATTGACAATATTCAATTTGAGCACATACCAAGGGCTAGTAATAGAATTGCAGATGCCATGGCTACTATTGGCTCTCTACTTTGACAAATAGATAAAGCTAGAGAGTATCACTTCCTCATCAAGAATTTGTCAGTACCAGCTCATAAACCTTCAACCATTGCAATGATTTTCGATATTATTGGTCCTAATTCTATCTGGTACTCAAACCTCTACAACTACCTCCATGACCAAGTTATGCCACTTAACCTATCTCAAAAATAAATCAAAGCCTTCATTCATCATTCCAATCATTATACTTTACTTGGATCCACCCTTTATCATCATAGTTTTAATGGAACTCTAATTCATTTTTTAACTTTGATAGAGTCTACCCTAGCGTTAAGAAAAGTTCACAAAGAAGTATGTGGAGCTCATTCTAGCAGGGCAGTCCTATCCAAAAAAAAATTGCATACTAGTTATTATTAGCCTACAATGGATCTAGATGCCACTACATATGTAAAAAAGTGTGACAAATGTCAACAGCATGTTAATCTGATTCATGCCCTAGCAAAAACTCTAAAATTGATGTTGACACCATGGCCATTTTCTACATGGGTACTTAACCTCATTGGGAAGATCAACCCCACTTCATTTAACAGTGATAAACATATCCTTACCACCACCAAATAATTTACTAAGTGGGTTGAAGCTATACCCCTTACGTGATTGGAAAGCAAATTTCCAAATTCATTTTCAACCATCTCATTTGCCGCTATGGTATCCCCTCTAACATTATATCTGATAATAGATGATCATTCAAGAACAAAGATGTAGACTAGCTATGTACTGAATATAACATCACACAACATTTTTATACAGCATATTACCCTCAAGGTAATGTCTAGGTTGAGGCATCCAACAAAACCATTATCAATATTCTCAAAAATATTGTCAATTATGTCAGTCGTGATTGGCACCTTTATATATTCCCTACCCTTTGGGTATACTGTACCAATCATCGTACCCCCACAGGAGCCACTCTACACTCACTTGTTTATGGTACTGAAGCTATCCTTCCCATTGAGGTTGAATTGCCTTCACTATACATCTCTTTCAAGCATGTCTTGGATGATCATAACTATCAAATAGCTCACCTATAAGAGCTAGATCTACTTGATGAAAAATACACAGCTGTGCTCAACAATTTTTAAGCATATCAGAACTGACTCAAAGGCCACTATAATCGATGTGTTAAGTATAGAACATTTGAACTTGGTGATCTTATTCTTAAATAAACCAAAAAAAGACCATAGCTGAGAAGAAGTATAAAGGGAAATTTAAACCAAATGAGATAAGGCCTTTCATCATCACTATAGATTATGGATTAGGAGCATATAGGCTTGCCACACCAGATGGTGACAAACTTCTAGAGCTGATGAATATTATTCATCTCAAGCGGTACTATGCTTGAGTTCTAAGGTGTATTGTCTATATGGACCATTTCAGTTATGTCATTTTATCACTATTCTTCTTTGTATAAATACCATCCTTATCCATCATGTTCGTCATATCCACTTTTCACTTCTGACCTATCGACCCAGTGTGTTCTAAAGCTTAGCCTATTTGACCTTGGTTTTTGCCATTCATTATGCATTTTTAGCATCAAGTTGTCTAATTAATTCATTAGTTAGTTCAAGTACTTCAAATAGAGAGCATATTTTGGGTAGTGTGATAGAAGTTTTGGTAGTTGCATCCTTCATTTGTTATTCTTTTTTTACCACCAGTCTTGCTACTAATTATAACCACCTTTAGGAAAATTAGTACCCTTGATCTATGCCATTATATCCTGGTTATAAATACCTATGGGCAAACCAAGGGTAACATTAAGCCTTGACATACCATCTTACCCCTTCTTATGTTGTATTATGCCTTTTTTACCAACTATGCTATTTTGTTTGAATTGACTATTGCACTAGTCGAATTCCTCCGTTGTAAGGGTAGAACTATAGTGACTTGAGGTCCTACTCTAGGACTATGTAGGTAGTGCTTAAATACTTATTGAGGTTAGCTTCATCACCCTTCTCGACCATGCTCTTGCCATTTTGTGAACAACCTAAGCCATGTTCTCACCATTTTATGAGCAACCTGATAGGTTGTGGAGCTAAAAGCTTCACTAATGCAGACATTGGAGGAGGTTGCTGAAGTGTCACAGACACCGGCATCGGTCAGGCCAACCGACGTCGGTAGTAGTAGACAGGAATGTAACCGACGTCGACAGGAGTCAGCCGACGTCGGTCACCTCGAGGCAGATAGGGACCGACGTCGGTCACCTATGTGGTTTCGGAACTGTCGGTTGCACGAACAGTTTGTTAACAAACCGAGTGTTTACATGTTGAAAGGCTAATTTTAGTATTGGGCTGTGAATCTAATTATTGTAATTAGGTGTCTAATTATTGTATGCATGAGATCTATATAATATACTCATGCACTGTATTGTAAAGTGTAGAACTTGGAGAGTTCTTCCCATGGTAGAATCAAGTAGGATTTTTTATGTATGTAAGATCAGGGTTAGTCTGCAGGGTGTTGCTAGATCATGGAAGAGATCTACATGTGATAAGTAAGATCAGGGTTGGTCTGCAGGGGTGTGTGTATGCGAGGGTCAGAAAGGAGATCGGAGGGGGAGCAAGATCCAAGGTGAAAGCAATACATCAAGGAGCAAGATCATGGTGAGATCTACTTGGAGTACCGGTTCGTACTCGGTTGTACTGACAGTACAATGAGGTGAACAACAGCTTGTGTTAGCTGTGTGTTGTGACCTGTATTGAGAGAAGATTACTCTTGAGGGAAGATTACTGGTATGCCCACAAAGTGGAAGAAGAGTGTGATCTCATTGTTGTAATTTCCTTCTAACTGAGTTGAATACAATTGTGTGTTGCCTCTCATATTCTGTGTTGTTTCTCATTGATAGTTACTTGTACTTTTGGTATAATTTTCGCATGTTTAGTTGCTTATACATTGGTAATCATGTGTTCTCTTAAATCTAACAAGTTGTGTCAGAGCTTTGGGGAACTTAGGTCCTAAAAAGTTGGTATCAGAGCTAAGGTTGCAGGGAGCAGGTTTGTGTTTGGTTACAAGGCACTCTCAAGAGTTTTTGATTGAGTGGGAGTATAACAATGGCAGAAGAAAGTAAGCTACAAATGGAGGAATTGAAAAGCACGAATGGTCAATTACGGTCTTATGGAAAGAAAGCGTAGGTAAAAAATTATTGTTGGTTGGTAGAAGATCAGCATGAAGGAACTGAAGAAGCAGATGTTGCAGGTGTTGTTGTACAGGATGCTCTGAGAGGTTTCTTGGATAAAGTAGAATCTTGTTTTATAGCTTCTGTTGCCTCTTTCTATGCAGTCCAAAATAGAGTATTTTTTCATTTTAAGGTCTTTGGAGACTTTGGAAAGATTTATTTAGGGGCTCGTGTGCCTTGACAAAGAATTGGCAAAGGGGAAGTGAAGCTGAAATTGCAAGCGGCCAACACATGGGTGTTGAAGGAGGTCATGCAGGTCCCGGTTCTAAAGATAAGGCTAATTTTTTCAGAGAAGTTGGGTGAAGAGAGATGCACAAGAACTCTCACAGTGGATGCACTTGAATTAGTTGGTGGTAAGAAAGTAGGTACTCTTTATCTACTTACTTATATTACTGATTCTTCTTCTATTGCGGAGATGTGGCTTTGTAGACTTGGTCACATGAGCAAGAAAGAGATGCATGTTCTTAACAGGAAGTCAGATGTCTTTGACAGACTTAAGAACTGGAAAGCCTTGGTGTTTATGGAGGAGATGGCGGACAGAGATCAGTGGAGAAGGCTGAGTAACTCTGAGCAGAGCAGTTTGGACAGGGATTTGATTCAAAGAGAGCTCATGGGTAAAAATTCATCACTCACAGGCGAACACATTTATCAGCGTCGGTCAAGGGGAACCGACGTCGAACAGACAGGTGTCGATGTTGGTCATGTGCAGACCAGAGCCGGTGATGTCGGGCAGGGTAAGACCGACGTCGGCCAAGAGGACCGACGTCAACGACAATAAGACTGGCGTCAGTCAGGAGGACCGACGTCGGCAACAGGCAGACACCGACATCGGTGGGGTTGATAGTCAGGGCATGTGCATGAAACTGACGTCGGTCGGATGTAAACTGTGTAGTGACTGAGGTCGGTCACTGAGACGGATTTTGGGTGAACAGCAAGCTGTCAAGGAGTCTCAAATGCCCATGGGGAGGACTGAAAGTGTAAGTAAGCCTCAAATTTGTTGTTCCTCTTTTTTATACTAGTTGCTGACTACAAAGCAGGAAGGATCCAGGAAACAGTGGGAGCATGGCATGAACAGGTTGCAAAACTGAACGAGAGATTTGGTAGGGTTGCTAGCTAGTATGAAAGCACTGAGACGAATGGATACCTTGGTTAAAAAATAGAGAGAATGGACACGTAAGATGGAAGGCCAGGTCATATGGTCTTGAGGAAGCTACAGGACAGTGGTACAGGTTTTTACAGGTGGATGACAAAGCAGGGCTTTAGTCAATGTCAGTGTAACCATTGTGTTTGTCTTACCAGGTGGATGATAGTCATGACATTATCCTGTTACTGTATGTGGATAGTATGCTAGCTAGAAGGTTCGAACATATAAGGTTTTGTTGAGCTAAAGGTAAGGTTAGTTCAGTGGCATGTCATGAGGAATTTGGAGCAGCAAAATTCTTTGGCATGAGAGACATGGAAGATCACAGGTTGATTTTGTCTCCAGTGGGAGCTGATGTGAATCAGGTGTTGGCGAGGTTCAATACGCAGGATGCAGAACCAGAGCACACTAGGGCTGGACAGTTCAGTGTCTGAAATCACATGAGGTCTGGTATAAAACTGAGTTTGCACAAGCAGTGGGTGCTGTCAGAGAGTTAGGAGCCAATTTGGAGAAGTGGGTTCTCAGGTATTTGAGAGGGACCAGCAGCAGGGATTCATGCTATGCAGGGTCAGGACTTCACTACATGGGTTTGTAGGTTTGGATGTGGTAGGTTACTTGGATGACAGGGGTTGCACCACAGATTGTGTGGTGGTTGGTCTTCAGGGTTGAGCTTAAAGAGGGATACATGCCAGGAAACAGATTAGATGAGGTACAAGTATAGGTACATTACAGCTATTTATCTCCAAGTGAGAGATTGTTAGGTTGTGCAGCTAAAAGCTTCACTAATGCAGACATTAGAGGAGGTTGCTGAAGTGTCACAGACACTGGCGTCGATCAGGCCAACTGACATCAACATTAGTAGACATAAATGCAACTGACGTCGATAGGAGTCGGCCGACGTCGGTCACCTCTAGGTAGACAGGGACCGACATCAATCACCTGTGCGGTTTCAGAACTGTCGGTTGCACGAATAGTCTGTTAACAAACCGAGTGTTTGCATGTTGAGAGGCTAATTTTAGTCTTAGGTTATGGATCTAATTATTGTAATTAGGTGTCTAATTATTGTATGCATGAGATCTATATAATAGACTCATGCGATGTATTGTAAAGTGTAGAACTTGGAGAGTTCTTCCCATGGTAGAATCAAGTAAGATTTTTCATGTATGTAAGATCAGGGTTAGTCTGCAGGGTGTTGCTAGATCATGGAGGAGATCTACATGTGATAAGTAAGATCAGGGTTGGTCTGCAAGGGTGTGTGTATGCGACGGTCAGAAAGGAGATCGGTGGGGGAGCAAGATCCAAGGTGAAAGCAAACATCAAGGAGCAAGATCATGGTGAGATCTACCTGGAGTACTAATTCGTACTCGATTGTACTGACAGTATAATGAGGTGAACAACAACTTGTGTTAGCTATGTGTTGTGGCCTATATTGAGAGAAGATTACTCTTGAGAGAAGATTACTGGTATGCCCACAAAGTGGAAGAAGAGTGTGATCTCTTTGTTGTAATTTCCTTCTAACTGAGTTGAATACAATTGTGTGTTGCCTCTCGTATTCTGTGTTGTTTCTCATTGATAGTTACTTGTAATTTTGGTATAATTTCTACATGTTTAGTTGCTTATACATTGGTAATCATGTGTGCTCTTAAATCTAACAAGTTGTGTCAGAGCTTTGGAGAACTTAGGTCCTATGTAAAAATTTTGTGTTTTGGATGCGATATCAAATGGATCAAATGACATCAATGTTTTAAAAAGAAGTTTTTTTTACATTTAAGGCACCAATGAGGAGGAAGATGATGATGAGAATTTAGGTGCATGTTTGGAAGAACCCGAGCATGAATCTAAATATTCTCAACCTACTATTTCTTGTCATGCACTTTCAGGTATTAGTACTCCTCAAATTCTTAAGATGGTGAGTTTTTTGAAGAAATAAAATGTGGCTATGCTAATTTACTCTAGGAATACACATAATTTCATCAATAGGAAGTTGGTTACTCATTTGAAATGTTTCATTTACCTATCTCTAGAATTTCAAATCATGATTGAAAATGGTGGTATGATTAATTTTTCAAGAAAATGACATAGAATTAAACTTGTTATGGGAGACTCCTTGTTATATTTTCCTATGTTTTTTATTACCATGGGAAGAGCTGACATTGTTTTGGGAGTGTAGTTGCTCACCCTTCTCGACCATGCTCTTGCCATTTTGTGAACAACCTAAGCCATGTTCTCACCATTTTATGAGCAACCTAAGTTTGAATGCTCTCACCATTTTGCAAGATTGAACCATTTAGTGTCTCATCATTCTTGATCGAGTTGAGATCCTCCAAAACAATTCTAAAAACATTTAAAAAATCATTAGAAAAGAACAAAAAAATATTGACCACTTCTTTGCCTAGAGGATTCTAGGAACCCTTACTAAGTTACAAGCAAAACACTTGTCATTTAGTTTCTCTATCCTTTCTGGCCTTTTTCTCTCATGCACTTCCCATTTTGCAAGACCATTCTTATTCTTCTATCACATCCATTTATGTTGGTTTTCCTTAGTTATCACATTCTTTTCATTCCCTGGGAGAACTACATTTGACTTGAAGTTTTTTATTGGATATTACATCCATGGAACTATGTAGGCAGCATCCACTTGCCTATTCCATATGGAGACAACTCAGCTACCCCCTTCATTTTCTTCTATTCCTCCATTTTGTTCATTTTTAAGTTGTCACCTATTTTATAGGGGTAATGTTCGTAGGGTTTCTATTGCATTGTTTGTTTTTTTTGCTTATTTTGTTTGTTTATTTGCCTGTTTATTTGCTTTCATCACTATTGCGTTGATTCAATTTATGTGTGTTCATTGGGTGATTATTCGCCCACACTTATACCTGAATCTATCCATATTCATATGTCTACATTGTCATCATGGTTTCTATCATTGGTGCATTGATTTCTATTGAGTATTAAATTATGAGAGTCAGTCCTTATGCATATTTCAGTGAAGTCCTCATGATATTATACCATGATGCTTACCGACATGTGCTATAACAAACCTTAACTTTAAAAAGTCTATTCAGCAATGGTGGCATCTCTTCAGCACCGACATCCCAATTTAATTCTAATCATATCCTAAATAGAGTAATTAAACATGAAAGAATTTTAATCTTTATTAGTTCAGATGAGCATCTCCATACTAGTAGGTTGTTCCAATTCATCATTACCCTCTATGTTAAGTTATCATCATCCTCGGCCAAGTTTATCATGTTTTCCATAATCAGGGTCCAATGATTATAACCACCTATAGGCAAATCATTGCACACCATCCCACCTGCATTACTCAATGATTATAACTGTTTTTGGGCAAATCATTGTGTTGTCACCAGTTTACTTTTTCTACCCATACAGGGGCATGTTATATTTTTTGTCTGTCTTAACTGGGATAGCTCCATCTTCTCAATGATTATAACCACCTTTGGGCAAACTCATTGTGTTATCATACCACATTGCCACTATCAGGGTACAACATTTATAACTACCTTTGGGCAAACCATTATGCACCATCCCACTTACATTCTCAATGATTTTGACTAATTTTTTAATATCATCATTTTTTCACCCCATCATCTTTCCTTTCTTTGGTCCCCTCGTTTCACTTCTTTCTTTTTGAAAGACCATTTGTCAACCTACTTGTGCCAACGATTCCCTCGAGGGGGCATCGTACAGTTAGTTTATCATCATTACAGTTATAGGCATACAGGATCTTTTCATTATTTGAGAAGACGTTACTATGCTTATAGCTTACAATGCCTTCCCAAATAGAGGCAACTTATAGACACCTAAATCTGGCCACCAATAACCTCCAACCAAACTTTTGACCAATTTCCCTCAAAACGCACAATTTGGCCTAAAAACACTAAAACACACTAAAATATGTGAAACTGACATATTCAAGTGCTGATTTTGGCTAGGGTATCCCTAAATGGGGCAATGCAATTTATGGGCTAGCTAAATTTGATCAAACATTCCGAGTCAAAATGTCAATTTTGCACCTGGATGCTCTGGATTGCTCTTTCCTATCAAATCTTATGCACAAGACACGTGCCTTTTTAATTTATCATTGATAACATCATAAATAGGATAATGGATCCAATGCATCTGACATCACCTTCCAATTCCAATCTAATCAAATTTTGGACAATAATAGGGCATTCTAATCAGTTTGAGTAATTTGTGTACAAAGTGCTTAAACATGCTTAAGAGCTAATTAACCCAAATCAAAAATTAATCAAAAATTTCATGAAAACTTGTTGAATACTTATTTTTGAAAATAAATATTGAATATTTGTATCATCAAGTGACTTATTTCTTGGGAAGACATTCCTAGGCCATAAATACCACAAATATCAGAATTCATGCCCTCCTTGCCTCATCAATACCTTCCATGATGCCTTGCATGCCTCTTAACTACCCTTTATTACAATTTCATGATGAGGATAATTATAAACTTAATTCCAAAAATTGGATTAATCATCAACCACACATCTCAATCTTGAGATGGATGGTTCAGATTGATTCTAGACATTCTCAAAAATCTATAAATAGAGAGGCCATGAACATCATTTCTAACACATGATTATGCTAAGTTATAATGCAAAATTTATTACAAAGCTTTAATAAATTAGTGTTACCATGCCAAATTGATTCTAAGCCAAGCCTAGCCACAAGCCAAAGGTGCCAAGGATAGATGGAGGTAGCCAAGCTTTCATTGCCAAGGACTTCATGAGCACAAGCCGAGCAAGCCACTATAACAAGCATTTTGGAGCATCTAAGGGAGGTAAAAGAAGATTTATTTTGCATTTTAGTTGTGTGTTTTATTCATTTTTATTAACTAAGCTCTCCCTAGTGTCTACGCCTAGATATGTTATGTTATTTTGTGCATTTCTTTCATTTTGTTTTTAGTTTGAAACTAACACCATACTAACCATCCTCTCTTGTGTCAAATTTTTAGATCACACATTTTCAATTGAAGAATCTTCCTTGTAGTTTGGAACCTCATCACTAGGTATTGACAACTGATGTTCTTTGCATGAAACTTTCTCAGTAGCAGCAAGATGTTCACTTGAATCCATACACACCTCATAACTAGCCTCAACCAGCATCTTGGTCTTCTCCTTGATCTTGGTCAATTAATTTACAACATAAGCAGATAATGAGAGCTCTTGGCACTCTCTAACTTTTGTAACATTATCCACCATATAAAAAAATTACTTGGATTTGCAAACTCATCATGACTCACACTTACCACCTTTGGTTTCCATGAGTTAATTTATCTTTTTTCTTGCACTCTAGGACCCTGATTAAACTTATTCTATCTTGTAGACCTTTGCTTGCAAAATCTAGCAATGTGACCTCTCTGTTGAAAATTTAAGCACACTATACCTTTGACAAGAATTTTATCATGCCTTTCCTAATTAGAAAAAAATATTGAAATATGTCCATTCTTTTGACAATTGAAACAAACTACTCTTTTTGAAAAAGACTCAACTTGCCTTACCTTATTTGGATAATGTTTAGAAAAATTTCCCTCATAAAGATAGATGAAGCACTTAAATTTGTTCACACCTTTTGACTAATGACCCCATCATAGTTCCATGAAAACTCATTTCTAATAGGTCTCTTGCATTCTCTAGCTCTATGCCTAAACTGATTACATGTGTAACAAAAACCATTGAAACTTGCATACCTCATGGCATTTGCTTGTCTGATCTGATTTGTCTTCACTCTACCAGCATCTTCATTCCTTGATTAATTGTTGACCTTCAATCTCTAATTTACATTAGTCTTCATCTTGTCTTGAGTTGCATTTTTTAGATCTTCTTTGTATCCAAGACCAATTATATCACTTGCATGCTTTTGATCACTCAAAATATTGTCTAGATCACTTGAGCTCTTTTCAAATCTCATAAATGACTGCATATTACTAGATGTCTTCTCTAACTCATCTTTTAATGACTCATTTTTAATTACATACCTTGAACATTCATCTTTTTTAGCTTTCAAGCTTGTAGACAAGATTTCCAATTGACAATTGAGATCATTGACTATATATTCATGTTCCTTGGTGTCTTCATTCATTCTTGCCTCAAACACACTGAATTGCTCTTCATAGTCCCTGATTTGAGACTTCATCTTCTTGTTAATTTTCTTTTCAATATTTAATTTTCAATAGCATTTATCAATTCAGTCTCATAGTCCACCTCATATTTATCATCATCTGAATCACTCCAATTAGACTCCTTTTGATATAAGCAACTTCCTTCTTCAGCCATGAAGAGGTCTTCATCTTCAACAAGACTTATCTTCATGATCATACTCTAAGTCACTGTCTTCACTCTCATCTGATGAACTGCAATCTTCTTTGGCATAGAGACTCTTCTTATCCTTGAAGTACTTCTTGTTGTCAAACTTTATGAATATTTTCTTCCTCTTATCAGAATTTTATGCTTTCTTGTCTTCATCTTGACCATCACCATGCTCTTTATCATCATTCTTCTTATTAGTAAAATGTCATACCTCTCCACAATTGAAGCATTTGAAGGGTAGTTTACCCTTATACTTGCCTGACCCTATTTTCAATTTCCTTGTAAACAAAACAATTAGTTCATCTTCATCAATAGCATATATGTCATCCTCTTTGAGTTTCTTACCTTGGAAATTATTTTTTGGCTTCATTTATATCTTGTATTTTTATTCCTTCTTTGGGTTATATCATCATTTACTCTCATCTCATAGACAGTAAGAATGCCATGTAATTCATCCATCAGCTTAGTAAGATCGTGACTTTCTTCTACATTAGACACTTTTGAATCAAAATTGAGAGAGAGAGACCTTAATACCTTTTGAATTATAGTAGCTTCTTCAAGATTCTCTCCAAACCTCTGACGATGTTCACAATATTATCAATTCTCTGTAGAAAGAATGCCAAGGAATCTTCTTCCCTCATCTTAAGACTCTCTAATTATCTTTGATGAGTATGTAACTTTGCCAACTTAACCTTTGAATCTCTTTCATAAATAATCTTAAATTTATCCCAATTTATCTTGATAGATATGTAATGGATTACCTTGGTGTATTCAATCTCTGAAAGACCACAAGTGATAGCATTCATTGCCTTAGAATTATTCTCAAATAAATTTTTATCTACAACACTAGATGGAGGAGTAGTAGGTGGAGAATAACCATCTATAACAGATTGCCAAGTGTCAAACCTTAGGGACATGATTTAAGTCCTCATCCTTGCACTCCAAAAATCATAATTGGATCCATTAAATATCGATGCTTTCTTAGAGTAAAAACCTCCTTGCATTTGATGGCTACCCATATTGTATCTTGGTTCTCCTTCAAGTTGTTTAGCCTTTACCAAAGGACCTACTCTGATACCAATTGTTAAAGGTATAATCACTAAAAGGGGAGGTAAATCAGTGATGCAAGATATTTTAACTTGAATTTCCAAACCCTTCAAACACTTAAGAATTCAATACAACCATTCATGAAGCATACAAGATGTTTATAGAAATGAATAATGAAGATAATGAAAGATCACACACATAACACAAGATCTATATGGGAAACCCTCTTGGGGAATAAAACCCACTCTCAATCCTGCAAACACATGGACTACTTGTCCTATAAGATGATCACAAACATGAGACTGGTCAAGTCCTTTTGACTAGAATTTAGTGAAATACTTGTTTCACAAGGAGCACATGCCCCTAGGATGATCAAGTCTTTCTGAACACTTGTTGGTCAATTCCTTCTAACCAGCTTTATTAAAACACCTATCTCAAAAGGAACACCTACCCCTAAGATGTTAGAGTCTTTGTGACCACTTGTTGGTCAAGTCCTTCTAACATATATGTTGAGCACCCTCCCAACACCTATGAAATAAACATCTCTTGATCACCAATTAAATGTCAATCTGATGAAGATACAATTTATATCAGCTCTCTTCAATTCTACACACTACATATTCCACTTTTTAATTTGCCTCTCAAATCAACCACCAAGCTCACACAACTATCATTTATCCTTCACTCATCCCCAATCTTCAAACCTACAAGAGCACTATCTTTGACATCAAAAATATAACCTACAAATCATTCACACAATCATCAACCTACTTTGTTCTACAACTCATCCACTTTGCACAAACCCTTCCCTTCAATCCACAACTCTCACACACACCTCTTCTCTCAGGGGTCTCACATCTAGAAATCATCATCATTGATTTTACCATTTACAGAGCCTTCATGATTATTATCTTCTTGGTCAGCCTTAAGACTTTCCTTAACCCTTAATACATCTTATATATCTTAATACTATCCTCATAGGTCAGCCATTGCAACTATGGGTCACACTTAAGCAGCTACACCTTTTAATTAGAATTTAGTAGCCCTTATAGGTCTTATGGAGACATATTCTCCAATTTATCACTCCATTAAGAAAATTAGAAACATGAGACCACTCAAAAATGCATATGTCCAATTCACATGACCATTTTGACATCATAAACTGATTACAGTCATCATTACACACCTCTACGTATGCTCAATCTACTCAAACATTAGCCTTGTACACAAGAACACCATAAACAAACAAATAGTCAATTTCTAAGCCTTTGTTCATACTGAATATGGATCAGTCAAACCACCAAAATCCATACAAATGATCCTCATGGAGTATACAACACTCTCCAACACTTAGTTCATCTTAAAACATCTAAATAGCATCAAGAACAACTCAATTACCCTTCTTGAGTTACTTGCAGATCATGAACACATACACAGTTAACTTTCGAACTCAATAACTTTGATTGTACAAAAAATTAAACCTTATAACTAGGTTCTCTAGATGCACCATGAATTCCCTTACAACTTTTATTTTTACACCATGATCAAATTATGCATATATCAAAAGTTATAGCACAAAAAATTCATATTGGTCTTCCCTCACAAATTTGAATATTTGAATTTCAACGGTCACTGAGCAACTGTTAAACTTTGAACACTTTGCCATCTTCTCATGTCCTCTCACTTTTGATCAAATATGCACCATTTATCTCTTTTAGAATAGCTCGTTCTTTACCTTTGCTCACTATTAAAACATCAGATATGTTGACCTCATCTCGTGCACCCTTATAATATTTGACTAAATATGCATCATCAATCTCTACGGATTAACTAGGTCTTTATCTCTCAGCACTCACCATTGATCCAAGATCTGATCACTAATGATTGTGCCACTTGGAAGCTCTGCATGTGTTCTACATATTTTAATCTTTGACTTCCATTCACACTATCAATCTTCTGACAGTACGAATGTCTGCAAACTATTGATCTTCTCTCCAAGCTCTATGAATGTGACACATGTCACTAGCACATTCATTCTTTGGCATTTTGACTTTATACACACTATTGGATCATAATCTATGATTTAATCTACACCATTATATCTACTTACTATATGACCTTAGACTTCAATGTAGTTTATCTTGATGGTTTCTAGCCCATCATAGTCTGTAAATGCAACTTTGAAGATTTATATCTCGAGCTAGAAAACAATTCAGGACTCCAAATCTTCAAAGTACATTCTTGGCACTATAGACAAAATCACCATGAAAACATTTGTCCACTGTTGACTTTCTAAGTACCTATAATAAATACACAAACTTTTTGGATCATACATGTCGGCATGACGTGTAGTATTGGTTTGTCTAAGTATAGAAACTTGGTGAACTTATGTATAAGAGGCCAACTTTGCACCTACATATCTTTATCTATGCTTAACCTCATGACCTAAAATTTGAACCGTATGAACTTGGGATTAATGTGATCACACCCATATGACTAACTCCCCCTTAATCATCTATATGTGGAAATGGTGATGTCATCAAACTACTTGTTGGCACTTGAATTTTCACTCTTTGAGGAGATCTCTCAGCTCTCCTCATCTAAGTGGCACAATTGAAATGCCTAGAGGCTATGGGTAGCCTAAGGATGAGATGAATCTCTAGATAGGGATAGCTCCCTTGATGTAGCACTTTTATATCACTACTACACCTATGCTTGCAAGGAAGAGGCAAATAAAACTAAAAGTAAACTATCTTAAAGGCAGAGATACACTAAATTAATTGATAACTACCAACCAGTTGCATGTCACACATGAAACTAAGAGACTAATTAGGAATACACTTCTCTAATCTGAATCCTCTCACATCAGTATTTCATTATGAGGTTGTGATGAATGTTTGGGCTAGGAGAACTAGATAAGAGGCCTACAATGGCACTGTTGAATATACTAACTCACTTAACCTTGACACATCATAGAACACTTCACATGACTTGCAATAAGAAACCTTCAAGCTGGAAATAGGTGAGAAAATGAGATAATAATGCTAATGAAATATTAGTCATCACTAAGAAATATCAATCATTCAAGTGAACACACTATGAATAGTCATAGAAGAGGTAAACTCATTAGTCTTTATTAATCCATGGTATGCAAATGAGCAGGGCTTCACCATACTCAGGTGGAGCATGTTTACAATAGCCAAAATGGCTAGTTCTTATAGAACTTGAGAGAGAAGTGGGAAAAGATAAGTCAAAATGTCACTTGAACACTTTTCATGCTAATATAAATAGTTACATGTGGATGAGAAGAGAATTTTCAACTTGTCATGTAAATTCAGAAGAGACAAGTGGCACCCCAAGTCATGAAACTCTAGAAAAGTGGCATGAAATTCTTTTTGCTGGCTCATAAAACTACCTTCATCATTCACCTCTTTTATAACATCCCAAAAATAACTATAGATATTTATAATGATTGTAATGAGAGTTATGGGTTGTAGGCATGCTTCTCCAAACATTGGTTGCATTCCTAATCATCGAGATTCCTTTGAGAATGAGCCATCACTACCTACAGTCAAAGAAACTCCCTTTTTCACACATCTTGCACACTTGGCTTCCAAAATGGATTTAGTTTCCCATTAAAATACATAAAATGGAGTGAATGACACTTGGAGAGACCCTCCATGGCCTTAGATTCTTCAGGTGCACCTTAAATAGGCTCCCACTTGAAGTTTTCACCCTTCTCACTATCATGTTCACTATCCCAGTTTTGATTGGCTAAGATGAAGATACTTATGGGGACATGTAGGAGTTGTTTTGAAGCATTAAATGGACATAGGGAGTTATCTTAAGTCTCAGTATTTCCACCCATGTGATTGGCATCTTTAGATTCATCCTAGAACCTACAAAAACACAAAATTTGTCAAGAAAACCCTATTTTGTACTCCATCCATACAATTCCATGGATTATAAAAGGATGGGGAGTATCCTGAGAGTGTCTCCTAAATCATCCAATCACATTTTTAGGCAAACTATTCCATTTATATGCACTAACTTCTCCATCTTCTCAAACTTGTCACTAGCAAGGGTTTTGGTGAGTTTAAGCCTATTTAGCCCTTTTAGCAATTGTTCATAAAGACTTGATGTTAAAATATCAAATAAATGACAAAAAATGGTTGTTTATGGCCCTATCTAACTCTTATCCCGTTCAGTCTCCATGCAAAGCATTCAAGTAGATATGAGCTTCCAACTTTGCCCACTTGAGCTCTTTTCTACATTTTGCATAGGTTTGAGTTGTCCTAAAGTCCAAAAATGACTTTTCATAGCTTCCCCTACATCCTAATAGCTTATAAATGTCTAAATTAATCCTATAAACATGTTCCAACTAGTTATAAATCTCACTAAGAGTTATAAGTGAAGTTGGGCCCCCAATTGGCTTTAGACCTCAAACAGACATGTCTGCATACCTGGCATTCTAGACCATCCTTTTAGGTTTAATCCTTATGTGAGATGTTTATGATGTTGTTTCAGGTGTCATACATCTTCCTACACCTCTCTGCAATGTCCAGTCAACTCTTGGCTCATACCTTTATTACCATCTTAAGGACTATATGATTTATGCACAAAGGGAAGTACCCTCTGTTTGAGACAAAATAGAGGGTACTTTCCCCATTCCCTTAGATAATTTACTTATTTTATGGGTTTACTCAATCCATATAGATGATCTATAAAAAATTTGGTCCCTTTATCAGGTCATATGACCTTCCATTAAAACCCAAGATAGTCTATTAGGAAAAGATTGTGTGCATGGTTTGCACTTTAGAGTGTGTATTGCATCATTGGGGTCTTTTCTTTGATTTTCACCCACTATAGGATCAGCCCAAGGTGTTATCCCATGTCTTGAAGTCTCTTTTCATCATGTAGATCATCATCCCTCCCTCAACTCCATTTTATTCACATCTTGATTTGATTAGCCTAGACTAAGGTCATATGACTGTGATTGTGTTTTGTTTCTAGGCACTATACTTGTAGGTGTGAATATAGATTAGAATTTGGAACCTTTCATGAGCTTATTTGACACTTTCCAAAGTCATTTAACATTGATTTTAACTCATTCATTTCATGCTTGGGTTAAGTCCACATCAAGAATCTTAACTCTTTTGCTCTCTATCCCTCACAGACAACTACAGATGATTGTGTAGGGTCTTGTAGGTGGTTTTGTATAGTTGAAACCCATATCATATAAACCATGGGAACCATATAATATTATATAAATCAATGTGACCTGATATACATCCTTATATTTTATATCTTCATACTTATATCACAATATGGGCTTGTGATAGTTTGCAGTCAACTATAGGTCAACCTCTTAGGTAAAAGACACCTGTTGGTGTGTATAGGGTCTAAAACATAGTATCAAAATTATCTTGATGATCATTATGCTCATTTAGTATTCCTTTTCAACTTATAATTTCATTCAATCATAAGGACATGTTCCACTTGTAACCTGGGTGCACCTGGGTGCTAGAGTCACTTTGAAGTTTCAAATCATATAGGCGGCATTGCCAGAAAACAATGCATAAAAGTGCATCTTTGGGATCCTCTAGCATGCAAACCACAGGTTTGAATCACTTCCTTATTTTTTCAAGATGGAATCCTATATGGAGACTAAAATACATAGTCACTTAGATGCACCAAAATTACTAACAACCATTTTATATGACCTTGGCAAAAAGGCTTAGACCTTTATTTCCATCTTTTAGGGATTATATCCCTAAATATTATCATTTCATGTTAGAAGGTGATCAACACTTCCATTTTCCATCTTGACACTTAAAATAGGTATACCATAGTCAAAATATCATACTAGGACTCCCAAGAAGGTTTTACCATGCTCCAACTTCTCCATATGACACCTCAGTTATCTATTAACACCACCTATAGGTGGACATTATCATGTGTACAGGCGATGAAGATGAGTGTGGACAATATGCATTGTTTTTGACCTCTCATAATTTATAGGGTTATGTCAATGCCTACAAATTCACTCTTCACACTTTAAAGGGTCTTAAACAAGTGTCAATACTTCCTTTTCAACATGACTTCCTCCACGAGAGCACCTGTAGGTGCATTTTGAGTTATATGCAGGTAGTAAGTATGAAATGATCCATGTACTCAAGGATTGTGCCTTTTTAGTCTTTTGATCTCCTCTCATGAATTTAGAATGAAACATCAAGATGTTTCAAAGCCTAAGACAAACTTTCACACCTCATTTTCAACGTTGAACCCTGTTATATGACTTGTAGGTGTATATCTACGATGACTATGTGTAAATATTGCACATCATTGCAATAGTTCTCTCTTCTTTATGAAATTTGGTGAATCTCAGTTACTTGTATATGTCTCAATGAGATGTATCAACATTTTAAAATTCTACTACTCCATGGATGTGTTAAAGATCCTAAAACACTCCACCTAGTTGACTGTGCATGACAATCATGGAGCAAACTAACTACATCTCACTTGTAACTGCAACCTCATGGAATTTTGATTTGGAGAATGAGCTTGAAATGAGAGGATGTAAATATAGAATTGGAAACATGGGATTGAACCCATCTCATCCCCTAGAATCACTACCAAAGCATGAAGATCTTGAAAACGGTGTAAACATGCATGTTATCTTCAAATGAGACCAGTCTTCAAACCTAAGATGATTTGCTTATAAAACATCTTGAAACAGTAAAAAAATAATGGAGAGGATTTTATGAGATATCCAACACTGTCTGGAATCAATATCAGCAACCGGATTGTATGGAATTGTCCAAACAAGAGTAAAACCTATAGGGTGTAGGAAATAGTGAGTAGAAAAACACATTCAACTTGTTAGAAATGATTCGCAAAGAAAATTTTGACTAATATATGAATAATTTTTATGAAAATTAATATCTTTTGTTGTACTATCACCCCCCAAAGGTGTTTGACCTATAAATTCTTCAACTGGTCATACTAAGCACAAGCCTATTGACTGGTTCTGTGTGTCTAGAAACGAAATGGAGTAGAACAGTTTTAGCTCAAATTTGGAACTTATATAGTATGTAAATCATGGAAATAATTTTTAGGAATTTTAAGAGTCGTTTAATAACCTTTTCCCATGTGTCACACTCCCTTATGGATCGTACAAATGTCAAACTCTTTTTTAAGAAAACTACTCTTTCTTATGAAGAACCTACCACTTTTTAGTTAAAAATATTTAATTAAGACTTCTTAGAACACATGGAGCATGAAATCACATTTTTAAACCTTCACATTTCCCAAAGAGGTCGTATAACTCATTAAATGCTCCTTTTATGACCCTTAAATGGCTCAAAAAGACAAGGATAAAAATAACTAAGACCAAGGTGAATATGACATGAAATGACATCAAAAGACTTATAATAAACCATATGACATAATTTTAGACCCCATAAAAATACCTAAAGATTTTTTTTACCTATAGGTGTCCCAATTTGACCTACAGGGTCAAATTTGGTAAACAAATTGGTGACTCACAGGGGTAGTATGTCTATTATACTAAAGATCAATAGTCTTATCCTAACCATGGCTTAGGGAGTCATCTGAAGTATGAAACAAAAAAAATACCTGACACTTGACAATAAGGCTTTGACCAATGCAAGACAAATAATTACCTGAACCACACAAAATAAAGTACACACATAAAGCAAAGCAAACACAATAACAAGACACATGCGTGTGCTCAAAGCACTTAGGGAAAACAAAAAACAAACAACTGTGCACAACTAGCAATTAAGCATACTTATTTTTCAAGATCAAAAGGAAAGTTTCTTGAATCTTCTTCTTTATGAGATGAATCATAGTGCCAAGCATGTTGCTCCTCGGATTGGATGCTTGGTAGATCAAACCTATTCCTTGGCACTTCCCTTGATTTTCACTCAATTAGATCATCCTTAAATAGGTCTCCAATGTAAATGTATTCCTCTTAAATTTTTATACATGCCTCATACTTCTTCTCACTCTTCATCTCATGATCAACTTGTATCTTCTTGATAGGCATGGCTTCAAGAGGAGTAGTTTCTTGTTCCTTAGAAGATTGAAGCCAATAGAAGCTTGTTTTATCCTTTAAAAGCTGATGTGTTTCTACCAACTGGTTGAGAGGATGATAACCCATTTTGATGATTTCAAACATATCATCATGGTATGCATATGCCTCTTAAAAGGATAAATTTTAAAATTTTCTTACTCTTTGCATACCCACTTGAGTGTCAAGGTTGCCTTCTCCATTTTTGACTAGATCATAGCCTCCTTGAAAAGGAGTATAACCTGCTCCAATGATTGCAAACAAGTCATCCCAAGGATCATTAGAGACTTTTTTTTGTCTATCTATGATATCTTGGATGGTGATGGAAGAACCAAAGATGATTTCCTCTTTTTTGACACAAGGAAGACATTCTTCAATATCAACACAATCAGAAGATTCAACACAAGAAATCACCTCTTCTTCAGCATTTAAAACCTCTTGAGGAATCTCAAGTTGTGTCTCAACTGTTATAACCTAAATTTTCTCCTCAAGGACTGCAATATCCTCAATTTATTCTTCCTTATTGATGATGCCAATGCTAGGCATTTTGTAATGAGGGGACTTGGCTCAATGAGGCTACCAAAGAGCTATGTTTTCTTCAAGCAAGAATTATGTATTCTTATCAACCAAATTCTCCTCTTTAGTTTCCCACACCATAGTTCCATCAAGTCAAAGGGTGATAGGGTGAGGACAATATGAACTAGTTGCTGGAGGTGGAACAAATAACTCAACATTAGATTGAGAATGAATTGTAGGGGATTATTTTGGGAGTTCTTGAGAAGGGGGAGGCAAACCTTGGGATAAAATAGCTTGGTTTTCTTCCTTCTATTTGACAATATATTTATTTAAATCTGATTCATCTTGAGAACTCTCTTGAGGAAGTTTAGATGGGGTATGTTTAGGCATATGATCTTCTTTTGGCTCTAAACCTTCCATCACACCTTGACTCAACAATTTCATTATTGACTCTAAATATTCAATTTGCTTGGATAGGTTCTCTTGGAAAAGTATCTCTTGAATTTGATAGGCATCATCATTAGGATAAGGAGTACAAGAGGGCTGATATTAAAAACAATTGGTCTATTGAGGAAGGGTGGGAGGGGCTTGCATAAAATCAAGCTCTTTCTCAACTTCACACTCTTTATCAAGGCATTTATCCCCTTTATTTTCCCATGATTCCAATACCTTATTCAATCTTAGGATGTTAGGATTAGGAGTCTCTTCTTGAGGTAGTGATGCATTTTGAGGAGTGGATGAATTTTTCAAGAAACTTGGGATCTCCTTAGGCTTGGATTCTCCACCTTGTCTCCAACTTGGGATTTCATATGTAGAAGTCTCTTATTTAGGTGGAGATGTAATGGGAGAGGGAAATGAGGGCTTAGATTCCATTTCCTTTGTTGATAAGATGGCTTGATTCATCTACTTATTGGCTAACTCAATTTGTCTATCAATATTTCCTTCAAAAAGCAAGTTTGTCTTTCCATCTCTCTCTTCTAGTTGATTCGAAAAAAGATGACTTTGATAAGCTTAATTGGGCTCATGAGTAGGGGTCAAGTAGAAATAATAACAATATTGGGGAGGTGGATACGAGGGATGATAGATTTGGTGAGGCTACTCCTCATGAATTCTTAGCTTATCTTCTAAGGATGAAACTAATCCATTCACATCTAGCATCTCACTTGTGAGCCTTTGCCAATTTACTCACTCAATAGGTGCCCACTCTCTTTTAACTAGCTCCAATGCATATGTCACCCTATGAATGAGATGACTAAGAACATGTTGACCATGTCCCCTTTATCAAGATCCAACATGTACCTCTCATAGCCCAAGAGAGTTTTCTTGAAAGTTAAAATGGACTGATTTGAGAAGTAACTAGGTTAACTAAGAGGAGCAAGATATTGAGAAGGTTGGTTATAACACTAATATAATTCATGACAAGGTTGATAAGGGTCATATTGGAGCTGGTAAGGATCATGACAAGGCTGATAAGAATCATACAAAGGTTGATATGGAATGCCATGAGCTTGAGATATCTCACCAACTTGTATAAAATAATACTCAAAACCAAAACTAGCCATGGAACTTCATTAGGAAGCAAGAACACAAAGAAAATTTTACCAACAATCTTTAAAAGGAAAACCTGGGCCACTTGACCAGCTGATGTAACTTCTGAGTCACCATTGATGTTTGGATAGATGCCTCTAAAGGCTTATGTGTTAAAAGACAACACCAAAAATATTTTAACTTCTTGGATAATGAGTCCCACCAGGTGTGCCAAAAATTGTTGTCACTTGGATTTTCACCCTTTGAGAAGATGTCTCAGCTCTCCTCATCCAAGTCTCATAATTGAAACACCTCTAGCCTGTAGGTAGCCTAAGGATTAGGTGAATCTCTAGATAGGGATATCTCCCTTGATGTACCACTTTTATATCACTACTACACCTATGATTGTAAGGAAAAAGGAGAGATAATTCAAAGTAAACTAACCTAAAGGTGGTGATACACCAAATTAATTGATAACCACCAACCAGCTGCATGTTACACATGAAACCAAGAGACTAACTAGGCATACACTTCTCTAATTTAAATTTTCTCACATCATTATTTCATAATGAAGTTATGATGAATGTTTAGGCTAGGAGGACTAAGTAAGAGGCTTAGAATTGCACTGTTGAATAGACTAACTCACTCAACCTTGACACTTCATAGAACACTTCACGTGACCTACAAGAAGAAGCTTTCAAGCTGCAAATAAGTGAGAGAATGAGACAACAATGCTAAAGAAACAATAGTCATCACTAAGCAAGATCAATCATTTAAGTGAACACACAATGAATAGTCATAGAAGAGGTAAAATCAATAGTCTTTATTGATCCATAGTATGCAAATGAGCAGGGCTTCACCATACTCAAGTGGATCATGTTTACAATAGCAAAAAATGGCTAGTTCTTATAGAAATTGAGAGAGAAGTGATAAAAGAGAAGTCCAAAGGTCACTTGAACACTTTTCATGTTGAGAGAATGAGTTACATGTGCATGAGAAGATAATGTGAAACTGATAATGCAAATTCAGAAGAGACAAGTGGCACCCCAAGTGATGAAACTCTTGAAAAGTGGCATGAAATTCCTTCTATTAACTTAAAAAATTGCCTTCATCATTCACCTCTTTTGGAACATCCAAAAATAGACTAGGTACAAGTCTAATTATTAGAATGAGAGGTAATGGTTGCAGACATACTTCTCCATGCATTGTCTACATTCCTAATCATCTAGATTCCTTTGAGAATGAGCAATCACTATCTGCAGTCAAAGAAACTCCCTTTTTTACACACCTTGCACACTTGGCTTCCAAAATGGCTTTATTTTCCCATGAAAATCCATACAATGGAGCAAATGACACTTAGAAAGACCCTCCATGGCCTTAGATTCTTTAGGTGAACCTTAAATAGGCTCCCACTTGAAGTTTTACTCCTTCTCACTATCATGTTCACTATGACAATTTTGACTGGCTAGGATGAAGTTGCTTGTGAGGACACTTAGGAGTTGTTCTAAAGCATGAAATAGACATGGGTAGTTATCTTAAGTCTCAGGCTTTCCTCCTATGTGATTGGCATCTTCAAATTCTTCCTAGAACCTTAAAAACACAAAATTTGTCAAGATAACCTTGTTTTGTAATCCATTCATACAATTTTGTATAGTCCAAAAGGATAGGGAGTAGCCTGAGAGAGTCCCCTACATCATCCAATCATTTTTTTGGGCAAACTATTCCATTTAAATGCACTAATTTCTCCATCTTCTCAAACTAGTCACTAGCAAGGGTTTTGATGAGTTTGAGTCTATTTTTTCATCTTAGCCATTGTTCATAAATATTTGACATTCAAATATCAACTCAATGCCACAAAATGGTTTTTTAGGTCCCTATATAACTCTTCCTATCCCCTTGAGTCTCCATGCAAAGCATTCAAGTAGCTATGAGCTTCTAATTTGCCCACTCAAGCTCTTTTCTTCATTTTGCATAAGCTTGAGTTATCCTAAAGTCCAAAAATGACTTTTCATAGCTTCCCCTACATCACAATAACTTAGATATGTCTAAATTCATCCTATAAACATGTTCCAACTAGTTAGAAATATCACTAAGATCTAGAAGTGAAGTTGGACCCCCAATTGACTCTAGGCCTCAAACAGACCTATTTGCATACTTGTAAATATAGACCATCCTTTTAGGTTTACTCCTTTGAGATGTTTCTAATGTTGGTTTAGGTGTCATCCATCTTCCTACACCTCTCTGTAATTTTCAATCAACACCTGGCTCATCCCTTTATCTCCCATCTTAAGGACTACAGGATCTATGCACAAAGGGAAGTACCCTTTGTCTGAGATAAAATAGAGGGTACTTCCCTTGTTTCCTTAGAAAAGTTACTTATTTTAGGGGATTCTTCAATCCATATACATGCTCTGTAAAAAAATTGGAGATTGTGTGCAGGGGTTGCACTTTAGACTATGTATTGCATCATTGGAGTATTTTCTTTGCTTTGTACCCACCATAAGATCATCCCAAGGTGTTCTCCCCTATCTTGAAGTCTCTTTTCATCATTTAGTTCACCATCCCTCCCTCAACTATATTTTATTCACATCTTTCTTTGATTAGCATAGACTGAGGTCATATGACTGTGATTGTGTTTTGTTTCTAGGCACTATACCTATAGGTGTGAATATAGATTAGAATTCGGAACCTTACATGAGCTTCTTTGACATTTTACAAGATCATTTAGTAGTGATTTTAACTCATTCATTTCATGCTTGGGTTAACTTCACATCAAAAATCTTAACTCTTTTTCTCTATATCCCTCATAGTCAGCTACAACTGACTATGAAGGGTCTTATAGGTGGTTTTATATAGTTGAAACCCATATCATATAAACCATGGGAACCATCTAAGATTATATGAATAAATGTGACCTGATATTCATACTTATGTTTTAGGTCTTCACACTTAGATCACACTATGGGTTTGTGAGAGTTTGCAGTCAATTGTAGGTCAACCTCTTAGGCAAAAGACCCCTGTAGATGTGTATAGGGTCTAAAACATAGTATCAACATTATCTTGATGATAATTATGATCCTTTAATATTTATTTTCAATTTATAAGGTCATTCAATCATAAGGATATGTTCCACTTTCAACCTGGGTGCTAGAGTCACTTTCGAGTTTCAAATGCTATAGGTGGCACTACCTGAAAATAGTGCATAAAAGTGCATCTTTGGGCTCATCTAGCATGAAAACCATAGGATTAAATCACTTCCTTATTTTTTCAAGATGGACTCCTCTATGGATACTACACTACATAATCATTTATATGCACCAAGAGTACTAACAACCTTGTCATATGACCTTGGCAAAAAAGGTTCAGACCTCTGTTTTCATCTTTTAGGGATTAGATCCCTTAACATTGTCATTTCATGTTAGAAGGTGATCAACACTTCCATTTTCCATCTTGACACTTCAAATAGGTCTTCCAAGGTCAAAATTTCATACTAGGACTCCCAATAAGGTTTTACCATGCTCCAACTTCTCCATATGACACCTCAGCGTTCTAATAACACCCCCTGTATGTGGACATTATCATGTGTACAGGCAGTGAAGATGAGTGTGGACAATATGCATTATTTTTTGCCTTTCATGAGTTCTAGGCTTATCTCAATACCTAAAAATGCACTATTCACACTTCAAAGGGTCTGAAACAAGTGTCAATACTTCCTTTTCAGCATGACTTCCTCCATGAGAGCACCTGTAGGTGCATTGAGTTATATGCAAGCAATAAGTATGAAATGATTCATGTACTCAAGGAGTCTGACTTCATAGTCTTTTTATCTCCTCTCATGATGTTGGAATGAAACATCGGGATGTTTCAAAGCCTAATACAAACTTTCACACCTCATTTTCAACATTAAACCCAGTTATATGACCAATAGATGCATATCTATGGTGATTGTGTGTAAATGTTGCACATGATTGAAATAGTTCCTTCTTATTTGTGAAATTTTAGGAAGCTCAGTTACTTGTATATGTATCAATGATATTTATCAACATTTTCAAACTCTCTACCACTCCATGGACGTGTTAAAGATCCTAAAATAGTCTACCTAGTTGACTGTGCATGACAGTCTTGGAGCAAATTGATTGCATCTCACTTGTGACTGCAACCTCATGGATTTTTGCTTTGGAGAATGAGCTTGAAATGGGAGGAGATCAAGATAACATTGGAAACATGGGAATGAACCCATCTCATCCCCTGGAATCACTACCAAAGCATGAACATCTTGAGAATGGTGGAAACATGCTTATTATCTTAAAACGAGACCAGTCTACAACCCTGAGATGATTTTCTCATAAAAACATCTTGAAAAACTAAACCAAGCATGGATATAATTTGAAAATATATCCAACATCATCTGGAATCAATCTCAGTAACTAGATTGTATGAAATTGTTCAAACAAGAGTAAAACCTATAGGGTGCAGGAAACACTGAGCATAAAAACACAGTCAACTTATTAGAGATGATTCATAAGGCACAGTTGACCAATACTTGAACACTTGTTACTAAAATTAAGCTCTATGAGTTTAATATCTCCCCCCAAAGGTGTTTGACCTTTAACTTCTTCAACTGGCCGTACTAAGCACAAACCTGTTGATTGGTTCTATGTGTCTAGAAAGGAGATGAAGGAGAAGAACTATTTTAGCTCAAATTTAGCACTTTCAGAGTATGTCAAGAATGAAAATGAGTCTGAGGAAGTTGAAGAGTCATCCCAAAACCTTCTCCCATATGTCACACTCCCTTATGGGTCGTACAAGTGCCAAACTCCTCATTTTTTCAAGAAAATTATGTTTTCTTTTAAAGAACCTGCCACTTTCCAGTTAGAAATAGTTAAGACTTCTTAGGACACATGGGGAATGGAATCACTTTTTGAAAACTTCACATTTCCCAAGGATGTCGTACAACTCATTAAATTCTCCTTTTATGACCCTTAAATCGCTCAAAAAGACAAAGATAAAAATGACTAAGACCAAACCTAATATGACATGAAATGACATCAAAAGACTTATAATACACCCTATGAAATAATGATATACCCCCTAAAAACACTTAAAGATCAAGTTTTTACCTATATGGGTCCCAATTTGACCTACAAGGTCAAATTTGGTCTACACTACCTACTCAAATTTTTCTGCCATAGAACCAACTATGCCAAGATGAACATAATGAAGAACCGGATGAATACCATGCACTTCCACAAGCTCTCCAATCATCCTTAACCTCTGATAGGACCCCTTACACCTGCTCAATACTTCTGACCCATCCCTAATCATGCCAAAACTAAAGATCATCCAAGCCTACTTCAAGCATACTAGGATAAGCACACTGAACACTTTGTCATTGACACTTAATCTATCAAGACACTTCATCCACTCACTTGGACACCTCCATACATCACTAAAAACTCTCCAAAAATTATTGTTCAACAATTCCTCCTCTTCAAGGATAGTAAGCAATGAATCATCATCAAAAATGATCATTGATAAGCAAAGGAATGAAAGGAGTTAGGGAGAAAGATACCCTTAACAATCCCTCTAGAAGTATAGTTACTGAGAAGGTAACCAAACCTTTCATCTCTTAAAATTTTAAGAGAAGGGGCAAGAGAACTACTTTGCCTAATGGATTTAAATATGCCAATTTTTTCATATTTCCTTTTTAACAAGTTTTCCAAGAGAGCCAAGCTATAGAGCTTCAAGATACACTTTATGCAAATCAAGCCCAACCATGTCCCACATGGTTCAATAGAATTCACATTGAAAGCAATCAACCACAGGGGCTTTATTGTAGGTCATTTTATCAACTGCATCCTAAATCTCATCAATGTAGAGTGGTTGTCATATGGTATCCATTAAATTTCATTGGGCTTACAAGTCACAATTCCAATGCATTTCACTAAGAAGGTAACCAGACCCTTCAGTGGCTAACATATAAAGAGAAGGGGTAAGAGGGTAACTTTTCCTCATATATTTGAATAAGCCAAATTTATCATATCATTAATCATTGATATTTCCTTATTGATGAGTTTTCCAAGAGAACCACCCGATAGAGCTTTGAGATACACTTTATGCAAATCAAGGTCAACAATATCACGTGCTTGGATATAATTCACATGTAAAGCCATCAACCATAGGGTATTTACCGTGGGCCATTTAATCAACTACATCCTGAAGTTCATTGATGGAGAGTGGTCTATTACATGGTACCCATTAAACTTTAATGAGGTTACAAACCACAAATCCAATGCATTTCTCAAGGGCATTCTTATCTCTCAAAAGTTAAAGCTTTAGATTGAAAGCCCTACTTGAAGTGGCTCTTAAAAGCTTGCAAGTTGACACAAAGACTTGTAAAATGATCCCTCACTTCCTTGAGCACATTTATTTTAAAACAGGAGTTATGAGCTTTGAGGTGTTGATATAATTCCTTGGAAACTCTAAGTCAATGGACTCTAGCACAAATTTGATCCCTACATGCTTGATGGAATTCAAGCAATTTAATTTTATAGCATATAGCATTAATTTCTAATTATATGGATTTATTCAAGGGTGAGACTACAACTCTTGAGAACTTTTATATAACTCTCCAACAGTTACTTCATTGGCCCTATTTATGTAGAATGCCATATATTTACCAAAGACATGTCGAAAGGTAGTGCTCTGAACAATAACAACCTCCCACCATTCAACTCATCCCTTTGGCCAACAAGGGAAGAGAAAAGACTTGGCACTATAAGAATGAAGAGTTTGCATGGTTTCATAAGACAGGAATACCTGAATTTTTTGGCATGGTTCATGTTGACTACCTAATTGTCCTTGAAATGGAAAAAAATGACAATTGTACACTTGTGAGCCATGAAATGCAAAAAAAAAGACAATTGTACACTTGTGAGCCATGGGATCAACGAAGAAAAAAATGATAATTGTAGACTTTTAAGCCATGTGACCAACAAAAAAATATTAGAGTAAGAAAAAAAGAAAAAAAAAACATCATTTACTATTGCAATATCACGATATGTGTTTCCATCCTTGATATAGAGGTTATATTGCTCATTATTTGATGAGTACCAATATCATCATTTGTTTTTCCATCCTTGGTTAGAGATTATATTGCTCATTATTTTGATGAGTACCTATAACTATTGAGGCAAAGATCCAACTGAAAGGCATTGTTTGATTCAAAAAACTCTTGTATTTTTGTGTCCGGTGTGAGCTTGTGTTATTTGCAAATGCATGAAATGGTTTCTATTACAATTTTCGTAGTGGGAAAAATGCAATTGTCGATATCATCTCTTTCATATGTTGATTTTCTCTTAAGTATGAAATATCATAGTTTTCACAATGAAAACAATACAATTATCGGTATCACCTCTTTCGTATCTTGATTTTCTCTCATGAAATCTGTAATGTGCACAATTGTGCCTAGGACCAATTTTTTTGAAAATTTTTGAAATAATAAATTATTGATGTTAATTATAATCATCACTTTCTCATTTTGATCAACAAGATCATCATGCAAGAATTTTTAATTGGCAGGTGAAGGGCTTTATTTTTTTGGTGTGTGTACACAAGACTATAGAATATTAATATATCACCTTCAAAAACCTATGCAGGTTTTCTTGCATAGAGTTCAAGTATTGTGCATAGAACATGCAAAGCTAAGTTGATGCCTAAAAGAATAGTAACATTCCATTGAAAACAAATAGTAACGAAAGAAGATAGAAACAAAGACTTTGTTATTTTGCCAGTATTTTAAAGACAAGTGCATCTTGTTTTTAAAAAGAAAATAAAAATATATATTTTTCTATATTGATATATGGGTTTGTCCAAGTTTAGTTTCTTGTTCATGACTTCATTCTTCAATCAATGCTTGCTTAGATAAGTTGAGTTCTTGTTTGTGGAGAAAGGAGTTCAAGTATTGTGCATAGAACATGAAAAGCTAAGTTGATGCAGAAAATAATAGTAACATTCCATTAAAAACAAACAGCAAATAAAGAAGATAGAAACAAAGATTTTGTTATTTTTTAGTATTTTAAAGACAAGTGCATCTTCTTTTAAAAAAGAAAATTAAAAACTATTTTACTGTATCGATATATGGTTTTGTCCAAGTTTAGTTTCTTGTTCATGACTTCATTCTTCAATCAATGCTTACTCAAATAAGTTGAGTTTTTTTTGGTGGAGAAACTAAATGGATAATAGATTCATGAAATGTATAAAATATGCTTGGCTTTTTTTTAAATCAATACTTTCTTAGATAAGTGAGTTCTATTTTGTGGAGAAATTTTGCAGATAATAATTTCGCGAGCTTGTGTCTATTCACAATCAAGCTTCTCAATATTTGTGGATAGTATTCTAAAACAGTTTGAAAGTCTAGGTGGGGAGGAAAGGTTCTTCAATGGTATTGTGATGTGCATTCTATATTTTTATGCACAACCTTGGAAAAGGTTAACAAGGTATACAACACCTTAACAATTTGATATTGTAAATTCTAAATTTGCAAGATAGATATTGCCTGCGGCAACATAAAGCAATATATGAGAATAATTTAATAAAATACAATTGCATTTTGTTTTAGTTATGTAAAGCATTGGAAAATGAGTAGTACTAACTTTATGGGTTTTTGCCTCAAAGTGGATCATCTGCCACATCTGAGGAGTTGTCCAAGCCACTCTCGCCTACTTTTTTTAATTTTATTCATCTAAAATAATTATATGTGCAAATTCGACAGGGGGAATGTTTAGCCCTACGTTGGGACATGTACAGCCCTGATAGGCACTTTACAGTCTTGACAAGGTTTATTAAAGTGTTTAGCCCTAGGTTGGGACATGTAAAGCCCTAATAGGCACTTTCACAATAATGAGAGGGTTTGTGGGTTATATTGGTTTTCTCTATACAATCCTCACCTAATTGCAAATTCAATAGGGAAAGGTATTTAGCCCTAGGTTGGGACATTTAAAGCCCTAATAAGCACTTCAGAGGGTTGAGAGGGTTTGTAGGTTATATTGGTTTTCTATATACAACCCTAACCTAATTAACAAATTTTATTTCTATGAATAAGTGCAATTATACAATTTTATGCTACAAATACATTTTGTTACAAAATAACTAATTTTTATCTTGATTTACTGACACAAGATACCATACACAAGCAAGAGTTATGTCGTGATACCATAATAAATATTATTCAAGCATTGGGGTGATGACTAGCACTACACGTTGTATCGCAGATTCTCACACTTCCTATTAGGGGAAAATAGGTCACAATGGAAACTCACTAGGATGGGAGAATGCAAGGCTCATAAGTTGGGATTCCTAATGTTGGGGGAGGACTTTCCTTCAAGACTACCCTACAGGGGGACACACTACAGTGCCAAAAATACACACTTCTATTAGTTAGCTCCATCGTGACAGTGAACATAAGGGTTTTTTTTTGTTCATACAACCTCCATCATATAGTTTAAATTGAGATTCGCCCAACACCACTATTGCCCTTAGAAGAAGAGAGATACCATCATGATGAGAGATGTTATGGAAAGAAACCTAATAAGCCAAAAGTAGAGGAAACAAAAGAGGAACGACTTGTCATTATTTTGATCTTAGCATCAAGGAACACACGCTGGAAACAAGGTGACTTGGGTGAATAGGTCAAACAAACTTATTTTATCTTTGACTTAATGTTTTAGGGATACATTTATTAATGTGAACAAAGTGGAACACTGAACCTTCACCATCCCGACCATGATAGGAAAACTGACCCTTGGCACCACTATTCCCACCAAAAGAAGAGAGATACATCATGATGAAAGATGTTATGGAGAGGAACCTGATGAGCCACGAGTAGGAGAAATAGAAGAACGACTTATCATTTTTCCAATTTTAGCATCGAGGAACACACGTTGGCAAGTGACTTGGGTGAATAGATCAAACAAATTTATTTTATCTGTGACTTAATGTTTTAGGAACCATGATAAGGAAACAGGCCCTTAGCATACCAATGCAACAAAATAAGTAAAAGAACTGTACAACATCATACGTTGGGAAATTCAATAGAAGGAATTGTGTCCTTTTACAATCTTAGATCATATCAATAAAGCAACAATACTTATTACCCTGTAGAAGTTTGGTTCACTTTCAATAAGTAAAAGAACTCTACAACATCATACATTGGGAAATTCAATAGAAAGAATTGTGTCCTTTTACAATCTTAGATCATATCAATAAAGCAGCAATACTTATTAACCTATAGAACGTTTGGTTCACTTTCATGACTCAAAAACATCTAGTCTATACATAATGCCCAGCAAATTGGTCCAGCTGTTGGAAAAAAAATACATTAAACTAATCCCACACAAGCATACAACTTATACCTCTTAATCAAATTTAAGTATGACAAACACGGTAAGGATGACATTTGAATGCTCTTACAAAGGCCATTGGAAAAAAGGAGCATGTCCATAATCTGACTATCCACAAATAACCAAAGTAGCTCATTGAATTATAATACTTTATAACCAAAGTAGCTCATTGAGTTATAATACTTTAAGTGCATGGTCAAGCACTACAGCGCATACTATCCCTCAAGCTTGAATGCCCTTCTAATATTGTAGTGCATCATACCTAGATGCTAAAAAAATGTGTTACATTCTTTTAGTATACATAAGGGTGGCAGCCATATTTTATTTTATTAGTTCAATTTCAATACAGAGAGGTACAATTTTATTTTATTTTTTAGATAGATCGTTCACACTGTTAGAATGCTTTGCCAAACTAGGGTTTGGAGCTAAATCGTTCCAAAATAGCAAGATTGTCAATGGTCAAAAATTACAGAGTGCTATCAAGGTGGGAAAAAAAAGGAAATCCTACCCATCCACCCTTGAATAGTTAAACAATACAAAAGTATATATCAATTATATTGAAAATCTCACATTAAAATATTCCCCATGGAAGGAACGAACAAAGGGAACATGTATAAACTTTTAAAAACACAAATAGTTGACCATTGTAACATTTAGATGCTCCAACAGAAATGATATGTTCACAATAAACTAATTCATACAGTGCATGAAGGTCCAACATTTAATCAAGAGGGAATCCATTCCAAGGATGAGTTGAGAGATATGGAAAAAAATTGATTGAAAAGCGCACTTCTATTAATTTAAAAGAAAAGTATAGTACAACATTAATTATACAAAAAAAAGATAGAAGAGTTGCACCCCGAAAACCAAATTGAGATAAGAGAGCCTCGGGAAAAATCAAAGTCCAACAAAGACCACAACTCGATCAATGACCACAATTAAACTAACTAAAGTGCAAATCAATCAAAAAAAGATTATGCCATAGCACAAACAAAGAAAAAACTAAGCCACAGGGGTGAGAACATGGCTACTGGCAGAAGAGACGGACGCAGAAGGCCCTGAGGCTTTTTTCTATGGGATCTTTGTCAACTGAGAGGAAATTCCCACCATCAACCTGCTACATTTGAGAATCCTTGCAGGAAGAAGAGATGGCTAACGCCAACCACGAGAACTTGTCCTACATAGGGAGTCTCTACCCCCCAACCACCATTCTCTTTGCGTTTGTCAAATCCTCTCAAAGGAGATGGCCAACAAGAGCAAAGAGAGGAGCTCCTCCAACTTCGAGACCTCCAACTCCAAGAGCAGTGATGCCTCCACCACGCCCACGACTCCTAGAAGGAGAGCATCAGCGCCCCCCATACCCACGACCTCTAGGAAGAGAGACAAGGGAGTTGTTGACACACCGCTAACTGCACAAAGAGCATTCCCCCAATAATCTAAGAGAAATGGAAGATGATGAAACTCAACCCAGATCTTGTCCATTTAACTCTGGATTTAAAGGGTAACAAACTAAAGGATAAAAATTAGCAATTACAACAACTTTATTAGTTACCCCAAAAAAAAAAATCTCATTATTAAAACAAGCTTGATTTCTAAATTTAGAAATCTATTCGGAAAATTTGTTGGAATATGTTATATATTGCAAGTAAGAGGGCGGAGTCCCCTAGGAGACATTTTTCAAGTAAACATTTCAGCCCTGAAGGAGAGATGTTGAAATTTGACTGACTTAAGACAAGAAAAGCGTGTCCGGTTGAAAAAAAGGTTTATTGAGACCAATGTCTCCGGCAACGATTTAAGGCACTACCATGAGAATTAAGTGCACCAAAAATGCATTATACCGGGATGAACAACAAAGGCAAAGCAAGGATCGGCAGTACGGGAACAGGTTAGTAGTTGAGTACTCAGATGTGAACTCAAAATTTCAGAGAAGAAAACTACAGCAAACAGGTGACCATGAATTGACAGAATAAGAAAAAAATGCAAAGCAAACACCCAGGCTAAAAATACTCGATAAATAACTTATTAGATAATCTGTGTTGGCGTGATTCCGTTTGTTTCAGTTGTTCAGACACACTCGAAGTTTGTATGACCATTGAAGTACTCAAAAAGTGTTTCCAGTCGTTCTAAAGAGGAAAAACATGACACACAGATTGTGTTGGATTCAGAACAGAGGAATCAAATTCAAGGAAGTATCTGGGATGGGCTGGTGCCTGAGAGACACTTCCAGGAGGAATCCACAGGAATCAAATTCAAAAAAGTATCTGGGATTGGCTGGTGCCTGAGAGACACTTCTAGCGGACAAGAAAGGAAACCAGAGGAATCAAATTCAAGGAAGTGGCTGGGATTGGCTAGTGCCTGAGAGACACTTCCAGCAGACAAGAAACAGGAATAAGTGACACAGGCACTAACCAGCACATACCTCTGTATAGAAGGCATTCAGCTCCAGATATGTCAACTGCACGTACTCCTTTAACAGACAAATCAAGCTTCAGTATTCATCCAGCACGAACAGGGTGGAAAAGGGCGGAACAGGGCAAATCAGACAATAGCAGCTCCAGTTGAAAAGACAAAAGGGGAACTAGACAGTGCAGAATGGAAGCCATGGCATTCTCGTGTCTATTTCATAGACAGATAGAGCTAAAGAGAGGATTGTAAAAGTACCATATGAATCCCATATTGTTATAAGAGCCTACATGAGAGCAACTTAACCTACCTATAATTCTTCCTGATTTTGGATTGAGATAAGTAGGCACATCCCTTTGTGTTTATCTATGTTTATGTGGTCTTATTCAAGTTTATCTAGAAATCTGTTTTTAAATTGAGTTTATATCAGAAATAAATAGTTAAAAACTCTAAATCTCTATTTACCTATCTAAGATAGGTGTATAGCAAAAGGAGGACTAATAGGCTTGGTAGATCAGCCAAATGTAAACAGAGGAATAACCTCTGTAGCAAACCTAAGAAGAATAGACATGGTAGATCGGCCAAATGTAAAGAGAGGAATGACATCTGTAACAAACCTAAGAAAAATGGGGTGTCTAGCAAACCCAATATCTCTCTACCTTAGTACTTTTAGCAACCACAATAAATCCTTCACGACCCAATACAAAATATAAGGCATCTAAACTCTCACAACCCAACTCCACTTATCCACAACAAAACAAAAAAAGAAGTACCTACTGGACGCTTTTGGGTGACAGTGGGCCAGCCAATGGTGCAATCATCTCTGAAACAGCCTTGTATGTGTGTTTTGAGCTTCTTCAAACTCTGCACCAAAAGTCACAGATTTGGTGTGAATCGACTGCATCATTAACTTGTTCTCAGAATACAAGGATTCCATTAGAAATCTGATAAGCAAAGATAAATACAACAGCAAAATTCTTTTATTATTCATTCCACACCGTGGATCTCTGGGAAACATCTTCTCCAATCGTCTGGAAACAATTATAACTATAATTAAAAAAAACAATATAGTCAAAAATTTCCACTGCAAGGATTAAACGCAGGCCGACTCTGCGTATCAAACCGACACAGATGACTTCTGTAAGTGAATATATTGCAAAATAATAGACCCTTGGAATCTACCAGATCATCCACAGTGTTTTGCATTCTGTTTGATTAAAATTCAGATTTTGCTAAAAGCCTTGGGCAAAAAGGCAAAATCCATGTAGATGATCTAATAAGATGCCAAGAATCGACCATCATGCGCTAGCCAAAGCTCTTTCTTCTCGATGGAACTGCGGACCTATTCGCACTTTGAATCCATCTGAACATTGGATGGACGAAAATTTCGGTCCCAGTACTGAAATAGCAACAAATAATAAATTGTCGTCAGTATTGAAACCCTAACCCTAACCTTAACCTTAACCTATGTATTGCATAAAAGAGACGGCATGCCAGGGGTTGAGCGTGTACCATAAACGTCGGGAACACGCTGGAAAATAATTCCATTGCGAATTAATTCCCCACTCCGTGGGAGTGTAGTTCAATTTTTTATGTGGGGAAAGATATTGCAAGCGTAGGAAGGGATGCAATTTCATATTTTGGTTTGGAAGGATCTGGTAAATTGAAATAGTGTAAATTGGTAGTGGGATCTTAATTCAAATTTATGATTATTTATCTTATTTTACATTTTGTATACAAAATTTTAAATATTAATAATTTGATATTTATGATGGATGTAACAGTGGAATATGAGGTAGTTTGTTCTTTCATATAATATGGTAATGTGTTGTATGGGAAGAAGGTTTTTGGTTTCACGATGAGTTTGAGTAATGGAAAAGTAGTGGGGAAAGGCAATGCCATACAAAACATGAAAGCGATGAAAAATTTTAAGGTGAGTTGGTTGGTGATGTGAGGGGCGATGATAGGGTATTTCAAGTGATGGACTCAAAAAACCTTACGCAAATATACATACAAAGTTCAATGACATGTGACATTAGTCAATGCAATCTATAACTTGCACTAAACTATTTGATATACCTAATACGTGATTGAAATATATGTCATCTCAATGAAAACAAGTATCATATATCCAACAATTGCTTTAAAAACGTAGAGAGTGCACCACGCGTCAACTTAAATGAGTTTAAGACTAATTAGACGGAAATTATGGTTGATTTAACTATATAAAACCAATTTAGATGACTTTAAAACCAATTAAATGAAAAATAAAAAGGTGTCATTGATGAAAGATGCCCCTTATATAATCTAATCGATTGATACAGGATACCATATGCAAATAGATTCAGATACAAATATTTCCAAGCCTTTTTAATCCTCATTCTCAATAACAATAATCGAAGCTATTACATATGTAACTATAGTGTTTATTTCTCTTTATTTGGTGAATGGATGGAAGGAAAAACTATTGCCAAGACCATAAGCGTTGCCAATTTTGGGTGGTCTACTAGCACTGAGTTTGAATCCCCACCAATCTTTGCATACTCTCTCTAAGCGCTTTAGGGGTCTGATGTATCTCAAATTAGGCACCACCCAGTTGTTATGACTTCATATATAGATAACTACCATACTGAAGACTTTTTATTCTAATTTATGTCACTGACTACAAAATGGCGACGCTGCAACATATGTACTCTTGTACAACATAAGTGATATTAGTTGGTCCTCTAAATGGATAATTTGTGAAAGCTCTGCATTTTTAATCTATGAAACCCCCAATGTTTGGAGGAGTGGTTGGAATCCAGAGAAGAAGAAATGGCATTGTTGCTTTCTTCCATCTTCAAACAACAAGGTAAAGGTATTGCTCCCAACATTGGAGATTTTATTAACGTCTTCATTTCTAATGTTATTGGACAGATGGCATTGACCATGAGAGTATTAATGACAACAACCCAGAGGATATTATTAATGATTTTAAGTACGAACATCTAATAGTGACAACGTAAAATCCGATGATTACATATTTGTTGTACAATTGCAAAACATCCAAGGCACACACAGAATGCACTAGATATAGGATTGTTTGGAGACAAATGAGAATAAAATTATCCTAAAAACTAATTATATGGTAGATTAGATGAAAAAATGGGAAGGCTTTCTCAATGAAAGACTCCTTTGGCATAAAAGATATATTCCATTAATGCTCTTTAAAATAAATGTATAACTTAAAAATGATAAGACTTTGAGATAAACATCTAAAAAATACATATTTATTTGAGTGTAGATTTTAACAGATGCATCATATGAAACAATTTTAAGGGTTGGGCATGGTTAACTACTACAAATTTACACTAACAAATTGAAAGTTAACTCTTTGATTACCCTATTTTAAAATGAGGGATTTCTATAGTGGCTTGTAATGATGTACCTTAAATGAGATCACAATAAAGCCAAAATTAGTTGTGATGGGAAATTAAACCAAGATGTCTAAGTCTTAGATGCAACGTGAAAGGTAGTTGATAAAGGAAGATATATCATATAGAAAGTTGAAAGTGTGGCCACTATATTTGTATTGCCCACCATGTGTGTGTGTTACTTGCAATATTGGATTTACTCTACTACAAGTATTTCTTTAACTTGAGTGAGAAAAAATAGTTTTATAGGTTGTATTATTTGTTGGCTAGTTAGCCTAACTACCTAGAAGGGTTCTCAGCCGCTAGTGCCAACTTACCCTTCTAGTCTCACTGTGTTGGCATTTCAAGCAATGGATGATCCCTATGCGCTCACCCAAAGCGTAAAGAGAGAGAGGATTCAAGTTGGGTTGGTGTCAGTTATGTGCAGCGGTAAGTTATCCAATACTTGGACTAGGTATTTGAGTGTTCTTAGGGGAGAACCTATTGACATTATTAGAAAACTAGCAATCAATAATATTACGGGAGAAGGGAAGGGAGTTGTGTTATAATCAAGCCATGAAGACCAACTTAATTCTATCTTATCAACAATATATCCACCTCTTTAAAAGAGAACGCTTACAAGAGCAAATTTATCAAATAATATTCGTTATTACATCAAAAATTACAATAAGAAAGGGGTCATAATCGTTATAAGGATGGCTCAAAGGCCTAGGACCCTATTCTCCATGTTAATTAGTTGTCTAGTGTTTGTCCTCTTATCTTATAAGGGTGGCCTCCTTCTCTTATTGAGCCCCTTTATTCTTCCATTGGCATTCATAGGCAGTCTTCTGCACTATTTCTCTAGTTGACTCCTAGTTTGTTTTACCACTCTTCTTCGACTTTCTCCTTCTTTCTTTTTATCTCCTCTCTTCTCTTTTTCCCCAACTTCCTCTCTTCCATTTTTTTTGACTTACTTGTTGCTTTTATAACTTTTTTCCCACCTAAGATCTACCAATATTCAAAATTATCACCCATTTTCATATTTGAAATGATAGCTTGGCCCAAGGCCAACTATCATGCCATTTGTTGCCATACCAAAATAACTCTATGTCAGGGTCCATAGCCAACTAATCCACCTGTCACTTTCCCCTATAATCTCCCTTGTAGTTCATTGGTCCACGTGGCTACTTTTCCCTGGGTCTTACCACTTTATCAGGTAGTATACATTGGCATGGTTTTGATAGCGGACATCTGTTTTGCTAGAAATTTCACTCGAGATACACACTTTCGTTATATGGTTTGGATTGTACATGCCTATTGGCTAGTGGCACTAAACTCCACTTGAAGTGTGCAAGCATGTGCTTGTCTAATGTTTAATTGATTTTGGGGATCAACATCACCCACATTAAACCAATTGTTTATCACAGGATAAAGGGTTTTTCTTCTGCTTGTTCTCCTTGTGCAACTCAGTTACCCTCTAAATTTTATCATAAGCAACTACTTCGTCTAGAGTTGAATGGTTCTACAATCCTTTTCTTTGTGACTCCTCCTAAGATGCTTTCCTTTTTAGCGGCATTTCTACACCCCTTGCCGAATTGACCTCCACCCTACGAAGGGGAGTCATTCTTCTAGTTCTCTTGTCGGTCCTTTTTACAAGTTAATGCACCTTGAGATAGGTGTATGGATCAAGCCCTTGTTTCTTGGCAATGGGCATCCTCCAAGGCATGTAGCTCTATCGTGTCCTTGACATTCTAGATGAGCAACCAACCTTCGAGTTTCCTCTGATACAGTCCCAATGGGTTGTATTATGTCAAATTATTATCACCATGATTTTCTGATGGCTTCTCCTTCCATTTTTCTCCCAGGCACTTGAGTACCCTATCATCACCTTATTCTCTTTTATTTATAAGAGTTGGTGGTCTAGCCTCCATCACTTGACATCTTCTTCATGCCTCAAAGCATTGAGCTCTTTGGGTCTAGATGAATGAGTCTCATCTCTCTGATTACCACTATTGGTGAAGGGTTTAAGCCACCAGATGGAGCTAAGAAGCATCAGGTACAAGTCTCGAACTCCTCGATCTTGCCATGCCTAGTCACAACTTCCTCTAAACCTCAAATGGGCCTAATAAACAACTACCTAAATTGGTAGTGGGGAATTATGCCATCCCTATTCTCCACCTCACCACCACAATCATTATTTGAACTCTTGCCAACATTTGGGGTTGTTGCTTCATCATACATTGGTCAAGCTTATGGTGCTGCCAATTTCTATTGGCATCAATCTACACTTATCGACCTCTCGTTGCTTCATGGTTTCCTTTAGAGTGGGTTCATCATGGGCTCATTGTTGGGGGGGGTGGAGGATAATCCAAGAACAAACACACCTGTTCTAATTCCACCTGTTAGGATCTTGCTCCTCAGAAAGAGCACAATATGATTACCAAATATAAGCAATTGAATATGCGGAAATAACCAGAAACACAAGTAACTAGAATTCACCAATAGCACAGAATATGAGAGACAATACACTATCTTGTATTAACACTATACAGAAAAGAATACATCAAAGAGCCGCCACACTCTTTCACCTTACAGAGATTCGCCACACCTCAAGTGTACAGTAATTCTTCTCACACACACTCTCCTACACAAAAACGGTCCCAACAACCAACTCACACACAGAATTGGTGTTCACCTCACCAACCAGTCAGTAATAACCCTGCCGGTACACCAAGCACTCTATAGCACTTCAAGCTGATCTCTCATGAACCTGCAACCTGCAATTCAAAGACCAAACTTACATGTAGATCCCCAATGAGCTTGCAACAACCTGCAACTCACAGATCTTACAACTAGAAGGAACTCTTCCTTTCTATCTCATACATTAAACAATACATGCCAATGGGTCTATAAATAGATCCCTAACTCAAACAATAACTTAGACTCTTAATTTAGACAATTATCCTCGCAGCCCAAGACTCTAACTGGTCTCAACATGCAAACTCTTTGTTCACTTAACTAACTGTCTGTGAAACGAGCAGTTCTGGAACACACAGGCGACCGACGTCGGTCCCTGCTTGTCTGGTTCTGCCGACGTCGGCCGACTTATTGCCGTCGCCGGTGGCCTTCTGCACTGGTATCTACCGACGTTGGTCCTGCTGCCGACGCCGGTGCTCCTGGATCTCAGCAACCTTCTGTTCCACAGTTTGCAAAGGGTTGAAGCTTTTAGCTCCACAACCTAACACTCATTTTGAGTTGACCATGTTTTCTCTGACATTGTCCAACCTCTACCATTCACACTTGATGGACCCCATAACTCCATCTTGAGTCTTCTTCCATTCACTCCTTCCTTCAGCCAACGGGCTCCTTCTTTCTCCTCCTGCTACCTATAGGTCTCTGGTTTTCCTACGGTATCCTGACAAAAGGGGATATTTCATTTTACAGCCTTATTGAAATCAACCAAGTCATGTCCATAGGGCAATATGGTGACTTCAACTCCTTGGCTCTAGTTCCTCTTATCAAATCTCCAAAGCTTTGACCCTCTTGGCTTGATTTCCTCCTTCTTCCTTCCTCTCTTTTTGGCTTTATTTGTTATCTCTCTAGCAAAAAAGCCTCTTAGGGATACATTTTTAAGATCTCAATGGTCTCTTCTACTTTCACTCCTAATTTAACATTTTTTACTATAGGTCATTGATCCCATTCATATTTATAGGTGTAAAGGAGTGACCAATTGATCTGGCTGATAGGTAGACAATTGACTATACCACCACCTATTTCTACCTAGGCATACGATAGCATGTCCAAGTCATGCTTCAAAATTTGAAATTCATGATAGGTAGCTAATCTTTCACATGCCTCGATCTTTCACATGCTTGTCCTTTCCTATCTAAGTCACTTCACTTACCGCTTAGCTCTAAAAGCAATAAATTTGGATTGGGCCCTAGATTGTGTTAGTCCCAATGTATGTCAACTCAACTGTCATTGTTTTTATCCATTGAGTTGGCTAACTAGTCATACTTTATTCCTTGTGCATTGACATGACACCTATCTTTTCCTATTCAACTCTTTGACTTGGTCAACATGCCTTCTTTACCATGTGTTTTCCCTCTTTTGTGCAATTTTCCATACACTTTTCTTCAAACATCTTTGGCAAATGCCTCCATTCCTTTTCCTTCTCAGCACCATCTCCTACCCCACACTGAAATCTGCATCTGGTCCTCTAGTGCAGTGCTTTCTTTGAGATGTGTCTCTAGGTGTTGATGCAAACTTTTTTTTCAGTGGTGTCAACATGCCTTTTCTGATTTTTAAAGCACTCCCAACCTCACCAAAAATACTTAGACATCTAGCATAGTGATTATCCGAAGAAATTTCCAACTCTCCTCACCTAGCTAGATATTAAGAGGTAAGTGTGCCTTATTACCCAAAACATTTCTGCCACCAATAAAAATGGGTACACAACAAATGGCTAAGAGAGCCTTATTACATGATGGTTACAAATGCCTTATTAAACTTAAATGCAAATCTAGTACCCAAGAAAGTGTTCATAACAATTGTTGGTACCAGAATGAGGTCTAGTGAGTAGTTTTTTGAGAGGCATGGTAAAAACAAAGTAACGTGGTTCATGCATCATCCTCCCTTAGGTACTTTTTGGGGTCATCCCAACCAATTAATGGATGGTTTCTTATTCTAAGCTCAGGTTATGGGCATTAGAGTCTACAATGATTGCATTGGCTGAGTTGGATGGTGTCATCTTAGGGGTTCTATTTTTTATTGGAAAAGGAGGGTCGCATTCTTCTAGTACTTATCTTATCACATTGTTTCATCATTTTTTGAGACAAGTAAGTGGGGTTGTGGATTTGGGGTGTTGTGTGTAGGTTCAAATAGGGGGTTGGAGTGTATTAGCTTGCATCATTATCGAGTAACTTTTGAGTTTTCATAGCTAGGATGTGATAGTATTCTAGATGTATTCAGATAGGGGTTTTGGGAGGTGTCGACTAGTGCAACTTGCCCAATACCAAGATCATTAGATAAAGAGATGATGATGCATTCACTCCCATGGTCCAGGATTATGTACCAGTGTTTGGATCACATCTCCACATTATTTGCATCGCACCATGGTCTTTCAAACAATGTAGGATAGTTGTTTTCCTCTACCAACTCAATCACCTCAAAATCGATGATGAACTTGATATCTTGGATCTCAAAATCAACATCGCTTAACACTCCAATGGGTTGCACCTTAGTCTTGTCGACCATGTTCAATAGGTGAGGTGATAGTGGCAATGAAGGACTTCCCATTTTGTGCCATGCATATGTCATGAGGACCTTAATATCAACCCCTATTTTTATCAACACATCACAGACAAATTAGTCATTGATTTATGCATCAATGATTAATTCCTAACCACTTTTTGTAGTGTCTTATTGTTCCTACTCATTGGTGGTTATCAAGTTTTTTGACATGGGCACTATATCCTGGTGTTGTAGCAACACTATCAGTTCGACAAGTTCTTCATCTTGTTGCTTTCTAGCCCAAAGTCTTTATCGAGCATCCTTTTCTCATTCCATGACAAGCTGAAGTTCTTAAAAATTTTGGATTACACTCAATGTGTAGCTCAAAGCTTCTATTGGCATACTTTATTCTCTACTCGAGGGGTTTTTAGCATTGAGTTTTTAGGTGTTGCTCATTGTATGGATTCCTCCACCTCTTTTTGTTTACCTCATCGTATGGATGTCCTCCACATTTTTTTGTTTAACCTTTTTCTCTTCTATGTGCACCATGTTCTTGTGTGCCACCTATTATGGTAGACATTCTTTTAATTGTGGTGTTCTTCCACCCCATCCTTGGAGTCCTCATGGGATCCCTGGCTTCTCCCATTATTATCCAAAATACATGCTTAGTCACTCTAGGAACCCACTTCATTACTTTTTCATTTATTATCTTTTTTATGTGACACTTGTTGAGCCCACTTCATACTGACCTTGTGCATTTCCTTTGGATCCTTGTGAACTTTTAACTAGTCACCTCATATGACACATCCATCCACTAATCGCATGCAACACTTGCAGTATATGATATAAATGCTCTAGTCTTCCAGCGAGTCTTCCATCATCATGTGGATTAAGGTATTCCTTGCCTTCGATGGTGATATTATAGACATTGTTAATTTCTTCATCGATGTCTACACTTTACACATACATTAGTTCATACTTGTTGTCAAGTAGAATGACCACTCTTTAGTCATCATTCTCAAAACTAATACCTCTATTTAAAATGCATATCCATGTGGTTTTCATAACATCACAATATCTAAATCATATTTATGTAGTTTTCTTCCTCTGTTAGCTCAATTACATTTAAATCAATTGTGAACATGGTTCACATAATTTCCAATTGCATGTTATTTAGTACTCTAATTGGCTTAGAGCATGTCTTATTTTCCATGAACTAAAAATTGTAAATGAGACAAATTTTGGGATCCTCATCTTCCTCCAAGCATCATTTGTTATAATATTCAACTCTCCACACATATTTACTAGGATGGTGAGCTCCCACTCATTGATATTTGTGTCAATAGTCATATACTTATCATATATCATACTTTACGCAATTTAAATCTCCTTCGATTGTAGTCCGACATGTTTTGGGACCTCCCTCATATTTCAAGTAAGACATGTCCTTAACAACATGAAATATTCCCTCATGCTTGAGTAACAAAAATAATTCAACCAACTCTTATATTTCTTATGTGCTAGGAGTTGTTCTTTAGTTTTCCTTGATTATAAGTTCTACTTCTCTTGCAGTTTGAACTTAAATTATTATTTTTAATTAATTCATTTTCTTGGCCTAAGATCAAATTTTGAAATGGCACATCCAGATATTTTGCAACCTTTACTTTAGGCATGCATACTATAGTTACTTTTTGTGGAAATTGCATTTTTTGTAGTCATGTATCTATCACACTCTTGGTATTAATTTTAACATACTTCCCTACTCTTCTATTGCTTTAATTTATTTCCCATTCACTAGTTATTCCATTTTGATAGATGGATTTTCCCCTTCTCTACATATTTTTTATCATCCTAGCCTGCTTGGCCTAATCCTTTTGCATTAAATATGGGAAATCCTATGTGTGATACCCTTATTACACTCTTGTATGTCATGAAATTGGGGCATTGTCTGTAATAATGATTTTTATCCAAACATCTAAAACATGATCCAAAAAACCAACCCCCCTCATGATTGTCCACATCCCCTTCGTCCATATAATCCACCATAAATGTAACTTCCTTGTCCTTGGTTATAACCTCATTGGTTCTAATATTCTTCTTGATTTATTTTGAGTGATGTAGGAATAAGCATGCCTTCATCTCATGGGATTCATTAAATACTTCACACCCTATATTTAAGGCTCGCAATCAACTTACCTTGCAATCATTCTTTATGTGCCCTCTTGTCTCATAGTCGGTGTACCATAACCGTGTTTTTTCTCCTACACAATAATCAATGTCAATGTTTGTATAAGGGTTTCCATGTTTTCAATCTGTGATTATAAAGATGGACTGATGCTCATATACATTCTCCCTTTTACTTGAAATCTTAACAAAGCCTCCAATGTCTCCCATGCACCTATGAAGGTCTTCATGGCCAAAATTTTCTTGAATGGTGTCAACAATCTCCTCAAAAACCATTGTACATGCTACAATGGGTGTATGTCATAGGATATTTTTTATAGTAAACTTTTGAAACATGCATCACATGCACACATGTTCTCCAATGGATCTTGCTTATCTCCTTTAGATTCAAGATGCTCTACTGCTTGAATTATGGAAAATGAAACTCTTCCAAAAATTAAATCTTTAGTACATTGAAATCCATAACGAATTAGTTAGGGTCATACTTCTTATACCATGGGTGGTTGTAAACTAATTACACTTCCTATCTAGATATGTCATCCCTTTTGAATGTGATTTGACAATCCTCTGTACGTTTGTAATTGGGAAAATTTACTGACATCGTAAAAAATGTTCTATGGATATGCCTCTTGGGTTTATGTTTATGCATTAATACCACTTGGTGCTGGTTGACCACTCACCACATCACTTTTCACCATTAGACCTACCCCTCCAAAAATGGGGGTTGCCTATGTGGTCATCATTTTGGTAATTATTAGTATTGCACAGTAGTTAGTGGACCTCTTGTTTCTCTTACTATACTCATCCTTATAATAGAACTCTTCACTATTTAACTTACTGGTGATTTATGCACGACCTTCTTATTCCCACTTGCTAATTACTCTAGTGTTAATTTCCCCACCACATAATTCTCACTCTCCCTTTTAAAAAATTCTTCTATTCCAATCACATTTAGTGTTTCCTCAACATTTTCCTCAAATTAATTAACATATGCATGGGTTTTGGTTTGGAATGGGTTTATAATTGAGTCTTCTCATGCATGATCCATTTCTACTTGTGGAACTTATTATTATTATTATTTTCTCATGTTGGGGTTCATCACTATACAACTCACCTTTCTTGCCGGAGTGCAATTCTCCTTCTCATGAACTAATATTATATCGCCCCTTCTCATGTGGATCTTTTCAAGATTCATATAGCTTGGTCCTTCCTTCTTATAGAGATCCTAAGGTGTCATCATTTTTTCCATCCTTTAACCATAAGTGTGCAATCTTTGTTCCCTTTTGCTTGGAATGTCACTTTCTCTAGTGGTGTCCTCCCCCTCCATTTTTCCATGTTGATTTCCTACTTCTCTCTAACTTGATCTCTACCTAATTGATGTGTAGAGTCTTTTAGCCTTCCATTTTCAATATTTCAATACTTAAATCTACTATCATCATCTTCATCTGGAGTGGGATTAGTCCGATCAATTATCCTCTAGGATTGCACAAGAATTGAAACTTTGCCTTCTCTAAGTAGGTATATGTTGATAGTAAAAATTTGAGAATGTACATATTCAACATTCATTTCCACCACACATCAACATCATGTGTCCACACTATGTCAAGTTCTTGTAATTTATTCATTCACTAGTCTATCTAAGAATCTCATCTCCCTAAATTCCTACTTTGATCTTGCATGTACACAAACAACCATGCATGAAAATGATCAATATATTCACACAAAAATATCTTGTACAAGTCACTATAAATTTCTCAATCTAGCCACTCCTTCAACTTTTTTTCCCCCCACCTTGGAAGTTTATTCAAAAATTTCAATGCTTTAGACTCATAATACACCTCCATGCATTCCATTGTGATGCTATCTACCACAAACCATTCATCCTTATAGACTAAGTAGATAGGGTCTAAAAGGTTGTGGTAAAATATGGCACTTCAACTATCCAAAAAATCCTAATAAATCCAACTCTACATAATTTCAAGCATGTTAGCATTATCACTTTAACCTAAGATTAAGCACCCATCTAAAGCATACAAGAGACACTGAAACCCTTTACCACTAATAAGATTACAATAATTAAAGGAAAAATATAACATAAATGTGCATTACATATCAATTCTATTTAATATAAACCAAACACATGACTCATTAAACCACTCATTCTCATCAATCATTAACAACATTTACAAGATTTTTATTTTTTTTATAATCAAACTTTTGTGAAATATATCAATCCTTAAAATGATTTAAAAAGGTACCTTACAATATTTACATGCAATATGTGAAAATATACAAAATGCCTAACATTCTTAGATATCCCAAATGAGTGCTTAGGGGGTCCTATTTATAGTTTTTCCCCCTCTAACTTATTTATGATAGTTGGATCTGGGTGGATTTCTTCAAGATTATATTATGGATCTTTTTTTTTTTAATGATTTTATTTTGTTTTAACTCATCCGCATGTGTGTCCTCTATCTTATGTTGATGCATATATTTTTTTGTAGCATCTACCCTAGTGCAATTCCTTTCTTTTTCATTCTTCTTAAACCCCTTGTGTACATCAACTTTTGTGCACTCTTATGGTCTTCCCTTCTTTTTTCACGTAACCCAAGAGTTTTGTGTATACTCTTAAAAAACTTAAGCATACCATGTGCAACTGTTATACTTATCTAAACTCTTCATAATACTTGTATACTTGAAACCACATGCACAACAAGATTACGTGTAATATTGAATCTTAGGCCATTTGATATAGGGTCGTGAACCAACACTGAAGATTTACAGACATTCCATAGTGTTCTCAAACACTGCCTCCTCTTTAAGGATGGCGAGAAAAGAATCATCAACTTTAAGGGGACATTCAATCATATCATAAGCTTTCTCAAAATCAATTTTAAGAAAGATAGCTTTATGTTGGGATGTGTGAACCCATTTCATCTCCTCATAGATAACTATAATATTGTCAAGAATATATCTACCTTGAATGAAACATGTTTGTTCACGTCTAACTACTAAGAGTAGAAGGCATTTGATTCCATAAGGAATTATCCATCTCCAAATCTCTCCTATTCGAAAAATTAAATATAAATATTATTTTTTATTTTTTATTATACATTTAATGTTTTTTTTGTGAGTTTTAATAATAATTCTCAACTGGAAAATATTTTCGGCAACCACATCCTAACTCAAACACTAAATTTTAAGATGCGAGTTTCAATGATAAGTTGGGACACTTCTTAAAAAAACAATCCTTCATTTTTTAAAATAATATAAATAAAAAATCAAACAAAAAAATGTCTAAAAAAAAGTCATATAAAAAAACTAAGTTAATATATTTTTAAAAATGGGAAGTGATTAAATTTAAATAATATATTACTGATCAACTAATAGATTTGAAAAGGATCCAAAACTAACCTAAGAATATGTGAAAACTTAGGATATGCACATGTTAATTCCCCTCGCAATGTACTTTATCTAAATAACTTGCTTAAAGGCAAGAGAAAATTTGATCCGAACATGTCTTTAATATACAAAAAGAGAAGTGGGATGCTTACAAGTGAACAAACATCATATTATGAACTTGCCACATGTACCATGTTTGATAACACTTCACCCATTAAAATGTCCCTTTTAAGGCATATTTAAAATAAATTTGGTTTTTTCAGCAAACTCTAAGAATGAAAATATAAATTATGATTTTTATTTATTGAAACCCTAACTGAAAATTCTAGAATTCTAAAAATGATTATTCAAGCATAAAAAATGAATATCTCCAAAATCAAATAACTCTCATAAAATTGCAAAATATTTATTTGACCTCAAAAGATTGGTTTTTGGACAATTTGTAGCCCTAAAAATTACAATAACATATCAATGAATCAATGACAAATGAAGTGGAGTTTTTCACCCTCCAATTGTTGCACCAACTAAAAATCAAACCATGGATGCCATTTTCCACACCTTTAGAGATCTGCTAGTGCTGCAATGATCCACCAAAAATCTACCCTACTATTATGTTGACCTTCCACAAGCTGCCAACTAGATCACCCAACTACCAAGAGTTGTAAAACTAATATGCTATTACCTTGAAGATGTTCAACTAAATTATTGATATCCTAGCGCTGTCAATTCTAATTTGATCACCTATAAACTATCCCAAATTGAATTACCACCCTCTAAGATGACCTCATGTTAAAAATTATGAATTGATGCATAACATGACTCTATTGATGGTGCAAAATGTTATGCCAATGAATCAACCTGTTCACCTATCACGAAGGTCATGATAGAATCATACTAGTTTAATCGTAATGGACATATGATTGAAAATTAGTCTTAAGGTGTGCAAAATGGTCTTTTAAAGTTCTAAGGATTATTATGTTCAATAATAAATCTAAAACAAGCTTATAAATATTTACCAAATCGATCAAACATAATGTGAAAATCAACTCGTCAAGAAAATTACTCATTAATAATGTTTTGATCCAAGAAGCTAATTGTTCCTTCAATATCATATAATTCAATCTTAATTCTGTTATAAACTGTCATCTGACCTATCCAATAGAGTAAAGTCTATGAATTAGACAATCTCTTGAAGGATGGAAAATTGGATTGCTGAAAAGTTTATATTATGTTCATGCTCACAACACAAAGGTGAAAGTAATCAATGACAACCAAAAAAGCAGACAAACTCTAAACAACTAACAAGCATAATTGGGTAGTTGAAGAAGCAATGCCATTACAAGCATAAATTTTAGGTAAAAAAATATTTTTAAAAAATTAGGGATGTGAAAATTAGGCATAACACTGGTGACCTTGCTAGCCATTTTCAAGTATGAAATTGGGTAGAAATCAAATTATCTATTATAATAATATTAACTTGAGAGTGTGATCTAGGTAAATCATTTCTCAAGTAGCTATGCGCGAACTCTTTTATAATGAAATGCAATAAGGGATGAGATATTTGGCTAATGTGGCATGAAAAAAGGAATGATATATTAAAGAATTTTAGGGTGAATGCACACACAAATGCAAATACCTCAAATACAATTTCTGAAAGTGTAATATAATTTTGACAATTAGTTACAACTCTGTTTATATTATTCATGTATAAAGAAAATTGAATTTATAAAGAGTAATATCTAATTACAATTGATACTTACAAAAAAATTGTAGCATCCTCACATTCTTCTTTCATAATTTAAAACTTCATCCATTTGTAACACTTGTTGGTCTCTTCAAAAGTAAAAAGGAAGCGACAACAATAAGCAAACAAACAACAAGAAAAGAAAATATCACAAATCAAAAAGAAAAAAAAAAAGAGCAAAACATCAAACCAAACTTTAAAAAATATTTATAGACCAAAAGAAATAAATCATTAACCGACATAAAAAATCATCCACTGTGAGATAAAATAAAAATTACACCAAAATTGAAAACTAACAAAAGTAAATAAATAAAGCTTAATAAATGAAGGAGTAAGAATAAATGATAAAAAATCTCCTCCAATATAAATATAATGTAAGACATTATTTTCGCCATGTAAATATTCGTAATAAGTCAAGCTATATAATTTAAAAGCATCAAGACAACATGATAAACACATTAAATAATTTTGAATAAACAGAATTAAATCTTGATCATGCATGTTTTTAGCTATTTCTTGGTTTTGTATTGTATATAAAAGATTATCTATCTAATGTGGAATGAGATGAATATTTTAAGGTTAGAATAAAAAAAAAATTGATCAATAAATAGACCTAGTTGTTCAGGTAAACAATTTTGAATCTCTTCTATTTTAACATATTCAATAGGATCTATCATTTTAAACTCTAACGGGTCATAAAATTTGAAACATTCATAATCAATGTTATTTAACAAGTCTTCTAATTTAAATTCTATAGAAGAAACCTTATAAGGAATATCATACTCATTAATTTCATATTATGATTTGAATAATCTAGAAAATTAAACCTTTCATACTCAACTTTAGTCAATTGATTGTTCATTTCAGTGTCTGCAATATCACAAACATATTTTCTTATTGTTATAGCACTAAATTTAACATCAAAGAAATCAGAATTTTTATTATCAGGTTGATCTTTTGAATCAAAAGTGATAAGATAGTTACCAGAAGGATTCAAATTAGATTTGATATTGTTATAAATAGTAATAAAATCATAAGTAAATGAATAATTTTTATTGGAAAAATAATCAGATTCAAATTTCAAAAAAAAAATCATATAAAAGTCAAGAATTTTTAGCTCAAGATTTCTCAAAACATCATCTTCTATATTAATTATATCTAAAAGAGAATCAATAGTTTTATTTGAGAAAGATTCATCCCTAGAAAATAAATCAAAATGGAGACAAAATATGTTATCAGATGCTTGATCAAATTGACTAAGCAAATTAAATTGCTCTAATTTTAAATTTGATGTAAATCTAAATCAAAACATTCTAATGTAGTATCTGAACTGTAATCTAATTTTTGAGAAGTATTTTCAACATACCATGCCATGATTTGATCATAGATAAAAATATATATAAATTTTTTTTTGAGAAATTTGTGTTCAAAATGCAACATTAAAGTAGAGAATCTTTACCTTTGAACATATCATGATTAAGTGAACAGAGCTTACAAAAATCTTGATTTTGTTTTCGAATGTGAGCAAACTTCAAGGCTGAGCTAAAGTCAACAGTACTGATTTTTTAAATAATCTGAATATAATTCTTAGTTAAGTTATTCTTCCAACACAGAAATAAAATATCACCATTTGGTCAAAAAAGAATAAGAATTTCATTTAATTTTGAAAGAAAGCACAATAAATACTCTTCTATGGATTCTTTTTCTTTCAAATAAAGCGTGAACCAAGCTATTAAATGTTGATCTAATTGACTTTCAATTAAGCTTTTGATTTAAATCCATTTTTGAGTGAGCTCATCCATATTTTTTATAACTGAGCAAGAGTCAATCATGAAACTAGAATCAAAATTTAGGTGACCCGTTATGATAACTATGAACTATAAACTGTCGACCAGTTATGGTAAGGTGAATCATTGAAGGCAAGAATAAATAAATAAATACACTTGATTTAAACTCTCTAATGGAGTCACCAAATTTATTGACGGTAAAAACTGTCATGCCAACAAATCAACCCATTCACCTATCACGAAGATCAAGATGGAATCATACCAGTTTAATCGTAAGAGACCTATGACTAAAAATCAATCCTAAGGTGTGCAAAAGGGTCTTTTAAAATTATGGGGATTATTATGTTCAATAATAAATCTAAATCAAGCTTACAAATATTTACCAAATCGATCAAATATAACGTGAAAATCAACTACATCAAGAAGATTACTCATAAACAATGCTTTGATCTAAGAAACTAATCATTCTTTTAATATCATATAGTTCAATATCAAATCTATTATAAACTGTCATCTGACCTATCTAATAAAGTCTATGAATTAGATGATCTCTTGAAAGATAAAAAATTGAATTGTTGAAAGGTGTATCTTATGTTCATGCTCACAACACAAAGGTGAAAGTAATCAATGACAACCAAAAAGGTAGACAAACTCTAAACAACTAACAACTACTAATAATATAAAACGAAACTAACAACTACTTAAGAAAATTAAAATAAAAAAATCTAATACAATCTAAACTAAAAAAAATGACAACACTAACATAAAGAAATAAACAGAAACTTTCAAAGAAAGTAAACTAATGTTAGCGAAAATTAAACTAGAAATCAAACTCAAATAAATAAAATACATTATAAAATAAAAAATTTTAAGTCTTAATAAATAAGAGTCGTCTTAGCAAATCAAATCAATTTTATTTTAAAGATCAACATCCTTCATATAAAATATCTTCAAAAGATAACTTTTACAATCAATTAGATCAATAATATGTCGCAAAAGCGATGTTTTCATCTTTATTGGCACTGAATACTTAAATTTTATGTATAGTACTGTAAGATGTAATTATCAAAAGATATTAAACTTAAAAATATTTAGATAATCAATTATAAATGACAATATAAAATTAGAAATACATACGTTGTCTAAGTAGTATACTCAACCGTCAGAGAAAGTAACATTGATCTATTTGTAAAAGTCATGCTATCTAAGAGAAATTACATAGAAGAGAGAGAGATAAATGATTGAATTCATAAGTATATAAGTCTTCAATACATGTATTATTCTTTTCCTTCAAATGAATCCTTCATCTCCTTTTAAACCTTTAAAGTTGGTTGAAAAAGAATTTTTAACTACTTTAGTTAGTTATTTGTCAACTTTATTAATTAACTTTAAAAGTTAACTAATTTGACAATTACAAATTAAAAATTATTTAAGACTTTTAAAAAGTCTTAAGAGATCAAATGTTTGAATTTAGACTAGGTGTTTCTAACGGGTGGGGACCTCTCTTTAGCCAACTAAAAATATTTAGAATATCAAATAATCAAGTAGTATATCATATTAAATAAAATTCATTTTTACATTAATTCTATTTTGCATTTTAATTTACTCAATAGCATGTATATATTGTGTATATAATAAATCTATTGCTAAATCATACACCAAATCTCTAAAAATTTGTTTCATCGCTCTCTATTCTATGTGTAATACCATTCCTTTGAAAAAAAATTGTTTTGTGAAATACCTTGATAGTAAAAATATTTCGACTGTATCACATGAAAGACGAACTAAAAATATCTAAAAAACAAATTCTATTTTGCTGAAAATAATAATTTTAATATATTTTTAGATCAGCATAAATTTAGCATCCAAATGATCGTCCAACTACATAGTTTCTGATTTGTAGTGATAGTAATTGATCGTCAAATTTAATCTCACAATTTTTTGTGTAGATGATCATTTTACAAATTTTGTACAGTAGAAGGAAATTGAACCAATTTTCAAAATCAAATGAAAATCCATTGTTGAATTCCCATTTACTATCATGATTCAATATCATGAATAAACCAAAAAATTATAATGGTTAAATAAAATTACGTTCTTCATAATTTCATTCCACATATTTCATCATATTTTTTTGAATTCTATTTTAGCTGTGAAAAATAAACTCATAAATATATGTCTTGCCATACCAAACTTGCACAAATTCTAGATCAATTATATCATGTATGTTTCTCAATCCACATAACTTTCTACAATCAAATAAAAGATCAAATCCTCAAATATGACTCTTTAAATAAACTTATTTTTTTGAGTCCAAATTAATCTTGCAACTATAAAAAAATTTATCACTCTCTTCATATTTTCACAACGACTCTTTAACTTAAATAAATTTTAAGTCATTTCACTCAAATCTTATTTCAAAATGCTTTGACACATATTCATATCTTTTTGTTCCCACTGTGCATAACAAAAACCATACAAATTTTCAAAACAACAAAACTTTTGCAACCCAAAACTTTAAACAAGTCTCTAAAAATAGAATATGTTCAAAACATTCATATATATCTTGCTCATAGAAATATGATTATAATATATGTCATGTCCTCTTTTCAGTTGACATCTTCAGAGTTGAGGATTAGCCTATTATACGACCTTCGTAGGCTGATAGGATGGATAGAGAGTCATGATGGAGCTTGGCTTGGCTTCGATTAGCAAAATTTTACCAGTTGGCGTGCGTTCGAGATTTTTTTTGACACATTAGCTTGAGCCCCTATTATTTAGAGATTTTTGACATGCAGCGGAGCACCCTTATTTTGGTATGGTCATGTGCAGAATCACTCCCTGATTCACTAGCTTCAGTCGATTCGAGGATTGAACATATATTGAGGGAGATATTAATATTTGATTGATTTAATTAAATATTAATTATTTTAGCATATTTTCATTATGAACCCTAATTAGGGAAAGCACACTTTTTATAAGATATAATGGTTTCTTATTGGAGAGAGGCTATATGATTATTGATTATTGATTATTGGTATTGAAAATTTTTGCTAAGTATTTTCTGAGAAGACTGAGCCAAGGGTTCCAGGATTCCATTTGCATTGGAGAACGTCCACTCTTCAGTGTGTGCAATTCAGATGCTGTGAAATATCAGCTGATCTATTGCCAGTTTGAGAGGTAACTTCATACAGAAGTTGTCACAGAGCTTTCCAAGTATTTATTTTATTAGGATTTGTTTCAGCTATTATCTAAATTAAGATCTTTCATATTAGAGCCATATTCCTTGAGATCAGGCTTCCAGCATACAGGTTGCACTATATTCTATTTACCCTTGTATGAAATCCATACAAATTCGTGCAAATTCGTACCATTCTGTCACAGGCCAAACAACGCCGCAGGGGACTCAGAGACCGACATCGGCAGCCTAGTGACTGACATCGACCGACTTCATACCGACGTCGGCAGAGTAGTCGACCGATAGAGACCGATATCGACAGTATATCAACCAACGACAGCAGAATAACTAACGTCGGCGACTGTGTTTTTTGACACAATAACTCAAGCCGCATAGATCTAGGGTATTTTCAGATTGCTGGAAAGAAATCAGGTTTTTAAGATAGTATTTTAATATTCTTTTATATGCATGATAGAGGACTTTAATTGTAATCATCTGGATGAGTAATAAGATCTTTGATTTGCCAGTTGAGAGATTATACTGTGGTTTATTTATTTATTTGGAATTATTTTGCAAAACTCGCAATTTTTCTTATTACATGCATAAAACACCAAAAAATTAGAATACACAGAAAAGCAATTCAAAATATCCAGTTTCAAAATTTAAGGGAAACAGGGGTTACTACAGTGGTATCAGAGCTAAATCCTGCCATCCTGAGGGTTTAGAGATCTTATGCAGCCACAAGAGTTGGGACCACACAGGTATCACACTCGCAGTAGAGCTTTGCTTGAAGGTACCTAGGTGTTAGAACAACAGTCGATCACCATGAGTGACAGGCGTGAGGGTAGCCCACCCAGGGGCCACATGCATAATGATGATCATGACACTAGAGAATTCTTCCATGTTATGGTTACAGGTCAGCAATAGATGACACGGGCACTACAAGCACTCACTACTATGGTAGAGAGGATGAGCCCACCTGTTAGACAAATGGGGAACAAGGAGATAACAGGAGTGCTACTGTTAATCAGAGACCATAGCTGACCCATTCTAGGACTACTGATAGGGTCCTACATTTGTTCAAGACGAACCAGAAGAAGCACCAGCAGAGGAGGCGGCAGGAGATTCCCTATTTGCAGATGCCCCCATGGCTGCAAATGATGAGTGGGACTTATTAGCTCCTCAGGTTCGGGAGAGGATGTCATCTGATCATTTTGTTAATCAGAGGAGAGACCACTATAGATCAGTTAGATAGGACAGGAGGCCTAGAGGTCAACTTAGTGAGTCGAAGAAGGCTACATGCAAGCTTTCTTTGACTACTTTTGACGGTAGTAGCAAGATGACAGCTCAAGCTTGGGTTCATAAGCTTGATACATTCTTGGCATTGAGGCCAATGACAGAGATAGAGGCCATCAAATATGCCACTTTGCACTTGGAGGGAGTAGCACATGATTGGTGGTACCATGGTATGGTAACACTTCAGCATAACTAGGTGACAGAGTACCAGGACTTTGTGGATAGGTTGGTTGAGCAGTTTGACAAGAAAGATCCTGAGGTTTACTTTCAAGATCTAGCATAGTTGAAATAAACAAGCAACTTGGAGTCCTTCATTGGTGATTTTCAGAGATTGGCAGTCATGGTGCCAAACATTTCAGAGCGTAGGTTGGTAGTTCTCTTCATCGAGGGCCTATCCAAACCATTGAGAGGTTGGATCAAATCCTTTGATCCTCCTTTGTTACAGGTAGCTATGAAGAAGGCGCGTAGTATGGAGATGGCAGCCCCATCCAGTAAATTTAACTCCAGAGGTACTTCTTCATCTAGGGACAGTAAGGGCTTCAATGGAGATAGAGAGGGATTAGATTTTAACAAAGATAAATCAGGTGTTAAGAAGGATTTGAAGGTAAATCTAGCAGCACCACCTTTGGATCGAGAGGCTCTTAATGATCTATGCAGAAAGAAGCTTTGCTTCTACTGCAAAGGTCCCTATGATGCCAGTCACGATTGTCCTTTGAGGCTTAAGGGCAAGGCAAATCGTGTGATGTGGGCTTTTTATGAGGATTCAGAATCAGAGGATTCCAAACAACAGGATAGTTTTGAGGAGTCAGAGGTAGAGGCTTTAGAGCTTCACATACAAGAGGCATGCCTATCCAACATTCAGTTGGATGAGTCATTCAGACTCCATGGGATTTTGGCAGGACAGAGAGTCATAACCCTTCTTGATACAGGAGCCACACATAATTTTATAGATGCTAGATTTGTGGAGAAGCGTGGACTCACTACCAAATATTTTGAGGGCATTAGAGTTAAGGTGGCCGACGGTCACACTCTGAGGTGTGAGCAAATGATTAAAGACCTCCCATTGCGCTTGAACAACTATGAGTTCAAGGCTGATTATTATGTGGTGAACATGGGGGATATAGACTTCATCTTGGGTATGAAGTGGCTTCATTCCCTTGAGGAAGTCACTCTTCATCTCAAGGACATGGAGGTTCATTTTGATGTTGGTGGGAAGACACATATTCCTAAGGCAATACGGGGCAGCAACATCAAAAATATGTTTTTTCATCGGATGGAGAGACTCATACCACACGATATGGGAGAGTGCGCTACCGAGTGCACCTTGGCACCAACACACGAGAGACATGTGGACAAGCTTTGTCTTGAGGTGAGTTCAGTTCAAGAGTTAGCACATGTGGCAGGGACTCAGCTTTCTTTTACAGTCAGGTCACATGTTGATGATGATATGAGTATGTCTAGCATTCACACTCTGGATTCAGAGATTATAGTGGGTGTAGGAGACAGGTGTGTGAAGCCAGTTGATGTGATTCACATTATTCAGGTAAGGAGTTTACTTGAGTTTCTAGTTGATTTTTGTTCATGGATTGCGTGTTGGGATCCTTATCTTGGTACTTGGGACAATTTGACGCTATGGGATGAGAGTTGTGATGGACATGGTATGGAGTTTGCATTGATTGACAACGGTGTACATCATGACTACATTTGGGATCTAGGTGGATTGATTGGTTTATCATTCAGCGATTTCTTGAGGGCAAGCAATTTTAAGAGGGGCAGATTGTCATGTCCCCTTTTCATTTGACATCTTCAGAGTTGAGGATTAGCCTATTATACGACCTTCGTAGGCTGATAGGATGGATAGAGGGTCATGATGGAGCTTGGCTTGGCTTTGACTAGCAAAATTTTACCAGTTGCCATGCGTTCGAGCTTTTTTTTGGACACATTAGCTTGAGCCCCTATTATTTAGGGATTTTTGACATGAAGTAGAGCACCCTTATTTTGGTATGGTCATGTGCAGAATCACTTCCTGATTCACCAGCTTCAGTCGGTTTGAGGATCGAACATATATTGAGGGAGATATTAATATTTGATTGATTTAATTAAATATTAATTATTTTATCATATTTTCATTATGAAACCCTAATTCTTAATTATGAAACCCTAATTATGGCAAGCACACTTTTTAGAAGATATAAGGGTTTCTTATTGGAGAAAGGCCATATGATCATTGATTATTGATATTGAAGAATTTTGCTAAGTATTTTCTGAGAAGACTGAGCCAAGGGTTCCAGGATTCCATTTGCATTGGAGAACGTCCACTCTTCAGTGTGTGTGATTCAGAGGCTGTGAAATATCAGCTAATCTATTGCCGATTTGAGAGAACTTCATACCGAAGTTGTCACAGAGCTTTCCAGGTATTTATTTTATTAGGGTTTGTTTCAGCTATTATCTAGATTAAGATCTTTCATATTAGAGCCATATTCCTTGAGATCAGGCTTCCAGCATATAGGCCACACTATATTCTATTTTCCCCTGTACGAAATTTGTAGAGATCTGTACAAATCTATACCATTCTGCCACAGGTTGGACAGTGCTACAGGGGACTCAGAGACCGACATCGGCAGCCCAGAGACCGACATCGATCGACTTCATATCGACGTCAACAGAGTAGCCGACCGACAGAGACCGACGTCGGCAGTATATCGACCGACGACGATAGAATAACCGATGTCGGTGACTGTGTTTTTTGACACAGTAACCCGAGCTACATAGATCTAGGGTATTTTTAGATTGCTGGAAAGAAATCAGGTTTTTAAGATAGTATTTTAATATTCTTTTATATGCATGACCGAGGAATTTAATTGTAATCATCTGGACGAGTAAAAAGATCTTTGATTTGCCAGCTGAGAGATTATCCTGTGGTTTATTTATTTATTTGGAATTATTTTTCAAAACTCACAATTTTTCTTATTACATGCATAAAACACCAAAAAATCAGAATACACAAAAAAGCAATTCAAAATATCCAGTTTCAGAATTCAAGGGAAACAGGGGTTACTACAATATATACTTACTGAAACCATTTCAAAGTGTACGCTAAAAAAATATCAATATTTTAAAAAGAATAGTCTGAATCCAAAGAAACAATCATATCTCAGTTTCAAAAAAAATCTTTATCACAATCTATATGCAACAAAATTTATGCGAGAAAATAGATATTGGACTTAATAGAAAGTGTAAGCTTTCTTTCCAAAGACACATGTAGAGATCTAAACCAACGATTTCATCAAAACTATTAACATACTGACCGAAATCATTATCTTTTCCAAAATTGTCCAAATAACTCATAAAATCATTCAAAAGTTATTAAACTCATTTACAACATACCTAGTTATGCTTCCCTGTAGTCTAACTTGAAATCCCTAAACTGTTAGAGCTACACTTCCATGAGAAGCTTTTTAAAATGATTGAAAACATGAAAAACCAACGTACTTATATTCTCCAATCTCTGCCATAACTAACTTTGACAATGTGCTCAATTCCTATTGGCTCATCAAAACCAAGAGTGTACTTAGCAATCCCTCTATCTAAGTTAGCCAGAAAAAAATTAGTGATTACCCAAACATCCACTAAACCCTTACTAACTTCTGTCTTTCGAAGCATGTTGTTTTGTATTAACTCCTTACCGCCAAATCTTCTGAGATCTTAAAATATATTCGAATATGCCCTTCATTAGACTACCTTATTGTGTTGTATGCCAATTCACCATCTAATGGGGAATACCAACTCCTCATCGAATATGCCTCAAAACATAATTCAATAGTTGCCTTTTGAAACACATATATATTAAGACTTGGACTTAAGAAATTCAAAATTCCAATGAATCCTCATGCCTTCAAAACCCATTACATAGACTTAGGTTTGAAAACATTCAAAACCACCATGTTCTGATAGTTACTATTACTATCATTTCAAGACCTTAGGATAGATTTCCATAGGTTAGGATCCTTAGAATATGTGAATTAATATTCCTTTAAAACTTAGGTTAGGTAACATTGATTTAGGAAATTTCATCAAATTTGATCTTAGGATTAATGACTTAGAGCCTTAGGATCTTTTGATATTTAAATAAAACCAACTCCAATGCATCAATAATTTCAAAAGTCCATCATAACAAAAGAAATAAAAGTAAGCCCATTATAAAATGATTATATTTATTTTTCAAAATGAAATGGCATTGCTTCTTCAACTGCAAAATTTATGCTTGATTCTTCTAACAACATTACCATTATAATCAATTTGTATATCAAACTGTCTTATGCAACATTGTCATAATAATGAAAATAATAGAATAGTCATCACAAACTGTTCATAGTGTCGACTGATTTGAAATTCATATAATGCTCAATTGAAAATCTATGCATATATGAATCATCATATTATTAAATAATGGTTTCAACCATCAAAATATCTCAAACTGAAAATGCTGAATTGTAATATGATCATGATTGAAAAGTAATATAACTAATCACAAATATCCACAATGATAAATATATGTGTATTTTATTCATTGATCCACAAATGATTTTCAAAACCACTATAATTAAAATATGAATTCATAAATATGATAATTACCAAATTATTAAATCAAAATCATGAATATTCATAAATAACATTAATTGACTTAGGGTTCTCGTTTCCAATTTTAGATTTTATGACTAGGTCATCATTATGGTAGAGTATAAATAATAGCATATTATTTTAAAAAAATTAGGGGTGTGAAAATTAGGCATAACAGATTCCTAAATGAAGCCATCAAAAAAGTGTTGAGGGTTTTCGTCCTCGAATACTAGAGCCAATGAGGGTTTTTGTCCTCAAGAACTAAGAATGCAAGCAAATGTGTTTAACATTAAATGAATTAATTAATAGATGATAGATAGATGCAAAAAATAGGCCTCTCTACCTTTTATACCTTTTCCCACTCAAACTCCAAACTTACTTTATTTTAATAACAAAACATAAGTTGTTGACATTATTTTTTGGCCACTTAATCATATTATTAAGTTTACTTTAAAGTATTTAAGAATATGTTTTAATTTAATAATAAAATTATTGTTAAGTTTCTCAATAGATTAAAAATGATCGGGCCCAACTTAAATAATATTATGAATTATTTTAATCTACAAAAGGGGACATTATAATCCACCCTTCTCAAAATTGCTTATCCTTAAGTAATGTTTTTTTACATTACCTGGATCTCAAATCAACTTTTGGGATTTGTCATCCCAAACATTTGCTTCATGGTTGTAGCCTTATACACCAAAGATTCCCTTAATTCTACTGTGGTTTGTTCCATTCACTTCCTAGTATAAAATAGCTTGTATGTAGGCTGAAAATTGTCCATAACAGCCACAAACCTCCTCGCATCTCATCCCCATCAGTTTAGTGTTGACAATTTTGACCCCACAGGTCAAATTGCCACCCTTGCTAAAAAATTATTGAAAATCCATGGTTAATAGGCCTTGAGGTTGTCTAGGTGATTTAGGGTATTTTTTTCACTTGTCTTGTTCTTTGTAGGAAAGAATAAATGTTGACTAGAGCAGTTGAAAGAAGCAAATTCTAAAGAGAGCTTCAGGATTTACCAAAAGAAGGGTCCTTTACAGGTTTCCCGAAAGGATCTTTCCCTTCGGGAAGGTTCTTCACAAAAGATCAGAGGGAAATTGATAACATTCTAAGGGATTTTATTTTGATCTAAAGCTCCATTTACATAATTCCGAAGGGTTCCTTCCCTTCAAAAAAGGGCATTTTCAGAGATAAAGGGGACCAATTCATTTTGCTAAAGGGATAGTTTCAAAAATTCTGAAGGGACATTTCAAAGTTATGAAGGGCAACTTGAAAATTTCAAATCCTTTGGACATTTTGTATGAAGGAAAGGAAACGGTCTATTTGGAAACTCCTAAAGGGTCACTTTCCCTTCGAGAAAGTTCATTTGTAGGAATCCTGAAGGGTAGAGTCCCTTCAGGAAGGTTCGTTTCAAGGAATTTTGAAGGGTATGTGCCCTTCGAGAAATTTCAAAACAAAAAATCCAAAGGGTTATCAGCCCTTCAAAAAATACCATTTGCAAAATTCGAAAGGGTCTTTTCCTTTCAGGAGGAAGAGTTTCAAGGGGCAAAGGCACTTAACACAATTATGAAGGATTTCCTTCGGGAAGATACAAGGTGCAAAATAAAATTCGAAGGGAAAGAGATAAAGATTAAAAACCCAAAGATTTGATTCCTTCAAACTTTTTGTCTGAATGAAATGGACCATTTTCATAGATAAAGGCACCCATTAAGAAAGCTGAAGGTACATGCCCTTCAAAAAAGGGCATTTTATGAAGATAAAGGACCATTGTCAAAAAGACCGAAGGGCACATTTACAAAGGCTAAAGAGCTTGTCAAAAAGTCTAAAGAGCAGTTTCAAAAACTTGAAAGGTCACTTTGCAAAAGCTGAAGGGTCAATTCCGTGGCAAAGTGCCCTAAGCCAAAGCTCAAAAGAGAGAAAAGCAAAAAAGGAAGAATTCCTTCAGACTTTTTGTTTGAAAGAATTAAAATAGATAAATGCCCAAAGGATTTCCCAAGGATAAGTCACTTACAAAGAGGCTAAAGAGAAGAATTCCTTTAAACTTTTTGTCTGAAGGAAATGGAAAAGATGAACAAATAATTCCTATAGACATTTTGTCCATGAGAAAATGATAAAGACATAAACCCAAGGAAGGATTTCCTTTGGAAAGTAAAGTCTTGAACAAAATTCCACAAAAATAAACAAAGCCAGAGGCAAAAGGAAGAGCCCAAACAAATTATCTGCAAAAAATAGACAAAGACGAAGAACCAAAAAATGCAATGGATTTCAACAACCAATAAATAGATTAACATGTTCTACAATCTATATGTAGAGCATGCAAAGTGGCCCATAAACAGGATTAGACACATCCAAGACATTCAGCCATTTCAAACATGACTCTTTTAGTTCTAAAATGGAGACTTGTTTGCATGAAGAACTCAAGGAGTTTAACGTTGGAAAGATTAACGTAATTTTATGCATGCACTCTTATTGTCTCATCAATATGAGCCTTTCAAATTTTTTGATAGTTCAAGTTGAGTTTTCCATTCAAGGTGTGTCGTAATTTTCATGCAAAGAAATATTTATTGAAGGTTGACTAGTCTTGAGTTCTAATTGATTGGTTATCAAGTGCCACATCCACTCATTCTTTCCATGCAATAAAGGATATTTTCATGTTCCAACTTAGATTTAAATTGGTTCAAGCTTGAGTTAAAACATCCAAAGTTGGCATAGATCTTATGCATGGGGCAGATTAGTCTCAAGCTTGGGCCCACCATCCATTTTTAACACCAAAGAGCTTTCATGCAAAGCATAAGATAAAAATAGATTTTATTTGAAGGCTGAAATAACACAAGTTGGACTGATTTGACATTTTCTTCTATTTTCAGTGCCAACCTCTTAGTTGTTGTATACTTTTCCATATAAGTTGGCTTTTCAGCCTTGAATTGTATCCCTCTTTTGGCAAAACCAAAAATTCTGTCAAAGATTGAGTTGTAATATTTTTCAAATTAATAGAAAGACTATTTTTAATTTTCAACTATTGGTATAGTTTATTTATGTCAGTGATTTACACATGTGATAGATTTTTTCTTCCTTAACAAGTCTTGATTCTTATCTAGTTACTAGCATATTAGATTATGCAAGTCATGTTTTATGTTTGATGTCTCTTGGCTAAAGTTACATTGGATACAAGTCGGTTGTTAGTCCCTTAAATCAAGCTTATTCCATCATTCCCCTCAAAATTTAATCACCAGATAAAAATAATTCATGAAATACTTATGCATATTGGTCAATTGGATTTGAAAGTTTAGTCTTTTTCTTATCTAGATCAATGTTTTTAGGATCTCAGATTGAGTGGATCAACTCAAAATTCAGGTGTATCACCATCATTAGATAGGATTTTCTTTCATGCTTATTCTTTTTTTTCTCTAGAAGTTTGTAGCGAAAAGTAAAGGTCCTAATTGATACACTAAAGGAAGCTAGCCCTTATAATCTAGAGATTCAATCCACTGATTAGGTTACCCAATGCCTAGAATTGTTTCCATGTTTCAATAGACTATGAAGGCCTGAAACTACCTTCACAAGGGTGAGAGTTTGATTAACAACAATTTTCGGCATACCCGATGGGACATCAAAAAAGTATTTTGTAGATCTGAATAAGTTTGAAGCTAAAGAAAATTTTTACAGGAGATGAAAATATTCATCTTCATCACAAGCTAAAGATTGTTTAGGTTGCAGAGTTCATAACATCATTCAGGTGATTCTTTCATGCCAAAATTTACCACAAGGTCGGAAATTAAAGATATTCCTTGTGAATTTATATCATATTAGAGATCAAAATTTATGAGGGCAAAACCATATCCTCAAAAGAAATATTTGTCTCTTGGTCACCCTACTATTCTAATCACTACAAACCCCACTACCTACATGGCCATCAAAACCCAGGTGTTTGCTCCATTTAATAGAGATAACCCACTAAATTTAGCCCAGTTTGATGACATTCGAATGTCTGCCCTCAAGAATATCCCATTCTTCTAAGGAGAAAATCAAACAACCCCTATTGAGCATATTCAAGATGTGGCTAATCTTTGTTTAGTCCATAATATTGTTGAAAATAATGTTGCTATCAAATTGATTGTTGCTTCTTTCAAAGGAAAAGCATTGCAATGGTATATAAATCTCCCACTCAACTCCATTTCTACCTGGGATGAATTGGGTGTAACCTTAGTCAAGTGTTTTGAAGACAAATCTGATCACCTATCTTTAGTTAATCAATTAACCACCATAACAAAGGCTCCTCATGAGTTCATGTCTAATTTCAACCTCAGATTATAAAAGACATGGACCAAAATATCTGTGTTGATAAGGCCATCCCCTGAATATACATTTTTATACTATTTGAAAGCCCTTAATTTTGATGTTAGTGTGATGATACAGTCAATTGGTGGTACTACTTTGTTAGATGCTTATGAGGTTGTAATAAGGGCAAAAAACAATTTGATACAAGTTGGTAAGATTTTTTCAAGACCTCCAATGCCTATATTACTAGAAATAAGTTTTATACTAGCTCCTAAAATTCCATCCTTAGCTCCTATCCCAACACTTCAAGCTCAAAGTGCAACCCCTACTAGCCAAACTAGTGAGATAGGAGAGTTGAAAAGCTTGCTACAATCCTTTGGGAATGAAATAGTGTAGCTTAAAAGGCAATAATTTTAAGCTAATAGGCCCTATCAACAACAAAATCAAACCACTTATCAGCACTTCAAAGATCAAAGGCCTCCTTATCAAGGTTTCAAAGAGAATAGACCACCTTATCAAACATAAGGAGCCATAACTCTAGCTAATCCATATGCTTCCCTTGATCCTAATGCTCCTTCCACTTCAAAGGCCATTGTTCCCACCCCACCTCAAAATAACATGATGCAGGATTCAAGTTGGTAGTCCTCAAATCTCAATGATGCTCAAAACCAAGCCTTGGTATCACTATGCCACAAATGACACAAGAAGACTTTTCTTTTCAAGGAGGTCAATACCAAGATACAATTTTGGCATCACAAGGAGAGACTCAACAAGTTCAAGGATAGCCTAATGTTATTAATGTAAATTAGCAAGCGAATGATCATGTTGCTTTTACTCAAGGTGTTGAAACTAACAATACAAGTGGTCAAGTTGCGACTGTAACTAGAGCTAAGTGAAGAGCCATTGATGAGATGTAGGAGGTGAAAAATACTTTGAGTACTCCTCATGTTGTTTCTAGGAGTACAAAAGAACAACTCACTGCCCCTATAACTCAGAAAAACCAGAATATAGAGGTTAGTAAAGTTTAGCAGATACCTCTAGTTCAAGAGTAGCCAGTGCTTCATAAAGTTTAGCTAAAGGTTATTGGATCTCATTTCAATATAATGGATCAAATGAATAAATCTAATATCAGCATTAGTATGTGGAATTCTATTTTAATTTTAGGACAAAAGGATAAACTCATTCAAGAGCTTTCAACTCTCGAATTATCTCTAAAATTGGTTGAGAAAGAAGGTGTTGTCTTGACTAATTTGGATCAACAAACTAAGCAATAAGTACAACAAGTAAATAAGATGGTAAAGGTGGACAAAATTAGTTAAAATCAAAGAAAATCGCTCTTTTTTACCTTTCTTTGATAGTAGGTGATACTTTGGTTCATAATTGTATGGTGGATAGTAGAGCTAATAGTACAACCATGCCTAAGTAGATTGCAAACATGTTTGGCCTCGTTTATGAGACAAACACTAAAGGGGTATTTCAATTGGATGGGTTACCAACAAAGATGGTATGCATCATTAAAGATTTGAATTTGATGTTACATGCTTGTCCCAATGTTACTATTCAGTAAGATGTTGTTGTGGTAGAATTGCCTCCTTACTTTGTTATGTGCCTTTCAAGGGACTTCACCTCAAAGATTGGGGGATATTTATCATCTGATTGGACTTTTTTTTTTTCACAACTAGTTATGGTACCAAAGTAACAATTCATTTTGAACTTATTACACGTTTTCATAAGGAACCATAAATGCCTAAATGTATCATCTCGGATGATGTACTAGAAACTAGTGAAGTAGAAAATGAATCACCTTTGAATGGAGTTACATATGTGTTTCTTTATAAGTGGGCTTCCACTTTGCATGAGCATGATCCTTATAAGCTAATTGAAGAAGGACTTGGTGTGTATTGCCTTCATTAGAATGATGCACCAATTCCAACCATGGTTAAGGATGATGAGTCTAATGAAGATCTATGGCAATTTTACTTTGATGGATCAAGGAATAAGCATGGTACCAAAGCTGGAATGATGTTGGTGTCTCCAACAAAGCAAATGTATTTCTCTTCTATTAAATTTTAGTTTGATTTTTCAAATAATGTTGCTAAGTATGAAGCACTAGTTCACGGTTTGTAGTGGGCTAGGAAGATAAAAGTCAATTATTTTCAAGTATTTGGTGATAGTGAGCTTGTAGTCCACCAAGTAAGAGGTTTGAATGTATGTAAAATTTTATTGTTTAAATCTTATAATCATAGAATATGGGACTTACTTGAATATTTTCAATCTTTTAACATTCAGGCAATACCAAGAGGCGAGAATAAACATGCAGATAGATTGGATTCCATTGGATCACAATTTAGTATCTCAACTGATATAAAAAATAAAAGAATTTAGTCACATATAAAGGTGGTTGTAAGACATTCTATTCCAAATAATCATGAGAATTGGCAAGTGTTCAAAGATGACAATCAAATTGTCAGATTCTTGCAAGAAGAGGCTGAGTTTTCTTCAAGAGACCAAGCAAAGCATTTGCAACAGTATGGTGATCAGATTGTGAAACTAAAAACAAACAAGTTACCCAAAGTATTGGTCACACTTGAGAATATTTTTAGTGGTGATGATGAGTTAGGAAAAGAGAAATCATCCTTGTCAACAAAATAAGAGCACTATGCCAATGTAGAGATTATAGTTGGTAAGATTTTAAAGTTGGGTAAGGTATGCACTCCTTCACAAAAAGAATCTTTCATTGTTTTATGCAAAAAAATAATTGATATATTTGCATGGTAGTATAGTGATCTCAATGGATTTAATCCAAGTTTGGCTCAACACACCATTGAGTTAGAGGTTGAAACTAAACCAATGAGACAAATACAAAGGCCCATCAATCCTAAGCTTGAGCCTTTGAAGAGAGCTGAGCTTCACAAGCTCATAGAGTCAACTATTAAATTTCTAATTAAGCACTCAACTTGGGTGGCAAACCTTGTTTTGGTATGAAATAAGAATGGTGATATTTGATTGTGCCTTGACTTCCATGATTTGGATAGGTATTCACTTAAAAATCACTATCCATTGCCATCAATGAAAAAAAAAATTACAGTTGGTTACAGGTTCATAGAGGTTTTATTTTTTGGATGGATATAGTGGCTACAATCAGATTTTGCTCAAAAAAGAGAACCAATTTGAGACAACCTTCACAATCAAGTGGGGGACATTTGCATACAAAAATATTCCATTTAGTTTATCTAACTCTAGAGAAACCTTTTAGAGAGCCATGGATATGGCATTCCAAGGCCTTCTTAACAAGTTGGTACTTGTTTATTTGGATGATATAACAGTGTTTTCAAAGAATGCAGGTGATCACATGGTTCATCTCAAGCAAGTGTTCAAAAGGTGTAGACAATTTAAGATATCTTTAAATCTCAAAAAATATGTCTTCTTAGTTCATGAAGGTAAGATTCTTGAACATATTGTTTCAAAGCAAAATTTAAGCATAGATTCCAAAAGGAAAGATTCCATTCTTGCACTCTCTTTGCCTAAGCACAAAAAGGCTATACAAATATTCTTTGGAAAGATCAACTTCATAAGGAGTTATATTTCATAGTTTTCTATCTTAGCTAAGCCACTTACAGTCATGCTAAATAAGAATCAGAGCTTCAGTTGGTCCAAAGAAAGAGTAAAGAGTTTTGAAGATATTAAGAATGCCATATCTAGTGCTCCTACATTTATAAATACAGATTTCATGTAAGATTTCATTTTATACACTTATGCTAACATGGACACCATTTCAGGAATTCTTATGCAACAAAATTATGAGGCTTTGAAGCAGCGAATAGCCTTCTTTAGTCAAGGCTTGAAATAATATGAAACAAGATATTCTTTTGTTGAAAAATATGTACTTTCAGATATAAGATCTCTTAAAAAAAATTAGATATTTGTTGTCTAACAATAAGATAGACCTAATAGTTCATCATCCAAGCATCAAAGAGTTTCTTTTGAATAAAGATATAAATGAGAAGAGATCTGGTTGGATAACCAAGATAATAGAGTACGATGTGGTTGGTTAGAGGCAAAGGACTTTGTGAGCATCTAGCTTAAGATTTGCAAAAGAGTAATGAGGTTGTTTTGGTGTCAAATGATGAAGAGGTTGCAGCTGGTCATACCTCACCTTTCAGTTGGTTTCATGACTTGGTAAGCTATCTCTAGGATGGTATTTATCCTTCTCATCTAACTGCTTCTAAAAAAAGATATTTTAGATTGCAATCAATTCTATTTTTGCTTATTGAAGGGGTTTTGTTCAAGAAAGATATCAATGGCATGTTGCTAAGATGTGTAGAACCAAGCCAAACTCAGAGATTGCTTGAATAATTCTATAATGGACATGTTGGAGGACACTTTTCTATAAGAACTACAACCCTTAATATCATGAGAGGTGGGTACTTTTGGCCTAGTATATTTGGTGATTGCCATGCATGGGTTAGAAAGTGCAAACAGTGTGTTATGTTTATAGGAAAAAGTGAAACTTGCAGCCTTACCTCTTTAACCCATTGCAGTGGATCATCCCTTTGTCCAATGGGGTTTTGACTTTATCGGTCTCATTAATCCTCCTTCAATTTTAGGACATAAATGGATTCTAACTACTACAAATTACTTCACACATTGGATAGAAGTAGTGGCATTGAAAGAAGCAAATGAAACCAATGCTCTATATTTATATGAAGGTTTGCTTACTAGATTCAAATTTCCTTCAAATATTATTTTTGATAATGTAATGGCTTTTGTGGAATCTAGGATCAGTCAATGGGTTGTCTAACATAGAATTTATCTCAGCACTTCATTAAACTATTATCCACAAAGAAATGGCCTTATTGAATCTACGAATAAGAACCTATTGAGGATCATAAGAAGGACTATTGAAGACAATCAGAGGTCATGGCATCTCAAATTGAAGTCAGCTCTATGGGTTGATAGGATCACCTATAAAATATCAATAGCCAACTCTCCATATAAGCTGATATATGGTAAGGAAGCAAGGTTACCAATTTCTCTTGAATTTCCTGCTTTGGAACTAATGCATCAACTTGAGTTGTTGGAGAATGAGCCTATGGAGATCAGTCATGCTAAGCTTATGGAGATGGAAGAGACAAAACAGTCCATGCTAGCCATGGAAATTCATCAAGCACAAGTGAAGAGAGATTTTGACAAAGGAGCTTCTTCACGAAGTTTCAAAGGAGATTTGGTCCTCAAGTGGGATGAGGATAGAGCTAAACTAGGAAGGCACATAAAGTTTGATTCTCTTTGGAGTCACCCATACACAATATTTACCTTCAAATTCCATAATGCCTTCCAAATTGCAAAAAATGGATGGTCAGGAGCTTCCAATCCTAGTCAATGGGATACATCTAAAACATTACTATTGAAGAGCAAAGTTTCTTGTACATAGTTAGTTTGTTTTGCTTTCCTCTAAGTGTTGTTCAAGCACAATAGTTTCATTTTGTTTTGTCCCAAATAAGTGTTTGTTTGCACATTTTATTTTAGTTAGGTTTCTCTGCTTTGTGTGTTTCCTATCTAATTTAGAGGATGAAGGTTATCTGATGCCAAAAGAGGGTTTACAGTTATGGATCTCATCTATTATTTATTTGTGAATTTAAAACTCATGTATATGGCTAGGTTCTCCAAGCATAATAGGCATGTTTCTCAGCTGAGTCACCAAAATATTGACAATTTTGATCTCACAGGTCAAATTGCCATCCTTGCTGAAAAATCCTTGAAAATCCATGGTTAACAGGCCTTGAGGTTGTATAGGTGATTTAGAGGGTTTTGTTTCACTTGTCTCTTTATTTACATGAAAGAATAGATGTTGACTAGAGCAATTGAAAAGAGAAAATTCTAAAGAGAGCTTCAGGCTTTACAAGAAGGGTCCTTTACAAGTTTCCCGAAGGGTTCTTTCCCTTCGGGAAGGTTCTTCACAAAAGCGCGAAGGGTAATTGATAAAATTTTGAGGGATTTTCTTTCAATCAAAAGGTCCATTTGCAAAATTCTGAAGGGTTCCTTCCCTTTGAAAAAGGGCATTTTTAGAGATAAAGGGGACCAATTCATTTTTTCAAAGGGATAGTTTCAAAAACCTGAAGGGACATTTCAAAGTTTCAAAGGCCAACTTGAAAAGTTCTGAAAGGTTCAAATCCTTTAGACATTTTGTCCGAAGGAAAGGAAACGGTCCATTTGAAAACTCTCGAAGGGTCACTTTCCCTTCGAGAAAGTTCATTTGCAAGAATCTTGAAGAGTAGAGTCCCTTCGAAAAGGTTAATTTCAAAGAATTTTGAAGGGTATGTGCCCTTCGAGAAAGTTTAAATCAAAAAATCTGAAGGGTTATTAGCCCTTCGAAAAAGACCATTTGTAAAAGTCCGAAGGGTCTTTTTCTTTCAGGAGGCATTTCAAGGGGCAAAGGCACTTAAAAAAATTTCGAAGGATTTTCTCGAGAAGATAAAGGCCATGAAATAAAATCTAAAGGGAAAGAGATAAAGACAAAAATCCTGAAGATTTAATTCCTTTAGACTTTTTATTCGAAGGAAACAGAACCATTTTCATAGATGAAGGGACCAATCAAGAAAGCTGAAGGGTACATGCCCTTTAAAAAAGGGCATTTTATGAAGATAAAATACCATTGTCAAAAAGCCTGAAGGGCACATTTACGAATGCTGAAGGGCTTGTAAAAATCCTGAAGGGTAGTTTCAAAAAACTGAAGGGTCACATTGCAAAAATTTAAAGGTCAATTCCATGGAAAAGTGCCCTAAACCAAAGCTCGAAAGAGAGAAAATCCAAAAAGGAATAATTCCTTCAGACTTTTTGTCTGAAGGAATTGAAATAGATAATTGCCCGAAGAATTTTTGAAGGATAAGTCACTTGCAAAGAGGCCAAAGAGAAGAATTCCTTCAAAAATTTTATCCAAAGGAAATGGAAAGGACAAAGAGACAATTCCCACAGACATTTTATCTGTGGGAAAATGACAAAGACATAAGCCCAAGGAAGGATTTCCTTCGAAAAGAAAAATCTCAAATAAAAGTCCATGAAAATAAATAAACCCAGAGGCAAAAGGAAGAGCCCAAACAAATTATCCATAGGAAATAGACAGAGATGAAGAACCAAAAAATGTAAGGGATTTCAATAGCCAATAAATAGATTAACGTGATCTATAGTCTATATGTAGAGCATGTAAAGTGGCCCATAAATAGGATTAGAGATGTCCAAGACATGCAACCGTTTCAAATATGACTCTTTTAGTTCTAAAATAGAGACTCGTTTGCATGAAGAACTCAAGGAGTTTAACGTTGGAGAGATTAACACAAAATTTATGAATGCACTCTTGTTGTCTCGTTAATATGAGCCTTTCAAATGTTTCGATAATTCAAGTGGAGTTTTCCATTCAAGGTGTGGCATAGTTTTCATGCAAGGAAAGATTCATTGGAGGTTGATTAGTCTTGAGTTCTAGTTGATTGGTTATCAAGTGCCACATCCACTTATGTTTTCCACGTAATAGAGGGCATTCTCATATTCCAACTCAGCTTCAAACAGTTCAAGCTTGAGTTAAGACATCCAAAGTTGGCGTAGATTTCATGCATGGCACAGATTAGTCTCAAGCTTGGGTCCACCATCCATTTTCAATGCCAAAGATCTTTCATGCAAGGCATAACACAAAAATAGATTTTATTTGAAGGTTGAAATAACACAAGTTGGACTGAGTTGACCTTTTCTTCTATTTTCAATGCCAATCTCTTCGTTGTTGTATACTTTTCTATATAAGTTGGCTTTTTAGCCTTGAATTGTATCCCTCTTTTGTCAAGACCAAAAATTCTACCAAAGATTGAGTTGTAACCTTTTCTAGATTAATAGGACTATTTTCAATTTCCAACTGCTAGTACAGTGTATTTATGTCAGTGATTTGCACATGTGATAGAATTTTTCTTCCTTAACAAGTCCTAATTCTTATCTAGTCACCAGCTAATTAGATTATGTAGGTCATGTTCTGTGTTTGATGTATCTTGGATGAAGTTACAGTGGATGCAAGTGGGTTGTTAGTGCCTTAAATAAGGCTTATTCCATCATTTCTCTCAAGCTTTAATCACCAGATAAAACCTTTTCATGAAATAATTATGTATATTAGTCGATTAGATTTGAAAGTTCAGCATTTTATTGTCTAGATAAGTGTTTTTAGGAGCTCAAATTGAGTGGATCAACTCAAAATCTAAGTGGATCACCATAATTAGATATGATTTTCTTTCAAGGTTCTTTTTCCCTTTTCCCCAATAGTTTGTAGTGAAAATTAAAGGTCATAATTGATACACCAAAGGGAGCTAGCCCTTATAATCTAGAGATTCAATCCACTGATTAGGTTACCCATAGCCTAGGATTGTTTCCATGTTTCAGTAGACTATGAATCCTTGAAACTACCTTCACAAGGGTGTGAGTTTGATTGACAATAATTAGGATGTTTGGGCTATTCATTCCTAATAGAGGACATCTTTTGATAACATCATGAAAGAAAACTCTCCCAAAATACAAAAATCCACAACTATTTCAAGATCGATAGCAACAGCCCATGACCTAGAATTATCAAAATCAACAACATGATAATAGTATAATAACTATTAAATTGATATTTCCTTCCAAAAATCAAAGATGTAAAGGCTGGAAACTACCCTGTACGATCTGAAAATACTTTAACAGGGGTAATGAGCTGGAAACTCCTCCACCGTGTGACCATAAACTCTTCATCCTCGAGTTTCATTTCAAAACTTATGAACAATGCATGCCAAAACTTATGACCAATGCATGCCAAAACTTATGCTCACCTCTTCTATATTATTGTTACATTTATTACCTTAGACTCCAAAATTTCTTATCATGATGCCCTGGGTACTAGCATTCAAAGAACAATTTAGATCAGAATGTATGATATTTGATTGGTGGTTGTAACAGTCATATATGGCTCTGATGTTTTCCCTAATTGGCACTAAAGATGTTGAAATGTTTACAATTAATGATATCAATATGTGAGATTGTGTACATACCACATCAAACAAAGAAACCCTCTCCATACTAATAGTTCTATAGCTGCTCAAAGAGGATATTCTTAGTTTGGGACATGACATTACCAATATCTCATCAAGTGGCAACCCTAGAAAATTTATATTGAGCACACCCACAATAACCCAATTATTATCATAAAAAGTTATCTCATCTAGACCCATGGTATATGAGTCATTGAATACCTTGTGTATACCACAAGTACTAACAAGCTTTTGTGTCTTATAAAATAAATATACTCCATGTATGCCTAAAGCATGACTGAAGTGTTGTATTCCTTTACTAAAAAATAGAATGGTGGAAACTAAAAAACATCTTGTAACAACTGCACATTCATTGTGATTACCATGATTACTTTGAATTTCTTGAGTTCCTTCCATTTGCCCAAAGCATGACTGAAGTGTTGCGTTCCCTTACTAAAAATTAGAAAATATCTTGTAACAACTGCACATTTCCCATTCTCGCAAGAATGGCAATCCTGAATGTAGTTTGATACCCATCCAACCATGACCTGTTGATTTATGTCATTTTAATTATCAAAATTACATATGTTTGGCTAACCACCTTTCCTCATCAAGCATTCTATGGAAACTATCTCTATTTTTTCAACACCTATGATCTCATCTTCAAATGTGGAACTCGACTCTGAGGAATAATCTATGGATTGATCCTTCACAACTTTGTTAGAATACATTGTGTATCCTATATGACTCCTCATGAACTCATTTTCTAATCAATTTCCAAAGATGAAGAATGTTAGAGTAGATTCAAAACTTCTATTCACTTCATCATTTAAAATTTTTATCAAGTCCCATATGCCAGCATAATATCTAAACATCACCATACACTTATTTTGAAATTTTTGATTATCAACATGATTTTTACCTAGTTCATATCTAGAAATATCTCCAAAACTCGACATTAAGATACATAGGTAGCTTTGTGAATTATCATCTTCATCTTTAACTACCACTATTGGATCATGATGATGCAAACACAACCGTTATATAAATATAACTCATTATATATGGATAATATCATGCTAGTGTTGAATGGTATATTATCGATTGAATCAAAACTCATATAAGAAAATAAAACTATTGTTGCCTTGTCTAGCATACCATGGACCTTGTATAGGAGACAACCATTTTCCAACTTATTACCACTCACCATGTCCCATATTATGATACTTTCATTTGCAAATATGACTATTATTCGGGAAATTGCAATATTTATCCAACAATAAAATTTGAATCCAACAATGATGGTATTGATATGAATCTGATTACCTTGTAAATACTAAATGTTTTATTGTTACAGTTGTTGATCAGTGGCTTGTAGCTAAGGTTTTTAGATCTTGTGCTTCAACCATTGAATCTCATTTTCATTCATAATATTTGCCTTATGCTTCTCTAAGGTCAATTCTAATTTTTTCCTTATCCATTTGTATGGGTTAATGAAATTATCAACAATAACAATATTGAAATAAAAAATTATCTCCTTTATAGATCTCAAAATGGCACCTGGATTCGATACCGTTATGTAAAATTACTTTTGAGCCAAAGGCTTTAACTTTATTATTTCACCATGTTTGGAATGATGACAAAACTAAAATAAGAGTTGTGCTCTCATTCCTATATTATTAATTGACATTATAAGAGTACTTATCATGATGACAACAAATCTGATATGGTATTGTAGGAAATAACAAACCTGAAATATGACTTTCCTTTTTATAGCTTGAGTTGGAATCCAATTATTTACCTCCCTTGTTTATTTATAAGTAGGAGCCTTTAAGAGATTTGCCTTGACACCCATCCATGTAATTCAGAATTTTAGAATTAGTGGCAACAACTGAAACATTCTCTTTGTTTGCATGTTCATCACTATAGTTACTCTAAAAATCACTTTCGCATGGTAATGACTCAATTTTTGCAATGCTTGAAAGATTGATAGATGGTTCTAAGGATGAAACATCCTCCATTTTTTATATTTGGCATTCAACATGTAATGCATGTTCTTCCTTAACATTTTTAGTACAAACCTTTTATTTATCAACAAGCATACATGTTTCTATTGAAGATCCTTCACCTTCCACTTGCATGGTGGATTCCTTTATGAGTCGTTCACTAACTTCTTTCAGATTTGAATTCTCTTGCTTCCTGATTTCTTCCTTGGAATTCTTTTGAGGGTTTGACTTTCCATCTTCCTTCTTCAACCTTCTATTTTTATTTTATGTGTATACCTCCAAGAATTATTCAAATGTATTATAAATGTGTAAATATCAGCCTTCTTAGCATATTCATCAAAAGTAAAAAGTTTGACCTCATCTCTATCACATTATTTTTCTAACCATGCTTCCTAAATAGGATCATTTTTTCATGTTCTTATAAATGACTTTAGGGTTTTATAGTTGATAGAAAATTGCTTCAAAAGTTGATTCTTTATATCTTATCTTTTTGTCTTCTCTTTTTGTATTTGTATCCACATCTCTTGGATATGATCTATGTATTCTTCCTTCAAAAAGAACTTAGGTTGCCAATTCATTATAGACAACTCAAATCCCATAGCTAGCCAAGAATTTGGATCTGATACCCTGAAATTTCCCTTTTAGGGTAGATTTAAAGTAATTTGGGTTTTCCAACAAACCTTAAGAATAGAAATATAAATTCTAACTTTTATTTATTAAAACTCTAAGTGAAAATTACATAATTCTAAAAATGATTATTTAGGCACAAAAAATGAATTTTGTCAACATCAAATAACCCCTATAAATTTTGCAGAATATTTAAAATGTTTACCTCAAAAAATTGATTTTTAGACAATTTGTAGCCCTAAAAATTATAATAAAATATCACTGAATCAATGATGGATGAATTGAAGTTTTTCACCCACCAATTGTTGCTCCAACTGAAGATCAAACCATAGATGCCATTCGCCACACCTATAGAGGTTTGCTAGGGTTACAATGATCCACTAAGACCCTACCCTATTGTTGCATTTTTGACCTTCCACAAGCTACCAACTAGATCACCCAACTCCCAAGGGCTGTAAAATTGATTTGTTATTACCTCGAAGTTGTTTAACTGAATTGGCCACCTCCTAAGGCTATCAAATTTAATTTGATCACCTTTAGACTATTTCAAATTGAATCACCACCCTCTAAGGTGATCCTTGTGCCCAAAAATGATGAATTGATGTATAACGTGACTCCTAAATGAAGCCACAAAAGAGTATTGAGAGTTTTCATCCTCGAATACTGAAACCAATGAGGATTTTCATCATCAAGAGCTGAGAATGTAAATAAACATGCTTAACATCAAATGAATTAATTGATAGATGATAGATAAATGCCAAAAATAGACCCGCCTCGCCGCCCCCGCCCCCCCCCCCCCCCCACCACCACCTTCTTTCATACATTTTCCCACTCAAATTCCAAAGTTACTTTATTTTAATAATAAAACATAAATCATTGACATTTTTTTCCCACTTAATCATATTATTAAATTTATTTTAAAATATTTTTTATTTTAATAATAATATTATTAAATTATCTATAAAAAATAAAAATAATAAAACCCAACTTAAATAGTATTATTAATTATTTTATTTTAAAAAATAAACATTATACTCATAAACATCCAAGTAATTAAAAAGAAATTAATCCCCTATAACCTCAAAATATATAAATAAAAAAAAAAAACCCCAACTACCTCATAACCCAAAAATATATAAATAAAATAAAAACATCCACTACTTTATTTGGGAAAGTGATAACCAAATGATGCACTAATTTTTTTTGTATTTGAAGCAATTAGGAGTTCCCTGAAATATTTTTATATGGTCAACAAATTTCCTATCATACTTCAATTCAAGAAAGGAAATATTTCTTTGATACCACTCTCCCACTCCACTTAATTAATTATTTTCCATTTCATTAAAAAACAATTAAAGAGACTATCGCATTGCTTCTCATTAATGTCGGTATTGAATAATATTGTTTAAATATATTGTGGCAAAGCCTAGCTCAACCGCATGGTTAGAGTATCTTTCTATATAGCCACCATTTTATAATTGAATATTTCATTTAACCATTCAAAATTAATATTCATGTCTCTTTGTTTATAAAGTCATTTTTTAATTTCATGAAGGTAAGAATACAGTTTTAAGTTTGCATTTTTTTATCTGAATAAGGTTTAATTCGCAGTTACTTTAAAAGCGCAAATTATGTCGAAAGAAATGTAATTCTCTATATTGATAATGCATGATTTTATCAAACAAAGATATGTAAATCGATAGTCGTATCTCACTCGAAACTTATCGCAATTGATCTTATCTCACTTTCAGTGCATGAAGAAATAAGCAATAATGATCTTATACTTTTGGTGGAGGTGAGAGTGGAAAATGAGGTTGTGTGTTTCTTCATACAACATGGCAATGAGTTGTGTGGGGAAGAGATGTTTTGTTTCACGGTAAACTTGAGCAATGACGAAATGGTGGGGAAGGCCAAGGTCATATAAACATGCAAGTGGTGAAAGATTTCAAGTGATACCATTCACCAAAGGGCCCATATTGTATAATGGACCCAAATTTAGGGTAACTATTGGGTTTACATGCCCTGCACACATTACAAAGGGATCTGCAACTTGTAGGGTGGTGACATATTTCATTGGTCATTTTCTACTATCAAAGGTGGACGAGGATGTCATGATAGTTGATTTGATTACAACAGGGATCCATGTCTGATGTGTAGCTCGAATCAACACTGCAACATCACTGACATGGGGACAAAATATTAAAGTTCTAGAGTTTATCTTGTAGCTTTTGTTCGTCCATGCTACCAATATATTGACACTGAGAGCAATTACATCAATTTTAATTACATATGGAAATGCCATACTCATACCCTTAGAAGAAAAAATAACTATAATTGGAGCTTGTCTCTGTAAGCATCTTATTTATCCATGTTGGCAAAAAACATAAAATCTAAGGGAGCACTAGTCAGTGAATATATGTTTTGAAAGATTCTTAAAATATATATTATAATATTGTTGCTTAACATGTCATTACAAAAGGTGAGACATAGTCAATGGTCATGGGTTTGAAGTGAGGTATGGCTGTTGATTTACACTCTTTCACTTTACAAAACCTCATTTTACTAAAAAAAAATTGCATAACTTTGATGTAACTTACATTCTTTAGTGTGGTAGTTTTATCCTCCATAGAAGTTATAACAACGAGGATGGTGCCTAATTTGACATGGATTAGGCCGCCATAGTGCTTGGAAAGAGTATGCAGAGGTTGATGGGGATTTGGACCCAAGTCCAATAGACTACCCAAAATCGGCAGTGCTTGTGGTCCTGGTGGCAGTTTTACCTTTCCTCCATTCATTGAATAAAGAGAAATGAACACTATTGTTATGAGTATAATGGCCAAATATTAGTGTTATTGAGAATGAGAATGGAAAAAGATTGAAAATATTTTTATTTATGCCTATTTGCATATGACATCCTACATCAATTGATTAGATTATATAGGAGGTATCTTTCATTGAAGAAATCTTTTCAATTTTTTGTTTAATTGATTTTAGTGTCATATAATTAGGTTTTCTATAGTTAAAATAGTCAAAAAAATTTATCTAATTAGTTTTAGACTCGTCTAAATTGACATGTGGTGCATTCTCTATGTTTTTAGAGAAGTCATTTGATATCTAACACCTATGTTCATTAAGATGACCAATGTTTCAATCATTTATTGGATAAGTGAAACAATTTGGTGGAAGCTATACATTGCACTAACATATGTAACATGTCATGAACCTTGCATGTATAATTGATTGGGATTCATTGAATCAATCACCTCATTTCCCCTCACCATTACCACTTAGCTTGCCTTGAAATCATTCATAACTTTCATGTTTTGCATGGCTTTGCCCTTCCCCACCACTTCACCATTGCTTAAGTTCATCGTAAAATGGAAAATCTCCTCCTCGTACAACACATCGTCACACTATATGAAGGAACACACAACCTCATTTTCCACCATCACCTCCACCAAAATTATCAAATTGTTGTTGCTTAATGCTTTGAGTGCAAAAGGTGAGATAAGGTCAGTAGTCATGGGTTTCGAGTGATATAAAATTGTCGATTTATACTCTTTCACTTTACAAAACCCCTTTTATCAAAATATAAACTTACGTCCCTTTCAGTATCACTTATGTTCTTCAATATGATAGTTGCAACATCCACAAATGAAGTTATAACAATTGAGGTGGTGCCTAATTTGAGATACATTATACCATTAAAGCACTTGTAAAGAGTATGTAGAGACTAGTGTGGATTCGTACCTAGGTCCAGTGGACTACCCAAAATTGGGAGCACTTATGGTTTTATTGTAGAAGCCTTTTTCCATTTTCATTATAATTAGTTTTAGAGTTGTCTAATTAGGTTTTAAATAGTTCAAGTAATCAGAGCTTTTGCCTAATAGTTTTAGTCTCATCCAAAGTGTACATATTAAAGCATTTATTGGATAACTGAAATAATTTGGTAGAAGTTCGAAACTGAATTGACAGATTTGACATGTCACTAAACTTTGCATGTGTATCTTCTTGGGCTTATTTGATTCCATCACATGAAATTACCTATCATTTTCCCTCACCTCGCCATCACCACCCAATGCACCATAAGTTTATTGTTGCTTAACATTTCTTGCATAAAATGTGAGATGGGGTCAACAAGCATAGGTTTCGAATGAGGCATGATCTTTCACTCTATAAAATCTCACTTTACCAAAGCAAACAATTACTTCTTTTAGATGTAATTGGTAAAGCTTGGATATTTTTTGTTTAATGCTTAAACCCATTTTAAGCCTAGATGAAGCGATGATGGTTGAACAATGTTGGGAGCTTTTTATAGGTTATTGAGAGCTTTGTGGTATTTAATAAATCCCATAAAATAAAACTCATGATCATACTTAGTCAACACTTGAATATACATTTTTTTTGGATTAATTCACAACCTTCACCTTTTCCATCAGTATCACCACCTGCATACATTATACACAACCATGACTCTCCGTTACCTAACATTATAAACAGAGAAATATCATCTAAATTAACTTACACCTTTGGGATAACTGCTAATTTATGTCTTTTTATAATAAAATTTATTTTATACTTCAAATATTAGAAAATGAATTTCTATAGATGAATGAATAGAAGCTTTCAAGATATATATTTATATATTATGGGTTTGAACAAGAGTATGAGCATAAGAGCATTTGGACTTTGTATATTTACTTTAGGATGAAAAAAATGAATGACAAACGTTGATCACATGTATAATATGGCCCCTCAATAGCTGATTACCTCAACAGTGGGGCCCATTCAAAATTTATCATCATTGCCCTATGGTCCATATGTATTTCCTACTAGCAATTGCCCCGAAGGTGCAAAGAAAGTCAGAGGAGTTGTATATTTTTGTTTTGTGATTCTATCTAGTATGTATTAATATATAATATATCAAATATATATAAATATTATCTTATATAATATATAAATCGTATGAATGGCAATGACCCCACAATTGTGTAATATTATTGTAGATAATATTTCATAATTTCTAAGTGTAGTTGCACATTTATTTTGTCTTCTTGTGTGTAGCTCAAGAGTCCCGTAGGTATATGAATGGACTTCTTGGTAGGTGAAGTGAATAGTCACATTTTTGGCTTTATAATGTATTGTTTGCTTCCTCTTCAAACTAAATCATAAAATAAAAATTTCATTGCCATTTTGAATATGATCTGGCATGTCATTGGTATTAGAGCTTGGATAAAATATTTTATTTTTATTACTCCTTCAATCTTTATGGTCTGCATATTATTTGTAAATTTATTGCTTTGGTGTGCCTCTGGTATTGCATAGTGTTTTGGCTGCATAGAAACAATAGAGAAGTTGAAGACATTTTGGCATTTTGTGTTTGGTATCAAGATTGATTTGTAGGCTTGTGGCATTGCATCTTGTGGTGTTTTTTTTTAATTGTGTCCTGCAATGTTTGAGAGGCATGGTGTTCTAGGGAGGCATTTTAGCTAAGAAGAAAGGTGTCTCTTCTAAGACGTTTTGACTGCATTGCTATCTTGCTTGTTGCATTTTATTTATTGGCATAGTATTTTGGCATGGATTTACACACCTGACCTATGTCATTATTGGTGTTGGGTTTTATTCCCTATAAGCCGTGTTATATTCCCTGTAAGTTTTGTTTCATTTGTTGCACCACATATGGGAATGTGAAAATGTCTACCTCAGAGCCAAGTCCTTTTACCTGCCATATGCCATGTTGATCCATTTTGGTGCACGAAAACACAGAGCCACGAAGTTGTGTGGAGAATAAAAAAGTTTCCTGAAGTTTCTATTTGGTTTGGTCAAACATATTTTTTATAATGTTGCATGGAGGAGGCCATACATTTTTATATTCCAATATTAGAATCTCGGGAAAATAAAACAAATGAGAAGGTATATTTTAAGCTTTTTTTTGTTAAAAAGGAAATTCTATTTTTTTAAATGATTTTTTCAAATTTAAAAAAAAATTAAAGTAAATTAAATTTGAAAGCATTTAAAATTGTAAGCAATTTTTCATTAAAATTTATTTGAGCAAGCTACTCTACACAAAATTGGCAAACAAAAACCATTTTTTGCAAATTCAAGGAGAAATAAGGGGAGCTACTCTTTTTACCTATTCGTGTATGTCAAAAAACATAAATCTATAAATCAATAATAACCAAGTATATTGATGTATGAGGTTTTATTTTTAAGTCGGTGTTAATCACAAAGCAAATCCTTTTCAGTAACTTTGTGTATATAGAAAAAGGGACCATTTTGGAGTGATAAGGAACCAATTGGGGTTAAACAAAACCTCCAAAAACTCAAAACCATGCATTCCATCAAATCCATTGTTAGCACTACCTTGATGGGCAAAGACAGTTGGCTATAATGGTCTCGGCAAGTGGAAAACACATTCATCTTCAATGATCGTTGGTTTGATATTTCTGATGAGACAACACAACTAGTTGAACCAATAGGGAATGCAAAGCGCATTTAGGCATGGAAACAGAAAAACTAGAAGGCTTTGGCCTTGATGAGAGCATCAGTGGATGGAGATGTGTTTTGTCATATACAAGGGTACAATACACCATGGGAAGCATATCAAAAACTGAGGGACCTATATGATTGCCATTCCAAGTTGGAATTCATTTAGTTATAGTTGAAATTTTTCAACCTAGAGTTGAAACATGGTGATGTGATGAGATTGGATTCAGAGATACGTGCTATCAAACATGATGTTGAAGTAACACATGTCAAAATTGACATATACATGACTACATTCATAAAAATCCCTTCTTCCCAACTATTCAACCTATTTGGAGTCTCTACACGTAAGCAATCAGATGAAGACTCTCACATTTGACCAGTTGGTTGAAAAGATTGGAGAAAGAGAAAAGACATTTGGAAGGAAAATAGAAACCACAACAGGTGAAAGTGTGTGCTATGTCAAAAAAAATTCTTCCAAACCATCAAACAAGGCCACATCTTCTAAAAATGAAGTCAATAACAAGTACAAGGGAAAAGGTGGAAAAAATAAAAATCATGGTGGTCAAAATCAAAAATAGAATGATAACCAGAACCTTTATTATGAATGGTGTGATAGAAAAGGTAGCCATGAGACTCACGAATACAAGACTCCATGGGAGAAAATTGAAGCATACTATAAAAAAAAGAGGGAAATTCAAATAAACAATCAAAAGAGTCAAACCCAACCTAATTCACTAGTGAATGTGTGTTTTCTAGTACAAATGATGAAGCAAACAATGTCTCGATCAGTTCCTCATGGTTTAGTGCTTGGGTTCCTAATACTGGCACCACTCAACATATGACTTTCTAAAAAGACTTGTTTAAGGAGTACATTGAATAAAGTTGTGACTCAGTATACCTCATAGATAGATCAAGTCTGCAACCAAAGGGAAGAGGTATATTTCAACTCAAATGTCCAGGGCTTCAAGACTACAAACTTGATAATGCTCTCTACCTTCCTTAATTGAAATGAAACTTGTTGTCCCTAATGCTTATAAGGAAACAAGGCCATTCCATTCTATTGGATAATGGTGATGTCACAATTATGAGAAAAAGTGACAATGCAGTCATCTTGATTGGATATGAGGAAGGGAAACTACTCAAACTGAAGGATGAGCCATCAAATTTAAGGAATTATTTTCATCTTGTGAAAGACAAAATGTCTCCAAACATGTTATGGCATGCTCAATTTGGGCACACTCACTATAACAACATCCATGTATTGAAAAAGAATGGTGTTGTTGGCATGCCTACATTTCCCATAAAATCAAATGACAAGTGTGAAGCCTACATCTTAGATAAGAATGCAAGAGAACCATTCTTGAATTCACAATGGAAAGTAGATAGAAAATTGCAGCTTGTTCATTCAGACTTGTGTTCTCTTCCAATCCTCTCTACTGGTGGTCATAAGTACTTCATGTTGTTCATTGATCACTATAGCAAGATGACATGGATATACTTTCTGAAAAATAAAAAAGAAGCCTTCAATACTTTTAAAAAGTTTTGAATAATGATTGAAAATGAAAAACAAACCCACTTTGAGACACTTAGGACAAATAATGGTGGTGAATTCACATCAAAGGAGTTTGAATCCTATCTTGAGCACAATGGGATCAAACACCATCTCACAGTTCCTCACACTTGACAACAAAATGGAGTAGTTGATATAATGAATAGAACTATGATGAATATGGTTTGTGCAATGTTGTATTTCAAAGGGGTAAATCTGCACTTTTGGGCTGAAACAACTAAAACAACAATATACCTTTGAAACATATCACCATCGACAACTCTTGAATTAAAGACTCCATATGAGATGTGGTGTGGTTACCTCCCTTCAGTGTGACATCTTCAAATTTTTGGATCCACTTATTACACATTGATTCCAAAGGAGAAGAGAAATAAATTGGACCACAGGAGTAAAAAATGCATCCATTTGGGATATTCTGATTCGTCCAAGGCATTCAAGTTATATGACGAGAAAGATAAGAAATTTCTTGTCATAATAGAAGTTGTCTTTTTTGAGACTGCAAAGGACAAAGAGCATATTGATTGTCAATCGAGTCTACTAGACAAATATGCAAAGTTTGATGTTTACAATGAGAGTGATTTGAATGTTACAGACAATGAGTGGGGGACACAAAGTTGGGAATCTATTGATTTTATATTGTCTCCCGTATATGAGCTTGAAAATCATCTTGAAGGAGCGAGTGAAACTTCATCAGATATTGAATAGGGGCTAGCAGAACAAAGGGTAGATAATGAAATAACTTTAGAGGATGAACCTGAAGCACCTACAACACAAAAAATTATGCCTGAGTGGGAAACTCAAACACTAAAATATGTGAGGCGTGATGAAGTTGGGAAAACATGCATTTGAAGTGCACATGCAATCTCATCTCAACCAGATAATTTTATTGATAAAATTCAAGACATGATTGGAAAACTCACATTGTATTATTCTCAAAAGGAACTCAATGTTGTGTTTGATTCAGAACCAACAACTTTCAAAAAAGATAAAAAGCTTGACTCTTGGAGAAAAGCAAAGAAAGATGAGTATAACTCACTGGTGAAAAATGGGACTTGTAATTTGGTTGATCCACCATATGGTTACAAACTGATTCACTGCAAGTGGGTGTATCACAACAAATACAAGGCAAATGGCTCACTTGACAAGCATAAAGCAAGGCTTGTCACAAAGGGGTACGCTCCAAAGGAAGGAATTGACTAAAATAAACCTTTACACCTACAACAAAATGGACTACCATTCGGACCATGTTGGCTCTGATAGTGGAAAGTTAATCAAATGGATGTCAAAACTACATTTATGAATGGACACCTCAAATAAACTATGTACGTGACACAACCTAATGGTTTTGAAGTAAAAGGACAAGAACACAAGGTGTGCAAACTAGAAACATTATTGTATGGTTTGAAACAAGCCCCTCAAGCATGGTATGCAAAACTAGCTGAGCACCTCATGAACATGAACTTCAAACATTTTCAGTTTGAAGATGTAACTTTTTTCATCAAAATAGTTGACCAAATAGTTGTATTTGTGGTGGTGTTTATTGAGAATTTGCTCATCACAGGGAACAATTAATGGTACACTACAAAAGTCAAATCAAAGTTGATGAAAAGCTTTGAAATAACTGATTTGAGTTATCTTCATTACTATTTGTGTATTTATTTAATTTAAAAACTAAAGTATGTCTTCATCACTCAGTAGAAATACGTTGGTGACATTCTGAGTAAGTTCAGAATGGAAGATTGTAAGCCTCTCAGAACACCAATGGAACAAAATCTCAAATTGGCATCTGAAGATTCAACAGATTTGGTTGATGCCACTAAATATAGACAACTCATTGGAAGTCTGTTTTATGTGACTACCACTCAACCAGATATATCATATGCAGTTGGTGTCTCTTAATATTCATGAAAAAACCCAACGAGAGTCATTGGGTAGTAGCAAAAAGGGTCCTCAGATATCTCAAAGGCACACAATATTTTGGGCTCAAACATTCTAGGGCAGGAGACTTCAAACTGGTTGGGTATTCATATTCTGACTATGTTGGTGATCATGAAGATGGAAAGTCCACCTTGGGTTTTCCAATGAATTTGAGAATAGTAGTTGACAATTGTAAATCTAAGAAGCAATCAGTTCCAATAATTTCTTTAGTAGAAGCAGAATATATGGTCACTTTAGAGGCAACTAGAGAGATCTTGTGGCTCAGAAGGGTTCTTTCAGATTTGTAGGAGCAACAGGTTTCATCAAAACCTCTCATAGTTGACAACACTTTTACAATCTAGATGGAAAAAAATCCAATATTTCACAACCAAACCACACACATCAACACCAAATTTCATTTGATTCGACACTATGTGAAATATGGTAGTGTCAAGTTTCAACATTGCCCGATAACAGAGCAACCAGTAGACATCTTGACAAAGGTGTTTGGACGAGAAAAATTTGAAAATTTTAGAGGAATGATTGGTCTGACAACAACCCCTATGGATTAAGGTGGGGGATGAAATATTATTGTAGATAACATTTCCTAATTCCTAGGTGTAGTTGCACATTTATTTTGTCTTCTTTTGTGTAGCTCAAGAGTCACATAGGTATATGAATGGACTTCTTGGTAGGTGAAGTGATTAGTCACATTTTTGGCTTTATAATGTATTGTTTGTGTCCTCTTCAAATTGAATCATGAAATAATAATTTCATTTCCAGTCTAAATATGATCCCACCTATCAAATTGTTGAATTGTTCACACATCTGTTGACTTTTTTTTGCTTGACCCAACACCAACTTCACCATTGTTAGTTGGCTAATAAAAAACACTATAAAGAGAAATTTATTAATTATTTACATTCCAAAATAAATAAGTATTCAAATTATGTAAATCTATGTAACAAGAATTAACAATCATAATAATTAGTAAAATTTTGATTCTAAAATAAGAAAATTTAAATAAAAATAAATATTTTCAACCAAAACAAAATCCACTTTAAATTCCAATGTATCCTAACTAAAGGCTAATGGGATATTGATTAGATCAATAAACAAAGACCAAACGTTGTTGTGAAGATCCCAGGAAAACAACACACAACAACTAATTGGAAGGATGAAAGAGATTGTCCATAATTTGTCAAAGTGACAATAAATGTTGTCGTCTATCTCCCCTTTTGAGGATTTTAACCCTGACATTTAATTCCCAAATAGAGCCCCCAAAGCCAATCATAAATTATACTAACCAACTAAATGTGGGTCTCCCTCTACCCTTCCCAACAATTCACAATAATGTGAAATCAAATATGCATCGGCAAACGTATAATGAAACTCATGATGGAATCGAAGAAAGTCACTTTCATGATATAATTATTAAATGTAGGAAATAGATTTGAAGCATCTCGCACTCCTAGAAAGAAAAATAACCACAATACATATACATTATATGTATGTCATGTCCAGACATGGAGATAAATGCATATTTGTAGTCTATTGAAAGTGTAGAAGGGCTTTCTGAGTCTGTTTAAATCCTTGAGTAAAATGGAATGTGGTTTTGCTTGAGTTGAAATAGCTGAGATAAAAATAATGGTGGCAGTGTTGCTTTTGGGCTGAGTTAAACAAAATAAAATAACATAACTTGATATGGAAACAACATTAATGCTATTGGACAAAAATGCTACTTTGAGAGGTTCAAACCATGGACGTGGTGGTAATAAAGATTGCATGAAGGTAATGAAGAAAGTGATCAATGGTGCAGCACAGAAGAAGTAGCCATAGAGAGGGCTAGGCATGGCACAACTTGAAAGGTTGAGATTACAGGAGTAGAAGAAGTGACTACAAGAAGATACGGTAATGGCACCAATAGTTGTATCTATGAATAATCGTATGGTATATGGATCATTGTATGGATATGGAAGGCTACTTGGGGTGTATTATTTTCTCAAGCATCATCATCATCATCAATCTAAATAGTTGTCTACATGTCCATCCAATATAAAAATGTTTGGTTTGTAGTAGGTCACTTGTTCGAATCATGGGAGAAGCATTTTAAGCATTGACCCTATGGCTCAATTAGTGCCTTCTTATGCTTCGTTACTTTAGAAATACAAATTTTACAACACAGAGGATCATCTACCTTTCATAGCCACCATTGGGGTTAGTAGTAATACTAATACTAATAATAATAATCTTGCTAATATGTTTGGAGGTTTTGAGGAGGATGGCAAGTTTAGGGGCTTAATGTTGTATAATTTTATCCCTATGGTGGTTGTCCCTTCCAAAGCATCCATAAAGAGGAAAAATCCTTCATTTATGATGGAAAATTTGCTAAAACAACAACAACAATATGGTCGATGAAACTCTTAACTATTGGCCAATGTAAATGGTGTCATGTGTTACCAAACCTCTCTTCACCACCACTTCCCCCAAACTGCCACTATTCAAAACCAGGCTATTTACAATGGAATATGCCATTTTGTCTATTTGTGAGATGAATATGCAGGGCCTTTCTCACTGTATAAGCCTTTGGCTTAATAATTAAATTGTTTTCCGTATTAAAATTAATAAGGGTACATCTCATGGTTGGGTGGTATGTGTGTGAAGCGAGGGGAAGCCACATGTGCATTTGTAAAGTTTTAAAATATTTTTAAGTTAGTTTTGGATCCATTTCTAATATTAGTGGATAAGTAATATATTATTTAAATTTAATTACTATCTATTTTTAAAACGATATTAACTTAGTTTTTTTGGAAAAGATTTTTTTGAACGTGTTACATTATGATATAATATGAGTAATTGTCAAGTATTTATTATGATATATAAAATTGACTCTTTTATAATAAAATTTATGATTTCAAAATAAAATTATAAAAAATTTAATTATTAAACTCAACCTTAACACACTCTTAACTTATATTAATAGGTAACTTTAATATAGTTTCTAGTTGAGTAGGGTTATTTAATATGAAAAAAGTAACATGTAAGATAATAAAATTTAATGAAATAAAAGTTTTGGACCAATAAAAGAAAATTTTAAAAATAATGTTTTTAATAGGAAGGGCATTACTCTTGGCTTGTTTTTTATGTCGCAAGACAAGAGCTTTAGCAATGATCTTGTAAGAGACATTGAGAAGAGTGATGGGTCTCTAATTGGCGACGATCTCAAGAGAGCTTTAGGGATGAACTTAATGTTCTGGTTATTAATGAGCTTGCATAGAGATCCATTGACCATGGTTTCAAGATAAAATTTACGCAAAATTGGCCCACCATAGTCCCAAATGTTTGATATAACTTAGTGGCAAAACCATAAATTATTGGGGTGAGACATACAATTCATAGTATTTTGCAACTTATCAACATAAATGGACCTATCACAGGTCATTATTTGGCTCGGAGAGAGAATACAAGCGACCACATTTAATACATTTTTGTAGAGCAACTTGTTGATGGGTTGTTTGACATACCAACTTAGTTAAAGTGAAAATCCACCTCTATTGAAAAGAGATAGAAATCTCCCCAATCCCAGTTACTGTCAGGTCTTGGATTTAAAGGTAATTTAGTTGTTGATGTGAAACTATTTTATTTTAAGAGGCAGGTTGGCAATATATTCATATAAATGATGGACAATGTCACTCTTATGGATATATTGCTTAAGAAATTAGCAGATGTAGATTGGTCATGAAAATACAATTGATTTAATGTTTGTTCATTGTATACATGAATTTAACAATCCATTAACAAAAAATGACAAACACATGTGATTTACAATCCAGATATGCATGTAAATATAGATTGCAACTTTCAGATCTATTCTCCCTACTCTAATAGATTTATTAAAAAAAATAAAGAAAATGAAAAAAAGAAAGATGTGACCCTATTTTGTAGCTAGAACAATTAAAATTCATTTGAATTTGATTAATCCTATGTAACCAATATGTTGTCTGGCCAGTAAGCACACAACCATGGACAAAGATGGTGCAAGAGTTTAAGGAATTGAGCTCTGAATAAATATGGACATAGTCACCATATATATGCACAAATATTGAAAAATAGACTTCAATGCATTTCAATTTGCTATATATTTACTTGATAAACAGTGTTTGGATCCAACTTAGTTAAGGCAATTACAGAAAATACTTTACTAAAGCATTACCTACAAGAAAATCTAACCTAGAAAAGTAAGAAAATATGTCTAGTTGTCCTCTACTCTATTTTAACTCTAATCAAGCAACTCCTAATTTAGTCTCATGGTTGTCTCTATATACACTTTCAATAGGTTCTCCCTCTATGTAGGTGGTTAAAAATATTCAATGAATCACCCACCCACTAAGTGGTTATAAGCATTTGATAGCAAGCCTCTCACTAAGGCATAATTTAATGTGTGCATATATTTAAAGATGATAGCTTTGTCCATTGGATTATTGGTATCATGTTAGCATGGGTATGATGTGTTACTTCTATTGACACATGCTCAAATTGAAATTTGTTCCCATCAATGGATCATTGTTGTGTTAAATGCAAGGGCACAAGTTTTCATCTTCCAATTATGAATAATCCTCTTGATAATTGACTAGGCACAAGTATTCTTTGTCTTCTTGTGATTTTAACTTGTTTGATCCTGATATGGACACTAATGTTTGATTTGATCCAACATCTGATTTAATTTGAAATTTGTTTCATGATATGCTTGCACTAAGTGACAAGATGATCAATGATTACATAAAAGTTGATTGGATTAAAAGTCCAATTCCCATATTTTAATGGGCTAAATGGATGAAATGGGCATCATTTCAGAGGTCCATGTATCAACCTTGGGATGGTTATCCTACATGGATGCTTCTCACCTCTCATAAAATTTTCAGGGTGTCCATGAGTGCCATGTGTTGACTTTATGTGAATTCACAGTTTGAAAAGGGTCTTGAATTTTATTTAGTTATGGTGCACCAAGATCTTGACAAATGACAAGACCCATGGCACTCAAAATCATCAGAGGTCCTTGCTTTTTTTTCTAGGTCTTATCTCCTCCAGATTCCTAAGATTATGGCATGTGGGATCATCTCAAGCACTCGCTCAATCCTTTCCCTAACTTACTACTATGCTCAACCTGAAGGGCCTAGAGAAGCAAGATGTTGCCTTATGGTAGCATCCCATTCATCTAGAGGGTCTACCATCTCCTAGTCATGTAATGATCATCCTGGAGACCCAAGGAAATGATATCATGCCACGTAGCATGATCCTGAGCACCTGGCGGATACCTAGGCTTATTATTTGCCCTAGGTGTTCTAAAGAAGTAGATTGTTGAGATTATGACAAGTGAAAACTTGTCATTTAATCTGGACCTATAAGTAGCCGATTATCCAATAATATTCAAATAAAGTAGTCATTAGAGTTTAAAATTTATGAAAATTGACTAAGAACAAAAACACAAGAAGGAACATTATCCACTTTAAGCTCAAAACATATAACATGAATTAGTCTAAATTTAAAATACTAAAAATATTTAGTCATTTTAGCTTGATCTAAGAGTAGAAGCGAACCCAAATGGATAGATTAAAAAAGCCCCCACTTGCCAAATCTTAGTTGATTTAGCCTAACTCAAGATAAAATGACTAAATTTCAAGGATAAAATAATGCATAAATGGGTAGTCAACTTAAGTCAATGGAAACAAAAGGACTAAATTTTGAGGGATCGAATATAGAAAATAAAATTTGAGAATAGATAAATAATTTGTAAACTACCAAGTCCATTTTCCATTTTGACAATTTTGATGGTTAAAATAGCCATCAAATTTAGGCCAATGAAATGTCGATGTGGACATCCATGTGTCATCCAACTTGCAGTCAATGCCACGTGACCTCCATTTCTATACTCAGGTGCATGCTTGCATGGATGACTTCTATAATCCTAGCGAAATGAGGTCTTGACACGCATCCAGATCTTGTTCACTTGGAGCTTATCAGTAATTCCACAAAGATATAGACCACCCTAAGGGCCCATATAAGTAAGTTCATGCCACTTGGCACAATCCCAGGCATCTGAGGGGGTTTCATTGTCATAGGAAGTATAAAGACCATCTTGAGGGCCTGGATAAGCTGGATCATGCCATGTGGCATGATCTTGATCTTCTATTGGGTTGATGGTATTTTGAGGGAATCAATAAGGCCTAGGGAAGGTGAGGACACGATATTGTGCCACTCGGTATGATCCTGGGCATCTAGAGAGTTTAGGCAAAAATGGCTAACGCAAAAGAGTCCTAAGGAAGTAGGTGAGCACCAAATTTGATGTGGCCTCCAACCACATAATGGATTCAACAATCCTTATAATCCTCTCAATCACATAACAATCTCATAAACACATCATGAATTCATTCATAAACTCAACACAATCTCAATAATTATCTCATAAATATAAAAACCTCAACAATTTTATCTCTCACCACATACATTACTTGGCATCCATAAACCAATGAGGCTTTCAAGCTTATCCCCAAGCATATTCCCCAAACTTGCCTCGTTAAACAAGCCATGGATACATTCATTTATAAAATTTCAAGGAAAAATGGAGACAACAAAACACCTACGCCCCACATCCCACATTGATGAAACATGAAAAAGAAGTAATGTCTAAGGAAATGATATGCCATGTTCCCCACTTGAAGTGATCATTGTTAATGCCCTTCACATGCCACACACTATTGATGAATAGTAAAAGCTAGTCACATGTGCAAAGGTCAAAAGGAAGAGCGTCCACTTTAGAGAAGACAAGTCACCACTATGTGCTTCTATGTGACACCATAGAAATACACCCAATACCACCTAAGCAATTAATAATAATGATGTGACATCTCACTAGGATGAATAGTGTCCACTACCTCATCAGTGAATAGTGACTTAGGAGTAGTGCTTCATGAATAGTGTTTTCTCATTGCATCATTATCCTTTGGTTGAAATCAACTCAAATCCTACAAGTTGCCCTGATTTTATCCTTTCCATTTATTCTTAAAAAAAAAGAAAAATCACATCACTCTATTTTGGGTGACACGAGATCTCCTAAATTTTTGGATGCTCCTACATCAAACATTTGAGGTAGATAATGTGATCTCTTGATCACATAGATGGAGTAAGTGGTAGAACCACTCTTTTAGTCATGAAGGGTAATGATCACAACATCCCCATCAAACTTACCAAGTACACCCATAAAATATTCCTTTTCCTTATCCACTTCTAGTTTCTACACACTAGTTTTCCACCTCTTTTCCTCATGGGATCACACCCACCACAAACCATCCTCCTCTGCCAAAAACATATTCATATCTCAATGGATCCACATGTGGGACTACACCCACTAAAACCATCCTCCACCAAAATGCTTTATCTTTCATCTCATCATCTCACGTGAGCTCAAGCCCACCACTAGCCATCCATCTGCACTAAAAGCCCACATGTCTTTCTTCACTAATCACCCAACCACCTATTGGATCATCCATAATATCACATATTGTTTCCACTTGTAGCTCCTCTCTCTTGGATGCGACATCATTATCCAAACTCTCATATGCACCCACTTGCACAAAAACCACGTCCAAAGTTTCTCCCAAGGAAGCTTGCAACTCATCTTCAATACCTGCAACATCAGGTTATTCCATAATCTCCATATGTGCACTTTCTTACGCAAAAATCTTCTCTATGGATGGAGCATCAACACAAACCAACTCTTCATCCAAAGCATCCTCTAATGAAGTGTGAAATTCTTCTTGGTTTCTCTCCTCATTCATACACATCTCCTCTTGGATGTCTTCCTCTATCTGCAACTCCACATGGTTGCAATATTCATTCTCATGCAACTCTTCAAGGCTACAATATTATTCACTCTCATCAAAATTATCACACATAATTACTTCCCCATCTTCAAACAACAGGTATCCATCAGCTGCAACATAAATTAGCTCTCTTTCCTTTTCAAGCTTCTTATCTTCTCTCATCTCAAGAAGCTTTACCATCCATTCTCTTTGCATTTTTGGGTGCATAAATTCATCCATAAACTTGGAAATCATATGTTCCCATTCACATACCTTCTTATTTCCTCTTCTTTTTATCTCCACTTGGTGATAATTCCACCACATATCTGGTACTCCACACATCCTCTTGCTTACAAATTACACCTTCACGGGGTCTTCAATATGCATTTATTCAAAATGCATCTCTAGCTCAGCTACCCATTGCATGAGCCCTTATGAATCCTCTTTCCCACATAGCATAGGCAGTCCTTCATCTTCTTCATCTTCATACCTACAAAATAAAACATACATTCATTCTTCAACAATATTCCCTCTTCGTCCCAACAAGATTCAAACTTGATTTGATACCAGTTGATGTGGTCTTCAACCACATAATGGATTCAAAAATCCATATAATCCTCTCAATCACATAACAACCTCATAAACACATCATGGATTCATTCATAAACTCAACATAATCTCATTAATTCTCTCACAAATACAAAATCTTCAAAAATCTTATCTCTCACCACATACATAACTTGGCATCCACAAGCCAAGGAAGCTTTCAAGCTTATCCCCAAGCTTATTCCCAAAACTCGCCTACCTAAACAAGCCATGGATACATTCATTTATAAGATTTCAAGGAAGAATGGAGACAACAAAACACCTACGCCTCACACCCCCATGGATGAAACATGACAAAGAAGTAAGTTCTAAGGAAATGATAAGCCATGTTCCCCACTTAGAGTGATCATTGCTATATACAAGTCTTCATTGAAATTTGGTGCCACCCTTCACATGTGAAACACTATTGATGAATAGTAAAAGTTATTCACATGTGAAAAGGTTAAAAGGAAGAGCATATACTTTAGACAAGATAGGTCACCACCATGTGCTTCCATGTGACACCATATAAATGCACCTCATGCCATCTAAGTAATAAATAATAGTGATATGACACCTCACCAAGATGAACAATAGCTTCCACCTCATTAATGAATAGTGACTTAGGAATAGTGTTTTCCCATTGCATCAAAATGGTAGATGCTAATTTTCTCAGAGACATACGGGAACAATAAAATAAATGTTGGTCAAAAGGAAATGACATAGACATTGGAATATGAAAATATGAATTTAAAAACAAATGGCTAAGACTATTTAACCAAAAGTGTCTATGTCTAAATATCCTTGCAAAGGCTTAAACACTTGCTTAATTTTAGAACCAATTGAGCCTACTTTTATGACAAACAACTAAGTAAAGGAGCAAGATTGCAAAGACACTTAGTCATTTTATATGAAAACATAGTAGATATATACCAAATTGTCTATGAAAAACAACAGTAAAGCTTTGAAAAAGTCAAACAACTTGTAGAAATTTGAGGTGAAATACTCTAAAAATGTTAATTTTAATTTTGTTCAAAATGTTATGCAAAACAAACTAGGACCTATTAGATTCAAACAAGCTTATAAATTTAAATCCATATAAATCCCATTGCAAAGAGTCTTCAAAACCAAATACATGCAATAGATATTTTAAGTTCAACCTACTTCAAAAAATAAAGCCAATCCAATGTCAAACCTATAGCTTGCCAAGGAAAATTTCAGTCAAGCCATGAATCATAAGAGACCCAAAATTGATTAGGCTAGAAGACTAGACTCTAGAAAAAAAGAGGTTCTATGATTTCAGTGATGAAATTAGGGCATGTTGTGTAAACAACACAACTTCATTTTCATCATTGGAGGTTTGGCCTTAAAACACTTACTTGTGGTGGTTGATAAAGACTTGCAATATGTTTGAGAGATGAGTAAGTCAGTCCCCATGTTTCTTAAATGTCTTAATCTACACATAAAATTGTTTGTCTCTCAAGTTTTGAAATAACTCTTTAGACACTCTATGCCCAACCTTAAGTCAATGGGTTCTACACTAGATTTGAACACTGTGACCTTGATGAATCTCAAAAAACTTGATTTTTTTGGTGCAACCCAACAATTTTTACTTATAAGGAAACATTAAGGAGTGAAAGTTACAACTCTTGGGACTCCCTATTAAACCTCATATTATGAGCATGGTAAATATGTTTTCTAAACATTGCCAAAAAAAATTCCAAACACTCTTAGAAAGGTGGAATTGTGAACAATGATAGCCTTCCACTGGACAATCCAAACTTATGCACCATAAGGATGTGGGACAAGATTCCAAACCCTCTTAATATGTATTATGTGTTTGTTTATGTTACAAGTGAAAGACATTGAGGTAGAATTGGTCATTGAAAACCCTAGTCAGAATTGCAAACCCCTCAATGTAGAACTTGATGAATGGATGATCTAACATAAAAGTATTAATGGGCACACTAACTAACCTATCAAAGCATTGGGCAGAGGTGAAGACATATTAATTAGGAATAAGTTCTCTATCAAGTCATTTGAGCACCTAATTTATTCCTTGGTGAAAATTTGACCAAGTGAACTACAGGGTGGTGAAAAATAACTTGTAATGGTGGTTAGGATCATATGACCCTAACTTGTTCCCCATGTAAAATCAAGTTTCTCTTTCACCAACACACCATCTCATGGACCCCTTTTGTCTTCTACAAACTCAATCATGTTGAAATCCCCACAAATTATCTAGTTTGTCATAGGAAGCTCTTTCACTAAACATTACTAAAACATCGCTCTTTCAACAGATTTATTGGAGGCATAGAGGTTAACCAAGACAAAGAACTACCTATCAAGATTAAAAAACTATTAAAATGGCAAAATTAGATGAGTCCCATCCCTAGTATTTTATAAACAAGAAAAAAATCAATGTTATCAAATTGAAGACTCCATCACATCTCATGTCATGACTAAACATGTGACAAGTAGCATCAAGGCAAATTGTTCTAACTGCCATATATAAAGGAAAACTGTTAATCTTTACTTCTTGTAAACATAAAATATCTATTTCAAAGAATTTTTTGACAACTATCCCTAACTATGTTCTTGTGGGTTAGGGCAATTAAACTGCATACATTCCATGAAAAAGTATTCATGGGTAATTATCAAGGTTCATTGTCTTGACATCATGGCATTCAAGCACTACAAATATATTGCTCAAAAACTTTTTTTGTCAACTTTTGTAAAAAAATATGCATGTTGTAATGATCACCTCTCCTCCTACACATACTCCTTTTCCTCTCTACTTAGAAAATCGATCTACAAACATCACATTTCCCACTGACAAGGGGTTTCCCTAGGCCATGGCAATGATGAGGAAGGAATGTTCACCACAACTAAGAATTTTAGAGTAAGATCCACTGTTCGCAAGTTCACAACTATGGCAACCATGACTTAGGGTTTGTAATGTCCCATTTATTATTCTAGTTAATCTGATTATTTTGTCATCCCATTACTTGCCAACCATTGTTGTCCCCCTCTTTAGGCTTTCTTTGCTCAACCATGGCTTTTGTCAAAGTTTGGAGGCAACCATACAAGGGAAGTCTCTTACCTTGTGCTTCATCAACTAGCAAGGGAAACAAATATTGTGTAGGTTGATGTACATCACCCACTAGGGGAATTATTTCCCACCTATCTGAATATGTATGGTCTCCCAAAGTTCTTTTTCTAGATCAAATTCTATGTAGATTCTTCTTTCGGGTCCAGTGGCATAAAACTAGTCATATTCAAAAAAAATAAAGAAGCCCAAAGGTTTAACCATGAGAGAGAAGTTTATTATTTGGTGCTTCATTAACTAGAATTAGAAACAAATGTTGTGTATGTCAATGGACATCAACCATTAGGGGGAGATTTGCCTAGATATTTGCATATGTATGGTCTCTTGAAGGTCTTTTTCTAGGTCAACTTCAGTGTAGACTCTTATTTATGGTCTAATGGATAAAACTAGTCATATTTGAAACTAACGAAGTGGCCCAAAGGTTTAGCAAGTTTCTCAATGAATTTTCATAAAGGTATAGGTATACTAAGTTATTCCACTCACATAGGGATCTTAAGCTTCACTTTATCAGAAACAATAAAGTTTCATGTCCAAAAGAAGAAGACTAGTAAAGAGCACTTAACATACCATGGACTCTACTTATGTATGTTGACACATTGTTATAGGACTGGAAACCAAGGAGGAAAATACCCTTGATCAAGGTTTGCACCTCGATAGGTTTAATATCATGGGGTTAATGTTGTAATTGAACCCAAATTTTGAGCATGAACTTATAGATTATTCAACCCACAAAATATTAAATAAGTGTGTGTTTCAAGCCACTGTCATGCTTTTCTAAACTCAATAATTTATAACAAAACATTGCTTTAATACCATGTCAAATTCATTGAAGAAATGCATTATGCATATACAAGATCTAGAATATAATTTATAATCAAAGCATATAATGAATACATCAACACATGACACATGAATTACCATGGAAAAACCTCAAAGAGGTAAAAACCCACCAATATGATATTCATTAATATGAGAAACCAATCCAGTTCCAATACAATTTCTCTCGATCTCACTTCTTTTTTGTGCTTTCAAAAAATCTTGTTTACTCGAAATCATAGCAAGATCGAAGGAATTTACAGTAAGGGTAACACCATATTTATAAAATTCATGAGGAGAGGTGACCATTGTGAAATAACGGGTCCATCCATCTCGAAATCATGTTTAATAAAATTTGGTAAAAATTAAATAACTATAATAATATTATTTATTTAACTAAGATTTTTATCTCAAATTAATAAATAATATATTATTCATTATTTAATTAATATCAAGGTGAGCTAAGGGTTATTAAAACACCACTTAGTCATTAAATGTTCGAACACTCCCCCTTAATACTAAGCAAAGATAAATGCCATAGTCACCTTAAAAAGAGAATTATATTATATACATAATTGGAAGATTTAAAAACCTTCATCATGCCAAACATCATCTTTTGAAACAAAAATAATTATAATCCATAAACTACTCAAGAGTAAGTTAAGGCTAGCATGATTGTAAGACTATATCTTACAATTTCTCATGAATAATCACTAAGCATATTTAGAGCCTTTTATAACATAAGGATATCCATTACAAAGTATGTTTTTAATATATTGGGGTAAGAAATAAAACTCCCACATAAAATTTACTTAAATCACAACTTCTACATGAAGTTTACAACGCTTTGTAATGAGAAGTGTAGAGAAAGAGAAGAAACACATGGTTGTTAAGAAGTGTAATTGTCATGCACACTCCCCCTCAATGGCAATTTTGAAAGGCCTAACATTGTAAAAAAATAATAAAAATTGGTATCATCAAGTGATTTTGTGAAGATATTTTTCACTTGTTTATCCGTAGGATAGAACTACAGATTAATATCACCATTGATGACTTTCTCTTAGATTAAATGTACATGAACTTCAATGTGTTTAGTTCTTTGGTGTTACATTGTATTTTTCATTAGAGTTATACAAATTTGGTTATCACAATGAAGGATGGTACTCTGAAAAGCATCCAAATAAAATTCTCCCAATAGCCTTCACAGCCACATGGCTTCTTTAGTAGTTTTCATAACTCTTATGTACTCTACTTTTGTAGAAAAGAGATAGATAGTAGGTTGCTTCTTTTTATTCCAAGTGATAGCATCTGTACCAAATTCAAACATATATCTAGAAGTAAATGTACAATCTAAAGTATCACTAGCATGGTTAACATCATAATAACTATATATATTAACATTATCAATGGATGAATAAAATAAATCATGGTTTATAATTCATTTGATATACCCAAGTATTCTCTTTACTAATTTTCAATGATTCAAATAAGTATCTTGTATAAATCTAGAAGAAACACTAACAACATATGAAATATCTAGCCTCGTAATGGTTAAATAAATCAAACTTCCAATAAGTTGTCTATATAAAGTAGGGTTAGTTTTTTTACATGCAGGTTTTGGATCAAGTTTAAGACCAACTTCAATAGGAGTAGAAGAATATTTACAATCAACCATGTTGGATTTAAAAAGAAGATTATATGCATACTGAGATTGTGATATAACAATTGAATTTTTATCTTGCAACATAGTCATACTTAAAAAATGATGTACAATGCCTAAATCAGTCATTTCAAATATTCGATTTAATTTATCCTTATATTTATAAATTAAACTAGCTAGATTGCTAGTAATCAATAAATCATCAATATATAATACAATTAGAATCAAATGACCATTTTTAACTTTAACAAAGAGATCATTATCAAAGTAGCAATTACAAAAACTCAATTCTTTGAAAAAATAAGTAATTTTAAAATACCAAGCTCGAGGTGCTTGTTTTAAATTATACAAAAATTTATTGAACTTACATACATAATTTTCTCTATTAAGGTCAGTGAAATCTTTAGCTTGAATCATGTAGATTTTTTCTTCTAAATCACTATTTTAAAATGCATTCTTGACATCCATTTGGTGGATAATCCAACCATTTTGAGATGCAAGAGGAATAAGAAGTCTGACAGTACTCATTTTTGCTTCAAGAGTAAAGGTTCAAACATAGTCAATTCTGAGTTCTTGATTAAACCCGTAAGCAATTAATATAGCTTTAAACTTATCAGTTTTACCAATTGAATTATATTTGATCTCATAAATCCACTTACAACTGACAATATGTCTTTTAGACAAAGGAGGGATAAGATCCCAAGTCTAATTTCTAATTAAAAAATTATATTTAGTTTGCATAGCAACATTCTATCTATCATCTTGAGTGTCTTCTTCAAATGATTAAAGTTCACATTCATACATATTAATTAATGCATGATAAGAATGTTGACTTCTAGTTAATTTAGTAAAGTTATTAACATTAGAAGATTGAATTATGGATTTTGACCATTTAAGTCTTTTAGCTTGAATTTAAAACTCATGGGTTTCCTCAAACTCTGAGTATTTTTAACTAGATCAAATTCCTCAAAGGCATCTGCTTTAGCACAAGGGAAAATATGAGAGTTGGGTTCATCAATAGAATAACACCAAAGAGGATCCATAGAGGGCTCACAAAAATATTTTTTGAAAATGAGAACATTCTTATTCTCAATGATCTGACCTTTAAATGGATCATACACTCTTTAAACTTTTGTCTTACCTTTATAACCTACAAAAATGCAAAAATAGGAAGTGAGATTGAGCTCCTTTCTTTTAACTTTAAGAATAAAGATAGAAGTAAGACTACCAAAGATCTAAGATGAGCCACACTAAGTTTATTTTTAGTCCACATTTATAAAGGGTTATAAAGATGCAAGGATTTGGTAGAGACTCTATTTAGAATATGCATATCAGTATTCATGGCTTTGGCCCATAAAAACTTAAGAATATTTGTAGATTGCAATATTATTTTAGGGATTTCTATGATGGTGCAGTTTTTTCTTTCAATAATACCATTTTGTTGAGGGGAAAATGAAGTTGTTAGTTCCATTTAAATATTGAAACTACTGCAAAAATAAATAAACTCTTTACTAACATAATCACCACCATTATCAATTCTTAATCTCTTAATAGAAAAATCAGATGCGTTTTTAACACTAGCTTTAAATTCTTTGAATTTAAAAACATATTAGATTTCTTTTTAATAAAAAATATCAGATCAATCTAAGGTAATCATCAATAAAAATAAATTTTGTCACCAAATATTTCAACCTAGAAGATGGTTTTCAAGCCTCTTCCATATTTAGGCAACATGGAAATATTTCTAGGTATGTGAGTTTACCTATAAGCAAAAGTAGACCTCTAAATTTAAGGGCTAGCTCCTTGAATATACCTTGAAATGCTTATCACCTAACTAGATAGTTACTTGTGAGGAAATGAGTTATAAATTTAATGAAATAGAACTATTTTAAAGGGGTGATACACCAATATTATTTCCAACTGACCATCATACTTCTTTCACTAAGAAACAAGGCATACAAACTAGCTTTTAAGTCCTAGAAAGTTCTAACATCAATGTTTCAATATAGAGGTGATATGCATGAAGTAACATAAGGTAAATAAACCAGAGGGTATATTTCACACTCTAAGAATATTTGAACACTTGAAAGGATCTTAACACACTTGAATACACTCTATATGACCTGTTATAATAAGAACTCTCCCATACACATGAAAGGATAAGGAAAATAAAGATAGAAGATTATCACTAAATTCACAATACATCACTTTCACACTTAAAAAAATATTCATGAACTCAAAATAAGACTTATATAGATTATTCTAAGGTTAAATACAATGTCATTATAGTAGGGCTTTGCCATACATGGTATGGTATTAGCTTACAAGAGCCAAAATGGCTGCTACTTATAGAATTTGAGAGAGAGGAGAAGAGAATGAAGTTAAAGAGTCATTAGGACATGTGTCATACTAAGAAAAAGATTTAAACATGTAGGATAATGAATTTTGAGATAGACCATGTACTTTTTTATAGGACAAATGGCCCTCAAATGCATGAAACCCCTAAAATATGGTGTAGGACTCCTCATTGTTTGCTTAGAAAATTGTCTTCATCATTTATCCATTTTGTAACATCCCAAAAATAACTAGGGATAGAAGTGATAATTGAACTTAGGGGGATGGTTTTATACATGATTCAACATTCATTGGTTGCATCCCTAATCATTAGGATTCTTCTGCACTTGAGCTATCATTGTTTGTAGTCTAGATAACTCCTCTTTCACTCACCCATCATAGTTGGACTCAAATTTGACTTTATTTTTCCATTAAAATCTATAAAAATGAGTGAATAACACATGTTAAGACCTCCCATATCTTGATATTCATCAAGTATATCTTAAAAGGCCTCCCACTTAGCATTTTCACTCTCTAATTAGCTTGTTCACTATGGCAGTTTTGACTGGTTGAAGTGGGAATAATTTTAGAAGCACTTAAGAGAATTTATACTAAAATAAATGGACATGATGGATTATCTCAAGTTCCAACCTTTCACCCATTATGAATTTCATCCATTGAATCTTCCTAGAACCTAAAAAACACCAAAAATAGTCAAAGAAAGCCAATTTAATCCCTATTGATACAAGTAGGTTAGCACTCAATTTAATAGGGAGGAGCCCTGGACAGTCCTCTAAAACCTTAAATTATCTCCCCATCCATTATGTGCCATATAGATGAATCTCTTGTTTCATCTTCCCAATCAGGTCTTTGGCAAGGGTTTTTGAGGGTTTATAGTACTTTTCACCCTTAGACTTTGTTCATAAAGGTCTGACATTGGATTTGCAAACCAATTACATAAACACATTGCTAAATACCTTATTTATCATCCCAAAACTCCTCATATCCCCATGCAAAGTGTCCAAGTAGGTGCAAGCATTCACATATACCTATTTGAGCTCTTCTCTTCAATCCCTACATGCCTAATGAGGTTTGAGGCAAGAAATGGATTTCTTGTGATATCCTTTGCATAGTAACAAATTGGAAACACATTATACATCCATACAAACATTTTACAATGAGTTATAATACCCATCTAATGCTAGAAGTGATATTGACCCCCTACTTGGGATTTAGTCCTAAACTAGACCTAATAGACTTGTCTACATCCTTGAAGGTCTAGACCATTCTGGCCTGTTTTAGTCACTTGTGAATGGTTTATCATGTTGGTCTAGATGTGACATAAATTTACACACCTATTTTAAATGTCTCATAAACACCTAGCTCATCTTGTTATCCCCTTTCTTCAAAGCCTGTCGGTTTGCATCATGAGGAGAGTACCCTTTATCTGAGATAAAATAGAGAGTACTTCCCCTATTGTCCCAGAGAAAAGGATGATATGAGAAGTTATATCGGGTTTTGGGGACTATATTCACCAATTCACAAGGTTATACCACACCTTTAGCACTATTATATGTTCAAAATCTCAAGACAGACATGTGAGGAATGTCACTGTGCACAGGGTCATGATTGAAGACTGTGTGTTGCTTTGAAAGAAACCTTTTCTTTCACTATTTGAATGTTATGGGGGTCTCTTGACACTATTAAAATAATGATGAAGGTATTCCAAACTTTTTTACTTCTCCATCCTTGCCAAACACCTCCACATACACCTTGCTTTTGACTGAGTGCAAATGTTGACTGTGTTTTCTGTTTGAGGGAGACACCTCTAGGTGTTAGTGCATGATTGAACCTTGAAAACCATGTACAAATATCTCCTTAGAGTTTCCAAATTCATTTTTTATCCATTTATATCTATCCACCTCATGTTCGATCCATGCCAACAAAAAGAGCACCATTTCTTAGCTCATTGTTGTAGACACTTAAAACTGGCCATCGATAACCTCCAACCAGGCTTTTGACCAATTTCCACCAAAATGCAAAATTTGACTTTAAAACATTAAAAAATATGAAATAAGTTGAAATTGATATATTCAAGTGCCAATTTTGCCCAGGGTATCACTAAATGGGATAATGCAATTTATGGGCCAATTAACTTTGATTAGATCATTTCGAGTCAAAATGCAAATTTTTCAGTTAGGTGCTCTGGATTACTCTTTTCTATGAAATTTCTTGTATAGAACATGTGCATTTGTTATTTTGTGTTGAAAACATAGTAAATGGTATTGGAGTTGTTTCCAAGGTCTGAATAACGTGAATACAACGGTCAAGTGATCACACGAGACGAAGCTGGTGCAAACCACAAAGAAGCTAAAGCAAAGTGAAAACACTGAAAGAGATAATTTGCAAAAGACAAATAGGAAAAAAACCCAATATTCGATTAACTTAAGATGGACAAAGTAAAGAATACATATAGGAGAGCATGTAAGTAACTCCTCCACAAAAAGTGGTCAAAGCACCCCAAGAATAGACTGTAACTCCTCCATGAAAGGTGGTGACAAGGTGCTAAGAATAGAGAAGTAACTCCCATACCCAGAATAACCAGTCAAAGGAGTTACTTATGACACCTATGACACATCTATGACACACATCTCCACATAATCTAGCCTATCTCATGAATGTAGGAAAACTCCATGTATGCACAAATATATAATATTCCCTTATTAAATAATAGGAAAAAATAAAACCCTACACTAATACCCCCCATAAGTGCAACTTAGGTGGGCAGTGTCGAAATATAAAATGGGTCCCGGCAACTAGGCCTGATGAGGTACCCATGTACAAATGCAATCTACCATAAGATAGAGAAAAGGAGAAAACTCGTAGGAAAAAACCTCCCCCCCAAAAAAGAGACAAAAAAAATGAAGAGGCTAGTGGCCCCCCCCCGAAGATGATGCTGCTACAGATGTGGACCACACCCCAAGAAGAGCTTGTAGATGAATGAACTTGCTCTTGGTGAAAGGTTTGGTGAAGATGTCTGCAACCTGCTCTGAAGACTAGAAAAATATCAAGTCAATGACCTGACTATGAATAAGCTCCTGAATGAAATGTATGTGAATCTCTATGTGCTTGGTTCGCTAGTGCTGAACCGGATTCTTGCAAATCTAAATGGTACTCTGGTTGTCACAATAAATGATGGTGGGTTGCCTGATACGAATGCCAAACTCAAAAAGTATCCCCTGAAGAAAAATAGCCTCAGTAGCTACATTAACAGCTCCCCTATACTCTGTCTTTGTGGATGATATAGCAATAGCATTTTGCTTCTTGTTAGACCAACCGATAAGACCAAAACATAGAGAGAAACTGTAACCAGAAGTGGACTTGTGAGTCTATGAATCACCAGCTCAATCTGAATCTGTATACCCAATCAAGTTAGCCTCTATGCCAAATCTGTAATAAATCCCATATCTATGTGAACCATGTATGTAATGCAAGATCCTCTTAGCTGCTTTCCAATGCAGCTCATGAGGTTCTTGCATAAATTTGGAGACAAGTCCCACTGCATATGATATGTCAGTCCTGGTATGAGTCAAGTAGATGAGACTACCAATAAGTTGTTGATACTGAGTAGCATCAACTAATGGTGAAGAATAGTCAACCTCAAGCTTGACTCTTAATAGAAAGGGAGTCAGAGATGGCTTGCAATCAGCCATGTGAAATCGAGACAATAAATCAAGAGCATACTTAGGTTGTGTAAGAGAATCCCTTAATCTGACTATGAGATCTCGATGCCAAGGAAGTATTACAACAAATCCAAGTCTGTCATGTCAAATCTATCCTAAAAAGATGCCTTCACCGCTGCAATAGCTGATGAATAACTCTCGGTGATCAAAAGGTCATCAACATATAGAACCAAAATCAGGAGCGAATCATCTTATTGTAAGAAGTAGACATTGGGGTCAGAATGGCAACTAGTGAAACCCGCTGTGAGAAGGAAGGAATCCATCTTGGCATACCAAGCTTGAGGGGCCTGTTTGAGGCCATAGATAGATTTTCTAAGTCTGCATACTAAGGAAGAATCTTGAACAAATCTTGGCGACTGATCCATGTAGATCTCCTCATCTAGGTCTCCATGAAGAAAGGCACTCTTCACATCCATTTGGTGCACATCCCAACCATGTGTTACGACAATAGCCAAGGTGAGTCAGATAGAAGTCATCTTTGCAACAAATGCAAAGGTTTCTGAGTAGTCAATACCTACCACCTGTGAGAAACCCTTGGCAACCAATCTCGCCTTATACTTATCAACCAACCCATCTGCTGCAAACTTGGTCTGATATATCCACCTACATCGAACCATCTTCCTTCTCTTAGGAAGTGAAGTCAAGTCCCAAGTGTGAATTTTGATTAAGGAAGAATATTCTTCCTCCATAGCATTATCCCACTCAGGACCCCCGATGCCTCATGAAAAGTCTATGGATCCAAAATTGAAGCAAAGAAGGCATGTGGATCTCTCTGATAATCCCCCTAGTATGTCTGTCATCTGCAAGATCTCCTGCCCAAGTGCCAGCACTCTCAAGTGTCTGTCTGGCCCAAAGTGGCCTGAAAGTGGGCGAGTTAGGTGCTAACTCCTCATCCTCTGACTGACTAAAGGTGGATGACTCTGCATCACTGTCCTCGCTGTCTGAACTCAAAGAAGAAGAAGAAGATGTTTCTAGCTCAAGAATCTGCTATGGTTGATCTGAATCTGAGGAATCATCATGAAGAAGTAGATCTGATGAGGGAGAAGAAGTGCCAAGTGTTGAGTCTCTAGGACTCTCCTGAAAGTGGACACTTCTCTCAATGAACAACTCATGAGTGGTTAGATCTATAAGGTGATACCCCTTAACACCATCTAGATATCCTACAAAGATGCAAGGCTTGGACTGGCATTTCATAGCTTTGCATTTCTTCTTTGATATGCAGGCCATGGCTGGAGATTCGAAAATCCTAAGGTCCTCAACATCAGGTTTCTTTTTATGCCAAGCTTCAAAGGGTGTTATCCCTTTTAAAGCTTTGTGAGGAACCCTATTTTGAATGTAGCAAGCACAATTGATGGCTTTGGCCCAGTACTATGGTGCTAAGGATTTGGAGTGAATCATATAGCTACCCATCTCTTTCAAGAACCTATTTTTGCATTCTGCAACCTCATTTTGTGAAGGACTGTAAGTGACTGTGCGCTGCAAATCAATACCCTTTGTGGTGCAAAACTGCTCAAACCTGTTGCTGACATACTCCCCTCCATTTTCAGTTCAAATAACCTTGATGGATTTCTCACTCTGTTTCTCAACAAGAGCCTTGAAGTCTAGAAAATTTTCAAACACTTCAGACTTTTGTTTGAGAAAATATATCCAAGTGTACCTAGAGAAATCATCAATGAAAGTGAGGATGTATTTGGCCCTTGTGAAAGATGGTTTGGGAAAAGGTCCCAATACATCACTGTGGACTAACTCCAAAGGTTGTGAAGCCCTCCCAGCTTTGCCTTTGTCAAATTTTGCTTTGGGATGCTTCCTAAGGGAGCACCCCTCACAAAGTCCTTTTGAGAATTGGACACGAGGCAAGCCAATGACCATGTCATGTTTGCAAAGTTGCTCAAGGTAGCGGTAGTTAAGGTGGCCAAACCGCTCTTGCCATAATTTGCTAACTCCATCTGAATGAGTCAACAATGTTGTTGGATAAGATTCTGGTGCAAAATGTGAGGTGTATAACCTTGCTTGGTGATCTTCCCTACCCACTGCCACTGTAGTATCACTATGCAACTCCTTGATAGCCATTAAATTTGGTGAAAACTCAACTCTCATGTCCCGACCAATGTGAGTGATTTGGTACACTGATAGGAGATTGGTTGAAAGAGAAGGAACACTTAGAACATTATTGAATGTTTCTCCTTCCATTTCAACTGACCCTCTCCTTGTAATAAAAATTTATGTGTCATCACCCAAACTAATTAAAGTCATGCGACAAGGCTCTAAAGATGAAAACTCAACTAAGGAAGAGCCCATGTGGTGAGAAGCACTCGATTTAATGACCCATGAAGATGTAGAAGCTATTGTAGCTACAAGAGCCTTGCCCTTTTCTTTCTCCTTACCCTTGCCTTTTGCCTTAGTAGAATTTTGGATAGATGAATTCTGCTTGATTGACTCAGGAACACCTATGTTGTGCTTCTCTAGAAGATGAGTTAGGTGATCTATTTGTTTCTTCATGCATTTATGTTCATCATGCCCTATCTTATTACAATAGGCACACTTAACCTTCTCCTTCTTAAGTTTAGCATTGGAGGAGGAAGACTCAGTGTTGTTTTTGGCAGGGTTATTGTTTTCTTTCTTCTTTTCCTGGTCCTTATTTTTTTTCTTCTCCTTTGTTGAAGTCTTATCCTTACCATTTCCAGCTATCAAAGCTTGGGGTTGAGTAGACTTCATTGTGCCCATTTGAATTAGCTTATGTTGCTCCCTAGTCAAGTCGGCAATGAATGAATCCAAAGAAGGCATTTTTCATGTAGTGTCAAGGGCACTTTTTGTGGCATGGAAAGTGGAGACAAAGATTGAATAGCTTGGACCTAACTTTCTGAGAATAGAAAGGATGAGTTGATCATATTTCTTCTCTATCTTGCATTATTTCAATTTCAATCTAAGGGCCTTAAACTTAGTGAAGAAGTCCTATAGGGTGTCAAAGTTGCTAGGACTGAGACTTATGAATTCATTTTCGAGCTCATGACCTCTCATCTCATCAAGCTTCCCAAATAAAGTTTCTAAGGTGTCCCATATGTCTTTGGGAGTCTTGGAGTTTTATAAATGGAAGAAAATTTTTGGAGACATGGAAAAGTTCAGTAATCCATAGGCTTTATCACTACGGTTGTACCACTTGACCTTTTCAGCATCAGTGCTGGTTTCTACTTCAGTATCTATGGTGATCCTATACAACCCTTTGCTTCTAAGAATGATTGACATTTTAACCTTCCATTCATGATGTTTGAAGGGTGTTAGGAGTTTAAGTTGAAAATAATCTATTTTAAGCTGAATTTAGGTGAAGTTGTGTTGATTGAAAGTTGTGAAATTATGTAGAAAGGAGAATGAAAGCAAAGATTGTAAGTGTTGAAAAGCAATCACACCCCCCTCAAAATGTTGATCACCCCCAAAATATATAAGTGCACGGTCAAAATACGTCGAGCTCAGTCGAGAATACGTCTTAGAGCAATCAGTGCAAGAATTTAAGCAAACAAGACGTCAGACTCAGTAAAAAATGCGTCCCGAGAGACCCAAATTTTTGGCACTTTATAAAGTAGTGAATTTTTGACAATTATCTAGACTAAGTTGTAGAAAATTGAAAAAAAAACACTTTTTCAAAAGACGGCACTTGAATCTGAGCTACCGTTTGCAAGATTTTTAAGTTTTAATTTCTCGTAAACTAGTAATTTTGCAAAAAAAGCACTAAAATATTTTTAAAATGTCTATTTTGAGAGAGAAAGTGGCCTTCCAACCACTCGTTAGACTCGGCACAGAGTGAAGAATGAAGTGGTTTAGTCTTTTGAGGGGGATTTAGCACCCTGCCAATCCAGGGCTCAACTTCGTCTTCGTCAAGCGAAGATACAAGTTTTTAAAAAACTTTAAATTGCCTTCAATGCTATTTTCTCAAAAATAACTTAATTCATAAAATCATAAAATCTGATCTTAGAATATAAAGATAATTCAAATGAGAAATAAATAGCATAAAGTCAAATTGCATTGGATTTGAAGTGGGCCCACCAAAGAGAAGCGCAAAAAATGAAGTGCCCAAACCCTAACTTCTTTTGCTGGCAGTTTTTCTGATATTGGGCACTGCCAAAGGAGAAATGTAGGGCTAAGATGAATCAAAACGTTTGCTGGGAGGTTGAGGAAGGTTGTGATCAGCTACCAGAGACTTGCAGATTGAGAACACACAGGGTTTTAATGACCCCCGATACAAAAACGTCGATGAAGGGACATTTTTTCAGTCAGAGCCTTAAAAAATGCCTCCCACAGATCTGAGGCTGCATGTAGAGGCCAAAAAAACTCTTTCCAAAGGTTTGCAACTGGTCAAAGTGCCTTTTTACTCCATTTCAGCGCTGAAACAGAAATTATGGGGCGCCAACTTCCACCAGAGAGCAAAAAACATGATATGATTTTTCTATTGGTTTGTAGGATGTTGGAAGAGCCGTGGAGATCCTTCACACAGTTGAGAAACTCTGAAAATGAGCCGTTGAAACCTCCTTGGTAACCAACAAATAGATTTGTCTTGACAAATAACGAGAACCACAACCAAACCAACAAAAAAAATACCACAAAGGCAGTCCACAAGAAAGATAAATGCAACACAAAAAATGATATTGAAAGGCTTTTTCAGATCAGATCTGGAAATAAGAAAAAGAACATAAAGAGAACTCCACTCCTGACGTTTTCAAAATAAACTAATAGCATAACTAGACACGATTACCGGGGTGGCTCTGATACCATATCGGAGTTGTTGCCAGGGTCCGAATAACGCGAATGCAATGGTTAAGTGATCACATGAGACGAAGTTGGTGCACACCACAAAGAAGCTAAAGCAAAGTGAAAACACTGAAAGAGATAATTTGCAAAAGACAAATAGGAGCAAAACCCAATATTCGATTAACTTAAGATGGCCAAAGTGAAGAATATATATAGGAGAGCACGTAAGTAACTCCTCCACAAAAGGTGGTCAAAGCACCCCAAGAATACACTGTAACTCCTCCATGAAAGGTGGCGACAAGGTGCTAAGAATAGAGAAGTAACTCTCATACTCGGAATAGCCACTCAAAGGAGTTACTTATGACACATCTATGACACACATCTCCACATAAGCTAGCCTATCCCATGAATGTAGGAAAACTCCATATATGCACAAATATATAATATTCTCTAATTAAATATAGAGAAAAATAAAAACCTACACTAACAAAGGGGATAACGGATCCAATGTATCTGACATCACATTCTAATTTCAATCCAGTCAAATGTTGGACCAATAACAAGGCATTCTGATCTATTTGAGTAATTTATGCAAAAAGTGCTTAATCATGCTTAAGAGCTAATTAAACCAAATTAGAGTTAATTAATAATTCTATGAAAACTTGTTGAATACATATTTTTATAATGAATATTTAATATCTAAATTATCAAGTGACATCATTTCTTGGGAAGACATCCCTAGGCCATAAATGCATAAAATAACAAGATTAACCCCTCTCATGCCTCATAAATGCCTCCCATACCTCTTAAATTCCCTTCTATTCCAAATATTGATGAACCTATTTATGAAATTTTAATTACATAATTAGATTAATCCTTAGTCACACATCTCAATCTTTAGATGGATGGTTTAAGTTTATTCTAGCCATTTGCAAAAATCTATAAATAGGAGGCCTTGCCACATGAATTTTAAGCTTAACTTGTGCAAAGTTACTATGCCAAATTGATTCCAAAAATATCTCACATGCCAAAATTATGATGCCAAAATATTGAATCCAAAGCCAAGGAAGGTGCCAAGGAAAGATGGAGGTAGTCAACCTTCCATTGATGTAGGCTTCATGAGCACAAATCGAGCAAGCCACTACAGCAAAGCATTTGAAGCATCCAAGGAAGACGAAGGATTCTTGTTTTTTCTTACTTTTTTGTGATTTTTATTTTTATTTTTATTAAGCTCACGCTAGTAACTAGGTATGAAGGTGTTAGTTTAGTGTGTTTTTGATTTGATTTATCCACTAACACAATACTAGTATCCCCTTCATCGTCAAATTCCTAGTTCATATAATGGCATCCCTGGTGGGAATGAAACCCATAAATTTACTCATAAAGCCTCTACAAGCAACCTAGTAACTATTTCCATGTAGGATCTTGGAGTATGAAAGAAAAAATTTGGGCAAAAAAGTCTATTTTTATAAACCACTGTTTTGTTCTCAGGACGGCCCAACTTGGCTTTGGTTCATCCCAACTCAGCTCTGGTTCATCCCAACTTGGGTCTGGTTCATCTCAACTCGACTTTGGTTCATCCCAACTCAGCTCTGGTTCAGCCCAAATCAACTTTGGTTCATCTCAACTCAACTCTGGTTTAGCCCAACTCAGCTTCGGTTCATCCCAACTCGACTATGGTTCATCCCAACTTGACTCTAGTTCATCCCAACTCAAAATTATGTCAAATTCGACATCAACAACATTACGTGTGACTAAGAGTCTTGATCTTCATTTGTTTCCCATCCATTATATATTCCATTATCACCGACCCATTTGTTACCCACTTATATCATTTATCACTGACAACACTTTCCTTTGTCGAGGTTATAAGGATATCTTATCTCGATGTTTGAAGGAAGCAGAATCAATTACCAATGAGGATCACAATAGCATTATTCAGGTCCAAATCGGCAGCAAGGTCTTAACAGAGCAATTGTTTTGAAAGGGTATTGGATGGAAACTTATATAATTGATCATTTATGTTGTCTCACATAAGTACTAAGACGTGCATCTCATTCTCATCAAGAGCAACAAAACCATTTTTCACTTTTCCAATTACCCATTAAACATTAGCCTTGCCTCGTCTCTTGGGGGCAACCCTATAGACCCTTTTTAGGCATTATTATATCATTTTAATCCATGAACCATGAGATTTGGACTACATTGACTTGAGGTCCTTCGGGACTATGTAGGCAACGCTCAATTTCTATTCAAGTCAGCGCAATCACCCCTTTTCCATGCTCTCACCATTTTGTGAGCAACATAAGCCAACGCTCTCATCATTTTGTGAGCAATATAAAATAATCATCACTTAGGGATAACTTTGTTGTATCTATAACCAGTTTTGTTATGATCATTTAATTATACCATTTTTATTATACCATTTCTTTACTATTAACCAAAGCTTGATTTTAGTCATCTTACCAATCCCATTTTTTATCTTGGTTCCTTTGGTTCATCCTGCACTTTCTATGGGGGAATTCTAATCTAGTTTCAATAGTTTTTGAATGTCATGATGAATGATAGTCTATGGAATTAGTGTCACATTTGATCTGACAAGTTATCTTTTGTTTATTATCTTATTTAGTATCATTGATTATAATCACCTATTGGCAAATCAGTATTTTTTTGGTACCCCTGATTATAATCACCTTTGGGCAAATCAGTATTATGACATTGTTTCCTAATTATAACTACCTATGGGAAAATTAGGTACAATGTCTTTTTATCATGCATTGTCACATCATCTGGTCATTAATATTATCATTTGTCTTGTTGTTCACCTTTGTTCACAAACTTGTTGTGACCTAGTCAGTTGTTCATCACCTTTTGTGTGGGTAGAATTACTATGACTTGGGATTATTTTGGAGTTATATAGGTTGTGCTCGATTCATGTCGACGTCAACTCAATCCCTCTTATCATACGTTCTCACCGTATTGTGAGAATTTTAAGTTAGCACGCTCTTATTGTTCCATGAGTTGGACCGTTTTGTATCTCTTAATCCTCAATCAAGGTGAGATACTTATAAAATTCTCAAAACATTCGTAAAACATTAGAAAACTCAAAAACATTTTGTGTGTATTTATTTGATTGTTGTTTGTTGTTTGTTGTTTGGTCTTTTGTTTTCCTGTTTGGTCTTGATTCTTTGTTTTATTTTCTAAGTACATCTTGATGGTCCACATAGATATTGATTATTTATATCTTGATCTCATGTTCTTAAGATGTCTTGTTTTCTTTTTCTTTATCTTTACTTTTTTATTTAAATGTAAATAGATGTAACTCTAGTTTTGGTCATTGTTTTACCATTATCTTTAGTTATAAGTATTCACATTTGAATCGGCTCAGCGCAATTAAAATTTTATGTCATTCTAAGCTATTCATACTGTTGGTTGAATATTTTGTCGATCAACGTATTGATAAACAAAATAGGTCTGATCAGCCAAAGTAGGAAGATTAGTCATCTAAATGTGTAGGTTTACCACATCATAAGGACACTGATCTCTCCTCTCATCAAGCGGAGGTTCCCTGTAGGTATGCCATATATATATGTTAACAGAAAATAATACTCAAGGGTAGGACAAACCATCCATCTCTCTTTCTTCAGAGATGATGCATGCAGATCAAAGGAGAAACTCAAGGAAAATGACAAAAAGCACTCATCTTCTTTCAAAAGTACTATTCAACAAGCCACAAGAATACTCCAGGGAGTAACAGCAAAATGTAACAAAAGATGTAATAACCAGCAAATTGAGATGCAGCACAAAGTCTCCACTTGAATTGCTCAAGAGTAAGATACGAAGGACAATGAGGGCACAAAGTCGTCCCAAGGTCCTTTACACAAAATTGAAAATAAAACACACTGAAAGGCAATTATGGGGGCACAAAGTCTCTCCGTAGTTAACTCTTCAGGACACCTTCTTGACTGCTATCACTAATCTTGCTTGTTGAATTAAAGGAACAAAGAATATATCAAGGAAAAAGACAAGAACAGTTTCTTCAACAACAAAGATATTACAGCACAAAGTCTAAAAAATCACTTGCTTTCTTATTCCAATAACAAAATATGATCAACAAATTGAGCTCAAAGTCTCAGAAGGGCCTTTCAATTTGGGCAGAGTTTCGTTTTGATTGTCAAAAAAGAGATTTTTTATAATAACAAGAGAGTCCCTTATATAGCCTCTTCAAGAAGAAATCAGGAACAATAACACATCATGTTGCATTGAAATCTATTAAGAAGACAGGATGTAACTTAGGGGCATTTACCCATTTGATTTTATCAATGCAAAGAAACAAGTCATGCTATTGAAAGTTTGCAACTTTCAATGTCCACCTGGTGATTTGATCCTATCTTCGTCGTTCTTTCTTTTTTGGTTAATTGAATCAGGTCATAGATTCAATTTGTTGTTTTGTTCCTTCTTCGCTTTCTGCTGGCCTTGGCCTTAAAGCATGTGAATGCATTCAGGTCTATAGATTCAAAGGATCAATGGTTAATTTGTTGTCTTGAATTTGACGTCTTCAGGGGCGTCACCCCTTGGTCCTTTAGCTTTTCTGTTTGGTACTTTCCCAGATTGAACTTGCCCTTTCGGGCTTTAATAAATGACCCGCTTTGGGTCTAGAAGAGCCCCCTACAAGGGTATCTACCCTTCAGGCGGTCTTTGAATGGCCTTCAGGCTTCTTCGGGTGACCCTTCAGCTTCGAGGAAGTATTCTTCAAATTGGCAGCTGAGAGTCCCCCGCAAGGGCACCTGCCCTTCGGGGTCCTTAAGTGGCCTTTCGCAAATTCTCGCAGACAATTCCCATGGGTATTTTCCCCGGGCTTTTACCCGGGCAAATTCCCGCGGACAAAAAGTCCACAAAAATTGTTCCATTTGCCATATACATGAATTCTTTCAGGATTTACTCCTGCGACTTCTCAAAAAAAATTCAAACTTTTTGTTCAAAGGAATTCCTTCGGACAAAAAGTCTGAAGGAATTGTGCCTTAGACTTGCCTTAGTCTTTTTGAAAACGACCCTTCCGAAGGGTATTTTCATTGACCAAGTGCCCTCTGCAAGGGCACTTGTCCTTCAGAAGGCTCTTTAAAATTTTACATTGGATTGTTCCTTTGAAACAAGTTGTTGAACTACTCTGTTGAACCAAGGCGTTGAACCTCTTCATTGAACCAAGGCTTTGAACCTCTTCGTTGAACCAAGGCTTTGAACCAAAATGGTTCAAGATGATGGTTCATTTGATTGAAATGAAGTGATGAACTAACCGTTGAACCAAAAGAAGATGAACCAACCGTTGAACCAAGTTTTGGTTCAACTGTTCAATAAAGCCTTCAACCGACTTACGAACCATATGACGTTGAACCAACCGTTGAACCAAATGCATTGAACCTACTGCTGATGCTTGTCGATGGAGATTTTTGTTTGAACCAAGGCATTGAACTAATCTTGAAAATGACCAAGTGTTAGAAACTGATTCTTTTGATTGAACCCACCTGCAAAAGCCGTGAAGCCCGTTGAACTTGTAGAAATAAACCTGCTTGCAGAGTTCATAGAAATCAAGTCTGTAGAAATCAACCTATAAAGCCCATTGAAATTGGTCTACAAAGTCCATAGATTTTTTCTTCTTGCTAATTCCGTAGATTTTCTCTTCCTATAGAGTCCGTAGATTTTCTCTTTTTGCAGAGTTCGTAGATTCAACCCTGCAGCATCAATAGATTTAAGCTTGCAGAGTTCGTAGATTCAAGCCTGCAGAGTCCGTAGATTTCTGAGAAGCTTGAAAAATGAGGAATTTGATTGCCCAAGACAAATTTTGAAAAGAGAAGAGACAATTTTGGTCTGTAGGACCAAAATAGTTCGAATGTTGTCCCAAAAATGAGTGATATTTTTGGGGGACAATAGTTAGCTCCAGTTGGGGAACTTCTATCAATTGCAAAAAGAATTGAAGGGAGTAGAATCTAGAATCTCTAGTGTCTTCATGTGTACCATTGGGTTACGGATTCATGTTACCCAGAAATGAAAGGCATCAAAAAAGGAAACAAACAAAACAAAATAAAATTAAAAACTATACAAATATACATATATACAAATGCAATGCTCTGACACTTCAAAGGTTGAAGTGTTTCAGATGTTGCCCATTGTGAGGTAGAGAAAAGGGTGTGCCATCTTGATATTTTAGTAAAAAGCTATTTTCACCAATGTGCTGATGAATTATAAATGGGCCTCTCCAAAGGGAGTCAATCTTTCCATGCATCCCCTTTGGTTCTCTCCTTTTATCCCACATCAGGACTTGATCCCCAATCTGGAAATCATGATTTTTAGCCTTCTGATCAAAGAGTTTCTTTACCAGATTTTGATGAGCAGCAATCTTGTCCACCACCATAGTTCTATGTTCCTCCAGCTCAATCAGGCACATGATTCTTTTATCAAGAGAGCTTTCATATGTCTGATCTTCAATTGCTTTTGCCAATTTCAAGGCTAGCAATTCTAAGGTGATTGGTATCTCAGCATTGATACCATAAAGAAGTTGAAAAAGAGACATACCAATTGCCCTCTTTGGTGTGATTTTGTCTATCCACATATTATCAACTAATGCTTTATGCCATGTTTTTTTATTGTCATCTTCTAGCTTCTTAATGATATTTACCAGGGTCTTATTGCTAGATTCAACTTATCCATTCCCTTGTGAAAAATAATCAGAAGAGTGAGAGAGTGTAATTCCATAATGGAAACAAAATTGTGTAATCTCTTGAGAGGTGAAACAAGCTACATTATCAGTAACAATTTTGATTGGAACTCCAAACCTGAAAATGATATTCTCTTTGAGGAAGTTACATACAACTTATGAAGTAGCATGCTTAGTTGGGATTGCTTCTACCCACTTAGTGAAATAGTCAGTTGCTGTAAGGACATAATCATGTCTAGCATTTGAAGATAGGTTTATAATCTCAATAAAATCAAGTCCCTATTGTTGGAAAGGTTCTTCTATGATCACTGGCTTGAGAGGCATAGCAGCTAACTTGGGTCTTCCAACAAATTGCTGACAGAGTTCACAGTTTCTCACCCACTTATGTGCATCTTGGAAAAAAATTGGCCAGTAATACCTAGCTCACAGAATCTTGTGAGCATTCACAGGAGCAAAAAAATGTCTTCCATGGGCCAGATTGTGAAAAAATTTCAAAAGCTGGCTTTGTTCCTATTTGTCTACACAGCGAAGGAATACTCCATCTATGCTTCTCTTGTACAAGCCATTGTCCCAAAAGACAAAATTGGTAGCTTTCAAATTAATAGTCCTCCTTTCTTTGTAAGACAACTGAGTAAGACGTTCACCATAAGTAAGGAAATGAGCGATACTTAAATACCACTCATTGGTAGTGGAGACAAAAATGACTGTTGGTGTCTTTTCCACTTTATTTTCTTCACGTTGTGTGTCTTTTGACGTATTATCTACAATTGACTGGCATAGGCCTTTACCCCTAACCAGCTTTGTTTTCTTGATGTCTAGATCAAACTCTTGGATCTTTGCAATCCAATTACCTCTTTTTGTGCCAAACTCCTGCTGAGTTAATATAGACTTGACTGTAGTGTCAAGCACTAGGGCAGTAGTATGTGAATTCAGAATATAGAAGCAGAAATGTTTGACTACTTTCACCAAGGCATAAGCATGCTTCTCTATATTTGAATATTTCATCTCATGGGTTTTGAGATGGCAACTCATGAAAGAGATAAGAGATTCTATACCTTCTTTGTCCTGTTGAACAAGAATTGCTGAAAGAGTGTGTTCAGACGCATAGTTGTATATGATGAAATCTTTGTTGTAATCTGGGCAAACCAAGGTAAGGGCGTGAGCAATCGCAATTTTGATATCCTAAAATGCTGCCTTACCTTATTTAGTCCAACTGAAGATAGTTTCTCTTTCATCATGTTCACAATGTGTCTAGTTTTCTCAGCAAATTTGGGGATGAACCTCCGTAAGAAATTCACCTTTCTGAAGAAAGAATGAACAACATTTTTACTTGTAGGCAAATTAAGCTCCTGAATAGACTTGACTCTGTCTAAGTCAATCTTTATGCCTTCTTTTGACACAATGTGTCCAATGAGTTTCCCCTCTGTTACTCCAAAAATAGACTTTTAAAGATTTAAGGAAATACCATTCTAGCGGCAGTGCTCCAGCACTTGTTGTAAGTGGCGTACATGATCAGATCGACACTTTGAAAAGACAGTCAAGTCATCAAGGTATACCACTATAAATTTATAAATTTCATATTTGAAAGCCAAATCTATTGCTCTCTAAAAGGTAGCACCAGCATTTATCAAGCCAAAAGGCATTCTTCTATATGCAAATGTACCCCAAGGTGTGGTGAATGCAGTCTTGTGTTGGTCTACTTTACCAACTTCAACTTAATTATATCCTGAGAAGCCATCCAACATTGATAACATCTCTGAACTTGTCACTATTTGAAGCACTTGATCCATAATTGGCAAAAGATAATTATCCTTCAAAGATGCTTCATTCAGATTCTTCAAATCTACACAAATGCAAATTTTGCCATTCTTCTTCCATAAAAGCACTATGTTTGCAATCCATGTAGAATGATGGATTGGGAAGATGATTCTAGCATTTAACATTTTTTGTATCTCAGACAGAATAGTACCTAATATTTTTGGATTATACTGTCTAGATTTTTGCTTGTAGGGCATTGAGTCACCCTTGAGAGGAATGTCATGGCAGATTTCATATAGTCTGAGAGACTTCAAGTCTTCGTAAAAATATGCTAAGACATCCATGTATTGACAAAGTAAAGAGGTAAACTTGAATCTTTCTTTAGGGGTGCAACACTTATCAATATTGACCATCTTGAGATTTTCTTCAGTAGTCAGATTCACTTGATCGAATCCATGAGACAAACTCAAGTCTGTTTTCTGTTGGTTGATGAATCTATCATGCTTGTCAAACAGCTTCTCAAGAGAAACCAAGCCTTTGAGAATTTTGTTTCCTTTCAGCTGTAAATTTTTTTTATTTATATCTAAATTGGATTCAGAGGCTGATTTATTCTTCTGAGATTCACTGCCTTCAAAATGTAGTTGTTCAAAATTGTCTTTTCATTCCAGAAAAGCAATGATTTGATGATCATCATTGAATACTTGCCAATGATCAGCATTATCAGGAACACTTGGTCTATAGATCAACTCAATAATATATCTATCTTCTTCAAAATTTGAGTGAGGAACTAAGAGAGTTTTTAAAATAGCAAGTGCATCAGCGCTGTCATTAGACTCTCTGGGTATAGCAGAAATGTCGAAAGCATCAAAGCTTTCAATTTGGTCCCAAACCAAGTTACGGTAGTGGCATAATCTTTCATTTTTGGTTTGATATAAGTTCTTCACTTGACAAACCACTAATTCAGCATCCCCTTTGGCATAAAAAAACTTGATGCCTTTTTCTTGAGCAACCTTCATTTCAAGCAACAGAAATTCGTATTCAGTTGTATTGTTAGTGTTGCTAAATTGTAATTTTTAAGATGAAGGGAACATATCTCCTTGAGGAGATATCAAAACAATCTCAGCTCCTGAACCGGTAGAGGAACAACTACCATCAAATTCCAAAGTTCATATCTCATCTGATACTGATTTTTCTTTAGACTTTTCTTCATCAGAGATGGAGGATCCTTCTTGGTCTGTATTGCAGCCTACTAGTTTTTCTATTGTTCTTGTTGAAATAATTTCTGAGTTGACACTTTCAAGAATTATATCAGGTGTTTTATGCACTTCATCTGTAGATAGAAAATAGTTACCCATACCTGCAGATTCAAAAAGAATTTGAGCTTCAGGGGCTGATGTCTGGGTGACCACATATTTTGCTTCCTTTTCAAGGAGTAATCTCTTCATCACGCCTTGGACATGGATCCTTGTCTCAGACAGATCCATGCTTAGTTCTCCTCCCATGTCCTTACAAAAATTTCATCTAAGCAAAATTCCATATGATGTTGGGAAGTCAGCCATCAAGACAGTCATCTTGATTCTCTTGTCTAAAAAAGCTACAAATGCAAATTGGGCATCTTTGATTTGCCCCAGCAATGGTACTTGCTTATTCTCCATGGAGAAACATCTCCCAAATGTCTTAGTCAGTGTGAGACTAAGAGACTCAGCTACTTTAGCAAGCATGACATTATCAGATGCACTTGAGTCTATAATACAGTTACTCAGCTTGTGGCCATTAATTAACAAAAAAACATAGAAAAGTTCTATTTTTCTAGGAACAACTGGGGGAGTAATGACCAGATTATTTGGAATATGTGTGTTTTTTGAAAAATCAGGAATTACCCTTTTAGCTTTTTATCCTGCATGAATAGTTTGGTTTTTGACATATTGGACCAACTTATTCAATTGATCAGGATTGGACTACATATATTCGAACGTAGACATTTGTATTTTTGTCTTTTTGACATGATCGATTATGTCAAATCGATGAATTGAGCTAGGTAAAGAGAAAGGTAATTCAACCTTCTAAATTTTAGGAGGAATGGGAGGTGGGCTGGTTTGCAAATTTGAAATAAAAAGGGAAGGTGAAATTGATGTATTTGTCTTTTGGGCGATTACCAGGTCTTTTGACTAAAAAGGCAGAGTGATTCCATGCTTAGCAATCGTGACTGCTAGCTGTGGTTGCTCTTCTATCTTCTCTTTATCAGCCTGCTAGACTGATTGGTTTTTGGACCTGGTAAACACTGCATATGATCCATCAAAAGCTTCTCCTTTGTTTCTGAGTTCATCCTGGTAGTTCAGAAAACTAATGTGGGAGTTGCTAGCTGATTCTTCTTGATTGTCTTCAAAGAGACCAGCGTCATTTTTTTGATTCAATTCAGGCTGAAAAGAGAATTTTGATTCTGCTTCAAGATATCCCATTGCTGAATTGGTTTAAGGAACTTCCAAGGCAAGTTTCCCTTGTGGGGGAGGAAGGCGATTTTGTTGCCCTTGATTCCTGGTAGCATTGCCCTGATATGACTGATTTGGAAATGTCTTTCTGTATGAAGGAGTAGAAGACATTCCTTGAGCCATTTGCTTTTTGAGAACAAGCAACTCATTTGCCAATTTTTGCACCATTCGATCTGTGGTGCCTGTAGATGCATATTCAGAAGATGATGAAGCTCTATTTCTATTTGGATCTCTTCTTATCTTCCCTGCTAAGATGAGATCATCTTATACCTCAATGGCTAAAAGTTGAGCTACAGCAAGATCTATTTGACCAGCACGTCTCAAGAGAAAACTTACTTCAGGTAGCTAAGAATTAATGAAAAAGCATTTAAAATTCTCAGATGTAGGTCGAGCAATTACAGGAATTTTGTTTCTCAGTTATTCAAATTTGGCTATGAAGTATGTCATAGGTTCATGAGGCTCTTTCTTCATCTATGTAAATTGAGCTAGAAGTGTATGTGCATCTTTTGTAGGTTTGAATCTGGCTTCAAACATAGCTTTGAGAGTATTCCAATCAACTACTGACTGAGCCTGTAGATGATAAAACTAGTCTGCAACAGCACCTTGTAGTCTCTCCACAAAAAGCCTGACTACTACATCTTCAAATTCTACTCCGATTACTCCACAAGCTATGTTGAAAGCTGCAATGTGCTCATCAAGGTGAACTTTTCCATCACCATAGAATTTGGAGAAGTTCTTCCTTTAACTGCATGGAAGCTCATGTAGAGGTGGAGTAAGATTGAGAGGACCAAAAGCATTACCCCAGGGGCCTTGAAATGCCATTGTAGGATTATGAAAATGAGAGATAACAAATTTCAGAGGGGTAACTATAGGCAAAGCTTTATCAATAGCAGAAGTAGATACTTCGTCTGGCAATGGAGATCTGACTTTAGTAGGAGGAAAGCTCTTCATTTATTAGAGACAAGATAATGAAGGAAAAAGATTAAAATCACTTTTTTGAACCAACTCGAATACAGAGTCAACGATACCTTTAGCCTTTTGGCTTCATGTATACCTTGAATCTACCAAATTGTGAAACAAAAATGGAAAAGAATTGACCTTGCTTCAGTTAAAGTTTGAGGCTTTAAACTATGCGTTCTTTCCCAGTTAGTGTGGAGGTGAATGGATAGATTATAAATAGATAATAGATTTTATATCCCCAGCGGAGTCACCAAAAATTGTTGGTTGAATATTTTGTCGATCAGCGTACTGATAAATAAAATAGGTCTAATCAGCCAAAGTAGGAAGATTAGTCATCTAAATGTGTAGGTTTACCACATCAGAAGGACACTGATCTCTCCTCTCATCAAGGGGAGGTTCCCTGTAGGTATGTTATATATATATATATATATATATATATATATATATATGTTAATAGAAAATAATACTCAAGGGTAGGACAAACAATCCATCTCTCTTTTTTCAGAGATGATGCATGCAGATCAAAGGAAAAACTCAAAGAAAATGACAGAAAGCACTCCTCTTCTTTCAGAAATACTATTCAGCAAGCCACAAGAATACTCCAGGTAGTAACAGCAAAATTTAACAAAAGATGTAATAACTAGCAAATCGAGATGCAACACAAAGTCTCCACCTGAATTGCTCAAGAGTAAGATACGAAGGACAATGAAGGCACAAAGTCATCCCAAGGTCCTTTACATAGAATTGAAAATAAAACACACTGAAAGGCAATTATGGGGACATAAAGTATCTCCACAGTTAACTCTTCAAGACACCTTCTTGACTATTATCACTAATCTTGCTTGTTGAATTAAAGGAACAGAGAATATATCAAGGAAAAAGACATAAGACTAGTTTCCTCAACAATAAAGATATTACAGCACAAAGTCTGAAAAATCACTTGCTTTCTTATTCCAATAACAAAATATGATCAACAAACTGAGCTCAAAGTCTCAGAAGTGCCTTTCAATTTGGGCAGAGTTTCGTTTTGATTGTCAAAAAAGAGATCTTTTATAATAACAAGAGTCCCTTATATAGCCTCTTCAAGAAGACATTGGGAACAGTAACACATCATGTTGCATTGAAATCTGTTAAGATAGGATGGAACTTAGGGGCGTTTACCCATTTGATTTTATCAATGCAAGGAAATAAGTCATGCTATTGAAAGTTTGCAACTTTCAATGTCCACCTGGTGATTTAATCCTATCTTCCTCGTTCCTTCTTTTTTGGTTAATTGAATCGGGTCCTAGATTCAATTTTTTGTTATGTTCCTTCTTCGCTTTCTGTTGGCCTTGGCCTTTAAGCCTGTGAATGCATTCAGGTCTATAGATTCGAAGGATCAATGGTTAATTTGTTGTCTTGAATTTGATGTCTTTAGGCGCGTCACCCCTTGGTCCTTCTTCAGCTTTTTTATTTGGCACTTTCCTAGATTGAACTTGCCCTTTCAGGCTTTAAGAAATGACCCGCTTTGGGTCGAGAAGAGCCCCCCGCAAGGGTATCTACCCTTTGGGCGGTCTTTGAATGGCCTTCGGGCTTCTTCGGGCGACCCTTCAACTTCGGGGAAGTATTCTTCAAATTGGCAATGGAGAGTCCCCTGCAAGGGCACCTGCCCTTCGGGGTCTTTTAGTGGCCTTTTGTAAATTCTCACGAACAATTCCCGTGGTTATTTTCCTCGGGCAAATTCCCACGGACAAAAAGTCCACAAAAATTTTTCCATTTTCCATATACATGAATTCTTTCAGGATTTACTCCCGCGACTTCTCAGAATTCTTTCAGACTTTTTGTTCGAAGGAATTCCTTTGGATAAAAAGTCTGAAGGAATTGTGCCTTAGACTTGCCTTAGTCTTTTTGAAAACAACCCTTCTGAAGGGTATTTTCATTGACCAAGTGCCCTCTACAAGGGCACTTGTCCTTCAGGAGGCTCCTTAAAATTTTACATTGGATCGTTCCTTTGAAACAAGTTGTTGAACCACTCTGTTGAACCAAGGCTTTGAACCTCTTCGTTGAACCAAGGCTTTGAACCAAAATGGATCAAGCCGATGGTTCATTTGATTGAACTGAAGTGATGAACTAATCGTTGAACCAAAAGAAGATGAACCAACCGTTGAACCAAGTTTTGGTTCAATGGTTCAAACAAAGCCTTGAACCGACTGACGAACCATTTGACGTTGAACCAACCATTGAAATAAATATATTGAACCTGCTGCTAATGCTTTCCGATGAAGATTTTTGTTTGAACCAAGGCATTGAACTAATCTTGAAAATGACCAAGTGTTAGAAATTGATTCTTTTGATTGAACCCGCCTGCAGAAGCTGTGAAGCCTGTTGAACTTGTAGAAATGAACCTGCTTGCAGAGTTCATAGAAATCAAGTTTGTAGAAATCAACCTGTAAAGCCCATTGAACTTGGTCTACAAAGTCCGTATATTTTTTCTTCTTTCTGAATCCGTAGATTTTCTCTTCCTGTAGAGTCCGTAGATTTTCTCTTTCTACAGAGTTCGTAGATTCAAGCCTGCAGAGTCCATAGATTTAAGCCTGCAGAGTCTGTAGATTCAAGCCTACAGAGTCCGTAGATTTCTAAGAAGCTTGAAAAATGAGGAATTTGAATGCCTAAGACAAATTTTGAAAAGAGAAGATACAATTTTGGTCTGTAGGACCAAAATAGTTCAAATGTTGTCTCAAAAATGAGTGATATTTTCTGGGGACAACAGCTGGCTCCAGTTGGGGAACTTCTATCAATTGCAAAAAAACTTGAAGGGAGTAGAATCCAGAATCTCTAGTGTCTTCATGTGTACCATTGTGTTATGGAGTCATGTTACCCAAAAATGAAAGGCATCAAAAAAGGAAACAAACAAAACAAAATAGAATTAAAAACTATACATATATACAGATGCAATGCTCTGACACTTCAAGAGTTGAAGTGTTTCAGATGCTACCCATTGTGAGGAAGAGAAAAGGGTGTGCCATCTTGATATTTTAGTAAAAAGCTATTTTCACCAATGTGCTGATGAATTATAAATGGGCCTCTCCAAAGGGAGTCAATCTTTCCATGCATCCCCTTTGGTTCTCTCCTTTTGTCTCACAGTAGGACTTGATCCCCAATCTAGAAATCACGATTTTTACCCTTCTGGTCAAAGAGTTTCTTTACCAGACTTTGATGAGCAGCAATCATGTCCACCACCATAGTTCTATGTTTCTCCAGCTCAATCAGGCACATGATTCTTTTATCAAGAGAGCTTTCATATGTCTAATCTTCAATTGCCTTTGCCAATTTCAAGGCTGACAATTCTAAGGTGATTGGTATCTCAGCATTGATACCATAAAGAAGTTGAAAATGAGACATACCAATTGCCCTCTTTGGTGTGATTCTGTCTGCCCACAGAGCATCAACCAATGCTTTATGCCATGTTTTTTTATTGTCATCTGCTAGCTTCTTAATGATATTTACCAAGTTCTTATTGCTGGATTCAACTTGTCCATTCTCTTGTGAAAAATAATCAGAAGAGTGAGAGAGTGTAATTCTATAATGTAAACAAAATTGTGTAATCTCTTGAGAGGTGAAACAAGCTACATTATCAGTAACAATTTTGATTGGAACTCCAAACCTGAAAATGATATTCTCTTTGAGGAAGTTACATACAACTTCTGAAGTAGCATACTTAGTTGGGATTGCTTCTACCCACTTGGTAAAATAGTCAGTTGTTGTAAGGACATAATCATGTCCAATACTTGAAGATGGGTTTATAGTCCCAATAAAATCAATTCCCAATTGTTGGAAAGGTTCTTTTATGATCACTGGCTTGAGAGGCATAGCAGCTAACTTGGGTCTTCCAACAAATTGTTGACAGAGTTCACATTTCTTCACTCACTTATGTGCATCTTGGAAAAGAGTTGGCTAGTAATACCAGGCTCACAGAATCTTGTGAGCAGTCACAGGAGCAAAAAAATGTCCTCCATAGGCCAGATTGTGAAAAGATTTCAAAAGCTGGCTTTGTTGCTCTTTGTTTACACAGCAAAGGAATACTCCATCTATGCTTCTCTTGTACAAGCCGTTGTTCCAAAGGACAAAATTGGCAGCTTTCAACTTGATAGTCCTCCTTTCTTTATAAGACAACTGAGCAAGACATTCACCATAAGTAAGAAAATGAGCGATACCTAAATACCACTCATTGGTAGTGGAGACAAAAAAGACTATTAGTGTTTTTTCCACTTCATTTTCTTCACGTTGTGTGTTTTCTGGCGTATTGTATGCAATTAATTAGCATAGGCCTTTACCCCTGACCAGCTTTGTTAGCTTGATGTCTAGATCAAACTCTTGGATCTTTGCAATTTAATTACCTCTTTTCATGCCAAACTCCTGCTGAGTTAATATAGACTTGACTGTAGTGTCAGGCACTAGGGCAGTAGTATGTGAATTCAGAATATAGAAGCAAAAATGTTTGACTACTTTCACCAAGGCATAATCATGCTTCTCTATTTTTGAATATTTTATCTCATGGGTTTTGAGAGGGCAACTCATGAAAGAGATAGGAGATTCCATACCTTCCTTGTCTTATTGAACAAGAATTGCTGAAAGAGTGTGTTCAGACGCATAGTTGTATATGATGAAATCTTTGTTATAATCTAGGCAAAACAATGTAGGCGCGTGAGCAATGGCAGTTTTGATATCCTGAAATGTTGCCTTGCTTTATTTAGTCCAGTTGAAGATGGTCTTCTCTTTCATCATGTTCACAATGTGTCCTTCTTCGGCTTTTCTGTTTGGCACTTTTTCGAATTGAACTTGCCATTTCGGGCCTTAAGAAATGACCGCTTTGGGTCAAGAAGAGCCCCCCGTAAGGGTATCTACCCTTCAGGCGGTCTTTGAATGGCCTTCAGGCTTCTTCGGGCAACCCTTCGATTTCGTGGAAGTATTATTCAAATTGGCAGCCAAGAGTCCCCCGCAAGGGCACCTGCCCTTCGGGGTCCTTCGATGGCCTTTTGCAAATTCCTGCGGACAATTCTCATGGGTATTTTCCCCGAGCTTTTCCCCAGGCAAATTCCCACAGACAATTGCCGTGGACAAATTGTCCATGGAAATTTCCCGCAGACAAAAAGTCTACAGAAATTGTTCTGTTTGCCATATACGTGAATTTCTTCGAGATTTACTCCCGCGACTTCTCAGAATTCTTTCATACTTTTTGTCCGAAGGAATTCCTTTGGACAAAAAGTTTGAAGGAATTGTGCCTTAGACTTGCCTTAGTCTTTTTGAAAATGACCCTTCTAAAGGGTATTTTCATTAACCAAGTGCCCTCCACAAGGGCACTTGTCCTTCGGGAGGCTCTTTGAAATTTTACATTGGATCGTTCCTTTGAAACAAGTTGTTGAACCACTCTGTTGAACCAAGGCGTTGAACCTCTTCATTGAACCAAGGCTTTGAACCTCTTCGTTGAACCAAGGCTTTGAACCAAAATGGTTCAAGTCGATGGTTCATTTGATTGAACTGAAGCGATGAACTAACTGTTGAACCAAGAGACGATGAACCAACTGTTGAACCAAGTTTTGGTTCAACGGTTCAAACAAAGCCTTGAACCGATTGACGAACCATTTGACGTTGAACCAACCGTTGAACCAAATGCATTGAACATGTTGTTGATGCTTGCCGATGGATATTTTTGTTTGAACCAAGGCACTGAACCAATCCCGAAAATGACCAAGTGTTAGAAATTGATTCTTTTGATTGAACTAGCCTGTAGAAGCTCTGAAGCCCGTTGAACTTGTAGAAATGAACCTGCTTGCAGAGTCCATAGAAATCAAGTCTGTAGAAATCAACCTGTAAAACCCATTGAACTTGGTCTGCAAAGTCCATAGATTTTTTCTTCTTACTAAGTCCGTAAATTTTCTCTTCCTGGAGAGTCCGTAGATTTTCTCTTTCTACAGAGTCCGTAGATTTAAGCCTGCATAATCCGTAGATTTAAGCCTGCATAATTCGTAGATTTAAGCCTGCAGAGTACGTAGATTTAAGCCTACAGAGTCAATAGATTTCTGAGAAGATTGAAAAATGAGGAATTTGAATGCCCAAGACAAATTTTGAAAAGGGAAGAGACAATTTTGGTCTGTAGGACCAAAATAGTTCAAATGTTGTCCCAAAAATGAGTGATATTTTTGGGGGACAACACATATTTATGACGCCTAATTTATTTTGTTATAGCAAGCACTTTGTGTTCATGTCTCAAAGTCTTAACATCAACATCATTTCAATGAATAGTTCTCAAGAACACTTTGCATAATCTAGGCTCATGACATGGAAATAGGCATCTATGTAACATACATTTTAGCACTTGACTCTATTTTTAGACATGCATCTCTTTGCATACATTATGATTCTAATCAATTCTTGGTGATTTTTAATCATTCCTCATTCCATTCTCTCCCAAACATGGGTGAATTACATTGCCCTGAAGTTCATGTTGAAATATGAGACCGTGGAACTATGTAGGCAATGCTTAATTTCTATTGAAGTCAGCTCGACTATCTTTCATTCTTTTCTTTCATCACTTTGTGCATTTTTATATGCTTGGTTTTGTATGGATTTGTAAGCCATTACACCATCGCATGTACATTTGCACCCACTCACTTTAACCTATCTTTTAGGTTATATCTTTGAGTTATTTTGCTTGGCAATTGTCCATGCTGGGGCCCATCATTTGAACTACGTCTAAATTAAATCAGCTCTACAAGGGCAAACCATTATTTATTCTTTATCAATGATCAAAATTAGCCCTACTAGGGCAAATTATTTTATCACAATAACATTTGCTATGCTAGAGTACTTCTTATTATATTCTCTTTGGAGACCCCGTTCTAGTGGTGCTTCCCTTCCTAAATCAAAACATTCTCTCTTTTCCTCTAATTCCAAGCTCTTCACATTAAATCCCATGATGATAATTAACTTGTCTCAGGATTGATCAATGTCATAAATGTGCAACTTGTACTCTCAAATTGGGTATGTTTACAATGTGTCCCTTACATTTATGGATTGTATCGTTCCTATTCCCCCTGTCTTTGGGGCCTATTATACCTCTAATTTTATTTTGATCATTGATGGTAATCATGTGTGCAAGCATTAGCTCGTCTATATGTGATCTATTCCATGGATTAATTTTTCATTTTCTCTCATTTTGAGAGTCTATCCTTCTCTTCCATCCTAGTATGTCCTTTCGAGGGGGCATCATGGGTCTATTCCAATTTTTACTTGAAAACTCTTTTCTTTGAAAATGTGTTGCTTCGCCTAAATGTCTCGCTATGCCTTCTCAAATAAGGTCAACATGTTGACATCCAATTCCTTACACCATTTATGTTGAAATTGTCAATCTTACTTGATTTGCACTCAAATACACATTTTAGGTTAAAATCCATAAAACACCTTAAATAATTTGAACTTGTCATTTACAAGTGTCAATTTAGGTCAAAATATCTCTAAATGAGGCAATGCAATTTATGGTCTAGCTAACTTTGATCAATTTATTTTGAATCAAAATGATGATTTCATCTTTTAATGCTCTAGATCACTCTTTTCTTCTAATTCATTGGTACACATTACGTACCTTTGTTATTTTGTTTTTAAAACATCCTAAATGAGATTATGATTCCAATGCATCTAACGCCACCTTCTAATTCTCCCTAAGTCAAATTACAACTCAATAATATGAATTTATAACCATTTTGATTAATTAAGAGCCAATTTCTAAATAATTACGCAAATATTGATTAACCTTATTTAAGGCTAATTAATCCAAATCAATATCTTAAATGGATTTTCCAAGAGAGTTGTTGAATATTTATTTTTAGAAATTAAATTCTATTATTTGCATCATCAGGTGATGTCATCTATGGGGTGGCATCCATCAAGCCATAAGTGCATGAAATATCAAGATTATGGGTCTCTCATGCCTCTTTATTACCTCCCATGCCTCATTAATGTCCTTTTCTTCCAAAGTCATGATGAGGATATTTATGAATTTTAATTACATAATTCAATTAATCCATGACCACACATCTCAATCTTGAGATGGATGGTCATGATTGATTATGGTCATTCTTGAAAATCTATAAATAGAGAAGCCATAGACATCTTTTTAAGCTTGATTTGTGAAAAGTTATTATGTTGAATTGTCTTCACAATATTTTTCATTTGACAATTGATTTTAGTTTCAAGCTTCATTCATAGGCTAATTTAGTGATTTCACATCTTGAGTCTAGTTTTTTAGCACTGTTCTTAAAACCATGGAGGAGTTTTTCCACCATTGTTGACAAAGACAAGGATGCTTGATCAGGGGAGAACACATTTTTGAGCCACTCTTAGATGATGGAATCCATTTGAGAAGGTAACTATATGCTTTTTTCATTTGTTCTTTCATTATCATTTGCAAATTCTCTTTGAATAGATAAGCTTAGTTAGTTCTTTATGCATTTCTCTTGGATTTATGGACTAATGTTTGACTAATCATGTTATGTAATCCTCTCTACATTTTTTCATGCCTGATGAGACCAAAACCCACAAATTTTTTCACAAAGCCTCTATAAGCAACCTACTAACTATTGTCATGTAGGCTCTTGGAGTATGGAAGCAAAGAAAGCAAAAATTTGAGAAAAAGGTCCATTTTTATAAACCACAATTTTATTCTCAAGATGACCCAACTTGGATTTCATTTGTCCAAACTTGGATTTGGTTCGACCTAACTCCACTCTGGTTCATCCCAACTCAGATCTGGTTTGACCCAACTCGACTCTGGTTCAGCCTAACTTGGCTCTGGTTCAGCCCAACTCAACTCGAGTTCAACCTGACTCAGCTCTGGTTCATCCTAAATAAGCTCTGGTTTGACTCGACTCAACTCTGGTTTAGCTTGACTCAGCTTTGGTTCATCCCAACTCAGTTTTGTTTTGACTTGACTTAGTTCTGGATCATCCCAACTCCCCTGTCCAACCCAACTCACCTGTCAACCTAACTCCCCTATCAACCCAACTCACTTGTCCAACCCAACTTGCCTGTCAACCTAACTCACCTATCCAACGCAACTCACCTTTCAACCCAACTCGACTGTCAATCTGAGAGCTCATTCTTCAAAAGTTCTTGTTTCATCCTAAAAAATGCTTCAAAGCTAAGCAACTTGTTAACATTTTTTTGTAGGATCTACATGGAAAGTCATCTATGCAAACTAAATTAGTGCCTTTCACACTTAATTTGAGTGTTTCAAAATGAATTAGGAACTTTCTTTTTAAGCTTAATAAAAAATTTAGGTGCTTAAGTGAACATTTTGATAAGTTAGGCTTTCAAAGTTACAACTTAAGACCAAGGGGTCAAAAAAATACCACCTAATCGTTCAACTTGGTGCTTAAAAATGAACTCACCTTTCCAAGCTTTTTGTTTTAAATTAGTTATTTAAATTAGAACTTATTTGGCAAAAATAAGGTTTACATGTGTATGCTCTTCCATTTGTCCACTTTATGGAACCCTTAGAATCAAAAGCGTCATCCTTATTATAAAAAGCTTAGTCCAAGGTTTAAAAAGAGTGTCATCTAAAGCACTCCCTAAAAACTTGTCATAGTTTGGGTGACCTTGAAAATGACCCTGAAGTATTTATTTTTATATCTTTCATTTCATTACATCTTGGCTTGCGAAGGGGACGTCATTACCTCCCACGAGTTCTTTAGGGAAGCTTTGACCCAAGGTTTCATCTCTCGACATTGACTTCACCCACTCTCAATAGGATCGAAAGGTTTGAGTGATTAAACCACCTTTTAGTGATGGAGTTACACACGGGATGTATCTACACTTTGGATTTCACACTACAATAAGCAAACAACAAGATGTAGTGGTTGTAAAAAAGACTAAACTTTTTTATAACAAGTTAAGTGTCGTGGACACCTAATTTCTATGCTTTTATTTTGCATCATTTGATGTGAAAGTCATTGTGTAATTTATCTCCCTAGAGACATTCCAAAGCCAATTAGTTTTAGTCAACCCCACATTGCCATACCTTTGCTACAATTTGGATGATTATACTTAGAATATTTTAGTCATTTTTTCTTGGTATGTTTTGAGACTAAAATGTGATTGTTTGTTTGTAAACTATTCCAAAATCAATTTGTTTATTTCACTCTTTTGTCTAAAGAGGCATTATGCAGGTCATTTTACACCACATTTGTGCCTTGAAATTTTTGTTAAACATGTTTGTGTGTGTGTCAATTTGAGTTGTGGAGCGTAGTGTTATGCTACCAAAATAATATCAAACCATTTTGCCTTTGTGCCTTCGAAGCATAACATTGATCACATCATTAAAGAATAATTACACCGTTAGGCTACTAAATTTATTTCAAAACTTGTTTATCATTGTGCCAAAAACCAATTGTTTCAAACCATGTCACATCAGTGATTTAGACCTTGTTTATGCACCATCGCGCTATTTAATCTTGGCTAGCTTGTTTGGTCAAATCTTAGTTTTCAACGTTGAGTTTTCAATTAATCTTGATAAGTTTGGATTCAAACATTGATTAATTTATGTTTAGACTTTAATTCTTGTGGTTAATACATAGATCTTTCTCTTTTTGGTTACATAACTTTGGTTAATTGATTACCCAAATCTGAACACTATTGATGATTCATTTTTTCAGTGTCTATTTTCATCATTGTTTGTGTCCTTATTTGGGAGAACACAACCTTTATTCAAGAGAATTTTGCCTCATGCCTAATGCCAACTGATCATGTTTATGTTTTATTCTGTGTGTTGAGTTTATGTCAAAGTTATTTCTAGACTTGTTAGATTAAATCAAATCACATCATACCTTTGTTTCAAGTCTCTCTTTTGACACCATTTGGCCAAAAGTCCTAACATAGCATGTTTGAGCCTATATTTTGAATCCATGTTTGGACAAAATATCTAGCTACTCTTTTCCCTTTTCCTAGTTTAGACCTTGTTTAGAACACTTTGACCTAGACTTTTGACATGCCAATTTTTATTCAAATGATAGACCTTTTGTGTGTATGATATTTAATATTAGACATTTGACGTTAGATTATTTTATGCCAAGTCTTATCACAAACTATTTTGGAGATACAGCTCCACCTTTGACCAAGTTAGACCAAGTTTAAACCAATTGTCATTTGGACATGGTTTTTTAGAGTTTGTAGAACTCTAAGACTTTTTATTTTGAAGCTTTCATCATTTATGTGAATATGTATATCTACACTTATGATGGAGTCATGTACAATCCAGCTTATGATAGAATATTTGCACAAAATCCTACTAGAAACCCCTACAGAGATAGGTTTTCAAGGGAGTTTTATTGTTCTCCCTATAATACTTCATATGGAGAACAAAGCCAAAGGCCAGCTTATAATCCAACTCAAAACCCTGATTGAGATGATATGGTTTTTGAGGAGGAATTAGATGCTTGGACTTGTATGAGTAATCAAGATCCACCATGTCATACCATTTCTATTCTAAGACCACAACATCACACCATTTACATACCAAGCCCTCCAACACCCTTTCATCATTCCAAGACCTAGTATTTTGGCTTGTGTGAGCAACCAAGCTCCACAACACCTTTTCATCATTTCAAGACATAGTCCTTTGACTTGTGTGAGTAATCAATCTCCACACTTCCCTATCATTACCATCTCAAGACTTTATCTTTTGGCTTGTGTGAGCAATCATGCTCCCTGATGCCCTACAATTATCTAATGACAAGTCATTCCTTATCCAGTACCAATCCCATCCAAACCTCAACCGATCCAATCATTCAAAGACAAAGTTGTGTTCAAAACTAATATTTTCTAACTCATTGGATAACAAGGCAAAAAACACCAACCAATCCAAGATGTTTTTATTGAACCAACTACTTGTGATAATTCATCTTGTAATGAATCACCTATTGATCTTATACAAGTTGTCGAGGAGTCTCACATTGGCAAACCAATCTTTTTTGAGTCACTTCTTAATGATTATAACTACTTATGGGAAAATCATTACTTTGACCATATGCCTATTTTTCAAGAGCCTCCTATTGATAAGCCAATCTCTAAAGAGTTATCTCTTGAACTTTTTCTAATTATAGAGGAGTCTCACTTTGACAAACCAATCTTGATAGAGCCCATCATGTCGTTACAGGTTGTTATTTGTCCAATACCAAGAATTCAATAAGACATCATTTGAACAAAGTACCCATCAAATGAAGAATCAGAGTTAGAGTCAGATTTTACTCTTGGACAACATCAAATTTAGCATCAAAATTTGAATCAACATCAATCTCAATATAAGACTCAGATTCTATTGAGTCAAAATCAGATTCAAAAGAAGAATATGTTCGTGATTATTACAACATTGGTTATGCATACCTTGTAGATCAATTTGAATACATTTGTGATCCTTCTACAATTTTTTTTTATGAGTACTTCATCTTCGACACAAGTTATCCTAGTATCTTCTATGAGGATTGTGCAGCCTCTCCCCATTCCATTACCATGCCACATACCATTACCATAAACCAACATAGCCAAATCATTGACATTCCATCTCCCACAAGTGTCGATTGGGATCAATAGAATCATTCTTTGTTGAATTGCATCCATGGTGACATAAAAATTGAAGAAGAGCAAGGAGGCCAAGACCAAATTCATGTAACAAAAGAACACTCTCCTAGTGAAACCTTTTCTGAGGTGCTAGGGGACATGCAAATTTTAACCTCAACAACTTCTAGTGAAACTTTTTTGGAAGCACTAGAAGAAAATCAAAGTTAAAATTCAACATTCCTTAGTGAAACTTCTTGGAGGTGCTATGGGACAATCAAGAAAACTTCATTAGTGAAAATGTCTTTGAGGAATCAATAGCTGAGTATAAAATTTATTCATTGTTTGATGAAGACAAAATCAAATATCAAATCAAAATAGCTTTCTATCTACAGCCTAATCAAATGGCGGCTACTCTCAGACCCAAACACCAAAAAAATATGATGGTCCTATCGAGAGAACAAGTCTTCAACCCCATCACAACCAAAGTCATGTCAAATTTGGCATCAAAAACATTACATGTGACTGAATGTCTTGATCTTCATTTGTTTCCCAACCATTCCACATTCCATTATCATCTACCATTCTATTTTGAAATCAAACCTACCATCCATTATTTGTCATTTTTTACCATCCACAGCCGCACTTTTCTTTGTAGAGGCTACAAAGATACCTTGTCTCGAAGTTTGAAGGAATCAAAATCAATGGCCAATGAAGAGCACAACATTCTCATAATCTAGATCTATAGGTAGTTCTTGATGGAGTAGTTATTCAGATGAGGTATGGACTAGTAATTAACATGATCAAGTATTCTATTTATATCATTTATTGATTAGGACGTGCATCTCCCTATTAGCAAGAACAATAGAATCAAAAAATACACCCAAGCCAAAAACATGTACCATACCATTTCACATTGCCATGCCATTGTTGTTGTTATGCCATTGTCATGTATCCTTCCATTTACCCCATCACTTTGGGGCATCCCTCTTACCATTTTTATCTAACCTATCATAAACCATCATTATCCCAAATCAATGTCATTCCATTCCTATCTAGACCAAAGCCTTTTTTTTAGTCATTCTACCCAATCATGTTTTAATCTTGGTTCCTTTGGTTCTTCCCACACTTTTTGTGAAGGGATTTCGATCAAGTTTCAAATCTTATAAAATTTGTGTTTAAACTATAGTCTATGAAGGTAGTGTGACATTTGATTTGGCAAGATATCTTTCATCTTCCATCCTATAACAAGTTGGTTTATGTGAGCTTTTTTAGATTGTGGAGCTAAAAGCTTCACTGATGCAGACATTGGAGGAGGGTGCTGAGTGTCATAGTCACTGGCGTCGGTCAGGCCAACCAACGTCAGTCAGGTGGAGACAGAAAGCTGTAGACGACGGTCAGAGATCGGCTGACGTCGGTCACCCCCAAGCAGACAGGGACCGACGTCGGTCCCCTGTGCGGTTTCGAAACCATCAGTTGCATGAACAGTTAGTTAACGAACCGGTTGTTTGCATGAAGAAGGCTAATTTTAGTCTTGAGCTGCGAATCTAATTATTGTAATTAGGTGTCTAATTATTGTTTGCATGAGATCTATTTAAGAGACTCATGGGTTGTATTGTAATTTGTGCTAGAGAGTAAGAGAGCAAAAATTAGCTCCTTCAGAGTGAAGAGAGCAAGGTGTGTTCCTCCTAGTGCCACAGTGCCAAGTATAGGTGATGGTTTGGAGAATCAGAAGGATTCTTCATGTATATAGGATCTTGGTCAGCAGGTGTGCAAGGCCACGTTTAGAGATCTACATGGTAAGTAAAATCATTGATTTGCAGGTGTATGTGTGTGCGAGATCTAAGTTTGCAGGTGTGTAGAACCAGATTGATTTGTAGGTGTGCAAGATTGGGGAGGTCAGCAACACAACAGGGAGTAATATCAGGAGAGATCTACTTAGAGTACAGTGTGTACTCAGTTGGAGAGCAAAGAGGAAGGCAAGGTAGTTCCTTCCAAAGTAAGATCATTTGAGTTGCAGGTTGTTGCAAGTTAATGGGAGATCTACTTGAAGTGTGTTGTGTACTCGATTTGAGTATGTGTGTATACTCGGTGTACTGGCAGTATTGTTACTGACTGGTTGATTGGTAGTGTTGTTACTGGTTGGTGGAGGTGAACACCAATTCTGTGTTTGGGTTGTGTGTTGGGACCGTAAGAGAGAGAGTGAGCTCTTGAAGAGATTTATTGTTTATGCTCTAGATGTGTGTGAGCTCTAGAGATGTAAGGAAGAAGACTGTGGCATCTTCTTTATTGTATTTCCTTCTAGAAGAGTATTAATACAATTGGGTATTATCTCTCATATTCTGTGTTATTTTTGAATTCTAGTTACTTGTTACTTCTGGTTTAATTTTGCATGTTTAGTTGCTTGGTAATCAATGGTGCTTTCGGGTCCTAACAGTTGGTATCAGAGCATGTTTGTTGTTCTAGATTATCTAACAGTTGGTATCAGAGCTAAGGTTGCATGGAGCAGGTTTGTGTTTGGTTACAGGTCACTCTCAAGGGTTTTTGATTGAGTAGGAGTATAGCAATGACAGAAAAAAGTACACTAAGAATAGAGGAATTGAAAAGCATGAATGGTCAATTACAGTGTTATAAAAAGAAAGAACAGGTAAAGAGATATTGTTGGTTGGTAGCAGATCAACATGAAGGAACTGAAGATGCAGATGTTGCAAGTGTTGTTGCACAGGATGCTCTGGGAAGTTTCTTGGATAAAGTATAATCTTGGTTTATAGATTATGTTGCCTCTTTTCATGCAACTCGAATTAGAGGGGTTGGTGAGCCTTGTCACAGTATTGGCAAAGAGGAAGTGCGGCTGAAATTGCAGATGGCCAACACATGGGTGTTGAAGGAGGTCATGCAGGTCCCAGTCTTAGAGATGTGGCTAATTTCTTCAGAAAAGTTGGGTGATGAGAGATGCACAGGAACTCTCACACCGAATTCTTAGAATGTTACCAAGGATGCACTTGAATTAGCATGTGGTAAAAAAGTAGGTACTCTTTATCTACTTGCTTGTATTACTGATTTTACTTCTGTTGCACAGGTGTGGCTTTATAGGATTGGTCACATAAGTGAGAAGGGAATGGATGTTCTTAAGTCATATGGTAAGAGTTCAGCTTCAGAGAGCATAGACCGAGATTTATGTGAGTAGTGGGATGCTACAAGAAAGGATTGGATTTATTGCAGGAAAAAGAAGACTGATGTATTTGATAAACTTAAGAATTGGAAAGCCTTGGTGTTCTTAAAGGAGATGATGGATAGAGATCAGTGGATGGGACTGAGTAACTCTGAGCAGGACAGTTTAGACATGGGTATGATTCAAAGAAAGCTCGCAGGTAAAAATTCATCACTCACAGGCGAACACAGTTACCAACGTCGAACAAAGGGAACCAACGTCGAACAGACAGGTGCCGATGTCGGTCATGTGCAGACCAGAGTCGGTGGTGTCAGGCAGGGTGGCTGCTGACATTGGTCATGGAACTGATGTTGGTGACCAAGTAAGACCGATGTCAGTCAGGAAATTGATGTCGATAAAAATGACAGTTGCATGGGAACTGACATCAGTCGGATGTAGATTGTGTGGTGACCGAGGTCGGTCACTGTAACGGATTTTAGGCAGACAGCAAGCTGTCAAGGAGTCTCAAATGCCTATATGGAGGACTGAAAGGGTAAGTAAGCCTCAAATTTATTGTTCCTCTTCTTTATACTCGTTGCTCACTGCAGAGCAGGAAAGATCTAGGAAATAGTGGAAGCATGGCATGAATAGGATGCAGAACCAAACAGGTGATTTGGTAGGGTTACCAGCTGGAAGAAAGCACTGAAAGATGAATGGATACCTTAGTTAAATAATAGAGAGAATGGACACGTGAGACAGAAGGCCAGGTCATATGGTCTTGAGCAAGCTGCAGGACAGTGGTACAGGGCTGACAGATGGTACCAAGTGGATGACAAAATAGGGCTTTAGTCAATGTCAGTATAACCATTGTGTTTGTCTTACCAGGTGGACGATGGTCGCAACATTATCCTATTACTGTATGTGGATGGTATGCTTGGTGCAGGTTCAGACATACAGGGTTTTGTTGAGCTAAGGGTAAGGTTAGTTCAGTGGCATGTCATGAGGAATTTAGAGCAGCAAAATTCTTTGGCATGAGAGACATGAAAGATCATAAGTTGATTTTATCTCCAGTGGGAGCTGATGTGAATTAGGTGTTAGCGAGGTTCAATATGCAGGATGTAGAATCGAAGCACACCAAGGGCTGGATAGTTCAGTGTCTGAAATCACATGAGGTCTGGTATAGACCTGAGTTTTCTCTAGCAGTGGGAGTTGTCAGAGAGTTAGGAGCCAATTCGGGGAAGTGGGTTCTTAGGTATTTGAGAGGGACCAGCAGCAAGTATACATGCTACGCAGGGTCAGGACTTCACTACATGGGTTTGTAGGTTCGGATGTGACAGGTTACTTGGATGACAGGAGGTGCACCATAGGTTGTGTGGTGGGTGGTCTTCAAGATTGATCTTAAAGAGGGATACAAGCTAGAAAACAGATTAAATGGTGTATAGGTACAAGTACAGTGTAGCTGTTTATCTCTAAGTGGGAGATTATTAATTTTTGGAGCTAAAAGCTTCACTGATGCAGACATTAGAGGAGGGTGCTGAGTGTCACAGTCGTCGGTGTCGGTCAGGCCAATTGACGTCAGTCAGGTGGAGATAGGAAGCTGTCAACTACGGTCAGAGATCGGCCGACGTCGGTCACCCCTAGGCAGATAAGGACCGACGTCGGTTGCCTGTGTGGTTCCGAAACTGTCGGTTGCATGAACAGTTAGTTAACAAACCAGTTGTTTGCATGAAGAAGGCTAATTTTAGTTTTGAGCTGCAGATCTAATTATTATAATTAGGTGTCTAATTATTGTTTGTATGAGATCTATTTAAGAGACTCATGGGTTGTATTGTAATTTGTGCTAGAGAGTAAGAGAGCATAAATTAGCTCCTTCAGAGTGAAGAGAGCAAGGTGTGTTCCTCCTAGTGCCACAGTGCCAAGTATGGGTGATGGTTTAGAGAATCCGAAAGATTCTTCATGTATGTAGGATCTTGGTCAACAGGTGTGTAAGGCCACATTTAGAGATCTACATGGTAAGTAAGATCATTGATTTTCAAGTGTATGTGTGTGCGAGATCTAAATTTACAGGTGTGCACAATCAGATTGATTTGCAGGTATGCAAGATCAGGGAGGTCAGCAACACAATAGAGAGCAATATCAGGAGAGATCTACTTGGAGTACGGTGTGTACTCAGTTGGAGAGCAAAGAGGAAGGCAAGGTAGTTCCTTCTAAAGTAAGATCATTTGAGTTGCAGGTTGTTGCAAGTTCATGGGAGATCTACTTGGAGTGCGTTGTGTACTCGGTTTGAGTATGTGTGTATACTCGGTGTACTGGCAGTATTGTTACTGACTGGTTGACTGGCAGTGTTGTTACTGGCTGGTGGAGGTAAACACCAACTCTGTGTTTGAGTTTTGTGTTGGGACTGTAAGAGAGAGAGTGAGCTCTTGAAGAGATTTATTGTTTATGCTCTAGATGTGTGTGAGCTCTAGAGATGTAAGGAAGAAGAGTATGGCATCTTCTTTGTTGTATTTCCTTCTGGAAGAGTATTAATACAATTGGGTATTGTCTCTCATATTCTGTGTTATTTTTGAATTCTAGTTACTTGTTACTTCTGGTTTAATTTCGCATGTTTAGATGCTTGGTAATCAATGGTGCTTCCGGGTCCTAACAAGCTTGATTATAACTGCCTATGGATAAATCAGTGTTTCACTAGTCTTGATACTAATTATAACTATCTATAGGCAAATTAGTATCATTGACCTACGCCTTTGTATCCTAGTTATAACTACTTATGGACAAACTAGGGACAACACTTGTTTACCATGCATTACTGCATCACCTTGCCATTGTTGTTTTCATTTGACTAGCCATTTGTCGACTTTAAGAACTTGTTGGGATCTAATTGGTTTTTCCCTACCTTTTGTGTGGATGAAATTATTATAACTTGAAGTCATTTCAAGACTATGTAGGCCATGCTCAATTCATGTTGAGGTCAATTCAGTACCCCTTTCCATATGCTCTCATCATTTTATGAGCAATCTAAGCCAAACGCTCTCATCATTTTGTGAATAGGTATCTTATCATTCTCTAACGAGTTGAGATACCTTAAAATACCAAAAACATTCATAAAATTTCAAAAATCCAAAAATATTTCTCTTGTCTAAGCCTAGTTAGTTATCCTCAATCTGTCCTACTAGGGCATGGTCATTATTAAGATGTTTTTTTTTGCTTTTGTTTTCAGGCTTCCTATTTGTTTGTTTGTTTGTTTGTTTGTGTGATTTCTATTTGTTTGTTTATTTTTTTTCTGACATGTTTGTTTGATTTCAGCATTGTTGCCTTGACTTAGTCTATATATGTTCAATTGGGTAATTCCTTGTGCACATTATTTTTGAGTCCATCCATATTCATATGTCAACATTGTCATCATAGTTTTTATAATTGGTGCATTATTTTCAAGTGTTTATTGGATCAAAAGTCAGTCTTTATGCATTTTTTAGTCAAGTCTTCATGGTGTTCTATCATGATGCCTACCGTCACATGCTACAACAAAAATCAACTTCAAGAAGGTATATAATCAATGGAGTTGTAAAAGTTTCTCCTTAGCACCTTGACAAATCCTTCCACCCTTATTGATTGAATCAACCCATTGTCCATGATAATTTGAGTGTTTATTGGATCGAGAGTCAATTTTAATGCATTTTTTGATCAGGTCTTCATGGTGTTCTATCATGATTCCTACTGTCACATGCTACAACAAAAATTAGCTTCAAGAAGGTATAAAATCAATGGAGATGTAGAAGTTTATCCTTGGCAACTTGGCAAATCCTTCCACCCCTCTTAATCGAAACAACCCATTGTCTATTCTAGTTGTATCATTGATAATAATGATGAGCATCTCCTTATTGGTAAGTACAACTAAATTATTTCTAATAATCAATCTTATTCTTCTTTTCATCTCTTTCCTCACTTTTCATCCACTCATCTTTATGTCAGGATCTTGCTCCCTAATAAAAGCACATATGATTACCTCTTGTATTAGCAACTAAACACGGAATTTAATCAGAAGTAACAAGTAACTAGAAATATGAAACAACACAGAAATATGAGAGACAATACACAATTGTATTAATAATCACTCAGAAGAAAATACAATAAAGAAGATGACACTTCTTCTTCCACCTCAAAGGCTCGCCACACCTCAAGACCTTCTTCCCTCTCTCTCTCGGTCCCAACACACAACTCCAATATAGAATTGATGTTCACCTCCACCAGTCAGTAACAACGCTATCAGTACACCAAGTACACAACCATACTCCAAGTAGATCTCCTGCTCTCTACTGTTACCTGCAAATCACTAGACCTTACTCACCATTGTAGATCTCCAAAAGAAGCCATGCACACCTACTGACCAAGATCATACATACACGAAGAACCCTTCTGATTCTCCAAACCAGCACCCACACTTGGTACTGTGGCACTAGGAGGAACACACCATTGCTCTCCTCTCTCTGAAGGAGCTTATTTGCTCTCTTACTCTCTAGCACTAATTTATAATACAGCCCATGAGTCTATATATAGATCTCATACTTACAATAATTAGACTATCTTAATTACAATAATTAGACGCGCAACTCAAGACTACAACTAGCCTTTAACATGCAAACTAACAGTCCAAAAATAGACTCTCCAGAATCAACATGCAAACTACATGTTTACGCGCAGGCTGCCGACGTCGGCTCCTCCCTGACCGATGTCGACCGACTGGTAACTAACGTCGGTTGCTTCTTCACTACTATCTGACCGATGTCGATTGCCCTGCAACTCATTCTGTAACTCTCTGTAACCTCCGCAACCTCCGTAACTCCTCTTGTTTGCATCCTGGTGAAGCTTTTAGCTCCACAACCTAACACTTTAATCTGTATTCCAAGTTATATCATTGAGTTATGCTTGTTAATCAACCCTAATTGGGGCAACATCATCTTTAGCCAATCCAAGTCCTCTTAATGATTATAACTGTTTATGAGCAAATCATTCTTTTTTACTTTTATTCTTGATTATAATTGTCTTTGGGAAAATCAACATCTTTTTTAAATTAATGCATGAAAGTATTTTATCATTTGGATTAATCTCAACCATGGGTTAATTCCACCATTCTTCTTGTTTTTTTCTGAGGGACCATCCATCAACAAATGTGATGTCCACTCCCTTAAGGAGGCATCATCTTAGGCTTCCCAAACACTATTTGGAGATTTATTCTTAAACCATCATCTTCTTTTTGACATACAGGCCTTCTCTCATTATTTGAGAAGACATTATTTTGCCTACAGTTTGCAACATCTTCTCAAATAGGGGCAAACTATAGACACCTAAAACTGATCAGCAATAACCTTCAACCAGGCTTTTGACCAATTTCCACCAAAATGCATAATTTGGCTTAAAAATACTAAAACACATTAAATAAGTTGAAATTGATATATTCAAGTACTAATTTTGGCCAGGGTAACATTAAATGGAACAATGCAATTTATGAGCCCAATAATTTTGATTAGATCATTTTGAGTCAAAATGCCAATTTTGCACCTAGGTGCTCTAAATTGTTCTTTTCTATTAAATCTCTTGCACAAGATGCATGCCTTTGTTATTTGGTTTTAGCAACATCATAAATGGGATAATGAATCCAATGCATCTAACATCACATTTCAATTCTAATCTAGTCAAATTTTAGACCAATAACAAGGCATTTTGATCAATTTAAGTAATTTTTGTAAAAAGTGCTTAATTATGTTTAAGAGTTAATTAACCTAAATTAAAGATTAATTAATAATTCCATGAAAAATTCTTGAATACTTATTTCTAAAAATAAATATTTAATATTTGCATCATCAAATGACATCATTTCTTGGGAAGACATCCCTAAACCATAAATACATAAAATATCAAGGTTAACCCCTCCCATACTTCATCAATGTCTCGCATGCCTCTTAAATGCCCCTTTATCCCAAATATTGATGAGCCTATTTATGGATTTTTAATTACATAATTAGATTAATCTTTAGCCACACATCTCATTCTTGAGATGGACTGTTCAGGTTGATTCTAGCCATTTTCAAAAATCTATAAATAAGAGGCCTTACACATGAATTTTAAGCTTAATTTGTGCAAAGTTACCATGCCAAATTGATTCCAAAAATATCTCACATGCCAAAGTTATGATGCCAAAATATTGAATTCAAAGCCAAGCAAGGTGCCAAAGAGAGATGGAGGTAGTCAAGCTTCCATTGATGCAGACTTCATAAGCACAAGCTGAGCAAGCCACTACAACAAAGCATTTGGAGCATCCAAGGAAGGTGAAAGATTCTTTTTTTTCCTTACTTTTTAATTGTACTTTTCATTTGTTTTTTGTTATTAATCTCACCCTAGTAAATAGACATGAAAGTGTTAGTTTAGTGTGCTTTTGATTTTTATTTATCCACTAACACAATACTAATCTCCCCTTCATCATCAAATTCTTAGTTCACAACTATCATACCACAGTCAGCGATAGTTGATTGTGCAGGGATCTTGTAGGTGGTCATCATCTTTGAAACCTATGTCATATACCCTCGAGATTCATTAGAGATCTATGAAGCATTTGTGAGCTTGTACGTGTCCTTACCCATTAGGTTTTCCTATCTAGGATTGTGTCATCAAACTATAGATACCTACAGTTAGTTGTAGGTGATCTTTTGGAACCAAAGTACACCTGTAGGTATGCATATTAGGCCCAAAACTTAGTGTTCCAACCTTCTTTGGTGCCCTTTGAAGCATTGATGTGTTTTCTAACTATTTAAAATAACTTGTCATAGTGATAGGGTTTTGCATTTCTATCTTAGGGTGTAAAGACACTTTGAAAGTTTCAATCCTGTAGAATACAGTAAATGATCCCAATGAATAAAAGTGCAACTTCGAGGCCCTCAAACACTACTCTCCTCTAGTCACACATCCTCTTATTTTTGCAAGGCTCTTCCCCTATGTGGAGGCTATAAGATAGATGCATTTGGGTTGTCAAAACTCCATGTGACATCACCATACATTAACCCCAAAAGTGTTGGATGATCTATTTTTGTGTTAGGGAAACTTGTCTCTGAGTTCACATCCTCAATTTTGATCATGACTCCTCAATTTGCTTGCCAAATTAAGGCCTCAAACATGCATGTCATAGTCTCCCTAGCATCTTGAGACTTAAATAAAGTTCCATAGCATGTTCCAATCTTGTCTATAAAGCATATCAGGGCTTTGTGGTGCCACCTATAGGTGGACATTTCCATGTATGTAGGCAGTAAGATTGTGGGCAGTATTCCTGATATGTAACCACATACTAGGTTCTCAAGATATATCCATCTTCCCCTAACCTAATGAAGACCTCAACATGTGTTAGTATATCATCTTTATACAACCACCTCAAGTCTCTGTGAGAGCCTATAGATGCATATACAGTAACAAACAAAGCAGAGATGGTAGAATGTAGGATGTGCATATGATGTATGTTTCTCTTAATAACTCCAAACCTACATGAGGTCTTAAAATGAAACTTATATACCTCATGGGGATTCAAACCAGATTGAATGCTTCAAACACATGTGATCAATCTCCTTTTTAAGCACTTGTAGGTGCATGCCAACATTGTATGACTATGCATATATGGGGAATTGACTATCAAAATATTTCTTGTGTCACTTAAATGGGCTTAGCTTGATTTTTCATGCTTTTGAGAAGGTATAAAAACTCCTTGAACTCTTCATTACCTTCTATGGACGTCCTTAGAGCTTCATACACCATGACTAAAATCAGAAGCTTGCATGGAATTGACTATGAGTTTGATATGAGTGTGTGTTTGATCAATACATGATGTTTTAAGACCAAACATGGAAGGTAGGTGATTGTTATGACATAAAAATATGGAACACAACATATCATGTTCACATGAAACATTCGTAAAGAACCAAACCTTTTGCAAGTAATGAAACTTGACTGTAACCTCACATGATGACACTTTCCTACAATTTGAATTGTTTGATCCATAAAATCATATCCAAACATGAAACCAAGAATTAAAAACATGAAAGGAGAGAGTCAAGATCATCTAAAATCAAAATCAATAACTGAGTTGCACAGACTTGCTCAAAGAAGAGCAAAACTTGTAGGGTGAGGGAAATAATAAGCAAAAAAACATAGACAACTTGTTAAAGATGGTTCATAAAATATAAACCATTATTCCTTGAAATATAAACATGAAATTGAAGTTGATTGAATGTACTATCACCTTCCAAAGCGATTTTACCTGAAACTTATTCTACTAGATGTATTAAGGAGAAATATGTTGATTAGTTTTGCATGTCTAGAAGGGTGATGAAGGAGAAGAATAGTTTTAGACCATTTTTAGCACTTTTAAAGCATGCCAAGCATGGAAATGAGTTAGAAGGAGCTGAAGAGTCATCCCAAAATATTCTTTCATGTGCCACTCTCTTATAGGTCATACAACCTTTGAAACTCTTTCTTTTCCACTTATTTTCTTGATTTTCAGTTATCACCTGCAATTTTTCTATAAAAAATTAACATGTCTAACAGGGACTAACATAATGAACATTGAAAAAGAGTTTATAACATTTTTCTTATTTTAAAAACTGTACTAATTGCATTTAATGCTCTAAAATGACCCCTAAATAACATCAAATGACACAATGACTAAACTAGACCATGACTAAGGCTAAATGACATCAAATAAATTATAACACACCCTATGACATTATATTAGGACCCTATATCTAATTTTTTTGCTATAGGGGGTTGACCCATTTTGATTTGTGGTCAAAATGATCAATTGTAACCAAATACAAAGAACCATCAAAAGATACAACTTCAAGAGGTCTTTCAACATCACTATGAATCAATTTTAAAAGATGTGATGAATTCACATCATGATTCTTATGAAACAAGTTAGTATGTTGCTTACCACGTAAGTAACCCTCATAAGTTTTATGATAAAATGGGATAGAAGGAAGTACAACAAGATTATTCACAAACATATCATGTAAACTTATAAAATTAACATGTCTTAATCTTTCATGCCATAAGTGAGATTTATTTTTATTATACAACGAATATAACATGTAGAAAAAGAAAAAATATACAAACCATTCTTTTGAATACCTTCAACAATCAAGGAACCAAATTGATTTCTAGTGGACCACTTATATTTAAGTAATGTCATAATGAAATTATTATTTGCAAGTTGAGAACAAGATAACAATTTTTTTTTAATCTTAGGTACATAGAAAATATCATTTATAGTAACATTTAAAACATTGATTTTGCCTATTTAGTTGCTTCTAAAAATAAATTATCTCCTAAATAAATTTTTTCAAAGATATCTCTAAAATTATATAAAATATCATATGAGCATGTCATATGGTGTGATGCACCACTATTTAAAATCAACTCATTTTTATTTGAAACAAATAAAGCAATATATAAAACAATAACATTTGAATCTTCATTGTTATTCTGATTAAAAGTTTAATTTTTCTGCTTGTTTTGATTAGATTGTTATTTTTAGAACTTTGATTGTTATTTCTATCTTTATTTTTATAATAAATTTCTCTCTTATGACCAAATTTATCACATAAATTACAATTTTCATTAAACTTAAGTTTATGAATTTTATTACCAGATTTCTTATTCATGTATTTACTTTTAGCATAATTAGGATTAGATTTTTTATTTTTATTATTATCAAAAATATTATTAGATGTGAGAAGTCCCTGAGCAACAATCTCTTTAGAATCAAATTTTATCATAACTTGTTCTTCTTGAATCAGAACTGTAGACAAGATGGTAAGATCAAAGATATCTTACTTACTCTGATATTTAGAATTCTAAATTAAAATAAAATCTCTAAAAATTTTATGAATATTTAATTGAATGATAAAATAAAGCAATTGATCATGAATCAAATTACAATTACATTCATCTAATTGAACTTTAATGTTTTTAATTTTAGCAAAAAAAATCATAACTTTCTCATCACCTTTCATAGGTGTAGTTAGCAACTCAAAGATTAACTTAATAATCTTGGAGAGACGAGTACTATCATGCATGGATTCAAGAGATTATAAGCATCGCTAGGAGACTCTTGATTACCAATGTGAAGAAGGAATTCATCTTTAACACTCCACAAGATAATAGACATAGCTCCCTGCGATTTTTGTTGAAATGCATTAGTAAGCTCAGGAGTCACATGTTATCCAGAAAAGATTTTTCAGTCCCAATGACAACATTCCATAATTTTCAAGTTGTAAATTTGACTTTAACATGAATTTTATATATATTATAATTATTTCTATTAAGCATTTGAGATTTATTTAAGAAAAAATGAGGTGAAGCTATAGCTTCCTTTTAAAGAGGACAATAATAAATGCTTAAAATGAAATTTTTTAGTGTGAATTTTAACTTAATTTGATAGTAAAATAAATTTAAAAGTGAAAACACACAATAATTATTCAATTTAATGCTAGACAAAGTAAAAAATTATGAAATGTTGTGACAAAATAGGGTGTTGCAAGTGTTGCAAAAATATACTATGTAAGAACAATTTTAAGAAAAATAATATTTTTAATAAGTTTTTATACTATGATTGTAAAATAAACTAAATCACAAGTGCAATTATACTTAATTACTTAATTTAGATGTCAAATAATGTAAAAAAATAATTTAAAATTATACAAAACTAGGTGTCGAAAGAGTCGCACTCAGAACGACCACCTAAATTATTATTAAAAAAATTATAAAAACTATAATATAAGGTTTCAAAATATAAAATCAACCACGTAGATGTGTCCAGAAGATGTGAAAACCTGAAGATTGACTGGCTATATGACTATGTTTATCAAAATATTCACTAGATCGAAAGTCGAAACAAGTTTGATAGGTCAACTATGGTTTTAGACGCGTGAAATGTTGGCATACAAACCAAAAAATAAAATTCAAATTAAATTAAATTGCAATTAATTTTACCAAGACAACCAAGAAGATTAAAAAATATATATTTAAGGGGTTTTAAACTTGAGATCTTCTTAGTTGTAAGTTTTAATAAAATTAGGATCACCAAGTCATCTATAAGTTTAATTAAATATTTACATGCACTGATTGATATTTATTTTTTATTTAATTTTTAATAATAAAAAATATAAATAAATATTTATTATGCACATAAAATTATCAATAAATAACAATTACTTTCTTTTTAACTTTTAAAGTAAAAGATAGAAAGTGAAGGCAACAAGTCTACGTAGATAATTTTAAGTTTAAATAAAAAATTATTTAATAAATAATTTATAAAACTATGTAACATAAGCTACATCTCTATAATTTCACAATGGTGCCCATGTGGAATTTTAAGTTCTCGTATCTCTTTATATAGGTCTCAGATTTACTTGATAATTTAGCAACCTTTTTATTTTTGTTTGATAAACACAACTAGACACTCAAAATAGATTTTTTTAATGAAGAATTCAATATTTTGAATTGTCCAAGGTAAAGTATGGCGCCCCTGTAGATGCTTGGGAGAGCCTAGAAACTTACACAAGTCACCAAAAAACTTGAAAATTGTTCCAATCTTCCAAAAAAAAATCTAGTAAAGAAGGAATTATAAAAAATGGATTTTGACCAAGAAATCAATGTTTTGAATTTTTCAGGATTGATTATGGCACCCCTGTGACTGAGAAAGATTTCAATGCTTGAAAAAAAAATGAGATGTTTTAAGAGGGACAAGAGATATTTTGAAATTCCTCTAAAGTGTTTTGAATGAGAGACAGATCTTCAAAGTAATCCAAAACAAAATTCTTCTCCCTCCTTGCCGTACACAGGGTTGAAAAATAATTAAAATAAATATTTTTACTTAAATGTAAATCAATTGGTCTTCATAATTGATAATGACATACTGCACCAATTATATTCTCTTAGGCTTTGTGACCATGTCGAATTCATTGAAAGAATGCATTATGCATATACAAGATCTAGAATATAATTGATAAGCAAAGCATGTAATGAATGCATCAACACGACACAGGAGTTACCGTGGGAAACCTCAAAGAAGTAAAAAACCCACCAATGTGATATTCATTAATATGAGAAACTAATCCAACCCTAATACAATTTCTCTCAATCTCACTTCTTTGTGCTTTCACAAAATCTTGTTCTCTCGAAATCATATCAAAATCGAATGAATTTACAATAGGGTTAAAACTCTATTTATAAAATTCACGAGGGGAGATGACCGTTGTGAAATAACGGGTCCATCCATCTTGAAATCACATTTAATAAAATTTAGTAAGAATTAAATAATTATAATATTATTAAATAACCAAAGTTTTTATCTCGGGTTAATAAATAATATATTATTCATTATTTAATCAACCTCAAGGTGCTAATGAAATGTGAGTGAGTTGGTAAAGTGACTTAGTTGCTACAAGCACCACCCATGTTCAAATCTCAAATGATATTGGAGGTTAATTGTGGCCGATCATTAATATTGGGCAGGGTGTGGTTGTTGATGGTATTTTTGAACCAGTTATCGCTGTTGTTGGTAATTCTAGTACACTTGTGTACTTGGAGATCTGGACCCCTGAATGTGTCCCAGATCAGTTGGAGCTCCAGTCAAAAGCATATAGAGTAAAGATCCCACCAAAATCGTATCTATTCAAAAACGCTGACACCAAGGTGAACTAAGGGTTAAAGAAACACCACTTAGTCATTAAATGTTCTAACAAGGGGTACATTACTTCATAAAATACTATTTGGCACAAACTTGTGTGTTTTCTTCGGAATAATTACTTCCACCTTCATAACAATATTGCATTGTTATCTAACGATGCAAACCCCTGTGAAAAGCTCATTAAATAGAAAAACCACCAAAATGGTGGGTTTCTAAGCTGTAATCAACAAGATTTTTCAAAAGAAAATATACAAAATCTGGAACTTCTTCCCTTGTTAAAATTAGATATAATCGAGGAAAATTCACAAAAGGAAATTTAAGAAACAAAATTGGGGAAATAGGACAACTCATTCCAAAATATAACCATTGCCATTAGAATGGGGAAAATGTTGGTATATCCATTAGGAGTTATGTTCACTTTCGTAAAGCAATTTGCACATCTATGTCTATGGGCTCCAAAACACTAAATGTAAATGTTCTTTTTCCTACCAAGTTTTCTTGCTTAGCCTCCCCTCTTCTCTTTTATGGCTTAAAAAATCTAAAAAAAAATCTACAACAAATTTTTAAAAATTCCTTTGTTATCTCAAGTAGGGACTAAATTTGATAATTGACCCTACCCATCATGAATTTTTTTTATGACAATAATTTATTCAACTTTGCCTTTCGAATGCTAATATAATCCATAGTAGTAGAAGGAAACATTAGAGACTATATGTCTATAATTGTTTACAAGTTTTTAATGTATGCCTACAATTTTACCTTGCATCTACTATAGGTTATTAAAAAAATTGAATTACGGATAAAAACCATAAATATAGCCATACAACCATCAAATTTTGTCCCTCAATTCTCAAGTCTAACATGCCCTTATAAAATTCTAAAACCCTGACAAACTAGAGTGTTTGAACCACCTTTTGTACAAGTAGAGTCCCTGACACTCGAGTTGAATGTTATCTCGTTTCATTAATGATTTCTTAATCCACTGGAAATGAAGCCCCATTTTATTTACCAAATCCCTCCAAACCCTGTGATCCTTATTAGTCTTCGCTATTCAATACAACATTTCCAATAATAAATATCCCCTAAATATGGACCTAGTTGTGATATCTGAAACGTCAGAAATTAAATTTAGTACATAGTTGAGTCAAGAATAATCCTACACAATAAATATCATATTTTTATGACGTGTCATCAAACTATGCGATGCAATTACAAATCCAAATTAACAACTTCTACTACTTAATCAAATGTATTTTGTGCATTTCCCATATACCATCAAAGGCCAAACGTATCACATCTACCCAACAACTAAATTTGAATGTTGTGTAGTCGTATTTGCATTTTTTAGCCGTAAAATGCAATTAAATTTTTAGGAGACCACATTAGATGTAAAATATAATTTTGGACATACTGTCAAAAAATCTAAAAAAATATTATGTCGAAGACATTTTCATTCTGAGGCCACCTACTTAAATTTGTCTTTGGATCTAGCATATTCCTTCTCTACATATAATAGAACTGACATTATAGTATCTTAAGGCATTTGTTGTAATAGATTTGACAAGCTGTCACATAACCATATTTGAATAAGTTGCTCATTGAATAGTGGTGGCATTTCAATACTTGGGTATGGGCTAGCCATTAATGAGTTTCAGCAATTGTGATGTTGTGCAAGTTGATGTCCCTAGGTAGTATGGATATCCACTGCCTTTGTCAACTCCACCACCATTTTGTTCTTCACCCTAGTTGCCAACAATGCATTGTTCTCTCCCATTTTCTACACATTATTTCTAATTTCCAAAACTCATCTAAGCCATTTCATATTTGTTTGTGATATTTTTTTTTAATGCAACATACAACGGAGTTCTAAGTTAAGTCATTTGTTGTTGTTGTTGTTGTTGTTGTTGTTGTTTGTTTTGTTTTAATTCAAAGTATTTGGGTTTTACTTGTTTACAAGGTTCATGATTCATATGAGGCAGGTTTTCCATAATTCAGACAATACCTGCAAGCGCTTCAAGATACATTTACAACTTAACCTAGTAAGACCTCCAAAATTAAATTCATTTGAGTTTTATTGTTTATTTTTTTTAAGTATATTAATGCGTGCAAAGCTTTTAACCATAGTTGACTACTTAAAAAAATGTTAAATAAATTGTTTTGGGTGTTGTATGCATAGAGATGCTTATATGTTTTCCTTTTCTCTTCAGTTTTGAAGTTTTGGCAGGACATGTTTTCATTCTTTATTTCTACTGAAATTAATTATTTGGAAGGTTCAAATTTAGACAATTTCATGAGTCGTTGGGAAACAAAGCTCTTCCTCAAAGACAAAAAGTCCCACACGTCCCACTATCCTTGAAGACTTGCCCAATGCCTTCGGGCCAAGCTATCTTCTGTGAAGCAAAAGAGGTATTATTTTATTTTTTGTTTTAATGTTATTGAATACTTCGATTTTTGTTTACTTATAACCATTTCTAGGTTTGAATATTTTAAACAAATTATTAAAAGAGGACATATTATTTTAATGTTGCAATTACTCTGTCATTCTTACGCTTTTAGATTCCTTAGGTTTGGTTCTTTTAACCATGACTAAGGTTGAATGTTCTAGATTGACTTATAAACAAGGGCTTTTGTATTTCATACCAAACTTGTTATTTGAATGTGGTCATTTCCTACCCAAGGGGAAAAGTTTGGTGATTAATATTTGTCAATTTTTTTCATTGGTTGAAATTTCAGATCTTCTAAAAATGTATGGTTCCTTAAAACATTTTCTACCTGTCAACTATATTTTTCGTGATAATTCCTTTCAAAAGTTGCCATGCATAGTCGTTTTATTGCATTTTACATATTATCATATATGTTATCTATATGCATGGCCTAAAACAGGTTCTAAAGTTAGCAATTTACAAAATTTTAAGCTTGTTACCTCTTCACATGAAATGACAAACCTATTACACATGGTTAAATAGTTAAATATGGGTGTTATATAATGCTCATTTTAATCAGCAGGGAAGCAGTGATCCGATTTTATTTGCATATAATAATTAGATCAAGGGTGGTGGTGTTTTGTGCATAATCCAGTGTTTAAAAGTGGTATTTCACATCTTCACATAAAAAAGCATGAATGTTCGACATAGTTAACTAGTTAAATGTGGGTGCTCTAACGAACAATTTGATCAACAGCGAAATAGTGATCCCAAATTAGCTTTAAATTTTTCCAATATAGACAATTTGGTGGTTGTACAATAGCCTTATGTAATTGTTATGTAGTTGTTGAAATGTAAAGAAACACTTCTAGTAGACCATAAAAAATAAAGTCTAGATATATGTTAGAAGACTATAAAAGATCAAAAAGACTTGTATACCTTCACGCAATTAAATCTAACTTTTATTCTAGAGCAAAGATGCATTCAACGCCACTTTATTAGCAAAGCCTTAGCCAAGATTCATCTGCACATATTTTGTTGTACTTCATTGAGCAGTTAAATCCATAATATAGTATACATGTTACTATTGAGTGACTTGAGTCTCCCACAGATGTCGCCTTGTTGCAATCTTTTGCCTAAATTTCATATGAATTGTTTGTTTTTTTACAAGGTCATACAACTTGCATGCTACATGCACTTTCACATTCAAGTTGTGTTCTGACAAAAAGAATTAAAGGTCAACTTATTAAATTTCAAAACAAATAACTTATTAGACTAGGTTATTGGTGTGATCCTATAAATGCTTCCACTGATCTCCATTTTGCAATATATTTGATTTTAATACAATGCATCTTTTTTAATGTTGTAAGATGGGAGCTTCCATCCATATACATACAACAAAGTGTGGTGAGAGATTGTATGGATTGGCTTTTTTGGTGCATACATTCACATCATGTTCAGTTGGGTTTCTTGAAGTTTGATTGGATATTTGTGTATTGCAATTTTCGCATATTTTTTATTGAATTAAAAAATTCATGATTACAGATGTTATTGGAAGGGACACATTAGATGGGAGGAGGGTTTCAAATATCACACAAAAATTATCTTGTTGTGAACCTAAAAGGATGGCTCAACATTGAAGGATGGATCAAGCCCTCACTCTTCGATGGCATTCCTGACAAGGATTCATTGGTATTCATAATAATTTTTCACTCTTAAATCAAGTGCAGGGTTTAATGAAACAACTGTTGCTTATTGTAGATTGTATTTTTCCAGGATGTAATACATATTCAATTGAAATTGGTGAAACAAGGAACCTACATAGTTGAAAAAATGGAGGGGTAGATGTTGTTGCAATCAACAATACGGATCCCTCAGGATGGGAGCTTTCAAGTTATGCATGACATTAATTTTTTTTTTCATGCAATGTAAAGAATCAGATTTCTAAGGCTTGAATGAAAGGATTAATTTGCACAATGTTGTCGTATTGGACACACACACACACTCTTGTTGAGAATATTTTCTCAAAACCTGTTAAAGACTCTAACATTCCCAACCTAAATTTATTATGGAATGTAGAGAATGAAATTTTTGAGGCTTGAATGAAAGGATTAATTTACACAACATTGTCTTATTGGACACACACACACACACACACACCTGTTGAGAATATTTGCTCAAACCCGTTAAAGACTCAACTTTCCCAACCTAAATTTATTTTTTCGTGGAATGTAGAGAATTAAATTTTTAAGGCTTGAATGAAAGGATTAATTTGCACAATGTTGTCTTATTGGGACACACACACACACACCTATTGATAATATTTGCTCAAAACCCGTTAAAGACTCAACATTCCCAACCCCTAGGCACCATTTCTCAATTTCTTTGCATCTCTTTATACAAGTATATTATAATATGCTACACTGGCAAGCAAACCAACAAATAAAATGACTTTCAAAGCAATTAGAACTTTCAAATGCAGTCAAAATTGGCATGAAACCCCAAGTCTCTACTTGTGGTTAATTGTCCCCAGCTTCATGGATGCAATTGCACCTAGCAAGAGTTTTTGAAAGCAGTCACTGAATACAATCCACTCCTTGCTTTTGTCTAAAAAAATTATGGTATTTGGGCCTACCATACCTACCTCAGGGTCACTTTGCATGTTTCTTGAGAATACCCCTTGCCTTGGAAATCCCTTCCTTGCACCTATGTAGGTAGTACAACACCGATTTCATTGTGAGAATCTATTACTCCTAGATGTAATAAATTGCACATTTGATACAAGGCTTTGTTGCTTCAAAATATCAGAAAAGCTTCTACTCTGAGAAGAAGCCTCTTTCACCCAAAACTTTTACACTATCAATTTTTAATGTATTATCATTTTTAAATTGTCACAAACATGTCTATGTAATGAGTCTTTGAAACATTTTGAAGAGACATTTTCAAATTATCAAATACAACCACCACCTGCCCATTATACTTTGGTTTTATTGTATAACATCAAAAGCAACATTACATGAATAAAAAATGTCATTACAAGGAAACACGCAACTACGCACAGTTATATAAACATGTTGATCGTTGTGCGCATAAGAGAATTGTGTTGGAAGTACAATCACTGAGAGGGAGGGCGAATCAATGATGCAAGATATTTCAAACTTCAATTGTAATCCTTTCAAACTCTTAATCAATGACCACAAGCATTCATATGACATACAAGATGTTCATAACAATGAATAAGAAAGATGATGCAAGATCATATACATAACACATGATCTATGTGGAAAACCCTCTTGGGGAATAAAACCCACTCTCAATTGTGCAAACACATGGACTACTTGTCCTATAAGATGATCACAAACAAGAGACCTTTTAGTGAAGCACCCACTTCACAAGGAGCATCCACCCATAAGTATGAACAAGCACCCACTTGTTCTAGATGTCGAGCACCCACACACCTTATGAAATCAACAACTCCAAAACTCTGATTGAAGAAACAATGTTTAACACCTCTCTTTCAACTCATCACATGCACTCAAACTTGCTCATACAAGCAATGCATCCAAAGACCCTTTTGGATTACTCTAAGCTTCTTCGCTCATCCTCAATTTACTTTGTAATTCAATCCATCCACTAAGCACACTCACTCTAATCTCTTTTCTTCACCTCTATCTTATGTTCTCTCAATACTTCCACATTCAAGTCTAGAAACCATTGCTTTGGTCTCCACTCTTTATAGAGTCTTCATAAATATCAATTTTTAGGTTGACCACAATACTTGTCTTAACCCTTAAGACATCTAACATGCTAACACATAGCTCAATACCATCCTCACAGGCCAGCGATAGCATCCATGGGTCACACTTAAGCAATTATGCCTTTCAATTAGGCCTTAGTAGCCCTTATAGATCTCATGTAGACATATTACGCTTTAAGGACTACATTTGAGCAAACACAAAAACACAAGATCACTTTCAAATACATGGGTCCACTCCATATGACCTCTAAGACATCTTAAAATGAATACTCTCACCAAAACACTCTTCTACTAAAGCACAAATTGCTTAAACATAATTCTTTACATACAAACACCATGAACGAACATATAGTCAACTTTGGAGCTCAATAACTTCGACTGTACAAACAATCAAACCTTCTAACTAGGTTCTCTGGATGCACCTTGAAGTCTTCTACAACTTTGTCTTTTACACCATTATGAAATTCGCCCTGGATCAAAAGATATATCTCAAAAACTACATATTGATTTTTCCTCGTTAATTTGAATATTCAAATTCCAACGATCACTAGGTATATGCTAAACATCAAACACTTTGTCATCATCTCGTGCTCCCTAGCAATTGTGAACAAACACACTCCGTCGATCTCCTTGGGAGTAACCTTGTCTTTAACCTACAATTGCTCACCATTGATCTTAGATCTTTGCTTCCACGATCGTGTCACTTGGCAACATTGCTTGCCTTCTGCGCACCCTATACCATTTAGTCAATGTGCTTGCGCCACTTGACAATTTTTCATGCAATCTAAACATCCTTTAACTTATTGATTTAACGTGCATCATTGATCTCTAACTGCACGATCATATGCTCACCGTTGATCTCTATCTGATAAGTTTCACGCTCATCGTATATCTACTACTCAAACTTTGTGATTGTGACACATGTCACTTAGCATGTGCAATATTGACTATTTGACTTTGAACCGAGTTGTTGGATCCTTCTCTGGTCATATTAAATGTTAACCATTACACTGTGATCCGATTAAATACTCATCGTAGATCTTCGATATCACAAATTTGACTATGGGAACTTAGTAAACTCTACGTGAGAAGCCAACTTTGCATCTTAATAACTTTTGCTACGCTCCATGTCCAGCGCTGAAATTTGAACCATATGATGTTCTCACATAGGAGAATCCATCCATGTATCAAACTATTCCTGAAACTTTCACACGTGTGAAATATGACATCATCAATTTGCTCACTCAGATTTATCTATCAAGATGACTACTTGAGCTTAGACATTCATATGACTGTTATGATGAATTCCGTTCACTTCCATAAGCACTCTAAGCACTCATAACAGTCCATAAGGTCTCTGCAACATGTACATACCATAAGTAACATCCATCAATTACCTCATTAAGTCAAACACTCTCCAAACCATCAATTTAATCACTTTGTCATTAATGCACTAGTGCCACATGCTCTCTTTGACATCAATGACCATGCTCAACAAATGTGTAAATGAAAAAGTGTTCAACTCTTCATTGACAATTGAACTCACGCCCTTTGGAAGAATGATCCGAAATCTAAACAGGAATTAATGACTATATCAATGCACATTTTTCATTGTTTAGTTATTTATTTGTTTGTTTAGGTGACCCGTCATTTATTGGTAGGGCTCTTAAAAAAAAGGTTGCTATTGTTATCCATCATTTTTATTCTGAAAGTTTAATTGGGCCATTCATCGTTTTAGCACAAATAGATTTGACTATCTTCAAGGTGCACACCAACATGTTATGAAAATGCCATAACCCTCAATTCTGTCAAACCTCATTCATGTCTACAAATTTGCCCAAAGTTAACTACAATAGTTGTTTGGATAATGTTGCAAATTTAAAGCATTTATACTCCCCTTCAAGATCGACAATCATGCTTTTTTTTTGGGGAGGGAGGGATTTTTTTTCATTTTCATTTTACTAGAAAAATAGATAAATCAAGTCGAAAGTATTAGATCATATTTAATACAGTTTGCCAAAACATTTGATCATATTTTATTATTAAAAAAGACATACAATTAAACTTCACACATTGAACATAAGAACCACAAAAACTTTGTTTGAGAAGAATTGATCCATAAAGAAACTCATAAGGTATAAAATTACCCTTTAAAAACTGACATGGTACTATATCCTTTGCCCTATTGTCATCAAATCATTCGTTGATAAATACAAATTCACAAAAGTTCCTTGAAAATTTGATCTAATATCACACCCATTGTTACTGTTTCACATTATGAGTAAAGACATTCACAAACTTGTTTTTGAAAAGTAGTTGCCACACTTACCGGTGCCACACCATGCATCCTAAACTATAGGCTCCCACTATTTTGGGATCCAAAGGAATAATCCTTGCCTATTATTTGAGGCCAACAATTCATTAGAGGCAATGCTTTCAATTACAATGCTCAAAGCTCCATGCACACAAATCAGAGCTTCTTACAATCCCCACTTGGGAGATAACAACGCAATTTCCATGCGATGTGGCATGAGAACAAATAATAAGTGTAGCCTTTTATATATTATTATATCTTATAATTTAAAATAATACTGATTAATATAATAATATATATATAGATATATATATATATATAGTATCTATTTTAATAATATTTATAGTTATAAATATATAATATAATTTTTTGTTCAATATATTATATATTATTATAATATATTATATTTAAAATTAGTATATATATAAATATAGATTCTAGACTTTAACGTTTTGTCCCCATCTCAATAACATTGCAGTACTGATTGGAGCTGCACATTGAATGTGGAACCCTACTGCAATCAAATCAAACACTCATGACGTCTTCACCCACACTTGACAATAGAAAACTATCAATCAAAGAAGTCACTACGCTGCAAGTTGTAGACCCTTTCGTAATGCATGCACGGCGTTTTTGTGTACAATATAGGCCCTCAAGTATTTGATATCCCCAAAAACACCTATCATTACCCCTCACCATCGGTGCCCAGCCCACCTTGAAATCTTTCACCACTTATACAAAATCTCATTTTACGAAACTAAAAACTTACTGTCAAACTAACCGTAATCAAAAAAAAAAATCATCACAGGCAGGCCAACCCTCAAACTTAGTCCCGACAGTGATCTAAGTAATCATCCCTCGGCAAGATGATTTTTTTTTTGGGGGGGTATTAATGAGCGTTATATCCATTAAAATTTTATATTCAGAGAGTAATCAGTCTATCTGTATAGAATATTATTACTTTGGCAGCTTAAATCATCCCTTGCATCAAATTATGACAATTCACAAACAAATGAAAATCAAGTGCATACTCTTCAAATTTGTAGATGATAGTTTTGATATATGAATTTAACTGTTTTTTGAAAAAACAGCGTATTGCATTTACATGTATTTTTAACCGGGCCAATGGCTATTGTTTCTGTCAAGTACTTCGATTGATATACATGACCACAGCCTCAAATATCTATCCGTCAAGGCTGTCCCTTGGCTCGCTTTCTTTACGCGTTTGCTGCCAACGCCCTTGGCTACAAGTTTCAGAAAGTCCCCTTCCTGGCTCAGATAAAAGGCATAAAGATACCTCAGCATAGCTTTGTTCTCAATTCTCGATTTACTGATGACATCATGCTCTCCCTCCAATACGATGAGGCCGAAGCGAACAATGCTCTGGAAGTGTTGGATATATATTGCAAGGCAACTGGATTCAAACTGTCAATGCATAAAACTGAATATTTTATTTGTGTTAAGAGGGACTATTTGTTCCCTTGAAGAAGATAAGCCCTGGAAGATTTTGCTTCGTCATTACATTTCAGGGAAATCCTTGTGGCAAGAAAACTTCAGAGGGGCTTAGTATTCAGCATATCTTACTCACTCGAGTCCCAGTCAAAATTGTGGGATCCTTTGTAGCCCAGAGTACATGGAAAGCCTGAGAGTTGATTAAGCCTCACATAATTTAGGATGGCAATGATTTCAGATTTGGCTATCTCTGAACTCTCATTCTCCCTTGGTGATCTCCAGTTTTCTCACATTATGTCCTTGAGATGGTTTCAGTGGTTTAATAGAGTTATTCACTTGTTTAAATTGCCACCCACATACTATGGAATGGCTGCCCTATCTGAAGCAGAAAAGAACAATCATTGATCATATCATTTCGTTGGTAAGTGAGGAAGAAGTTCCTTGCAACTTCATGAAGCACTGATGGTGGCCTTATGGCTCTAGGTTTGATCAGTTTCCTATCAATGTTGCTTATCTTCGCCTTTTGCCTAGTATTCACAAGCAAGGGGGACTAAACGAAAAATGGAATTGCAACCTCACTGAAAACAGTTGGATCAAACTCAGTAGCGAAGTTTGGGGATCAAGAGCTGATCGAATTAAATTTCTGAAAACTGTCAAACCTTCTTGGCCCTTATCTAAGAGAACAAAATCAGTGTTGCATGCCTTCCGGAACTGCGAAATAGTCAAAGCCATATCAAATAACATTCAACATTATCTATCATCTCTCTTTTGCTGCAAACTTTCATGGAAACATGCTCTTCTTAGACTGGGAATTTCCACTAATATGATTTCAGAGACTTCCAGACAAATCATTAGCAAACATATTTGGAAACATAGATGTCATTTTTGTTTCTTTAACAGTACTTTTTCTCAGTTGTCTTTCACCTGCTTTACTCTTGACAATTTTCCCCTGATGGCAACCTTGTCACAGGGAATGCCAGCAGCACTCCAGGACATCGAAGAGTTGCCTGAACAAGTCATGGATCTTACACAGCAGATGACCCAGTTATCTGCAAACCAAGATGATTTAGCTAAGGAAGAGCTCAACCACTCCGCTGCAGATTCTGAGCTGGCAAAACAGAACAGAACCACCTTCCACTTCACTAGATTTATTCACAGAGCAATCAGAGACATTGGAACCAATATGGGATCAATGTTGGATTCCAAATTCTGGAATGGAATGATTTGTCAGTTTGATTGTCACTTCTTGTTTTTCATAGTTGGCTTTTTGTCACTCTGTATGTAGGCTGTTTCCCTCTGTGGGGCCTGCTGTTGTATTTTGGTTGGCACTATTGGGTGATTTTGTACTAGTTGGCAGTTTTCCTGTTTGGGGCCTGCTGTTCTGCTGTTTTGGCTTTCTGTTTGATGTTATTTTGTAATTTATATCCTCCGACATATTAAAAAATAATGGTTAAGACTGCTAAAAACAAATTGATTAAGACTGGTTACGAATAGATTCATTTCCATTGATGTCTTTTCCGAACCAATATAATTGGTGTCAAGTTGCCATTGGACTTACCGTATATGAAGTTAAATGTTCCACCATATTAACAGGGATCCTTGAAACGTCTTTTAAGGCATACCTTCACATATAAGACATGAAGCTCATCTGGCTGTAACTAGGGTGCATTAGTCCCTTGACAATATTTTATAGCTTTTATACATGATACAGTAATTCCATTTGGGATTTAGAATATAACAACTTGCCCTAGAACTTTCCTTATCCCATATCCTTAATGCTATGAATGCACCTTCCATACTTGTGCGCAGTCTAATGGTACCATCATCATCACAACTTCAAAACACAACTGTCACAAAGTATGTTCCATTGCAAATTTCTAGTCTTTCATAATATGGCCTAATCTGTAGTATATTTCTTGATGAAGAATTATCCAACTGCAAGTGCTAAAATCTTCCACGTGCGATGTTACATCAACCAAAAACTACAAGTTATATTCAGTTTTAAGAGTACCCTTCCTAATCATAGTTAAGTATCGAACAAATTTTGACCCTTGATATGGTGCTTTGCATGCCAGAAATATTGCACCATATTAACAAGGATTGTTTGCACGTCTCGAGGGCAGACCTTTACATATAAGACTGAAACACATCTGCCTTTAACTAGAATCCATTAGTTTTACCCTCAACAATATTTTATAGCTTTATACCACATACCCTTGATGCTATGAATGCACCTTCCATACTTAAGCACAGTCTAATCGTACCATCATCACCACAACTTCAAACCAGAGCATGTTCCATTGTAAACTTGTAGTCTTCATAATATGGCCTCATCTGTAGTCTATAACTTGGACAAGAATTCTACAAATGCAAGCGCTAAGATTTTCTATGTGCAATGTTACAGTAACACAACTATAAATTTATATTCAGTTTTACGAGTATCGTTACTAGTCATAGAAGTATAGAACAAATCTTGACCTTTGGTGTGATGCTTTGCATACCAGATTTCCAATTGCATTTTTACTCACTGAATTTTAAACTGGTTAAAACTAAAAGAGTACCCTTCCTAATCATCAAGTATAGTACAACTTTGCATGAATTTTTTACAGTTAAAAGAATTTTCTATTCTATTAATTTAAAGATAGTCCAACAGAACCACCATTAATGGTACCAAGACTTATCAGAAATTAAATACAGTGTATGTTCCACGCTTTGTAAATTTCTAGTCTTCAACAGCCTAACTACCATAATGTATCAATAACATTCTTCATCATCAGAACTTAAAAAACAGAGTATGTTAGAGCAACTTCTAAATAGTTTAAACAGTTTCAAGGCCAATACAGAAAACAAGTCTCAGCAGATGCATATGCCACAGAAAAGTGGCAACCAAATGATTGTGGTCTCTTTTGAATCCTTTAAAATTCTTTTAAAATGACACATGAAAATGTTTTTAAGTGCCCTTTGAAATCGGTAAACCATATAAACGGGGGTATCAACATGAACAAGCTTTAGTGCCGTTTGAAATCACTAAATCAGCCAAACGGGGGTATTATCACATGAACAAGCTTAAGTGCCCTTTGAAATCACTAAATCACCCAAAAGGAGGTATTAACACATGAACAAGCCTAAGAGCCCTTTGAAATCAATAAATCACCCAAATGGGGGTACTAACACCTCAACAAGCTTAAGTGCCCTTTGACATCACTAAATCAAAGAAAACAGGGTATTAACAAATGAATAAGCTTAAGTGCCATTTGAAATCAAAAAATCAGTCATAGCCGCAACTGGCATTGGCACTCATGGGCATTGAAATACTCCTCATTTCACTCCAAAGATGAGTTGGAAGATGTGAACCATTATAATAAGTTTTAGTTCACATGACTCGGACAAGAAATGTGTGTCAGAGGAATAATTGGCTTTTCAAATCGAGACCAAGGCCACTAGCAAGGAGGCGAGGAGTTGAAGGCACAAATATCAGAAATGAGGGGATATGGCACAACTATCAGAAGTTAGTGCAATAGTAGGTTGAGAGTTGAGGAGTTAAAAGGCACAACTATAATTAGCAAGTGTACAGATCGTAGAATAATTGGTTTTAGAGTTGAGACTAAAGCCTCTGTCAAAGAGTTTAAGGCACAATTACGAGAAGTAAGCATTCGAATAATTAAATAATTGGTTTTTAGAGTTGAGGAGAAGATAAGGTACCAACTATTAGAAGCAACTGTTTGGATAGTGCAATAATTAGTTTTTATAGTAGTTGTAAGTGTCTAGATAGTGGAATAATTGGTTTTTAAAGTTCAGAAGTTGAAGGTAGAACTATAAGAAGTGTGTGTACCAATAGTGGAATAATTGGTTTTCAAAGTTGAGACTAAAGCCACCACTAATAAATTAAAAGGAACAACTATCATAAGTATGTGTACTGATATAAGAATAACTGGTTTTTAGGGTGGTTGTGAGTGTCTAGATAATGGAATAATTGGTTTTTAAAGTTGATAGGTTAAAGGCAAAACTATCATAAGCGTACGAATAGTGGTTGTGAGTGTATAGCTAATGGAATAATTGGTTTTAAAAATTGAGAGGTTAAAAGCAAAACTATCAAAAGTAAGTGTACGAGTGGTTCCCGTTAATGGGTCAATGGCCATTCCGAAGGCTTCCAAGCGAAGTGGGAAAATGGAGTGAACTCCCCCCCTCCCAGATTGTTTAACCTAAACTTTGATGGGACGGCTAGGGGCAATGCCAGTGCTTCGGGGGCTGGTTGTGTCATCCAAGATTGCACTGGTTCTTTGATTCGTGCAGCCTTTATGAAGCTCGTGGACAACATGATTAATGAAGTTGAGAATTAAGCCTTGGTTTTAGGACCGGACTTGGTAGCCCAGTGTGAGATCGACAATGTTATAATTGAAGGTGACTCTATGATTATTATTCAAGCACTTCGAAATGGTAAAGCCGGTTCTTGGAATGTAGAAAACATCTTGAATTGAGCCTGGGACATGTTGGACAGCCTCAACTCTTGGGAGGCCACCCACTATTTCAAAGAAGTGAATAAAGAAGCTAACTTTCTTGCTAACAAAGTTATCTTGCAAGAAAATGATATAGTTATTGATAATCATTGGGGAGCTTGGGAGACTGATGGTGCATTGTTTTTGTAAGATGTCGTAGGCTCTTACCATTATTCGCAGCACTTATGGGCCATTAATGGCTTATGCTCTTCCAAGCATGAGAAGAGTCCCCTCATCTTTCCCTTCATAGGTTGAATTGCTTCCCCTCGCTTTTATCCCCGATGATGCTCATAGGGCTCCAATGAGTTTTGTTGATTGCTCTCAATGGGTTTTGCAGCTGGTTTCCATGGACCCTTCAATGCAAATTGCCCTTAGCAAGCCGTTAATCCACTTGAAAAACTACAAACTGGAGATGGCTTTCTGGGGTTGTGTTTTGGATGCTAGATTGAAGCGGGTTTTTCTCATTCAGTTGGGCACTGTTTTTACACACGGTCAAGGTGGATGTGGGCTCGGTGTTTTTGGAGACTGGTTGCAGGATTAGAACAAATTTCATGGTGGCATTAGCGTTTGTTTTCAATTTACTCCTCACCTCCAAGGACAAAGAATTGACGGTTGAGGTAGCTTCGAGGTTGGTTTGTGCCAATTTTCAAATGGGCTTGGTGGCTGCTGTGTATGCTTTCCACCTGGAAGAGAAGCGGTCATAAATCTTCTCTGCATCTTTCGATTTTGGAGTGGTCAACCATCTCGACTTCATTCAGCATGCCCTTCAGAAGCGTAGGCCACTAGGCGTTCAGATTCCAGTGTTAAATGTGGATGGTCTACATTCCCCTCCAGTGTCGACCGTGGCAGCACTGGGTGGCCGAAGGTCGATGGGTTTTCCATTAGCCATCAGGGGTTTGGTGCGGTTGTTTGGAGCTCATACCCCCACCCTAAAACATCCCCTCGTTGCTGGAAGGTAGGCCCACTTACCCGTAGGGCAGCGGCCCTTGCTCTTTCTGCAGCTGGTGTTGTTGGGTCGGTTGGGTCGGCCAGGTCTCAAGTGGTAGTGTAGGCTGGTTTCCGATTGGGTGACAGTGCTTCTTGGTCTACGGGTTCTGGTGGCGTGACAATCCATGAGTAATTGGTGGTTTAGGTTGTTCTTTTTGGTGCCTGCATGGTGGTCAATGTAGCTTTGCCGATCTAGGTGATGTGCCCGAGCGGCTTTTTGGGGCTTCAACGCTGCTTTGTTTGGTGCTCATTTGGGGCTATTTCGTTATTCTGTTTTCCTTTGTTGTTGCCACCCTTCGTGGTGGGCTTCTGCCTTTGAGGCTCTTGTTTTCTGTTCTGCGGGCTCTGTTTGAGGCTTTGTACTGGTTTTTCCATTTTAATAAAATGGGTAAGGGACCTGTCAACCCTCATTACTCCTTTGTTGTTGCCACCCATCGTGGTGGGCTTCTGACTTTGAAGCTCTTGTTTTCTATTCTGCAGGCTCTGTTTGAGGCTTTGTACTGGTTTTTCTGCTTTAATAAAATGGGTGAGGGACCTGTCAACCATCATTACCTATCCCAAAAAAAAAGTGTACCAATAGTGGAATAACGTTTTCAAAGTTGAGAATAGAGCTGCTGCCAATAGTGTACAGGTAGTAGAATGCTGCTGGCAAGGAGTTTAAAGGCAAAACTACCAAGAGTAAGCATACAGATGGTGGAAATTTTGGTTTTTAGAGTTTAGTCTAAAAAGAGTTAAAGGCACAACTACTAGATGCTAGTGTAGGAATAAGAGCATATACTGGGTTGAACATGGTTTTTAGAGTTGAACCTAAAAGGAAGGCACAGCTATTAGAAGCTAGTGTAGGAATAAGAATGTATGCTGTGATGAACATCAAAGGCACTCAAAGCCAAAGTTCAAAAATAGAGTAACGGGATATTGTGTAAAACCACAGATTTGAACCCAAGATTTCAAAGAAGCAAACTGCTGCATACAGGTGACTATAAAAATGCACTGTGAATAAAGAGAATAAACAAAACAACAAATAAACACGCAGGCTGAAAAGACTCGATAAATAACTGACTAGATAATCTATGTTGATGTGGTTCAGGTTTTTTTCAGTTGCTAAGGCTCATTAATTCGTATGACCAATGACATACTCAAAATGTGTTTGTGTTTCCAGCCGTAATCTAAGAAGAAAAAACATGGCATATAGATTGTGCTGGATTAGGCATAGGAAACAAATTCAAGGAAGCATTGCGGATGTGACGGGCCCTAAGAGACCCTAACAGACACTAAAACAGGAATAAATGACACTAAAAAACATGTTCGAATCTGGAAACTTCAGTATTCATCCAGCAATAAAGGGGCAAAGCAAACACATGCAGTTCCAGTTGAAAATCAATTAAGTATTGCTAAGTACAAAAAGGAAACTCAACCATCCAGAATGGAAACCAGCAGAACAAGCTTTGTAAAAGAACCATATGAATCCCATAGTGTTCTTGCTGACTTTGGATTGAGATAAGGAGGCATAGCCAAGTTGCACATGTTTCCTACATTAAACTACTTCAGGATTAATTACAGTGTTTATCTATCTTTATGTTTTCATTTGCACTTATTTATTGATTCATTTTTTATGTATAAGTGTCTAAGAAAAAACATTTAAGAAACAATAACTTCTTTATATCAGAAATAGCATAAGATTCTTAATAATGAATTAGAAGTGAGTAATAAACATGGTTTAATCCAACTCCTGAGCCAAAAACAAAATCAAACCCCTTAAAATTGTTCACAGAGGAATGCCATCTCTAGCTAAAAAAAACAGAGGAATGATATCTCTGGCAAACCTAACATCTTTACATCAGCATTGTCGGCAACCCCAGTAAACTCCGATATATCCCTCACAGCCCAATACAAAATATAACTCCAAATCTAAATTCTCGCCCAAAACAACTTCACTTATTCGGCGATCTCCTCTACAACAAAACACACATTTATGCAACAACTACAACTCACAGATTTCCAGATTTAGCGTGAATATACAGCATCATAAACTATGTTCTCACAACACAAGTAAGGATCCCAGCTGAAAATGTGATAAACAAAGATAAATCGAAAAGCCAAACCCTAACATGGTCTGCAATCAACTCGAACAAAAATAATAATAATAATTTAAAATGCATATATATAGTTAAGAACAATCACTTATCTGATGCAGGCCATTCTGCACTGCAAAATAATAGACGCTTCAAATCTACAAGATCATCCACGATGTTTTAATCTGTTTTTGTTAAAGCTTTGCTTAAATCCTTTAGCAAAAACTTTGTAGATGACCTAGATAGATGTGAAGAGTCTATGACTATGCGTTACCCCAGATCCTTGCAATCCTTCCTCTTCTTCAGCAAATGGCACTCCGAACATTCAAAATCTACCTCTAATATACAGAGAGGCTGTAAACTCAAACCCTAACCCTAAACAATCCACTGGGGCAAAATGGGCCATCCCTATAAAGGTGTAGTAGCTCCATCACTCATCCTCACGGATAGGTGTAGAGGAAGGAGGGTGTCCAAGGGGCCCTGGCGCAATGGATGCACCACTCACTCTAGGCATCCATGTCATCTGATTAAACACCCATCCAAGCATACAAGAGAGAGTGTAACCCTCTACCATTAACAAATTTACCATAACTCAAAGGAAATATATATAGCATAAATGTGCATCACATATCAATTCTATTTAATATAAACCAAACACACGACTTATTAAATGACACATTTTTATTAATGATTAAGAAGATTTACAAGACTATAATTATTCCGTCCATAATCAAACTTCTATATAGTGTTTAAAAAAATACCTTAATTATTCCTATAATTTGGTCGAGGATTTTATTTATAATTTTCTTCTATTAATTTATTTATTACAATTAGTTGAATTTAAGTAGATTTATTCAAGATGATATTATAGATCTTTTGGGGAAAAAAATTATTTTATTTTGTTCTACCTCATTCACATATATGTCCATTATCTTATATTTATGCATGTAATTTTGTGTAGTGCTTACCCTGGAGCAATTCCTTTCTTCGACATGTCTCATAAACCCCTTGTGCACATTTACTTTTGGGCACTCTTATGGTCTTCCCTTAATTTTGTACATAACTCAAAACTTATGTGTGTACTCTTACAAAACTTATGCATACCCCACATAACCATTATACTTATCCACACTCTTCCTAATACTTGTTATGCCGAAAGCGTTGTATAGTGGGGGAAATAAACCTTAGATTTGTCCACATATCTTCCCAGATGCCTTTTTTGTCGCATCGAGGAATAGTGTTTGTGAACAATTGTATGGGCTATTGCATGAACAATGACAGGGGACAAGTGGCAAAATAATTTTGCAGCACGCTGCCTAGAATTATGAGCTATGGCATTTAAGGTATTCCAACAACAAACCACATCACCAACCACGACACCCACTCATCGACAAATTGTTTGAAGGACATGTCTACGTTCTCAAGGACCCTAGAATCCCTACCATTGTGAGACAGACACAAATTGGACAGGGTATATACTATACGCATTGAGAATACTTGACAGACTCTTCGAAATTTTCTCGTTCATCTCGTATGGTCTTTAATAATATTATTTATTATTTTATTCTCCTTTTCATAAGAATTTTTCTCCGACCATTTTTTTAGTTTCCATATTTGCATATCCATGCTTGTTTTATATTATTTATTTTTTAGATTTTTTTGACATATACAATTAAATTTTGAATATTTCTAGGGGGATGCCATGCATTGTATGACGAATGGGTGCCTGTAAATAATTTATATTAATATATATTTTTTATTATATTATACATTAATATAATAATATTATTATATTATACATAAATATAATATAATAATATTATTATTATTTATAAAAAAATTATTGTTAATTTTTTCACTTTCAATAAAATAAGGTTTTGTAAAGTGAAAGAGTGTCAATCGACTATCATATATTACTTGAAACCATGATCCATTTCACCTTGTGTGCACGAAGTGTTAAGAAATAATAATCAAATATTAATTTTAATAATCTTTATGAAACATCTTTTTCTTGACCAGTGCTTCCTTTGTTTTTTTTTATAGCAAAGATAAATAAGATGCTTATGAAGACAATCTTATTGTGATCATCTTCTCTTCCAAGGGTTTGAGTATGGCATTTTTGTATTTTCTTATCCCTAATGTAAATTTTCTAGATAACAATGCACTGGTAGGATAGACAAATGGAAGCTACAAGATAGACTATATGACCTTAATGTCATGTCCCCATGTCAACAACATTGCAGCATTGATTCAAGCCACACAAGGGATGTGGATCCCTTCTCCAATCAAATCAACGCTCATGATGTCTTTGTCCGCTCTTAACAATAGAAAATGACCAATCAAACATGTCACCACCCTATAAGCTATGGACCCCTTTGTAATGAGTGTCTATCATGTAAATCCACGTACAACTCTAAATCTAGGTCTTGTGTACGATATGAGGCCTTTAGCGTAGAATATCCCCTAAAATAACTTGTCATTGCCCCTCCCCATCACCGCCAAACTCACCTTAAAATATTTTACCACTTGCATGCTCTATATGGCCTTGCCCTTCCCCACCACTTTGTCATTGAAGACGTAGTTCAATTGTGAACATCTTCTCTTCCAGGGGTTTGAGTATGGCATTTTTGTATTTTCCTATCCCTGATGTAATTTTTCCAGGTATCAATGTATTGTTAGTATGGATAAATGGAGGCTACAAGATAGAATTTGGGACCTCAATGTCATGTCCCCATATCAACAACATTGCAGTGCTAATTTAAGCCACGCATGAAATGTGGAGCCCTGTTGCAATCAAATCGACACTCATGACATCCTCGACCACTATTAACAATAGAAAATGATCAATCAAATATGTCACCACCCTACAAACTATAGAACCCTTTGTAATGGGTGTAGGTCATGTAAATCCAATCACAATTCTATATCCAAGTTTTACATACGATACAAGCCCTTTAGCATACAATATCCCCCAAAATACCTTATCATTGCCCCTCTCCATCACTGCCAAACTCACCGTTAAATCTTTCACCACTTGCATGCTTTGTATGGCCTTGCCCTTCCCCACCACTTCGCCATTGAAGAAAAAGTCCGATTGTGATCATCTTTTCTTCTAGGTGTTTGAGTATGGCATTTTTGTATTTTCTTATCCCTAATGTAATTTTTCTAAGTGTCAATGTATTGGTTCATGGACGAATGGAAGCCACAAGATAGACTCTAGGACCTCAATGTCATGTCCCCATGTCAACAACATTAAAACGTTGATTTAAACCACACATAGGATGTGGAGCCCTTCTGGAATCAAATTGGTGTTCATGACGTCCTCATCCACTTTTAAAAATAGAAAAAAACTAATCAAAGATGTCACCACCCTATAAGCTATGGACCCTTTTGTAATGGGTGTAGGTCATGTAAATCCAATCGCAACTCTAAATCCAATTCTTATGTATGATATGAGCCCTTTAGCATATAATACCCCTTAATATGCCTTCTCATTACCCCTCCCCATCACCGTCAAACTCACCTTAAAATATTTCACCACTTGTATGCTTTATATGGCTTTGCCCTTCCCCACCACTTCGACATTGTCATGGCATATGAAAGAACACACAACTTCATATGAAGGAAGATAGGCTATGGGACCTTAATGTCATGTCTCCATGTCAATAACATTACAACATTGATTCAAGCCACACATAGGACATGGAGCCCTTCTGCAATCAAACTGATGCTCATGATGTCCTCGTCCACTCTTAACAATAGAAAATGACCAATCAAAGATGTGTCACCACCCTACAAGCTATGAACCCCTTTGTAATGGGTGTAGGTCATGTAAATCTAATCACAACTCTAAATCTAGGTCTTGTGTACGATACGAGCCCTTTAGTGTACAATATCCCCTGAAATACCTTGTCATTGCCCCTCCCTATCACCATCAAATTCACCTTGAAATATTTTACCACTTGTATGCTCTGTATGGCCTTGCCCTTCCCCACCACTTTGCCATTGGAGATATAGTCCAATAATGATCATCTTCTCTTTGAGGGTTTTGAGTATGGCATTTGTGTATTTTCTTATCCCTGATGTAAATTTTCCAAGTTTCAATGTATTGGTAACATGGACGAATGGAAGCTACAAGATAGACTATGGGACCTTAATGTCATGTCCCCATGTCAACAACATTGCAACACTAATTCAAGCCATAGATGGGATGTGGAGCCCTTTTACAATCAAATTGGTGTTGATGACATCCTTGTCCACTCTTAACAATAGAAAATGACAAATCAAAGGTGTCACCACCCTACAAGCTATGGACTCCTTTGTAATGGGTGTACTTCATGTAAATCCAATCACAACTCTAAATCTAGGTCTTGTCTATGATATGAGCCCTTTATCCTATAATATCTTCTAAAATACCTTCTCATTGCCCCTCCCGATCACTACCAAACTCATGTTTAAATCTTTCACCATTTGCATGTCCTGTATGGCCTTGCCCTTCCCCACCACTTTGCCATTATCATGGCATATGAAGGAACACATAACTTCATTTTCCATCGTCATCTCCATCGAAAATATATGATTATTGTTACTTAATACTTCATGCACAAAAGATTAGATAGGTTTCAAGAGAAGTGCATATATTATTATAATTATGATTATAATAATATAATATTATGCCAATGAGGTGGGGGTGAGTTGGTGAGGTCACTTGGATTTATCCAAGTCCACCAAGGTTCAATTATCACTGAGGTATGTGAGGTCGGATGTGTCTGTTAGTAGTGGTATTGATATCCATTGAGTGTGCAGGTGGATTCATGATAGCTATGGTGCAATCGGTAATGTCAGACGGTTTGAGCAGCTTGTTGATGGGTTATAGCATCTCATCTTGTGGTAAATTTGGTAATGTCATTGAGCATGTGGGTGGATCCGTGGTAGCTATGGTGCAATGAATAATGTCAAACAGTTTGAACGGCTTATAGTTGGTGGGCTATAGCGTCCCATCTTGTAGTTGATTTGGTAATGTTGGAAGTTGGTATGATTCGATGGTTAGAGCGACTTGCGGTTTGTGGGTTATAGCATCCCGTTAAAGAAGTATTATCATTAGGGATTAGGCCCCCCGATTGTGTCCCAGATTGATTGAAGCTTTGATCAATTAAAAGCATAAGGGCAAGGGAGCCGTTGAACCCTGGTATCAATAAAAAATAATAATAGAATATTTATATATTATTACATTTATTAGTTAATATGTTATGTTATATATTATTTACTATTATAATATATTATATAATATTTATTATGCTACATATTTTAATATAATAATATTATATTATATATAATATAATACTATATACTAAATTTAATATATACAATATTATATTAAACATATTGTATAAATGGTAAATTATAATGGCTTCCGACATGACATGCATGTAATATTGACTTAATTTATCTAATATTAAAAGTCAATACGTTAGTACAACCACCTTCCAACCTACATACCCCTTTTCATTGGTCGTTTGGTCATGTAAATTCAAATGTTGCCCTGAATCTAGGCTCATTGTTCAATATATTGTAATACATTGTCATCGCCACTCATCATCACTAGCTAGCGCATGTTGAAATATTTTAACACTTGTATGTTATTTATCATCTTGCCCTTTCTTCTAGGGGTTCGAGTTTATACGTTGTTAAACATGATTCAATTGTTCCATAGGTTAATATATTTGCATCATGGATGAATGTAAGCTATAAGATAGACTTTGGTACCTCAATGTCTTGTCTACACATAAACACCATTGTAATGTGGATTTGAGCCACTCATCGTACGTGGAACACTATTGCAATGAAATCAATGCTTAGGACGTCCTCATCTGCCCTTAATAATAAAAAATGGCCAATCAAAGATGTTGTCACCTTGCAAGCTATACACCCCTTTGCAATGTGTGCAAGTCATGTAAATCCAACAATTGCCTAAATCTAGGTCTAGTGTAATATATGGGTTTTAGGGTGTCTGATATCACATGAAATACTCTGTCATTGTCTATTACCATCACCACCAAACTCACCTTGAAATATTTCACCACTTGCATGTTTTGTATTGCCTAGCCTTTCCCCACCACTTTGTCATTGCTCAAACTCTTTAGGAAATAAAACATCTCTTCCCCACACAACGCATTGCCACATCATTTGAAGGAACACATGCAGTCCCTGGGTTGTAGGTTCTCAATGATGGTCATTGGATTGATGTACAACCCACTCCTCATTCAATAGTCATAAACACTGGAGATCAATTGGAAGTGATAAGCATGGGAACATACCAAAGTGTATGGCATCATATTCTGCCCACTAAGCATATAAATTATTTATCTATGACATCATTTTACAATCCATCCAAAATAAAAACTTGTGTGATACGTGTTATCAACCTCCTCCAACCGGTCCACTCCTTTCATCAACCTGCTTTAACTTGTCTACCTTTCTTCCAAGTGTCTACTACTTCATGTCAAAAAACATCATTTGCTTCTCAAGAGGGCATTTAGTTTGTTGAACATTATTGGATGGTAATTGGGTTTTAATTAAGACTTTACATTCTTAATTAATTTCCCAAGTTATTATATTTAAAATTATAATATATTTATTATTAATATATATATATATATATATATGATAATTGTAATAATTATACTATAATAATATTTCATAAATAAGTATATTATATATATTGATGTACTATATTATAACATATTAATATTATATATATTTACTTATTTATGAAATATTTTTTTTAGATATATCTGTAGCTTTTGACCTGAGCAACTGAACCGGTTACATCAACGGCCACAACCGGTCGATACCAGAATACCAATATTCCTGCCACAGCGAGCGTTTATGATCCCACCACAACTGGTATTTACGATCCTGCCACAACCGGTGTTAATACCAATACGGCCACAACCTACTTATTTATGAAATATTATTATAGTATAATTATTACAATTATCACACACACACACACACAGATATATATATATATATACATATATATATATACATATATATATATATACATATATATATATACATATATATATATATACATATATATATACATATATATATATATACATATATATATATATACATATATATATATACATATATATATATATATGTATATATATATATATATACATATATGATTCCTATGATATTGTTGATATACCTATTTATAGATGGAAACCAATTATATTTGATATGCTTAGTTTTAGAGATGGAATAAACATATAAAAATATAAGGCACATGGAAACCCAATGTTATGCCACATAACTCTTACTCTAACACATGCCAATCCAGATAGGGTATATTACAATCGACGGTAGATTTGAAATATTTATTATATTTGGCAGATTGTATTCTAGATCAATGGTGATGGCTGGCGGGATTTATGCATTCATTTTAGCTCCTTGGCTGAAGCCCTTATTTGGCCAAAAACAATAACATGCGTCTTACCCCCTCCTCATGTTGTGTACAACCTCAACAAAAATGGTAAACAATTAGATGATACTTATATGTATTTGGTTTATTCACATAATCTTCTAATAACATTGATGAAAAGTACACAATCAAAGTTGAAGTTCATATGGATTAGACACTCCTGTATTAAGAGGAGCAAGTGTTTCCAAAGCATGCCCACAAAAAGAGGTCAAGAGTGGGGAGGTGTTGTAGGTGATCAACATTGTTTTGATATTGGTTGGGAAGGCTTTATGGCCAAATCACAACTTTTAGCTCAAGGTCTCTGCTCCTCATAGGCCACCTATGTGTCATTGGTGGAAGAGCACCACAATATCCTATTCACAAATAAGCTACAACAGTAACATGGATGACATCGAAATGCATTGGCTCTGTGACTTCAACACCAACCACAAATGGATTCATTTTGAGGTGTTATTTGTTGGTCCCCAAAAATGTCACTCATTTTTGGAACAACATATGAGCTATCTTGGTCCTACATGACCAAAATTTCTCTCTTTCCTTCTCAAAATTTGTTCTGAGCTTTCAAATTCCTCTTTTTGCAAGCTTTTTCAGTAAAGGGATTAGCAGGTTCAGAGGCTTCTGCAGGCGAGTTTAATCAAAAGAATCAGTTTCCAATACTTGGCCATCTTCAGGATTGGGTTGGCACCTTGGTTCAATCAAAGATGTCCATCGGCAAGCATCTAAGCAAGGATTGAACCATTGAACCATTGAACCTTGAACCATTTTGGTTCAACGGGTTAAGTGGGTTCAGAGGTTCAAAGTTCAACCATTTCCAAGGTTCCACGGCTCCGTCCACTTAACTATTTCAAAGGCTTGAAACGTTGAACCATTGAACCTTGAACCATTTTGGTTCATCGGTTCAATGAGTTCAATGACCAATTGGTTCAACGCGCTTGGTTCAAAGGCATCAAAGAGACTCAGCCATATCAAAAGGATGAACCAATGAACCGATTGAACCTTGAACCGAAAGAGTTCAAAGTTCAATGGTTCATGGGTTCAAAGGTTCAAAGGCAGCCTCTATCAATGAGACAAGCATCACACAAGTGGTTCAACCAAGGAGCAAGAAAGTGATTGAACCAAGAAGCGATGGAACAAAAGAGACAAAATGAACCGATGAACCAATGAACCAATGTACTTTTAGTAGGTTCAAAGGTTTAAGGTTCAACATGGTTCAAGTGGCTAGCGACCATTAACAGCTCCGCAGATGTCAAATTTAAAGTAAGGGAATATCCATTGAAATTTAAATAAAGCGCATAACTCAAAAGAAGAACCAAGCAATTGATCGAAAAGATAGAATTCCTTCGGGTTTGTTCAAAGGCCGATAGAGAACATTTCCTTTAGACTTTTTGTCCAAAGGAAATTATTAAGTGAAAGAGCTGTTAGAATTCTATCAGAAGTATTTTTCATGGGAAAATGACTAAGGCAGAGCCTGAAGGAAAAGCCCAACTGAAGAGAAAAGCCCACGGAAAAATTCCTGATGGAAAAAGACAAAGTGCAGCAGAAGCCACCACGTGTCCATTATAAAGCAGAGCGGAAGCCGTCACATGTCCATTATAAAGCAGAGTAGAAGTCACCATGTGTCATCTTCTGCAGGACCCCCAAAGGTTTCTAAAGCTTCTATAAGTTAAGCGAAATACGTCACGTGTCCTGTTATGACTCAGCGGAATGTGACAAGTGTTTGCATCCGTGTTCCCCTTTTGGAGTTGCTCGAGCAAAACGTGTTGTGGACCCCATTTTTTGTAAGTTTCTAATGAGTTTCATAACAACAAAACTTGCCACTTGTCAAAGACGAAGAAAGGACCCCCAAAGACTTAGACAAAAAGGGCTATAAAGGATAAAGAAGCAACATGGACGATTCTAAAGGCAAGTTCAATTAAAGCGATGGTTCAACCAGAGATCTCAAAGATTTAAATTGCTACAGGGAAGAGAAGATCAATGCAAATGACCAAAAATATTTTCAAAATAATTATTTCCAGTAGGTGAAACAGTGGCTCGAGTAGACTTAGACTTCTGGGCACACCAAATCAAGGACGCAAGGCTGTTTTTCTTCCATAAAGTAATGGCAAAATTGGACAGCTGCACAGATATCAGGAAAAGGACCAGACAATCCATACCAAATAAGAGACATGTTAGAAGAATGGACACGCCATAGTTATGGCAATACACTATTCTTAGCATGGTCTCTCCAAACAGGACTGAAGGCGCATTGAAGACGTTGACTGCAGCATGGGCCGTCCCATGGAAAAAAGCGCAAATCCTTGCGTAGTTGCTATAAGTTTGTAATTTCTCTCATGAGTAAAGGAGATCTTCCCCTTACCAGAAGGGAAACTCTGCCTGAATTGAAAGGCATTACTGAGACTTTGAGCTCAAATTGTAATTCATATTTCTTTGATTGAATGAGAAAGCAAGTTACTTGCAGACTTTGTGTTGTTATAGCTTATGCTACTTTAGGAGATTGTTCTTATGTCTGTCTTCTGAAAGCATTCTAATTTATTTGATTTAATGAGCAGGACTAGTGGAGGTGATAAGGAAAGTGTCCTAAAGCCAACTACTTTCAGACTTTGTGCTATCATAGTTGTCTTTAGTGTGTGTTTATTTTTTGTTTCTGTGTAAAGGACCTTGGGACGCCTTTGTACCCCCATTGTTCTTCGTATTTAACTCTTGGGAAATCGAGGTGGAGACTATGCGCTACATTTCAGGCTACCGGTTACTCTGCACCTTTGGTTACCAGTTACTTACCAGAAAGATTCATGTTGTTTGCAAGAACAAGCACTTTTGAAAGAAGAGAAGTGCCTTCTGTCATTTCATCAGGATTTCTACTATCCAGGAAGGGATCTGGCTCTTGGTTGAATGTTACTTCTGAAAGAAGAGAAGTATCTTCACCAATAACCCAAGATTTCTCCTCTGTTTGTTAGCATCATCTCTGAAAAAAGAGAGATGGATGGTTTATCCCACCCCTGTGTCTTACTTTCTGCTTATATATATAGTATATAGCCTTTGTATATTTAATAGGGAACCTCCCCTTGATGAGAGGAGAGATTTGTCCCCTGTTGATGTAGTAAACCTGCACACCAGGATGACCCATCTCCCTATGCTATGGTGATAGGAACTATTTTGGTCACCAGTTAGCTGGCCGACAAAATATTCATCCAATAGTTTTTGGCAACTCTGTTGGGGATGAACGTGCAGTCTGAAGCCTCAAGTTTCAGATTGAAGCAGTTCCTTCCCTTATCCATTATATAGACTCTGGCGATTCCGTTCCATGTCTTACCCATTATCATTATAACCTTACCATCTTCCTCCATCTCCGTTATATTATCTGGTCTGCAAAACTAGAGCTGTTGGAAAAGAGTGTGCAGTTTGAAGCCTCAAGCTGAAGCATGGCCAGTCTTTTTCCATTTTTGTTCTGCAAATTGGCCACTCCATCTAGATTTGTTATCCCTATTTTCCATAATTAAATCATGGCAGTTTGAGGCCCCTAGGGTAACTCTTTTGGTCCACTTAACTTGACTCCACCTTTGCATGAAATCTCACGTAGTTCAAGAAAGAATTTCTCTAAATTCTTTAGTGATGGGATAGTTCACCCTGATGAACACATTGCAGCCTTCAGCATAGCATGTGGTGTTATTGGGGTGGAATTTGAAGACATGGCAGTCAGGCTTTTTGTGGAGACACTACAAGGTGATGTTGCAAACTAGTTATACCATCTTCAAGCTAGTTCAGTGACCGACTTGGATACGCTCAAAGCCAAGTTTGAAGCCAGATTCAAGCCTGTAGAGGATGCGCATGCTTTATTGGCCCAGCTCACTCAGATGAAGAAGAAACCTCATGAGCCTATGAGGGATTTTATTGCCAGGTTCAACACGCTAAGGCACAAGATTCCCATGGTCGCCTAGCCGACACTTCAAAATCTCAAATGCTTCTTCATCAACTCACAGCTGCCTAAAGTGAGTTTTCTGTTGAGACAGGCTAGACACATAGACCTTGAGGCTGCTCAAGACTTGGATACTAAGCTAGAAGATGACCTTATCTTGACAAAAAAAATAAGGAGAGATCCCAATAGAGGTAAACCCTCTTCATCTTCTAAATACTCACCCACAGCCACCACTGACTCAATGATACAAAAGTTGGCAAATGAATTTCTAGCCTTGAAAAGGCAAATGGCACAAGGGATGTCATCTGCTCCTGCATACAGAGATATGCCCAGGAAGACATTTCAAAAACAATGATATCAAGGCAACGCTGCCAGAAGTCAAGGGCAACCAAATCGTCTTCCTCCCCCATAGAGGAACCTTGCCCTTGAAACACCTCCAACCAACTCAGTAGTTGGATATCTAGAAACAAAACATGTTTCCTATTTCCAACCTAAGTTTGAGCAAGAAAATGGCGTTGATCTCTTCAGAAAAGATCTAGAAGAATCAGCTAGCGACTCCCACATTGGTTTCCTGAATTTTCAGGATGAACCCAAAAGTGAAGGTGAAGCAGTCGAAGGATCATATGCAGTATTCACTAGGTCTGAGAATCAGTCAGCCCAACAGGCTGACAAAGAGAAGACAGAGGAGCGATCCCAACCAACAATTTCAATTGTTGAGCAGAGAACCGCTCTTCTTTTCCAGTCAAAGGACTTGGTGATTGCCAAAGAAGTAAGTACATCGAACATCTCTGCACCTTCTACTTCAAATTTGCAGATCAATCCTCCCCCTCCCAAAAACCAAAAGGATGAACTCCCATCCTCTCTTCTAAGTCCATCTCAGTCATTTGCCATGATTGATCATGTCAAGAAATCCAAAATTCAAATGACTAAGTTTGAATCCCTGCAAGCCAATCTTGAGCAATTAAACATTGGTGGAGAACCAGGTGTGGACCTGTTTGAGGCAAAGATTATGGTTACCCAAACGTCAGCCCCTGCTGCTCAAATTTTGTTTGAGCCTTCAGGCAGGGGTAATTACTTCTTGACCACATAGGACGCTCATGTCCCAGCTGATGAAAGTCCTGTAGCTGAGAATCCAGGATTTCATCCAAACAAGGCATCAGAAAAATTGGTAGGGTGCAATACAAATTAAGAAGGATCTTCCATCTCCCATGAAGAGAAATATGATAGAAGATCAGCTTCTGATGATGCTTGGATCCTGGAATCCGATGGCAACAATTCTTCCACTAATGCTGGAGCCAGGACTGTGTTGATATCTCCTCAAGGAGATATTTTTCTTTCATGCAAGTTGCAGTTTAGCAACACCAACAACACAGCTGGATGCGAATCTCTGTTGCTTGGATTGAAGACTGCTCAGGATGAAGATATCAAACTCCTTCACACCAAAGGAGATGATGAGCTGATGGTTTATCAGGAGTTTGATGCTGACAATCATAGCATGTGCTGGACTGGACCAATAAAACAACAAGCTATGGTGGTGGACCATACTGCTGTACTCCAAAGTTAGAAAAGGAACTCTTCACCAAGAGAGCAAGGAGTTATGGTTTTCAATTTGAAGACCACGTCTTGCCATGGGGCAATAAGAAGAAAGAGCCAAGAGGAAGACACATAAAATTAGTTTCCTAGTGGAGAGTTTCATTCGCTCGTCACCGCTTATAGGGACAAAATGATTTCCTGCTGGTTTATCAGGATGACACACCATTTTCATTGTCTCACAGTGGGCGGCATCTGAAGCGCTTCAAATCTTGAGGCATCAGATAAGATCATCTGTACATATGTATATATGTATAGTCTTTAGTTCTATTTTGTGCTTTTCATTTTTTTTTTTTTTTGAGCCTTTCTTTTTGGATAGCATGACTCCGTAGCCCAATGGCACACTTTAAGGCACCGGAGATTCTGGTTTCTACTCCCCTCAACTGTTCCAAGTTTTCATCTGAAGGAAGTTCCCCAACTGAAGCCAGCTGTTGGTCCCTAAAAATGTCACTCATTTTTGGAACAACATATGAGCTATCTTGGTCCTATAGGACCATAATTTCTCTCTTCCCTTCATAAAATTTGTTCTAAGCTTTCAAATTCCTCTTTTTTCAAGCTTTTTCAGTAAAGGGATTAGCAAGTTCAACAGGTTCAGAGGCTTCTGCAAGTGAGTTCAATCAAAAGAACCAGTTTCCAATACTTTGCCATCTTCAGGATTGGGTTGGCGCCTTGGTTCAATCAAAGATGTCCATCGGCAAGCATCTAAGCAAGGATTGAACCATTGAACCGTTGAACCTTGAACCATTTTGGTTCAATGGGTTCAGTGGGTTCAGAGGTTCAAAGTTCAACCGTTTCAAAGATTCCACGGCTCTGAGCACTTAACTAGTTTCAAAGGCTTGAATTGTTGAACCTTGAACCATTTTGGTTCATCGGTTCAACAGGTTCAACGACCAATTGGTTCAACACGATTGGTTCAAAGGCATCAAAGAGAATCAGCCAAATCAAAAGGATGAACCAATGAACCAATTGAACCTTGAACCGAAAGAGTTCAAAGTTCAATGGTTCATGGGTTTAAAGGTTCGAAGGTAGCCTCTATCAAAGAGAGAAGCAACACACAAGTGGTTCAACGGATGGTTCAACCAAGAAGCAGGAAAGCAATTGAACCAGAAAGCGATGGAACAAAAGAGATATAATGAACCGATGAACCAATGTACTATCAACAAGTTTAAAGGTGTAAGGTTCAACATGGTTCAAGTGGCTAGCAACCATTGACAGTCCCGCGGACGTCAAATTCAAAGTAAGGGAATATCCATTGAAATTCAAATAAAGCGCAGAACTCAAAGGAAGAACCAAGCGACTGACAAAAAAGATAGAATTCCTTTGGGTTTATTCAAAGGCCAATAGAGAACATTTCATTCAAACTTTTTGTCTGAAGGAAATTATTAAGTGAAAGAGCCGTTAGAATTCTTTCGAAAGTATTTTCTGTGGGAAAATGACTAACGCAGAGCCCGAAGGAAATCCCGACTGAAGAGAAAAGCCTGCAAAAAAATGCCCGATAGAAAAAGACAAAGTGCAGCGAAAGTCACCACGTGTCCATTATAAAACAGAGCGGAAGCCGCCACGTGTCCATTATAAAGCAAAGTGGAAGCCACGACGTGTCATCTTCTACAGGACCCCCAAAGGTTTCTAAAGCTTCTATAAGTTAAGCGGAATACGTCACGTGTCCTGTTATGACTCAGCAGAACGTGACAAGTGTTTGCATCTGTGTTCCCCTTTTGGAGTTGCTCGGGCAAAACGTGTCGTGGACCCCATTTTCCGTAAGTTTCTAATGAGTCTCATAACAGTGGAACTTGCATCTTGTCAAAGACATAGAAAGGACCCCCAAAAGACTTAGACAAAAAGGGCTATAAAGGACAAAGAAGCAACATGGACGATTCCAAAGGCAAGTTCAATTAAAGTGATGGTTCAATCAGAGAGCCCGAAGATTTAAATTGCTACAGGGAAGAGAATATCAATGCAAAGGACCAAAAATATTTTCAAAAGAATTATTTCCAGTAAGTGAAACAGTGGATCGAGTAGACTTAGACTTATGGCCGCACCAAATCAAGGACACAAGCCTATTTTTCTTCCATAAAGTAATGGCAAAATCGGACAACTACACAGATATCAGGAAAAGTACCAGACAATCCATACCAAAGAAGAGACATGTTAGAAGAATGGACACGCCATAGTTATGGTAATACACTGTTCTCAGCATGGTCTCTCCAGACATGACTGAAGGCGCATTGAAGACGTTAATTGCAGCATGGGCCATCCCATGGAAAAAAGCACCAATCCTTGCGTAATTGCTATAAGTTTGTAATTTCTCTCATGAGTAAAGGAGATCTTCCCCTTACCAAAAGCGAAACTCTGCCCGAATTGAAAGGCATTACTGAGACTTTGAGCTCAGATTGTAATTCATATTTCTTTGATTGAATGAGAAAGCAAGTTACTTGCAGACTTTGTGCTATTATAGCTTGTGCTACTTTAGGAGATTGTTCTTATGTCTGTCTTTTGAAAGCATTCTTATTTTAACAAGCAGGACTAGTGGAGGTGAGAAGGAAGGTGTCCTGAAGCCAACTACTTTCAGACTTTGTGTTGTCATAGTTGTCTTTAGTGTGTGTTCATTTTTTGTTTCTGTGTAAAGGACCTTGGGACGACTTTGTGCCCCCATTGTTCTTCATATTTCACTCTTGAGCAGTCGAAGTGGAGACTTTGCGCTACATTTTAGGCTGATGGTTACTCTGCACCTTTGGTTACAGTTACTTACTAGAAAGATTCCTGTTGTTTGCAAGAACAAGCACTTCTAAAAGAAGAGAAGTGCCTTCTGTCATTTCATCAGGATTTCTACTATCCAGGAAGGGATCTGGCTCTTCGCTGAATGTTACTTCTGAAAGAAGAGAAGTATCTTCACCAATAACCCAAGATTTCTCCTCTGTTTGTTAGCATCATCTCTGAAAAAAAGAGATGGATGGTTTATCCCACCCATGTGTCTTACTTTCTGCTTATATATATAGTATATAGCCTCCGTATATTTGATAGGGAACCTCCCCTTGATGAGAGGAGAGATTTGTCCCTTGTTGATGTAGTAAACTTGCACACTAAGACGACCCATCTTCCTATGCTGTGGTGATAGGAACTATTTTGGTCACCTGTTAGCTAGCCGACAAAATATTCACCCAACATTATTCAACCTACACATAACAACACCACAATTTTTAGATTCTCAACACATGGTCACCCAAAATACATATGCAGATTGCACAAGTGAGCCACTGCCAAATGAGTTGTTAGGGAACTGACAAATAACCTTCAACATTATTCTGCACCATGCCCAAAAAAACACAGGCTCCACCACCCAGGATGATTATACAAGGAGTAACATATACATGTAAATCCTACTTGATTAGAAGTATCAAACATATCCTTAATGAACTTGCAGGGAGAATGAATTCTCCCTTACTTTTCCTCACTCCAATCGGTGTTGTAACATTTAACATAAATGCATCAACAATACATTCAAGTCGTTGCATTCATATCCATGGAATGAAGGCACTAGAAGGAAAAGCACTGAAAATTTTCTAAGAAGAAATGAGACACATTGAATATGTGCTCATTGATGAAACGAGCTTTATAGGCCCAAATATGCTCAATAATATAAATAGTTGATTGCACAAGGCATTTCCTTAATATAACAAAAAATATTTTGGGGGTTTCTTAGTTATACTTGTTGGTGACCTTGGATGGCTTCACCCTATAAAAGACATGATAATGTATGCAAGAAATTCATTAGGCCACACCCTTGATAAACATTTGACATAGTGGTAACATTACACACAAATTTTCATGAACAAGGATGCACAACAAATCAACGATTATTCAAAATTTTAGTAACCAACAACATAATGCAAACCCAACAAAAGAAGACTATAATATGCTCATGTCAATAACATCCTCCTTCGTGTATCCAATAACATTATGTAAAGCAGAACATAACAAACAACAGGTGATACCGAACCATGACACTCAACTCGAGCAAACCATACTTCTATGTAAAGGATAAAATCTTATGTTGACATCCAATTTATGGGTGAAAGAAGGGTTAGTTAATGGATCCATTGGATAAATAGCTCACATTGATTACCACCTAGATTAAAACCCACCTTCCTTACCCATGTGTGTGGTTATTGCCTTCAAGAATTACTCAAGTCCCCCATGGGATATTTTCAATCCACCACATCTTTTAATTCCTCCTATTTCACAAGGTAATTATTGTCAAATGCCTGAAAAAATGGCATGGGATCTAACCATACATAAGACACAAGGAATGGCTCTCAATAAAAGCAACATTAGATATTGGCAAAATTGATCATTAAGGGTTGACCTTCACTGTCGTATCAAGAGTGTGCTCTTTATACAACCTATATATCAACCCTTCATTTACATATGACTATTATGCAATAATGAATGATAATATATATGTAAACCTTCGAAGAGCACAGGAATCAAGACTAAGTGTAATACATATTCCACAATATTTACAAAAAAATGTAAGTTTTCTCAATAAACATACAAAAATGCATTTCACAATATTTGTTTCTCTATTTACTACTCCTCACCTGCTTCACACTCATAAGAACTTAATATTAAAAACAATAAAAAATAAAGACAAATCCCTCTCAATGTTCCTTGCACCATTGGGACAAATTTTAGTATACTTGTAACTGTGGGCCCAAAAATATTGCATGTAACATTAAGTATAAGGCCATTTGATATAGGGCCTTGAACCAACATAGAAGGTTTGCAAACATTCCATATGTTCTTGAACACCACATCCTCTTTATTGATGGTGAGAAAATAATCGTCAACTAAATGTCCATTGATGAGAAAGTCTTGACAAGAGTGAGGAAAGGAGATTCCTAGAGGTATAGTCCCTAAGCGAGTACCCAAAACATTTTGTAACTAAAACATAAAGTGAAGGGGCTAAGGGACATCCCTATCTAATATATCTGAACAAGCCAAAAGTCTTGGATTGATGTCCTTTTTTATATAAAACAAGTAAAAACATCTATATAAAGGGTTTAGATAGACTATACGAATTTGGGCCCAAAGCCAAGAGCTTGTAACATAGAAAGAAAAAAGGGACATTCAATCCTATCATAAGTTTTCTCAAAATCAATTTTAAAAAAGATAGCCTTATGTTAGGATGTGTGAATCCATTCCATCTCATCCTAGGGAGTTCTAATATTGTCAAGAATATATCCACCTTGAATAAAACATGTTTGTTTAGGGCTAATTACTAAGGGTAGAAGGCACTTGATTCTATAAGAAATTAGCTACTTCCAAATCTCTCATATTCAAAAAATCAAATATAAATATTGTTTTATATTTTTTTCATTATACATTTAATGTTTGTTTTGGTGAGTTTCAATAATAATTCTCAATTATAAAAATATTTCTTGAAACCATATCCTAACTCAAACATTAAATTTTAAGATGCGAGTTTCAATGATAAATCAAACTACTTTTGAAACAAACAACCTTTCATTTTTGAAACAATATAAATTAAAAAAGTCAAAAAATAATTTAAAAAAAAAACTAAGTTAATATATTTTTAAAAATGAGTGGTGATTAAATTTCAATGATATATTACTTATTAACTAAGATTAGGAAAGGATTCAAAACTACCCTAAAAATATTTTATAACATTAGAGATGCACATGTTAATTCCTATCGCAATGTACTTTCCCTAAATAACTTGCTTAAAGGCAAGATAAAATTGATCTCAACATGCCCTTAATATAAGAAAATATTTCTTCCTAGTGGAGTTTTAGAGCCCAGTTGACAAGGATTTTGTTTGAAACTTTGGTCTGTGGTTCTTTAAGAGCTCTAGTTTTTTCTTTTGCTACTGGAACCCCTTTTTCTCATTGGATCATATTCAATTCACTATTGTCTCGATGTGGTTAGGAATTTATTTTCTCCCTCTGGTGATGAGGAATGAGAGCTTCATCGAACTCTTGGTGGACAAAGTTGGTTTGTTTGTGAAAATTGATGAAGTGTTTTAGGGCCTTAACATTGTCCATGTTTTCAAATGCATTGATCTCTCCAAGTCATTCTCCTTTTTGGTCAAGTTGCTCTTCTCACATGGTTCATGGACTCAACATCTCAACTATGAAGGCCCCCATTTCTGTTATTTTCATTACCACCTACTTGGTCATCGCATTGCTAGGTGTCCTAAGTCTCATTAGCATCTTCAACAAGTTTGGAAGAAGAAAGAAGGCACTCTCAACCAAAATTTCATGTGGCACAATCACGAAAAATTCTACCACTCCCCCTTCTCTCACTTTGGTTCTCTTGCGAAGAAGGGTGTTGTTGAGGGTTGTCCTAGGGTTGAACTCCCTGTCTCCCCTTCTTTCCACCCTCAGCTTGCTAAGATCCCCTCTTCCCCACCTAGGACCCTCTCTACCCTTGCAGAAGCTAATCTGATCTCTCTGTCAACCCCTCCTTAATGGGGTGCTTCTTCACTTTCCCCTCCTAGGCCTTCTAAAAAACATGTTGATGTGGGTGTCTCCTCTAAGAATAAAGGGTGTAAATTGGAGGTGGAGTAGCTGAGGGCAGAAGTAGATTCTATGATCAACAATGGATCTTAATGGACCCTAGAGGATATTTTCTCTAGGCATGGGAGATGCATAGTCTCGGCATTTGGTTAAGCACTCTAGGGTGTGTGGTTGGCAAGTCAAGTTTTGGGGTTGAGGATAGTTTTACTCTCATTTTAGGGATCTTTTGGTTGGCTCCCATTGGTTTTATATCTATGTGATCTCTGTTAAAGTTTAGTTGAAGTCTCGTTGTTTTAGCATCTTTCTCTTTGTTGATTTTTTGGTTGTTGGTTGGTGTTTTATTCTCTATTTTTCTTCTCCTTTTGTTAGTGTGCTCCCTTTCAGGCGGTGGTTCCCAACTTTAAGCTTGTTGTTTTGTCTTATTACTTTTGCTCCTTATTGTTGTGGGGACTGGGCCCTCAATTATATCCCATGTCAGTTCATAACTCTGATTAAAAGTGTTTACCCTGTCAAATTATTATATGTGTGTGTGTGTGTGTGTGTGTGTGTGTGTGTGTGTGTGTGTGTGTGTGTGTGTGTGTGTGTGTGTGTGTGATGTTTACAAGTGAACAAATACCATCTCATGAACTTGCCATGTGTACCATATTTATTAACACTTCACACATAAACATTCAAAGTAGCTAAAAAGAAAGTATTCCCCTTATAACCCGAAATAGATAAATAAAATAAAAACCTCCACTAAAGCATGAGCATAAGAGCTTTTGCTCTTTTGATATTTATTTTAATATGAAAAAAAATGAATGATGGAAGTTGATTATACGAATATTATGGCCCATTGGTACTTGAGTACCCGAATATTATGGACCATTCAATATTTATCTTCATTTCCCTATGGTCTATGTATATTTCCTATAATTAAATTGTTTTCTATATTAAAATTAAGCAAGGTGCATTTCAAGTTTGGGTAGCGTGTAGTGTGAAGCAAGAGGACTTAACATGTGCATCTCTAAAGTTTCAAAATATTCATAGGGTAGTTTTGGATCCATTTATAATCTTAGTGAATAAGTAATATATTATTATTTAAATTTGATTACAATCCATTTTCAGAAAAATATTAATTTAGTTTTTTTTGAAATGATTTCTTTTGGACATGTTATATTACTATATAATATGAGTTATTGTCAAGTGTGTATTATGATATATAAAATTGACTCTTTTATAATCATATTTATGATTTTAAAGTAAAATTATATATTTATTTTTTATTACTAAATTCAATCTTAAGCCTTCTCTAACCCAATATTAACTGAGAACTTTAATATTTACTAGTTAAGTAAGATTATTTAATACAAAAAATGTAACATGTAATATAATAAAATTTAATGAAATAAAAGGCTGTGACCAATTAAAAAAATAAATTGCAAACAATGTTCACAATGGGAGGGGCATTACTCTTGGCTTGTTTGTTATGTCGTAAGACAATAACTTTAACAATGATCTTGTAAGAGACATTGAGAAGGGTGGTGGGTTTCCAATTGGTGATGATCTTAAGATCTCCAACTTTGGGGATGAACTTAATCTTTCCATTATTAATGAGCTTGTGTAGAGAGACATTGGCCATGGCTTCAAGATTAAATTTGTACAAAGTTTTCCCATTACAGTCCTAAAATTTTAATAGAACTTAGTGGAAAAGTCATAAATTCTTGGGGATTTGTCATGAGACATACAATTCATATTATTTTTCAGCTTATCAACAAGGATGAGCCAATCACAAGCCATTCTTTAGCTAGGGAAGAGACGACAAGCCACCACATTTTAAATATTTTTGTAGAGCAACTTCCTTTTCATCGTTGGAGGCTTGGACTTGAAGCACTTGCTTGTAGTGGTTGACAAAGGCTTGCAAGATGTTCAAGAGATGAGTGATTCAGTCCCCAGGTTCCTTAAATTCCTTAATCTGCACAAAAAAGTGCCTATCTATTGAGTTTTAGAAGAACTCTTTAGGCACTCTATCCCCAACCTTAATTTGATGGATTCTAGCTTGGATTTAAACACCACAAAGTTTGATGAATCTCAGCTAGCTTGATCTTCTGGTGCAACTCAACCATTTGAACTTTTAAGGAAGAATTAAGGGTGATAGTTCCAACTCTTGGGACAACCTATTAAGCCTTGTAATATGATCAATGTAGACATGTTTCCTAAACATTGCCAAAAAAATTTCCAAACACTCTTAGGAAGTGGGAATGTAAACAATGGAAACCTCCCACTAGTCAATCCAACCTTATGCACCATAATGGCATGAGGCAATATTCTAAACCCTCCTAATATGTATTAAGTGTTTATTCATGCTGCAAGTGCAATATGTTGATGTGGAATTCGTTATTGCAAACCTTAGCCAACATTGTAGACCACTTAATGAAAAACTTGATGGGTTGATGATCTAACATAAAAGTGTCAGTGAGAACATTAACCAACCTATCAAATCATTGGGAAAAGGTGAAGACATTTTTCTTAGCAATAAGCGCTCTGTCAAGTCTCTTGAGCACCCTATCGATTCTTTGGTGAAAATTGGACCAAGTGAACAAAGGGGTGGTGGAAAAGAACTTGCAATGGTGGTTGGGATAATATAACCCTAACTTGCTTCCCATGTAAAACCAAGTTTATGTTTCACCAACACACCATCTCATGGGCAAGGCACCCCCTTTTCTTCTATAGAATCAATCATGTTGAAATCCCCACAAATTATCTAGTTTATCGCAAGAAGCTCTTTCGGTAACCATCATTACAGCATCACTATTTCAACAGAGTTGTTGGAGGCATAGAGGTTAACCAGACCAAAGGACTCCCTGTCAAAATAAAAAACATTCAAATGGTGCAATTAGACGGGTCCCATCCCTAGTATTTTATAGATGAGGAAAAAGTGATGTTATCAATGTGATGAATATGTCACATCATGTCATGACTAGACATGTGACAGGTAGTGTCAGGGTAAATAAATCTAACTACCATCTATAGAGGAAAATTATTAATCTTTACTTCTTGAAAACATAAAATGTGCATTTCAAAAAAAAATGAAAGCCATTCCTAACCATGTTCTTATGGGTCTAGTAAATTTAACCGCATACATTCCATGGAAAATTATTCATGGGTAACTATCACAGTTCATTGTCTTGCCATCATGGCCTTCAAGCACCATAAAATTATTACTCAAAAACATTTGTTGTTGACATTTGGAAAACAAATCTGCATGTTGTATGATTGTTTCTCCTCCTGCACATACTCCTTTTCCTCTCTACCAAGGAAAGGGCTCTATAAACATCACATTGCCTGTCGGAAAGGGGTTTCCCTAGGCCATGGCACTAACGAGGAAGGAATGCTCCCCACAACTAAGAATGTCAGATTAAGATTATCTTATGAGATAAAACTAAATAGGAGTTAAATACTATTGTGATTTAAGCACTAGATTAGTTATTTGTGGAGTACTTGACAAAATCAACCTAGGGTTTGCTTGAGAAGCTTGATTAACAAGGTCTTGAGCCATTATTGGTGAGTTCACAACCATGACGATAATGATTGACTTGGGGTTTGCATTTTCACCTTTATTGTTCCAATTAATCTACTTATTTTGTCATTCCACGACTTGCCAACCATCGTTGGTCCCCTTTGTAGGCTTTTGTTTCTCATTTATGGCTTTTGTTAAAGGTTTGGAGGCAACCATGAGAGGGTAGTCTCTTATCTTGTGCTTCATCAACTAGCAATAGAAACAAATGTTGTGTAGGTTGATGTACATCACCCATTGTCAGAATTGATACCCACCTATCTGAATATGTTGGTCTCCTGAAAGTATTGTTGACCCTCTAGGTCACCTTAGCCACACAAAACTCACTAAACACTATGCAAGAAGCCTCTATGCTACATAATAGTAATTTACAAAAGTGGGCTTGAGTGCGGATGATTCCTATGATAGTCCAAAGATAGTAGTTGGTGTTGATCTAAGCACCAACCAAGCACTTGTATCATTCATATGTATCAAGTTGAGTTATGCACTCCATGCAATAGTACCATATCATGCGAGAACCACAAAATTATGAGTATACATGTTGACCTGTGCAAGATTCTACAAATGTTATATGGAAAAAGAAAAGAGGCATGGAATGTAAAATCAAATTACAAATGTGCACCAATAGTTCACTTTTTTTATGTTCTCTTCTTCAAAAATCCTCTCGCACTCAAATGATGGAGTTTCATACCTGATCATAGAAATTAGTACTTGAGATCCCATCATTCGCACGCTATAACCCAAGCTGCACACTACCTTCTACGCGTATTAGTAAAGCTCCAAAATGGAAAAGCAAAATTGCATAGATCAATGTGTTGAGTGGGCACAAATCCATGTGCAAGTTAGAAAGTAAAGAGCTGGATAAACCACATGGGCTATGGTAGGCGCATGACTCCCTCTATGAAAACTCTAGGCATGTAACCTACATAGGACCAAACCAAATTCAAATGCACAGGCATTCCCAAGAAAGCAGGGCATAGATCTCCATCACATGCACAGGATGATATGATAGGATTTGAGAAACTTGCATACCTCTCACATTAGTAGGAGAATTCAAGCGACTGACAAATGGTAGATAGAATATTGGTGGTAGTTGTGAAGTTGAGTGATAAATGAGGTTATGTCAGGATGGTTAAATAAAAAAGTGGTTGTTAGGTTTCAAAACATGGCCACACACATCCTCTGACAACCTCGATGCCTACTACTATGGGTGTACATGAGGATTCACATATATTCTTCTAACTACTTCTAGATTCAGATTGTTAACCTGAGTTTAATGAGCATGGTGTGTAGTGACTATTGCATGGCATTTTAGTCTTCCTAATCGACCATGATCCCTAAACAAAAAATTTCAAATTCAAATATCTTATCCACCCCTCCAAGTGTGGTTTTATCATAGAAAGGCTTGTTAGCTCCATAAAAGGCCTAGATTTGTTCTTTGTAAAAGATCAACATTTTTAGGCAACCTCATGCTGCCAAAATCTTCCCTCCAATAACACTTATGTTGGTTGAACTTACACTCTAATGGGAATTAAGTTCACCTCCCTTCATTCTTCTTGCATCCTATGTGTGAGTTGTGTTTGTTGATCTTTGTTTGTGGATAAACTTTTGTCCCTTTCCTTGCTATCGATTCCCAACACCTCTATGTAGAATTGGGAACTCATTTGCTAGTCATATTCTATGTGCACTCAGGTCTGTATAGGATTTATCTATGGATATTCATATCCCTCTCAGTGTTACATTATGTTCCCTTGCCTCCATAAAAAATACTTGTGCGTCTAGAGTATCCTTGGCAAAGTCTGTGAGATATTATCTCATTCTCAGAGATTTGTAGTGTGTTTGTCAAGGCAATGGAAGTGTTCGCTCTATTCTTGGTGCATCACCTTTACTTTCCATCGACCTCTTACCTTTTCCCTCACTTTTCCCTTTGTCAAAATTTTAGGTTTAATACTAGTTGTAGATTTCATTCTACTCTTTGTAAGTATGCGTGTTGGTCCTAAACCAGGTGCACTTAGAATAAAAGGAAGTTGGGCTACTCCGAAGGTTCATCCTAAGGAACACAAGAGTCCCACACCTTGGGGGGATAATCCCATTATTAAAATGAGACATTGAGTCACTTTATGATGCACGAGTTAAAGGTACTGAATGCAGAAGTGATATGCGTCAAGTGCATGTAGGAGCTAAATAATCACGAGTGCATGTTTCAAGTGACAACAATTTTTTGCATGCCTAGTGGGACCGATTCAAAGAGAAATCTGAGGAATTAGTGCCATCCTTAGCCAATAGTGTTGTAGACACTCAGTTAGAACATCTAGTGACTCCAAGTATTTTTGGCTTGCGAATATCAACATTTCACCCATATGCCAAGACAAACGAGTTCATCTTCAATAGGTAATTACTCTTATTTTATTGAGATTCCTATGCCCTCTAGAAAAAGAAGTTATAAAATAGATAGAGCTAGAGATTTAAGGCAGACATCCTCTAGAGCTTATTCTCCCCCTCCTTTTAGTAGATTTCCCCAACCTAGATGAGGATTATTTCCTATCCCCTTCATGGATGTTCCAAGAAATTAGTTGAACCCTTTAATGGTAGTAGTCCTTTGGCTCTAGATCAATATGATGACATCCCATTTTAGTGCTTGAAATTTTATCCTCTTTTACTAGTGAGAATGTAGCCACCCCTATAAAATATATTTAGGACATTGCGAACATCTGTGCAATTCACCACATCATAGAGGATAATGTAGTAGTTAGACTTTTTGCCTCTTCTTTAAAGGGTAAAGACCTACAATGGTACCAAGGTTTAAGGTCAAATTATATCCATGACTGGGATGATCTCAAAGATTAGTTGTACAAATAATTCAAAGATAGGAGTGACCACTTGTTGTTGATAGAGCAACGTACCACTATGCACTACATGAGTTGATGGTCGACTTCAATTTTGGATTCCATAAGGTTTGGGACTGAATGCCGCCTATATGTAAGCCATCTTTGGACATCACACTCTTATATTATTTTTAGGCCCTAAACAATGATATAATTGTAATGATCCAATTCATGGGAGGTGCATTACTACCCACTGCATATGAAGTTGTTGTGCAAGCAGAGAATTGTTTAATCCAAATAGGGAAAATTATGCCCAAACCTCTTATGTTGCTCTTCCCAAAGCCACCAGTCAACAAACCTACTATGCAACCTTGATTACCACCCATCCCCATCACGATTCACCCACTTGCTACATCTGTTGTTCCCCTAATGAATTACATGAGGTAAAAACACTGCTACAAAGTTTTGGGAATGAGCTTGTAGCCCTTAAAAGGTAGCAAGTGCAAAATTCTAGGCCTTACCAACCTCTCAATTAGTCATATCAACCAATTAGGCCTCCATATTGAGGTTGTATGCAAGCCCAGAGCCAGCTCATGTGCAATAGACCACCTTATGTTCAAAACTCTAATGTTGTTAGCATTGTTAGTGCCCTTATCCCTGTACATAATAACCTTGCACAAGACTCTAAATGTTGCTTCTTGTGTAATCAACCACACATCTAGGCCACATGTGCATATGGAGATTTTAACCAGGGGCTCATAGTGTAGAATGTGTTGTAGCCTCAAATACAACTGAACAATGTTGATTTTTCAAGGAGGAGAAGTCCAAGTGCAAGTGTTAGGACAAGACGAATCGACTCTTGTAAACTGGCAGGAAGGAAAATTCAATTATGTGAATCAAAGTGGTATGTCAAGAATATAAGGCAACCTAGTTACTTTTAACATGATATTTCAAAGTAGAGTAATGGGGGAGACACCACCTACCTTAGCGCCCTCAACTTTTGTGCCTCAATACCAATGCACAAAACCCTGAGCTAGAACACCTGCACAACCTTTAGCATGCATGTAATAAGCTACACAAGAGGGGAATCAACCTCAAACTAGTGCACAAATACAAGAAGAGGCCAATTTTCTAAAATCATAGCCAAAGGGAACCCAAATTACCTTAAACATAGTTGAGTAGATGAAAAAGATGAGCCTTAATGTAACCATGTGGGATGCTCTTGAAATCCCTTCCCAAAGGAACTTGTTACAGGATGCTTTGAAGAATTTACAAGCACATGAGCCGTCACAACCTATGCCGTCCATCCCTGCAAACCTATGTCAACCAAAGAAGTAAGTGCGTGGTAGCATTAATCCACCCCCATTATACATCTCATTGATCATTGGCAAACACATGGTATATAATTGCATGATCGACTCAGGCACAAACAGTTTTGTGATGCTGAAGAAGATTGTAGACATATTAGACATTACATATTCACCTATTTCTAAAGGCATCATCCAACTAGATGGAATGACAAGTAAAACTATGAATATCAAGGATCTAAACCTCATGTTACATGCATTCTTGAGCCTCTCCATTGCACATGATACAACAGTCATTGATCTCCCCTTACTTTTCCATATGCCTTTCCTAGCATTTCACAGTGAATATGGGTGGATACTTATCATCAGATTGGTCACATATGTTACTTAGAACTAGATATGGAACCAAGGTGACTATCAAGGTCGAGTCTATCTTCAAAATTCATGTGGAACCATATTACCCCAACCTAATTGAGGTAAAATGCACAATATTTGATCAGGAGGAGAATTCAATCCTCCATGAGGCCACCACGCTCTTGGAGGAGGTCCTAGACAACTTACTTGATGAATGGGCATGTGAGCATTATAAGTGAGAGCCATATGAACACATTAAAAGAGATGATACTGGGCACCTACTGCATCTCTGAGGAGGACCCTATTTTGTCTAACCTTATAAAGGCATAAGAGGGCCTCAAAGGTATATGGAAACTATACTTCAATGGATCCTGAAGCAAAAATGGTGTTGGGGTTGGCATTGTGCTAGTCTCCCCTTAGAAACAAGACTATTTCCACACATACAGGTTGCAAAAACAATGTCACTGATGTTGAGGCATTGGTCTAGGGCCTCTAAATGGTGCAAAAGAAAGGGATCAAAATACTAAAAGCATTTGGTGACAATAAACTTATTGTGAACCAGGTCTGAGCGCATAAATATCTAAGCATAACTTGATAAAAGCTTAAAAACACAAGGTGTGGGACATGATCCAAGGGTTTTATGCTTTCAACATATGTCCCATACCAAGAGTGCAAAATGTTGAAGTTGACAAACTTGTGACTATAGGTGCACATTATGACATCTCATGTGAGGTAATGAAGGAGTCTGAGCAATTCACGAGGCTCATAGTCAAACCTATGGTCCTAGACAATGAAAAAATTGGGCAAATGTTCGAGAATGATCAATAGATCATCAACTTATTTTAGGATGAAGTAGAGTTCAATGCTAGGAAGCAATTACAGCTTCAAGCCCAATATGAGGAACAAATCATTCAACTAAAGGGGGATAAAATTCCTAAGGGATTGGTCATGTTAGAAAGCATTTTCAACTCCGATGATCAACTAAAAAGTGAAAGGCATAGCATGACTGTCAAAGAAGAGGTATTTGCGCAAGTAACCATCTCTGACAACAAGTCCTTAAAGGCTGATAGGATATGTTCCCCATCCAAAATTGAAAGGTTGATCTAATTGAGCAAGAGGTATGATGTTATCTTCACATGGAGTTATGAATACCTTAGGGGGTTTGATCTAGGCTTAGCTCAACATAATATTCAAATTAACCCCAACACAAACCCAGTCAGGTAGAAGCAAAGGCCAGTTAACCAAACGCTTGAGCCCTTAATGAGGAAGGAGCTCTCAAAACTCATTGAGGCTAACATAATGTTTCCAATCAAACATTCCTCATGGGTGGCCAATTTGGTCCTATGGCACAAGAAGAATGGAGAAATTTGCTTGTGCGTAGACTTCAGGGACCTTAACAAAGCCTCCATCAAAGACCACTACCCCCCTCTTGCTAATGGAACAAATTCTAAAAATAGTCATAGGCATAGAAAGATTTTTGTTGTTAGATAATTATTCAGGTTATAACTAGGTTCTTATGCAAGAGTGTGATCATTATAAAGCAACATTCACTACTAAGTGGGGTACCTTCGCATATCATAAGATGCCTTTCAGATTAAAAAATGCAAGGGCAACCTTCCAAAGGACCATGGATATGGCATTTAAGGGACTCATTAAAAAAACCATCTTGGTCTACCTTGATGGCATAACTATATTTTCTAAGCACTTGGGGGATCACGTAGGCCATTTGGAGCAGGTCTTTGAAAGGTGTCAAGAGTTTGGAATCTCTCTAAACCCAAACAAGTGCATCTTTGTTGTCCATGAGGACACTCTACTTGGGCACATTATTTCTAAAGATGGACTCATAATTGATCTAGAATGAGTCAAAGCTATTATGTCCCTCCCTCTCCCAAGTCATAAGAGGAGTCTCTAGAGATTCTTGGGAAGGATAAACTTTGTCATAAGATTTGTGCCTAATTTCGCTACTCTAGCGAAGCCCATCACAATAATGCTAAAGAAAGGGGCCACGTTCAACAAGACCCATGAAAGGAAAAGTGGCTTTGAAGCCATTAAGCATGACATCATGCAAGCTCCCACTTTGATCAATCCAAACGACAATAAGGATTTCACCCTTTATGCATTTGGTGGAGCTGAAGGCATCTCAGTTATTCTTACACAACAAAACAATGATGATATGGAGTAGCCTATCACTTTATTTAGCTAAGAACTCAAGGATTATGAGCTTTAATGTAGCTTTGTGGAGAAACATGCCCTCGCGATCATACGGGCACTAAAAAAATTTAGACACATATTATCCAACAACAAGATCTAGCTCATGGTTGCCAACAAAAGTATTAAATATTTCTTACTCAATAAGGACATTAGTGATGAAAGGGCTAGCTAGATCACGAAGGTGATGGAATATGATGTGGACATCCAAGTCACCAAGCTAGTGCGAGGAAAAGGGCTATGCAAGCAGTTGGCAGAAAGTGTGAAAAATGAGAATAACACACTCCTTGTACTACATGAATAAGAATTGATAGATCAAGTAGTTTCCCCGACAAGCTAGACCAAAAATATGAGGGCCTTCCATTAGAATGGTGCATATACCCTTGGCCTAAGTAAAGTCCAACATAGACACTTCAAATTGTCGGCCATTATTTATGTGTTTATTGTTGGTGCACATTTTTGAATGGACCTCAATGGAGTCCTCTTGATATGCATAGATCAAGACTAGGTGAGCATAATTCTCCAAGAGTTCCACAATGGACTATCAAGAGGCCATTATTCACCCAAGACTATTGCTATAAAAATCATGTGAGCTAGCTATTATTGGCTGACTCTATTCAAAGATACACACTCATAGGTGCAAAATTTCAAGAAATGTGCCTTCTTTGTAGGCAAACAGAAGATGGAAAATTTATTATTGTGCCCAATACAAGCTAACCAGATCTTCATACAATGGGGCCTAGACTTCATTAGCATGATCAATCTACCATCAAGTGCTGGGCAAAAATGGATCCTCACTGCAACTGACTATTTTACAAGATGGACAGAGGCAATGGCACTTCAGGGGGACAATGAGGCATCAATTCTAGACTTCTATGAGGATATTGTAATGAGATTTGGTGTTCCAACCACCATCATCTCTGATAATGTGTTGGCCTTCCTTAGAACCAGGATTAGCGAATGGTCATCAAGCAGAACATCCACCTGAGCACATCTTCAAACTATTACCCTTAGGGTAATGGTCTGGCTGGGTCCACAAATAAAAAATTGATTCACATTATAAAAAGGACCATGGAGGATAGTCAACAAGCCTAGCACACACATCTCAAGACAACCCTTTGGGCTGATCGAATCACACCTAAGAGAGTGCTAGGAAATTCACCCTTCATGTTAGTCTATGGAAGGGAAGCCAGATTGCCCACATCCCTCAAGTTGCCTTCAATTCAACTCACCCATCAGTTGGAACTACTTGAGTATGAACCCCTTATAGTGAGGTTAGTTGAGCTAAGGGAGCTTGAATAAACTAGAGTATGGGTTGTGCACACTATGGAGTTTTAGCAGGGCCAAATGAAGATAACCTTCAATAAAAGGGACATTGTTAGAAGTTTCCAGGAGGGAGAAGTGGTACTCAAATGGGATGATAACAGATCAAAGGCTAGAAAGCATACAAAGTTTCATGAGATATGGAGAGGCCCATACACCATACTCAGTTGTAAGCAAACCAATGCATTTCAGCTCGTAAAGCTGAATGGAGAAGAGGTGCCCATCCCAATCAATGGGATTCATCTCAAACACTTCCTCCATTGATCATGTATACCTTGTAAATAATTGATTATATTTTTAAATTTCCCTAAGTGCATTATGCACTTTGTTTTAGGATATTTTTTACTTCCTCTAAGCACTCACATGTAGTGTTATGCTTAGCTTAGATCTTATTTCCTCTAGGTGTCATTCAGTGAGGGTTTTTATTTTGTTGTTCTTTTGGAAGGGGTCTCAGCGTATTCCAAGGCCAGAGGAGTTCATAACCAGTGCACCAAAAAGATAGGGTGAAGAGCTCCAAACAACTCCATGCCTAATGGATTGCTTCAAGGCTACTAAATTCCCACTCAGTAGGCAAATGGCCAACAGAGGTCACTAGAAATGTTGACCCTCTAGGTCACCTTAGCTGCACAAAACTCACTAGACACTGAACAAGAAGCCTCTATGTTGTGTAGTAGCAATTTTTGGAAGTGGACTTCGTGCGGATGATTCTCGTGATAGGCCAAAGACAACCATCAGTGTTAAATATGCACCCCCACCAAGCACTCACAATGTGCCTATATACCAAATTAAGTTGCACACTCCGTGCAACAACTCCATATCATGCACGAACCACAAAATTATGAGCATATGGGTTGACCTACACAAGATTACCTAAACATCATAGGGAAAAATAAAAGATGTATGGAATGTAAATTCAAATTGCAAATGTGTTAGGGTGTGGAGCTAAAAGCTTCACTGATGCAGACATGGAGGAGGTTGCAGGATGAGTTGCTGAGTGTCACGGAGACTGGCGTTTGGTCTGGCCAACCGACGTCGGTAGTATTAGACAAGGAAGCAACCGACGTCGGTCATGAATTGGCCGGCGTCGGCGACCCCCAGGCGGACAGGGACCGACGTCGGTCACCTGTGTGGTTCGACTGCGAGCTTATTACAGGCAGTTAGCTAACGAACCAAGTGTTTGCATGATTAGATCTATTTTTAGACTGAGAGCTGCGAATGTAATTATGGTAATTAGATGTCTAATTATTGTTTGGATGAGATCTATATAATAGACTCATGGTTGTATTGGAAAGGTGTTCTAGTTTGAGTTGAGCAAAGTTTGTTCCTTCTGTGTGTGAGGTGAGTAAGGGTGTTCCTCCTAGTTCCACAGTACCAGGTGTAGGTGCTGGATTGGAGAATCAGCAGGGTTCTTCATGTATGTAGGATCTTGGTCACAGGGGTATGGCCTATATAGGAGATCTACATGGTAAGTAAGATCGTTGATCTGCAGGTGTATGTGTGTGCAAGGTCAAGGTTCACAGGTGAGCAGAACCGTGTTTGATTTGCAGGTGTGCAGGATCATATAGACAACAACACAACAAGGAGCAGTATCAGGGCAGGATCTACTTGGAGTACAGGTGTGTACTCGGATAGAGCTAAGAGGAAGGCAAGGGAGTTCCTTCCATAAGTATGGTCTGTTGAAGTGCAGGTTATTGCAGGTTCATGGGAGATCTACTTGAAGTACCTTGAGTACTTGTGGAGTACGTGGAGTACTTGTGGAGTGCGTGGAGTACTTGTGGAGTGCGTGGAGCACTTGTGGTGTGCGTGGAGCACAGGAGGTGAACACCAACTCTGTATTTTGAGTTGGGTGTTGGGACCTGAGAGGGAGAGCTTTGGGGAGAAGATATACTGTTCACTTGAGGTGTGGGAAACCTCTGTAAGGTGGTGGAGAAGAAGTGGCATCTTCTTTATTGTATTTTTTTCTGTATAAAGTGTTAATACAAGTTGTGTATTGTCTCTCATATCATGTGTTATTCTGAATTCTAGTTACTTGGTGAATCTGGTTAATTTCTGCATATTAAGTTGCTTGATTTGGTAATCATATTGTGCTCTTTTGGTGGAGCAAGATCCTGACAAAATGTGCACCCAGAGTTCACTGTTATTACGTGTTCTTATTCAACAATCCTCTTGCACTCAAATGATGGAGTCTCATACATGATAACAAAAAATAGTACCTGAGATCCCATGATTTGCAAGTTGCAATCGAGGATGCACACTACCTTCTATGCAAATTAGTAAAGCTCCAAAATGGAAAAATAAAACAACGCAAAGCAATGTGTTGAGTGGGCATGAATTCATGCACAAGTTAGAAAGCAAAGAACCAAATAAACCATAGGGGCTACGGTAGGTGCATGACTCCCTCCACGTAAACTCTAGGTGTGTATCCTGTATAAGACCAAACTAGATTCAAGTGCATAAGGATTCCCAATAGATAAGGGCACATATCTCCATCACATGCACATGATGATACAATAGGGTTTGAGGAACTTGCACATCTCTCACACCAATCGGATAATTCAAGTGACTGACAAATGGTAAGTAGAGCATTGGTGGTAGTTGGGAAATTGAGTGATGGATGAGGCTATGTCAAGGTGGTTAAATGCCAAAGTGCTTATCAGGTGTAAGAACATGGCCACACACCTCCCCTGACAACCTCGATGCATGTCACTTCTAGGTGCATACAAGGATTCACAAATATTCTTTTAACTACTCCCAGATTTAGTTTGTCAACCTAAGTTTAATGAGCATGGTTTATAGTGACTATTGCATGGCATTTTGATCTTCTTGATCGACCTCGAGCCCCAAACACCACCTTCAAATTCAAAGCTCTTATCCACCACCCCTCCCCCCCAAATGGGGATTAATTGTAAAAAGGCTTGTTAGCTCTATAAAAGGTTTGGATTTTTTCATTGTGAAAGGTCAACATTTCTAAGCAACCTCATGCTGTTGAAATATGCCCTCGAAGAACACTTCTATTGTCTGAACCTTGCACTCTAATGGGAGTTAAGTTCACCTCCCTTCATTCTTCTTGCATCCTGTGTGTGATTTGTGTTTGTTGATCTTTGTCTATGGATAATTTTTTTCTCCCTTTCATTGTTGTTCATTCCCAACACCTCTTGTAGAATTGGAAACTCATTTGCAGGTCATATTTTATGCACACTCGGGGTCTATATAGGCTCTGACTTTGGATATTCTTGTCCCTCTTAGTGTTGCATTATGTTCCCACATCTCCATACAAAATACTTATGTATATGGAGTATCCTTGGTGAAGTCCATGTGATATTATCTCATTCTTAGAGATATATAGTGTGTTCATCAAGGCATTGGAAGTGTTCACTCTATTCTTGGTGCATCACCTTTACTTTCAATCAACCTCTTACCTTTTCCCTTCGTCAAAATTTTAGGTTTAGCACTATCTGTAGATTTCATTCTTCTCTTTGTAGGTCTGTGCGTTAGTCATAAACCAAGTGCAATTACAATAGAAGGAAGTTGACCTACGTCGAAGGTTCATCCCAAGGAGTGCAAGAATCCCACACCTTCAGGGTATGATCCCATTATTGCAACGAGACATCGATTTGCTTTGTGATGCACGAGTTAAAGGCGTTGAATGTAGAAGTGTTGTGTGTCAAGTGTGTGTAGGAGCTAAACAATCACAGGTGTACATTTCAGGTGACAACAAGTATTTTTTTAGATCAAATTCTATGTAGAATCTTCTTTAGGGTCTAGTGGCATAAAACTAGTCATATTTGAAACAAATGAAGCAACCCAATAAATTAACCATGAGAGGGCAATTTATTATCTTGTGCTTGGTCAACTAGAAGTGGAAATAAATGTTGCATAGATTGATGTACATCAACCATTGGAGGGACCTTTGCCCATTTTTTTGAATATGTATGGTTTCTTGAAGGTATTTTGATAGGTCAACTTCTATGTAGACTCTTATTTAGGGTCTAGTGGCATAAAATTAGTCGTATTCAAAACAAATGAAGTGACCCAAGAGTTTTGTAAGTTGCTCGGTGAATTTCCATAAAGTCATAGGTAAACTAGGGAAGTCCACTCACATAAGGATCTTAAGCTTGGATTTATCAAAAACAACAAAGTCCTGAGTCCAAGGAAAGAAGACTAGTAAAGAGCTCTTAACATACCATGGGCTCTGCTTTTGTATGCTAGCACATTGTTCTAGGAATGGAAACCAAGAAGGGAAAAAACCTTTGATCAAGGTTTGCACCCCAATGATTTTAACACCATTGGGTGCCATTGCAATTGAACCTAACTTTTGAGCATGAACTTATAGATTATTCAACCCATAAAATAACCAATAATTATTTGTTTCATGCCATTGCCATGCTTTTTCAAACTCAATAATTTATACCAAAACATTCAAAGTATCTTGAGGAGGTACATTATCTCATAAAATAATTTTTGGCACGAACTTGCATGCTTTCTTTGGGATAATTTCTTCCACCTTAGTAACAAGCTTGCTTGTTATCGGACAATGCAAACTCATGTGAAGAGCTCATTAAATAGAAAAACCGCCCAAAGGGTGGGTTTCTAAGTTTTAATCAACAAGATTTAAAAATATATATATATGCAATCTAGAATTTCTTTCATTGTTAAAATTAGATATAATTGAGGAACATTCACAAAAGGAAATTTAAGAAACAAAATTGGGGGAATGGGGCAACGCATTCCAAAATATAACCACAACCATTAGCATGGGTTAAAACTATAAGATTGAAAAAAAATGTGTTAGTGACAGGGAATATGGTATGTTGCATTGTTTCCACCATCTGTGTATAATGTCACAAACACCAAAGTTGACCCTATCGTGATCCGTGTTCAAAACAAGTGCACAACACCTCATGTTGTACAAATGAGAGGTCAATTAGGGAAAATCCCTGGGTAATTTTATGCATGCATCTTTGAGCCCCTAGATGAAGCCCTTGAGCACCTGTGTAATGAGGGCAACCTCTCTTTGTAAAGGAGCTCATTCATTTTCTTTCTTGATGTTGTTGTTGAAGCCAACAATTTATGTAAGATAAAAAGAACACACTTGCTCTCTATCTTCTTGTTTTGAAACAACTGGAAAACTTGAAAACAAAACTCGACTAAATTACTAGATGGTTGTTAAATGACACATTAACGTAACAAGGCATGAGACCTAGCATAGTGCAACTTGTAGGCAAATCTGCAATCCTCTTTGTTTTGGAAAGTGAAATAGACAGGGCATGGTCACATGAGTTGCTTTCCACATGAATAAACTATTAGGGAGCAATTGAATAGTTTGATTGGCTAGGTCACAAGATTTCATTTTTGAAATTATGACCTCGAATTCATTGATTATTAGTACCTGCTACGTGGGTAATATTGTAATCGGTTCTCCAATTAGTTTTACATTGGCAAAAGTGTAAAGCTCTACTTTATAAAGTTTTTTCAGTGATAAAAGTATTTTCTAAAATAAAAGATTCAAAAGTTGTTATTTAGTCGGCTTTCGATTGGCTAGTGCGACAAGACAGGGCTATTTTCCAAGAAAAAATAGGTGAATCTCAATTTTAAAAAATGCAAAAAACTTAGACTGTCCAATCATTTGCGAGAATTAAAACTTGGCCAAAGTTTACAGCTGATTTTATTGTACAATGATTTGATATTGAAATAGCAACAAAGAATTAAAAACCCACTTGCACAGAGCTTTTAAATGAGCACCCAAATCATTTTTCTACCACAAAAATGAAGCTTATAGCTCAGAGAAGAAGCACCCACGCCATCCAAGGTGACTTCTTCATAGCAACCATGAATAACATGCTAGGCATTGAAATTGGCACCTAAAACAATCCAATCCTCAATCAAACTCTGCAACAATTGAGCCCACACAAATGAAGAAACATGAAAAGTGAAGCAAAAATCTATATGGCTGGCCAAAAAAAATATACAAGGCCATGGGGAAAAAGAGAGAGAGAGAGATAGCTTGATCTGTGCTAAATTTTTAAGTATGATGACCACACTTTAGTGAGGAATCCTTTTCACCTAGTCTAAATCTAAATACAAAACTCTACGTTGATTATTGTTTTTTAGGTTTTGGATTGAGAATTGATATCAAGTAAAGTTTTTTTGTGCCCGCTTTAGAAGAAGAGTCAAACCAAGAAACACTGAATTTCTACTGCCCTCGTGTAAGTACGTGAATCGAAATAGAGGGAAGATACACCTAGCAAATAATCCAATCCGTCAATCCATTTTGATTAGCCCTCTCCTACACGTAGACTGCTACTATTTTTTAGTTAACCATCATAATGCCATGTATTGGAAAAATACAAGGTATGTGCATTTTGCTTTACCTAATATTCAATGCAAGGTATGTTGGTTTTGCATGTCTGTTTCCCAAAAAAAAAAAAGTTGTAGCATTTTTATCATATAAGCCAACCTCTATACATATAATAGTATTTGGATGGGTGACTTTTGTAACGATTGAAATTATATAAAGATTTGTTTCATTAATTGAATATGATGTTAATGAAAGATTGGCTCTTGTAAAATCAATGATTCTTTAAATTATATATACATGCTCATCATTTCATCGTGTTCCCTACTTGGTGACAAAGGCATATACATCATAATAGTAAGCAAGGATTTCATCCAAATTGTTAACTACTATGTAATTGTCTTAAGATTTGGAATAGGGCATCATAGTCAGCAAGAGTTTTAAATTAATCGATATATTCCTTCAAAATTTTATTTTCTATTCAGATTGATGGATTGAGGGGACAAAATGTATGAAGTTGTGTTCAAAGTTTTGCTAGGTTATTTGTACAGATTGAAGGGTTCTATATAAGTTTGGTATTATTTTTCATATATGTACTGAAATAACTATTAAAATTGTTCAGCTTAATAATAAACATTTGAGTTAAATTTATGAGAAGAATTAACAATGATAGAACATTCACAATTAGGCAATAAGCATTAATCAAATGATGATGATAAGGACAACATTGATGGATTTATCACTAACAATTTTAGAACAACTGAAGGAATGCCCAATTAAAAGTGAGAATAAATCAACACAACTAATGTCTAATAGAATTTGCAAATGCAACCCAAAAACATGCTTGAAACTTTAAATGAGCTATCCATATAATTTTAACCCCCCTCTCAAAATTGGAGGCCTTCCATTCATATTATTCTCTTAAGTCATAATAAGGTACATTTATAGTGACCTAGTTGGTCACTATCAAGGTGATGAGATCCATTATATTTCATTTTTAAAATGAAATATTGGCAATGGACCATAGGCATGAACAACATTGTGGAGGAATAATTTTTTAAAACTCAAATAATGATATAATTGGGTCAAAATAAATGTCATCGAAACCATGCATTTTTATAACAATTTTTACTAACATTATTAATTATGTAACACAAAAAATAAATCTACACAACTAATTTAATTTATAACTAACGTTGCTTCACAATTAGTCGCATGTACTAAAGTCGCTTCACAACTCTTGTTTTAAGATTTTTTTTAAAAAAGATGAAAATTGATTACATAAATATTATGGCCCATCGATAGTTGACTATCCGAATATTAGGGCCCATGCAATATTTATCATCACTGCCCTCTGGTCCATATATATTTCCTATAATTAAATTGGTTTCTATATTAAAATTAAGAAGGGTGCATCTCATGTTTAGGTAGCATGTAGTGTGAAGCAAGAGGAATTAACATGTGTATCTCCATAGTTTTAAAATATTCATAGGTTAGTTTTGGACCCAGTTCTAATCTTAGTGGATAAGTAAAATATTATTTAAATTTAATCACCACTTAATTTTAGCAAGATATTTAGTTTTTCTTGGAATGATTTCTTTTGGACGTGTTACATTACCACATAATATTAGTGATCGCCAAGTTTTTATTATGATATATATAATTGACTCTTTTATAATAATATTTATGATTTCGAATTATTATTATTATTATTAAACTCAACCTTAACCCATCTATAATCCAATATTAACAGTGAACTTTAATATTTTCCAGTTAAATAGGGTTATTTAATATGAAAAATATAACATTTAAGATAATAAAATTTAATGAAATGAAACACTTTGACCAATTAAAAAAAATTGCAAACAATGTTCGCAATGGGAGGGGCATTGCTCTTGGCTTGTTTGTTATGTTGTAAGACGAGAACTTTAGCAATGATCTTATACGAAACATTGAGAAGGGTAATGGGTCTCCAATTGGTGATGATCTCAAGATCTCCAACTTTGGGGATGAATTTAATATTTTTATTATTAACATGCTTGCGTAGAGGGCCATTGGTCATGGCTTCAAAATAGAATTTGTGCAAATTTTGTTACATCTCAATTCCTCGCTAAACAAATTTAATTGATTATCCATGGATTTTTTATAGCTGAAATTTTTATTTGAGTTATTATTAACTAAGCTATGAGCTATATGTTGTTATGAGACAGTTGAGTATTGCTTTAATTTCATAATGATATTGCTATAAGTTAACTGTATTGAATATTATTTACATTATGTTCATGTTGACTTATTATTTAACAATATTTTATGATATACATATCATAATGTTATGGACTAACTACCTGCTTGTCGTGAGTTGGACGGATGAGAGATTCATTCCTTATAGCATGACGAAAAGAGAGCATCATTGGAGAGGGTGATGTAGATGGAGGTGTTGGGGGATGACAGAGGAACAACTAGAAACCTGCACACATATTAAATAATACTCATTAAATGCATAGTTTAAATGAGTAGTATTAGTATATTTTTAATGATTGTTTGCATTTAAATAATTGCGTATGTATATGAGATATATGTTAGCTCTGTTAAATGATTATGAAGAATTAATCTTGTGATATTGCATTATGAAAAATTAAACACATTTGCAATTATATAATAGAGAAAAATAATTGACTTATATTAGTCATTATTTACCTATGCTAAGTTAGTAGCAAATAAATTAATTTTATCAAAATTAATAAATGTATTGTATTAAATTATAATTAGAAAATAAAATAATGGTATTGAGTTAATTCTTTTTAAAGTTAGAAAAACAAATAAAACAAATTAAAAAGTTTATATTTAGAAAAACAGAAATAAAAATAAAAAGAGACGAACATAAAAAAATAGAAAAATCATTGAATAAAATAAATAAATAAATAAGAGAACAACTTTAAAAGAAAAACCAATATTCATACAAAAAGGGAAATAAAAGAAATGAGAAAGAGAGGTGCAATATAGCAGAAGGAAAAAGAAAGAAGAAAAAATTGGAGAGCACAAAGGGGATCACAGATTGAAGGAGAAGAGGAGAGAAGGAAAGAGAGTGAATTTGAGAACCACATGTAGATGGTTATCCGTACTTTTTACTTGTGGGCATATTTTTGGTATTTGTTATAATAAGTTTTCTATTTGGGTGTTTATTTTCGTTATGATGTGTTTTAAAAATGTCTTTGATGTAGCCAAACATGTGATTTTATATGTACATCCCCACTAGATAACGTAACAGAACTAGTATATAAATCTCTATAAACGTTATATGTGGTATCATGTGGTACCGATAACGATTATATCTACATGAAATCGTTATACCAAATAACGATTATATATGAATATTAGCTAAATCATGTACTATTGACTAAGCTAAACTAATTTATGTACATATCTTGGTTAGAATAAGAGAGTAATAGATTACTCTACGTTAAATCATTATATCTACTAGCTACCAGATAACGATTATATCTATTATGTCTATTTTGGTATAAATCATTAAATGTGTTATCTATTTATTTAGCAAGTGATCTGGTATATTATAAATATGCAACGATCCTTATTATACAACGATCTGATTTATTTATGCAATGAATTATATTTTGTCAGAAACCTTGGCAGATGACACGATTTGTGTAAGAAATTTGTTTTCTTTCTTATAATCACATAAAAGAATCTAGATTCATTTTATTAATTCATACATGTATAACTTTGTGCTCGATATTGTTAACTTGATAATTTAATAAAATATATAATCGATAATCCACTCGCTGAAATACCTGAATGAATATAATTAAAATAACAATTATGAGTGCAACTAATAGTATCTAGTCCACTATTAGAAAAATAGCAAAACTAGCTAGAGCATCTTATAACAACCTTGGCTCTGATAAATTTTACATGTGGTATTAATCCTTATACCACTAGTCTGACTAATAATATCTAATAAAATTGGAATCAGATATAAACATAATATAAGTGATATACATGTATAAGTAGAAATCATGGTATCTAATTATATTTAAAATATGCTTATATATGTAATTCCAAGAATTAAATGACTAATTAGTAGAAATCATATGTACGGTATAATCAACTGAGTTTAAATAAACTCTAGGGTATTGCAACGCAGTGTATCCCTTACATGTAGAAAGTATTCTTTTATGAAGGGACATGTATTGAGAATTGATATTTATGAAGGGACATGACCCTGGGACATATATGATGAATTGATACTTATACACAGCGATATTGTATACACAATTATAATAGTTCATAATGTAATATAAATCGGGATTAAATTGGGTTTAATTATTTCTATCAGGATTAATGTATTCTCGATTTATGTTGCTACATGTGGTAATTATTTACATAACCAACTTATATCCCGATCTATACTAGCATGAATTAGTAGAAATAAATTTATAACAGTTCATAACGTGATTTGGTATTCACCAGTTTGGTATACTCAACGTTGTGCTAGATTCATACTCATACTCAATCCAATATATATCAATTGGATATGTATAAATACGTTTTCAACAATGTATATATAAATAAATACAAGATGGAAATTTATATATCGGATGGATATAACAGTGATATAAATATAACAAGAATGAGTTTTACTTATAACAACGATTTAGTTATAACAACGAACTTGTATGTACAAATCTTGACAGATATTAGTGATTCGTCAGTGGTTTAGATATTGTGTGTAATTATATTTCAAATCGACTATATAAAGGTATGAGTTCATTTGGTACAAGGACTATATTAAATATCATATTGATCATGCCCTCTCAGTGTAATACGTTGAATATAAAACTCTTCATTCATAAGTATATTTGTATTACTAGATAATGTAACTCATAAAGTATTACTAAATGTTGATCTAGTGGTTAGTGTTTGGTATACGCCATGATTATTCCATTAATGGTTAGGATATTTACGGACTATGTATATTGTTAATGATGAATATACTCTAACATACACCATTTATCCCTATTGAGAATTATTGATTAGTGTATTGTATATTGGTATGTTGTAAACTTGTTTATGATACATACCATGAGTGTACTAATATGTATGAGGACGTATACATATATAGTTTATGTATCTATATACATTGAGATGTGTGCTTATAAGCATAGAATCTGACTAGTATATTGTCACGACTTTGATGATTCATATATCTACGTATTTGATGAAATTTTTGCGTATCATATTTAAGAGCAATTTGTGTATTGTCGAATACTTATATGCGAACCATAATGCAAAAGACTATGTTGTCTTGAGAACTTGTGTACGAAGTTATATACGCTTTAAATAATCAGGATGAAAATCTATTTAGATAGGGATAAAAACTATGGAAGAGTATTACATTGTTGAATCTTTTATCTTATAAAGATCGTCAATATATTTTGTGAATAAAAAAGTTATAATGATTGTAAAAATCATATGGAGTTCTTGATTAAGAAATATAAATGACCGTTGATATAGTGATTATATATCATTTATACGTTTATATACGATATATAGTATGTTGTACAAATACTCATATATAGAAAACATATCTATATATGGACTTTAGTATTCATACGATAATATAACATATATAAGTGTATTGGAGTCATAAGCTTATATTTATAGCTAAATGGTTAATTAAAATAAATCATAAGGATTCTGAAGGACATGAAACTACAACCATATGAATATAATCTTCTAGAAACATAATAGGTTATATAAATGAAAGATTATGCTCTCATGAGAATTATGTCTTTCTTTATTATGATTGGGTGTTTGAAATTGAGTAGTGTACAAAAGATGATGGACTGTGGTATTAGTGTTTATCATAAAATATATTGCATTTGAATCTACTTACTAGAATTAAAATATGCAGTCTAATATATATTATTCTCGGTTGATATCAATTGTATTTGTTTGTTTATTATTTATGTAAAAAATGATATTGTGAAGATTTATTCATAAGTTTGACGGATTAAATGTTGCATTTGATTATCCCTGTGCTTAGTATGTTTTGTGATTGTTGGTAGAAAGTAATCTGTATGAATTTGTTAGTTATATTTGTGTTAATCAAATCTCGCATTGTTGGTATTAAGTAGTGAAACGGACTTCACTAGCTTACTAGCATCACGATGTCAGATGAACGTGATTCAATTGAGTGGTGTATATATATTTGACTGATCCTAGAGATCAATAACTATTGAAAACTTTGACCAATGTAATGTTAGTTAGACATTATCATTTCATATGTATGATTTATTTGTGCGATATCATGTTAAAAAATATTTTTTATCGTATATTGCATGTTCTTAGAAGCCATATAGCACACAGGTACTAGTTTGTTTCTCTGAATTCTCGCACTGTCACTATCTATTCATCCGTGAAAGGACCATTCCCTAATGAGAGATTGTGCGGGAGATCGATGATCTGTGATTGATGTGAAAAAACATTTGAATGATGCTCTCCCTCCCCACAACAGTACTTATTTGGAGACGACACTTGAGATTGCCATAAATATTGGAGTTCGAAGAACTTTTGATCTTGTACACTATCTTGTAATTATTATTATTACGACATTATTTTGATAAGATGTAATTATTACTTATTATACCATGACAACAATGGTTGCATGTTTGTACCAACCGTGGTTAAAAATATGTAATTACTTTCTATATTCAGCTATGTTGTGTTTCATCTGATGATAGTGATCAAGACAAATAAATGTCACATGTTTATTTTATTGTTAAGATACTTAATGTGTTCTAGCTGGATCACTAATTAGATTATTTGGTGAAATCTAATAAGAGAATATGTTGATTAAATTTATAAAAAAAAAACTTGTCACGTTTTTAAAGTCGAACCCAATGGGGTTTTTACAAATTTGGCCCACTATAGTCCTAAAAGTTTGATAGAACTTGGTGGAAAAGCCATTAATTCTTGGGGCTTTGAACTCATAGTATTTTGCAGCTTATAAATAGGGATGGGCCTATGACAAGCCATTCTTTGGCTAGGGGAGAGATGGTAGGCCACCACATTTAATAAATTTTTGTAGAGCAACTTCTTTTTCATCATTGGAGGTTTGGACTTGAAACACTTGCGTGTAGGTGCAAGGAAAGCAACATTATGAATTGTATATCTAGTCTCAACCATGGCATTCACATTATGTCACGAGTGATGACCCCTTATGCATCCATGTGGCATGCATCTTGCAAAAGCTTTGCTACTGTCTTCAATTGCAACGAAAGCAACACGATAAACTCCATAAACTATATGTATTGCCCCCATATCAGTGTCATTGTAGGGTGTGTATGATATGGACCCTCTGGTGTATGATATTACATAAAATACCTTGGCATTGCCCCTCATCATCCTCAGCGATCTCACTTCTAAAACTTCTACCACTTGCAAGTTCTGTATGGCCTTGTTGTCAATATATTGGCAGCGTAAACGCACATAAGTTACAATGTAGATTTTGAAACCTCAATGCCTTGTCTCCACATCACTAGCATTGCAATGTTGATTTGAGTTGCACATCGGACACATACACAAATGCAATCTACCACAATTTCTAGACGACACATTTTGCATGAACATTTGGGATTAGAATGCTGATGATTATTATTGTAGATCATGCGTAAATGCAGTATAGAAATTATTTTTCATCAACCATATCAGATTGTGTTTGATCACCCCGATGAGTGACCATGAAAAATAATCACAAATGTTCAAACCGTTTTGTCCACTTAACTTTTTATCAAAATCCCAAACTCAGAATTCCAAATTGCTTTTGGTTATGGTAACTAAAAAAATGTCTCCATTGCAATCACCAAGACAAAACCCAATCATCCATAGTTGGTCCAACCCCAAAATGTTCAGTTCTTCAACCCAGCAATACAGATGTCCCCTAATTGAAACCAATGGAGTTGGAGTTTTGACGTAGATATTGGACAAAGACACACTCTTTTTCCAAATAATGGAAGCCATCATGGACTAAAGCATTGCATGGCGATACAGATCATGATCGATTTGCCCCCACACTTTACACGAATTTATTTTGACATCCAATTGTTTTACCCTGTGGATTTGGATTGTTAAACACACCCCATAGAACAACTATCAAAGTCATCAAGAACCTTCAAGTGTGCGATGTGAAGCAAGGTGGTTATGGGCTTACACTCAAACAAGGGCATGCAATCATCGAGAAACACAAAAATAGATAATGTCAACATCTTTGGGCTTCGTGACTTCAACAACAACCATATTTCATATTATATTATATTATATTATATGTTGTAGGTTATATTATGTTTTATAGAGTATATTATACTACTAGTCCCAAGGGTCCAAGAAATGTCAGAAGGAATTTAGAAGTTATTTATTTTCATTTCTAGAGTATATTGCCCATTTAAGTGTTCCCTTTTCAAGTGTATGATATGGACACTCCATAATGATTGAGAATTTAACTAACCAACCGTCCCTACCACCTTGGACCGATCACCAATCATTTGCCTATTATCTCAACTAGTGATTCCTCTACCATGACATTCACATTTTATCAACAACGATGCTATCTTATGCACCCATGTGGCATGCCTATTCCAAAAGCTTTGAAACTCACTTCAACTGCACCCTTTTCTCACTCCCTTGACCCCTTTTATCTCATTCTCAGGGTCATTTTAGACTTTTAAAGCCTTTGGTTTACTTTCTTGGGGCACTTAATGCATTTCAACCTTTTCCCATCACTATTAAGCCCTCAAGGCTTTCCCAAGTTCAAGTGGAGTCTAACGTGGCTCGATGATTCGCAATTTATTCACCCAAGTTTACCTCATTATGCGCTTGAGCTCACAAGCAATTTCTACTTGGTTGATAAACATTCGCCCTAACCCCAAATAAAACACAAAAATACCTAAGTCTTTGTCAGGGTCAGAGTCTCGCAGCCTCTTCTAGTGTGGTAGAGTGCTCAAGGCTCGGGCTCAACGAGAGGAAATCGCGAGGAGCGATGCCCCATCTTGCTAGTTTTGATAGGGCTCAAGAATGCCCAGAACCAAGGAAAGGCGAGAACATGACCCTTGCTAGTACCAACCCCTCCCAAGATAGTAGGGCAGTCAAACCTTGGGGCTAATGATTGAGCCGAGAACCAAGTGGATATAAGTTGGCAAACGATTAGAGTCCTCAGAAAATAAGAGTCTGATCCGCAATGTTCAACCATATATAGATATATTAATTGATTGATTCATAGATAAGGCAGATAGGGTCAGTCATGTTATGTATATAGATAGTGAAGGCACTATATATCTCATCTGGATAGAACCTTGATTTAGACCCATTTATCTCAAAGTGTATCTCCCTACGCCCATCTATATATCATGTATTGAACACTAATCTTTGTGGACACAAATAGAGGTATAGGCTATCAATTGAAGCGCCCTAAATGATCAATATGATATGGCAAGGTAACATACATACATACATATATATAGGTGAACAGATAGGTCCTAGATAGATATATAGGTGGGTGGATGGAGATGTGTGGTCTCGAATATGTTTTTGGTCTAGGCCATGGATAGTTGGATATATAGGCAAATGGATAGGTCTCTATCGGATGAATGGATGTGGTCTCAAATATGTGTGTGGTGTGTATCCCAAATAAATAGATACATAGGCGTTCGAAGTGCCCCCCATTTGAAAAACTATACAGTATAAGGCCAACCCATATATATAGATACGAGGCCCCGATTGATATATAGGTAAATGGATAGGTCTTTATCTGATGTATATTTATGTGGGTCTCTTCTTTATCTAGAGTTTGGAGCAGCCTATAGATCGACTGGTAACCCTCTATCTCTCTATCTAGAAAGTACTTCCAACTATTATAACTATTGGATGGGAGCTTTGAGGAGAGGACCAAAGCTCAAGAATCAACGACCACTATAATGAACCACTTCTCAATATATCTAACCAAAAACCAATTGAAATGAATGACCAATCGAAAGCCAAATCTGAATCACATCAACCAACGATTAAACAAAATTCTTTCATCCCCCCCAAATCACTTGTTCCTTTGCATAGTGCCTACACCTCTCACACAACGTTGTGTGCTCCCCAATAACTAGATCACTCTGCACACACCACACTCAGGGTCCACCCTAATATGATCCCCTGACTACGCACTTCAACACATCAACCCGTCACACCATGTGCACATGCCATTCAACTTGATTCAACTGTGCTCCTATACAAGGGACATAAAATCATGCTACCATCAAATCTATGGGTTAAAGCAAGATTGTTTAATGGAGCAGTTGGCAAAACTGTTCACATTGTCTACAATATAGATTCAAAGCCACCATCATTACCAATGTACATAGTCCTTGCACTAAAAAAATACTTCGGTCCACCATGGGATAGTAACAATCCTTTGCATCTTCTAATTCCTTCTATTACTCGAGGCAATTGTAGACAAATAACTATCAAAATGTCATAGGGCCTAACCATACATAAAGCATAGGAAATGACTCTTGATAAAACAACAATTTATATTGACAACATAGATCGTCAATATATGACCTTCACTACTATATCAATAGTACGCTTCCTCACTGACATATATATCTCCCCTACTTTTCCATTTGAGCATTTTGCAAAAATGAAGGATTCTCAATATGTAAAAGTAAGGAAATCAGAGGAAAGAAGACTGAGAGAATTGCATTTTCCACTTTATTTGTATCATCTGTGATTGTTATACATTTATCGAACAAAATTTTACAAAAAGAAATGAACCACACTCATCTTCTTTTCTAAGCCCTTCTATAATTTTATATGTGCAATTTGACAAAAAGGAATGCTTATAGATGCAAATCATTTCACGAGGTTCTTTGAATCCATCAGCTTAAATGCACTGCCATTGCCTCTAACACAAATTAATATTGTCGTTTTACATTCACTATGGACACTTGTTCTCTTTTATTATTATTATACCGTGGTAACTTGTTGGCTATAACCTAAATAAAACGTCAAGCATAGCTTGGGAAAACAATGCATATTATTGCATACTCGATGCCAACCCACCTTGTCAATGCTCAACATCAACCCATACGATACCATGTGTCTATGATACTATCTGCAATTCCTTCTAGTATTCCTTGCATCTTTAGGGCAATTGCTAGCATAAATTGTTGCCTATACCCTCAATAAAACATCAAGCATAACTTGGAGAAACAATACATATTATTGCATACTCAATGCCAACGCACCCTATCAATGCTCAACATCAACCCATATGATACCATGTATCCATGATACTATCTGCGATTCCTTTCAATGTTCCTTGCACCCTTAGGGCAATTGCTAGTATATATATGTTCTCTAATGTTTCCTCCTACTATGAATTATAGTAGCATTTGAAGATCAATGTTGAATAACTAATCGTCATAAAAAAATATCATGACAGCCAAGCTGACCACCAAATTTAGTCCTTACATCAAACTTAGTCCCTATGGTGAACTAGGAATTTGACTCAAGAGAGGTGTTAGTATCTTGTTAGTGACAAAATGAAATCAAATTGAAAAACTAACATACTTGCTAGCATACATCTCTAGGCCTAGTTACTAGGGAGAGCTTAGTGAAAGAAAACCATTTGAGAGCACAACCAAAAATGGAAAGAAATAAGAAATATGAGCACAAAACACCAATTTCTTACCAAATTCTTGATTACTCCAAAAAGCTCATTTGGCTTGCTTGGCTTGTGCTTCAAAAGATCTTCAATGGAGTGTGGGTACCTTCATTTCCTCTTGGCACCTTTGGCTTGGCTCAATAATTTGACATTATATCACTAAGATGCAATGATTTTTTAAAGCATTTGGGTATTATAAGTTTGACATAAAAGAGCTTAAAATTCAATAGACAATACCTCATATTTGTAAATTTTTGAAATGGTTTGAAGATCAACTATGACCATAAATCTCAAGATTGAAATGTGTGACCATGAATAAATCCAAATATAAAATTCATTTTACAAATATACCCATTAATATTTGGGATAGAGGAGTATTGAATAAGCATGGAGAGTCTTAATAAGACATGAGATACTCATAACCCTGATATTTTATACATTTATGATTTTTGGAATTGTTTGAGGATCAACTATGACCGTCCATTCCAAGATAGAAATGTGTAACCATGAATAAATTCAAATATGAAATTCATTCTACAAATATCTCCATTAATATTTGAGATAAAGGAGTATTGAATAGGCATGGAGGGTCTTAATGAGACATGAGAGACCCATAATCATGATATTTTATGCATTTATGGTTTATGAATGCCACCCCATATAATGATGTCATGATGTAGTTAATAGAAATTAATTTTCAATAAAGATTTATTCAACAAGTTCCATGAAAAATTAACTTAATGCCCTAATTTGGTTTAATTAACTTAAAACATGATTAGTCAACTTCAGTGCAACTTATGAATCTTGGTGCACAAATTAATCAAATTGATCAAAATGTTTTGTTATTTGTTCTAAAATTTGACTGGATTGAAATTGAAAGTCAATCTCAGTGATATTGGATCCATTGTCCCATTTATGATGTTACCAACACCAAATAACAAAAACACATGTTTCGTACAAGAGATTTGACATAAAAAAACAATTCAAAACACCCAAGTACAAAATTAACATTTGGACTCGAAATGATCTGATCAAAATTCGCTGACTCATAAATTACATTGCCCCATTTAATGATACTCTAACCAAAATCAGCACTTGAATATATCAATTTTAACTCATTTAATGCATTTTAATGTTTTTAAGTGTCTACACCTAAAGTGGTCTACCTAATCATCCCTTGAATTATCACTTGCATCAAAATATGACCAATTCACAAAGAAATGAAAATCAAGTGCATATTCTTCAAATTTGTGGATGATAGCTTTGATATATGAATATAACTAACTGTATCATGAAAAAACAGCGTATTGCATTTACATATATTTTTAACCAGGCCAATGGCTATTGTCTTAGTCAAGTACTTCGATTGATATCCATGACCATATCTTATTAAAAAAAACCGAAAGAAAATTAAAAGATAAAAGATAAAAAGACAATCTCGTAATTTATCAATTACGAAGATCAGATATCTACCACTTAGCATGCAGAAATGACAACAGCCCTATTAAAAATAGGTTAAACACCCCATCCAAATGCTGCAGTAACACGGCTTTGGACGGAAATTCATGAAACATGTTGAAGTCTCCTTTTTGCTGATGCTTCTTCAGCTACAGTTGTAGTCAATGGAACTCTCACTAAATCTTTTTAGCCTCAAAGATATATCCGTCTAGGCTGTCCCTTGTCTCGCTTTCTTTATGTGTTTGCTGCTGACGCACTTGGCAAAAGAGAACAGGACCACCTTTCACTTCACCAGATTTATTAACAGAGCAATCAGAGACATTGGTACCAATATGGGCTCAATGTTGGACTCCCAATTCTGGAATGGTATGATTTGTCAGTTTGATTGTCACTTCTTGTTTTTCATAGTTGGGTTTTTGTCACTCTATATGTAAGCTGTATCCTTTCGTGGGGCCTGCTGTTGTATTTTGGTTAGCACTATTGGGTGATTTTCTACTATTTGGCGGTTTTCCTGTTTAGGGCCTGCTGTTCTGCTGTTTCGTCTTTCTGTTTGATGTTATTTTGTAATTTTCATCCTCCAACATATTAAAAAATAATTGTTGAGATTGCTAAAAACAAATTGATTAAGACTTGTTACGAATAAATTCATTTCCATTGATGTCTTTCCCGAACCTATACGATTGGTGAAAAGTTGCCATTGGACTTACCGCATATGAGGTTAAATGTTGCAACATATTAGGGGGGGTTCTTGAAACGTCTTTTAAGGCATACCTTCACATATAAGACGTGAAGCACATCTGCCTGTAACTAGGGTCCATTAGTTATAACCTTGACAATATTTTATAGCTTTTATACATGATACAGTAATGCCATTAGGGATTTAGAATAAAACAACTTGCCCGAGAATTTCCGTATCCTATATCCTTAATGCTATGAATGCACCTTCCATACTTGAGCGCAGTCTAATGGTACCATCATCATCACAACTTCAAAACACAACTGTCACAAAGTATGTTCCATTGCAAATTTCTGGTCTTTTATAATATGGCCTAATCTCAAGTCTATATCTTGAAGAAGAATTATTCAACTGCGAGTGCTAGAATCTTCCACGTGCGATGTTACATCAACCAAAATCTACAAGTTATATTCAGTTTTAAGAGTACCCTTCCTAATCATAAATAAGTATCGAACAAATTTTGACCTTTGATGTGGTGCTTTGCATGCCAGAAATATTGCACCATATTAACAAACAAGGATAGTTTGCACGTCTTCAGGGCAGACCTTTACATATAAGACTGAAACACATCTGCCTTTAACTAGAATCCATTAGTTTTACCCTCAACAATATTTTATAGCTTTACACCACATACCCTTGATGCTATGAATGCACCTTCCATACTTGAGCACACTCTAAACGTACCATCATCACCACAACTTTAAAACAGAGTATGTTCCGTTGTAAACTTGTAGTATTCATAATATGGCCGAATCTGCAGTCTACAACTCGAACAAGAATTCCACAAATAAAAGCGCTAAGATCTTCTATGTGCAATGTTACATTAACACAACAACAAATTTATATCCAGTTTTAAGAGTACCCTTACCAGTCATAGTTAGAAGTATAGAACAAATCTTGACCTTTGATGTGGTGCTTTGCATGCCAGATTTCCAATTGCATTTTTACTCCCTGAATTTTGAACTGGTTAAAACTAGAAGAGTACCCTTCCTAATCATTAAGTCTAGTACAAATCCTTGATGCTTTGCATGAATTTTTTACAGTTAAAACAATTTTCTATTTTATTAATTTAAAGATAGTCCTACCCAACCACCATTAATGGTACCAAGACTTATCAGAAATCAAAAACAGTGTATGTTCCACACTTGGTAAATTTCTAGTCTTCAACAGCCTCACTACCATAATGTACCAAAAAAAGTCGTCATCATCAGAGCTTAAAAAACAGAGTATGTTAGAGCAACTTCCCAATAGTTTAAAGTTTAAACAGTTTCAAGCCCAATATAGAAAACAAGTCTCAGCGATATGCTACAAAAAAGTTGCAACCAAAAGATTGTGGTCTCTTTTGAATACTTTAAAATTCTTTTACAATGACAGAGTCCTACCCCATACCACGCTACAACAAAATAAGTTCAGAATTGCAACATGTAGTGAGGACTCTATCCTATTTCAATCTTAGACCAACAGGGAAGTCCCTCCCTTGCTCTGTTTGTACCTTAGGGCTTACTTTCTTGCCATGAGCTGTGTGACTTGATGCCTTAGCCTATACAACATTTGGTTTACTTTCATGTCTAAAAATATGTTAAAAAAAACATTGCCATGAGAGCTGTGACTCTGTTCATATCTATACAAAATGTCTAGTGGATTGGTCTGGCCGTTAGAACAAAAATAAGTTTATCCTAGAGAAGCATACGACTTACACTTCTTAATGAAATTTATGCACTTCTTAATGAAATTTATGCAAGAGAAAATTCAAAAACAATAAGGATGCCATTCAAAATTACATTCGTGTCCCCAAGTGTAGCCAAAGTAGGTCATTGGGTAATAAGACTCGAGCACATGGTCAAGAGTTAAGTGTGCTTTTCCCTCTGTAGTTTGTCTTTTTTTGATGCATTCTCAAATATTTAAAAAAAATAAAATAAAAGCTCATAAAATCACCCAAACAGGGGTATTAACACATGAACAAAGCTCAAATGCTCTTTGAAATTACCATATCACCCAAACAGGGGTATTAACACAAGAAAAAGCTTAAGTGCCCTTTGAAATCAGTAAATCACACAAACAGGGGTATTAACATGAACAAGCATTAGTGCCCTTTGAAATCACTAAATCAGCCAAATGGGGGAATGATCACATGAACAAGCTTAAGTGCCCTTTGAAATCACTAAATCACTCAGACGGGAGTATTAACACATGAACAAGCTTAAGAGCCCTTTGAAATCAATAAATCACCCAAACAGGGGTACTAACACCTGAAGAAGCTTAAGTGCCCTTTGAAATCACTAAATCACAGAAAACAGGGTATTAACACATGAATAAGCTTAAGTGCCATTTGAAATCCAAAAATCAGACATAGCCGCAACTGGCGTTGGCACTCATGGGCATTGAAATACTCCCCATTTCACTCCAAAGATGAGTTGGGAGATGTGAACCATGATAATAAGTTTAAGTTTACATGACTCGGGGACAATAAATGTGTCTCCAGAGGCATAATTGGCTTTTCAAATTGAGACCAAGGTCACTAGCAAGGAGCAAGGAGTTGAAGGCACAACTATCAGAAGTGCGGGGACAGTGGAATGATTAGTTTGAGTCGAGATTAAAACCGCTGGAAAGGAGTTAAAGCACAACTATCAGAAGTGTAGAGATAGTGAAATAATTAGTTTTTAGAGTTAATCTAAAGGCACTAGAAATGAGTTAAAGGCACAACTATCAGAAGTAAGTGAAAATATTAAGTTGAGAGTTGAGGAGTTAAAGGCACAACTATAATTAGCAAGTGTACAGATTGTAAAAGTTGGCTTTTCAAATTGAGACCAAGGCCACTAGCAAGGAGCGAGGAGTTGAAGGCACAACTATCAGAAGTGTGGAGATAGTGGATTGATTAGTTTGAGTCGAGATTAAAGCCACTGAAAAGTTATTAAAGCACACCTATCAGAAGTGTAGAGATAGTGAAATAATTAGCTTTTAGAGTTGAATCTAAAGGCACTGGAAATGAGTTAAAGGCACAACTATCAGAAGTAAGTGAAATAGTAGGTTGAGAGTTGACGAGTTAAAGGCACAACTATAATTAGCTAGTGTACAGATAGTAGAATAATTGGTTTTCAGAGTTGAGACTAAAGTCTCTGCCAAGGAGTTAAAAGGCAAAACTACGACAAGTGTTCAGATATTGAAATAATTAGTTTTTAGAGTTGTAAGTGTCTAGATAGTGGGAAAATTGGGTTTTCAAGTTGAGAAGTTGAAGGTAGAACTATCAGAAGTGTGCGTACCAATCGTGGAATAATTGGTCTTCAAAGTTGAGACCAAAGCCACCACTAATGAATTAAATAGAACAACTATCATAAGTATGTGTCCTGATAGTAGAATAACGGGTTTTTAGGGTGGTTATGAGTGTCTAGATGGTGGAATAATTGGGTTTTACAGTTGAGAAGTTAAAGGCAAAACCATATAAAGAAAATATACCAATAGCGGTTCCCATTAATGGGTCAGTGGCCATTCCGAAGGCTTCCAGGTGAAGTGAGAAAATGGAGCGGACTCCCCACCCTCCTGGGTTGTTTAACCTAAGCTTTGATAGGGCGGCTAGGGATAATGTAAGTGCTTCGGGTGCGGCTGTGTCATCCAAGATTGCACTGGTTCTCTGATTCGTGCAGCCTTTATGAAGCTGGTAAACAACACAAATAATGAAGTTGAGGCCCAAGCCCTGGTTTTAGGACTGGACTTGGTGACCCAATGTGGGATCGACAATGTTTTATATTTGAAGGTGACTCTATGTTTTTTAGTCAAGCACTTCGAAATGGCAAAACTGGTTCTTGGAATGTAGAAAACATCTTGAAATGAGCTTGGGACATGTTGGACAGCCTTAATTCTTAAGAGGCCACCCACTGTTTCAGAGTAGTGAATAACGTAGCTGGCATTCTTGCTAACAAAGGTATCTCACAAGACAGTGATTTGGTTAATGATAATCATTGGGGAACTTGGGAGATTGATGGGGCATTGTTGTTGTACAATGCCATAGGCTCCCACCATTATTTGCAGTGTTTATGGCCATTGATGGCTTATGCTCTTCCAAGCATGGGAAGATTCCCTTCGTCTTTCCCTTCACAGGTCAAGTTTCTTCCCCTTGCTTTTATCGCCATCGGCGCTCATTAGGGCTCCAACGAGTTTTGTTGATTGCTCTCAGTGGGTTTCGCAACTGGTTTCCATGGATCCTTCGATGCAAATTGACCTCAGCAAGCCATCAATCCACCTGGAAAACTGCAAGCTGCAAATGGCTTTCTAGGGTCGTGTTTCTGGATTTTTGTAGACTAGTTGCAGGATGAAAACAAATTCCATGGTGACATCAGCGTTTGCAACTTTCTCCTCGCCTCCAAGGACAAAGAATTGACTGTCGAGTTATCTTCAAGGTTGGTTCATGCCAATTTTCGGATGGGCTTGGTGGCTGCCGTGAATGCTTTCCCCCAGAAGAGAAGCAGTCAAAAAGCTTCTTTACGTCTTTAAGTCTTGGAGTGGTCTTGCTGAGGGACTTTCGAGACTTAGAGGACACATTTGGTAATTTGGTAGACCATTTCGACTTCATTCAGCATGCCCTTCAGAAGCCTAGACCATTAGGCATTTAGATTCCACTGTTAAATGTGGATGCTCTACATTCCCTTGCGACATTGGTTGTGGCAGCACTGGGTGGTCGAAGGTCACTGGGTTTTGCGTCGGCCATTAGGTGTTTGGTGCGGTTGGTTGGAGCTCAAACACCCTACCTTCAAATGTCCCCTCGTTGCTGGAAGGGAGGGCTACTTACCTGTAGGGCAGCGGCTCTTGCTCATTCTGCAACTGGTGCTGCTGGGTTAGTTGGATTGGTTGGGTCTTGGGGGGTGGTGGAGGTTGGTGACCAGTTGGGTGACAGTGCTTCTCAATCTATGAGTTCTAGGGGCATGGCAATCCATGAGTAATTGGTGGTTTAGGTGGTTCTTTTTTGGTACCTGTGTGGTGGTCGATGTAGCTTTGGTGTTCTGGGAGCTGTGCTCAAGCAACTTTTTGGGGTTTTCGACGCTGCTTTGTTTGGTGCCCCTTTGGGGCTATTTCGTTATTATGTTCTCCTTTGTTGTTGCCACCCTTCGTGGTGGGCTTCCACCTTTGGGGCTCTTGTTTTTCTGTTCTGCGGGCTTTGTTGGGTGCTTTGTACTGGTTTTTCCATTTTAATAAAATGGGTGAGGAACACATCAACCCTCGTTACCTATCGACCCAAAAAAAATTGTACGAATAGTAGAATAGTTGGTTTTCAAAGTTGAGACTAGGGCTATTGCCAACAGTGTATAGGTAGTAGAATGCCGTTGGCAAGGAGTTAAAAGGCACAACTACTAGATGCTAGTGTAGGAATCAGAGTGTATACTGGGATGAACATGGTTTTTAGAGTTGAGCCTAAAAGGTGAGTAGGAATAAGAATGTATTCTATGATGAACATCAAAGGCACTGAAAGCCAAAGTTCAAAAATAGGGGGAGAGGATAGTGTGTAAGAACTCAAATTTGAACCCAAGATTTCAAAGAAGCAAAGTGCTGCACACAGGTGACTATAAAAATGCACTATAAATTAAGAGAATAGACAAAATAATAAATAAACACACAGGCTGAAAAGACTCAATAAATAAACAACTGATTAGATAATGTATGTTGATGCCGTTCAGGATTCTTTCAGTTGCTAAGACTCATTAATGGTTGGTACGACCAATGACGTACTCAAAATGTGTTTGTGTTTCCAGCCATATTCCAAAGAGTAAAAACACAGCATACAGATTGTGCTGGATTAGGCATAGGAAACAAATTCAAGGAAGCATCTGGGATGTGACAGGCCCTAAGAGACCCTAACAGACACTAAAACAGAAATAAATGACACCTAACAAACGTGTTTGGCTCTGGAAACTTCAGTATTCATCCAGCAGTTAAAGGGCAAAGCAAACACATGTGGTTCCGGTTGAAAATCAATTGAGAAGTATTGCTACGTACAAAAAGAAAACCAGCAAAGCAAGCTTTGAAAAAGAACCCTATGAATCCCAAATTATTCTTCAAGGCTCCATGAAAGCAAGTGAACTTTAACCATTGCTGATTTCTGATTGAGATAAGGAGGCATAGCCAAGTTGCACATTTTACCTACATTAAATTTCTCGAGGATTAATTACTGTTGTTTATCTATCTTTATGTTTTCATTTTCACTTATTTATTGATTCAATTTTTATGTATAAGTGTGTTTCTAAGAAAAAACATTTAAGAAACAATACCTTCTTTATATCAGAAATAGCATAACATTCTTAATAATGAATTACGAGTGACTAATAAACATGGTTTAATCCAACTCCTGAGCCAAAAACAAAATCAAACCCCTTAAAATTGTTCACAGAGGAATGCCATCTCTAACGAAAAAAAACAAACAGAGGAATGATATCTCTGGCAAACCTAACATCTTTACATCAGCATTGTCGGCAACCCCAGTAAACTCCGATATATCCCTCACCACCCAATACAAAATATAACTCCAGATCTAAATTCTCGCCCAAAACAACTTCACTTCTTCAGCGATCACCTCTACAACAAAACAAACATTTATGCAACAACTACAACTCACAGATTTCCAGATTTAGCGTGAATATACAGCATCATAAACTATGTTCTCACAATACAAGTAAGGATCCCAGCTGAAAATGTGATAAACAAAGATAAATCGAAAAGCCAAACCCTAACATCTTCTGCAATCAACTCGAACAAAAATAATAATAATAATTTAAAATGCATATATATAGTTAAGAACAATCACTTATCTGATGCAGGCCATTCTGCACTGCAAAATAATAGACGCTTCAAATCTACGAGATCATCCACAATGTTTTAATCTGTTTTTGTTAAAGCTTTGCTAAAATCCTTCAGCAAAAACTTTGTAGATGACCTCGATAGATGTGAAGAGTCTATGATTATGCGCTACCCCAAATCCTTGCAATCCGTCCTCTTCTTCAGCAAATGGCACTCCGAACATTCAAAATCTACCTCTAATATACAGAGAGGCTGTAAGCTCAAACCCTAACCCTAAACAATTCACTAGGACAAAATGGGCCATCCCTATAAAGGTGTAGTAGCCCCATCACTCATCCCTACGGATAGGAAGGAGGGTATCCAAGGGGCCCTGGAGCAATGGATGCACTCACTCTATGCATCCATACCATCTGATTAAACACCCATCCAAGCATACCAGAGAGAGTGTAACACTCTACCATTACCATAACTCAAAGGAAATATTTAGCGTAAATGTGCATCACACATCAATTCTATTTAATATAAACCAAACACACGACTTATTAAATGACACATTTTTATTAATGATTAAGAAGATTTACAAGACTATAATTATTCCGTGCAGAATCAAACTTTTACAGAATAGATCAATCCTTACCGTGTTTAAAAAGAGACCTTACAATATAATTATTCCGTGTATAGTCAAACTTTTACACAATAAATCAATCTTTACAATGTTTAAAAACGGACTCTACAATATATGAAAATATACAAAACGTCTAACATTTTAAAGATGTTTTAAATGAATGGTTAAAGGTTTTATTTATAGTTTTCTTCTACTAATTTATAAATAACAATTAGTTGGATTCAGGGAGATTTATTTAAGATAATATTAAAGATTTTTTGAAAAAAAAACATCTATTTTATTTTATTTTAGTTCATTCGCATGAATGTCCTTTATCTTATGTTTATGCGTGTAATTTTGTACAGTGTCTAACTTGGGACAATTCCTTTCTTTGACATGTCTCATAAACTCCTTGCGCACATCTACTTTTAGGCACTCTTATGGTCTTCCCTTATTTCTGCACATAAACCAAAACTTTTGTGCATACTCTTACAAAACTTATGCATACCCCACACAACCACTATATTTATCCAAACTCTTCCTAATACTTGTTATGCTGGGGGCATTGTATAGTAGGGGAAACAAACCTTAGATTCATCCATAGATCTTCCTAGATGCCTTTCTGATTGCGTCAAGGAATAGGAGTTGTGAACAGTTGTATAGATTATTGCATGAACAATGATAGGGGACTGGTGGCAAAATAATTTACAATAAACTGTCCAGAATTATGAGCTATGGCGTTTAAGGGATTCTAACAGCAAACCGCATCACCAACCACATCACCCACTTATCAACAAACTTTTTGAAAGATACATTTACATTCTCAAGCACCCTAGAATCCCCACCATTGTAAGACAAACACAAATTGGAGAGGGTATATACTATACCCATTGAGAATACTTGACAGACTCCCTGAATTTTTCTCATTCATCCCATACAATCTTCAATAATTTTATTTATTATTTTGTTCTCCTTTTCATAAGATTTTTTTCTCAAACCGTCATCTTTTGAGTTTTCATATTTGGATATCCACACTTGTTTTATATTATTTATTTTAGAGGTTTTTTTTTTGACATATACAATTAAATTTTGATTATTACCAAGGAGGTGCCATGCATTGTATGACGGATAGGGCCCTGTAAATAATATATATATAATACATTATTATAATATTATTATTATATTATATATAAATATAATATAATATTATTATTATTATTTATAAAAAATTTATTGTTAATTTTTTCACTTTCACTAAAATAGGGTTTTGTAGTACATCCCCTGAAACCATGATCGCTAACCCCATCACTTAAAACATCTTTTCCTAACTAATGCTTCCTTAGTTTATTTTTTCTAGCAAGGATAAATAAGATGCTTATGAAGACATAGTCCAATTGTGATCATCTTCTCTTCAAGGGGTTTGAGTATGGCATTTTTGTATTTTCTTATCCCTGATGTAATTTTTCTAGATAACAATGTATTGGTAAGTTGGACGAATGGAAGCTACAAGATAGACTCTAGGGACCTTAATGTCATGTCCCCATGTCAACAACATTGCAGCACTGATTCAAGCCACACATGTGATGTCGAGCCCTTCTCCAATCAAATCGGAGCTCGTGATGTCCTCGTCCACTGTTAACAATAGAAAATGACCAATCAAAGATGTCATCGCCCTACAAGTTATGGACCCCTTTGTAATGGGTGTAGTTCATGTAAATCCAATCACAACTCTAAATCTAGGTCTTGTGTATGATATGAACCCTTTAGTGTACAATATCCCCTGAAATAACTTGTCATTGCCCCTCCCCATCACTGCCAAACTCACCTTGAAATATTTCACCACTTGCATGCTCTATATGGCCTTGCCCTTCCTCACCACTTCATCATTGAAGATATAGTCCAATTGTAATCAAATTCTTTTATAGGGTTTTGAGTATGGATTTTTTTATATTTTCATATCCCCGATGTCATTTTTCTAGGTGTTGATGTATTGGTAGCGTGGACGAATGGAAGTTATAAGATAGACTCTAGACCTTAATGTCATGTCCCGATATCGACAACATTGCAGTGTTGATTCAAGTCACACATGGGACGTGGAGCCCTTCTACAATCAAATTGACACCCATGACGTCCTCATCCACTATTAACAATAGAAAATGATCAATTAAATATATCACCACCCTACAAGCTATGAACACCTTTGTAATGGGTGTAGGTCATGTAAATCCAATCACAACTCTATATCTAGGTCTTGTATATGATACGATCCCTTTAGCGTATAATATCCCCTAAAATACAATGTCATTGCCCCTCCCCATTGCCACCAAACTCGCCTTGAAATCTTTCACCACTTGCATGCTTTGTATGGCATTGTTCTTCCCTAGCATTTCGCCATTGAAGACAGAGTCCAATTGTGATCATCTTCTCTTTTAGGGGTTTGAGTATGGCATTTTTGTATTTTCTTATCCATGATGTAATTTTTCCAAGTGTTAATGTATCGGTATCATGGATGAATGGAAGCTATAAGATAGATTCTGAGACCTCAATGTCATGTCCCCATGTCAACAACATTACAATGTTGATTCAAACCACACATGGGGCATGGATCCCTTATATAATCAAATCGGTGCTCATGACGTCCTCATCCACATTTAACAATAGCAAATGACAAATCAAAGATGTCACCACCCTACAAGCTATGGACCCCTTTGTAATGGGTGTAGGTCATGTAAATCCAATCACAACTCTAAATCTAGGTCTTGTGTATGATACGAGCCCTTTAACATATAATATCCCTTAATATGCCTTCTCGTAACCCCTCCCCATCACCATCGAACTCACTATTTCAGTGAATTTCAACTTATATTTCAAAAAGGGAAAAGAAGAAACTAAATATGGGTATGGTTGAAAAACCTACTTGATTGTGCTTACATTGAATCAGAATATTGTGAAGAGCTCCTCTTTGGCTTGGTAGGATGACCTGCAAATAAGACAACACTAAAGCAAATTTGTTTGTTAGACAAATAGTTGATTGGATTGCCTATCGATAGCTAGATCTCAGAAGTGAGAGCTTCCTTGGGGGTTGTCAATCCACGTGTTTTAAATAATTAAGTTTATAAATAAAATAAAAAGTACTTGCATCAATAATTAAAAGGGTATTGAAATTGAACACAAGAGATATTTGATAGGAAATAGACTATAAATGAGTAAAATAACAATAAACTAATTAATACTAGTGCTAGATGATTGGGGTATGCTTCAGAACATTAGGTGGAGGTCTATGAACAGGTAGGGACATAAAAAGTTAGATTTGATTAGGGGTAGGTAGGTGAAAACAACTTGTTATACTTTGTTGCCATAGTGAATGTCAGTGGTTGGGCTGACTGTCAGTGATTAAGGTGACCGTCAACGGTCAAGGTGACCATCGACAGTCAGGGTGACCATCATGGTTGGACAGACTGTCGACAATTGAAAAAACCATCAACGATTATTATGTGTAGATCTAGGTTGGTGAATGGCTGATTGATAAGATCACAAAGTGAGATTTTAGGAGATGGGTTGGTGTTGCGCTAGGTGCAAAGGCAAATAAAGTAACTGAATGTTGGAGATCAAGTACTTATCTTGCAGAAAGTTGATCGGGTGGATGCTTGAGGTGATTGACCTATTGGTGGAGTCTGACATGATTTCGATAGAGTACTAGTACTTGGCACTTTGGCATAGTTGCAGTGGCAAGTTGGTACTCTGACATGGTAGCTAGTTCATTGGATAGCTGATGATGATTGATCTACAAAACAAAGGAACTCTAGATACACAAGCTCTTGATAACAATTATAGATGATTTTCATCTCTTTGTCCTCTTTTCTTATAGGCAAAGTAAGAGAGTTGCAACAAGATGTGAACTGGGCTTCCTAATTTTAATTCACTCATGCAATGGCTTACACGTAGATTTAGATAAGTTATATTTATAAAATCAAGATGAATGGCTTGCATGTTAGGTGAGTAAGAAGGTGGACCCTGACCGTTGATGATCAAGGTGACCGTTAGCAGTCATCCTGACCATCAGCGATCGAGGATGAAGAGTCAAATTGGGCAAAAGCTAGGGTTAAGCTAGTTTGAACAAACTGGTTATGGGTTAGGCTTGGTTAGGGGTCAGATGGTGAGATAGGTCCCAATGGGGTCTTAAGGTGGTCCAGGGGAATTATGACATTCAGAATCACAATGTGTAGATTCTTGGTGTCTATATTTTACCCTTTTTTGTTATGTGGCTTGAACCAACAAGCTGCAAAACAAAAACAAATTGTTAGTTGAAGGTCTGATTGCCTCAAGTATGGGAGGAGGTGTTCCCCCTCAAACTAGAAGTTAATGAGGTAAAACAAATTTGGGTGCAAGTTTGATAAGGTGGGTGAAGGTGGTGACGAAGGTAAATGTCATCAAGGTGGGTGACAGGTTGGGCACTGAAGCGTAAACAAATGCACAAAGTGTGACAAAAAGGTGTGATAGCCAATATCATGCATAGACTAAGTTGCCAAGTTGGTAAAAATAAGGGTCGGTGCTAGAAGAACTGGTGAAAGGGTAAGTGGGCCACAACATTAGGCATAGATGATCGGATTATTCCTATTAAGGTTTTTAGATGATATTTGTGTTTCAGTGGGTATCTAGGGCAAGAAGTGCTCTCGGTGAAAACACAAATGGGTCAAGTGTCATGAGTATCTAAGGTAGGAAGTGATCCTAAAAAGACATAAGTAGTTCAGGTAAGCATGAGGTGGCACAAGGTCAAAAGGGTCAACATGGTAATGATGTCACTATGATCAAAGGACTAGGCAAAAAGTGTTGTAAAATGCGCGTTAGTTGGGCCAAAATGGACCAACAATGAGGTGACAAGGTGGTCGGGGTGGGTGGAGAAGGTAGTCTCCAAGGGTGGGTGAAAATGGCTTGGGTTTGCTAAAAAGGGATCTACTCTAGTGATGGGTAAAGAAAGGGTGAGTACAGTAATCATCAATGATCAGGGTGCACAATGGCAACCTCGATGGTCACCTTGACTGTCGATAATCAAGGTGCAAAACCCTAAAAGGTTGTGAGTCAAAAGTAATATTGAATTACTTCTTACTCATTTGTTACCATAGACTTAGGAGTTCTGGCAATTATCATTTTGTGTTGAAAGTGATAGTTCATGGTGATTATCTACAAGTGGTTGAGGTTATTGAGTTAGAGAATGGACCAAGGGGACCAGTGAGGATGTAGGGAGGATGCGGGTGTGAATGAGGAGAGGCAGGTCTACAACTGACTCCATAGTGGTGGTCATGAAATGAAGTATGGGATGCCCTTAATTTGAGATATTAACATGACTCTATGCATTTACAATGGGTTGGAGGTTAGGGTGGGTATAAATGCTTGGGTTTGGTTTTGTTATGCCCTAGTTAGGTTTTTGGGGAATTTGGGTAAATTTGTAGGTAAAATTTGAAATTGATAGGTTGGGTAGGTGAAATGGGGTGGCTAGGTACCTTATGGTAGCAAAGTAGGTTGGTTTAGCTATGTTTTAGGTGATTTTTTAGGTAGGATAGGGTTTGGGTGTTTTGGCTGCAGAACACCCACAGTGACTGTCGATGATCGTGCTCAATTGTTGATGATCAACATCCTTTGAAAAATGGGTGCCTGACCATTGATGATCACCACGACCGTCAATAGTCACCTATTGAAAAAAAAAGGTTTTGATAAGTGTTCCAAAAAGTTTAAGGCAAACTAGGTGGTAGTTGCTAGGTAGGTTGACCTTATAGGTTTAGAGGGCAAAATTGGTAGGTATTGGGTAGATAGGTAAGAGGGGTTAGAGAAATAGGTCAGTTGCTTTAAATGGTAAGGTAGAGTAGGTTAGGCGATAATTGTGGAGGTGATTAAGCCATGTTTTCAAATTGGTGTAAGCTAGGGAGTAGATACCTATGCATAATCGAGTGCCATGTATCTTTGCAGAGATCCAATAGGGGATGATTCCAGTCAATTGGGCCCACATGAAGGAGGTTGGGTTGGGAGTGATGAGGCACTATCAACATGTGCCTCGGTATGCATCCATGGTCATAGCACTCATCAAGAGATGGGATCCTACTATGAACACCTTCCTATTGTCAACCAGTGAGATGATGATCTTTCCTGAGGATGTGCATAAGATCACGTGGCTTTTGCTCTAGGGTGACCTGATTTATCATAAAGAGTGAGTGGAGCTTGTGGAGCTTTGGTATGGAGAAGACAGTGATTGAGTCTGATGGCATGCTGGTGGGTTCAGCTATAGCATGTTGTATGGGAGGGCTCCAGGTGAGAAGAGACTCATGACAATGCTTATGATAGCCATTTCTTGCTTTGCTCTTCTCAACTCGAATAGTGAGCGGTTCCCATATTTGCTACTGGGGTGCTGATGGAGTTGTTATTGGGGCAGACTATATTTGGTTGGGTGTTTATTCTCCTGATATAGATATACAAAGAGCTATGGGGGTTTAAGGCCCATAAGAGATATGGTATCAATGTCAGCTTGTTTCTTCATTATTGGGCCTATAAGCATATCTAGGTGCTAAGACTAGTGGGATTATCATGGGTAGGGTACACACAGATTGAGTTCCCAATCAGTTTTATGTGGTGGAGGGGTGACTTCACTACATTAGGTGCAAGAGGTGGGGCACACAATATGGATTAGTTTAGGGGTACATTAGGTGCACTAGTGATTGATGACATCACTTGGAGACATTATGTTTAGTTTTCAGTATGGCCAAGTTATAGGAGGTAGACACTCTCCCTACAGAGCTATAGATGGATATTCGATAGGCGAGATGGGGAGGTAAAGTTGATCCCTTTTGATATGGTACGTAGATATTTTGACCTGGTGTAGGGCATTCCAGGTGCATTCTTAAGGTACCGACATGAGGACTCAAAGATTTTATTACCAGAGTCCCATCTTGTGCTGACTTTGTTAGACCATGAGGAGTTGTCAGCTAGGGCACAGATAGATGATGTCAGGTTTATAGATGGGTACATGGCATGGTACTAGCCATTATATGCATCTAAAAACATTAGTGAGGATGATAGAGGTGTGAGGTTGATGGATGTGGAGCCAGCTAGGATAAGGGGCCAAAGGGCACAGGTACAGGGAGCTAGCCTCGATGGATAGGCAAGAATGGTGTTAGTTGTTGCACAAGTATAGGTCATAATATTACAGGGATAGGTGGCCACCTTACAAGGTCAAGTGACTACCTTATAGGGTCAGGTTGCTACTTTATAAGGTTAGGTTGCTACTCTCACAAGTGAGTGGGACCAGGCACAGTCTTTACTTACCTTAGTTACATAGGAGAGGGACTCTTTGAGGTAGAGAGGAGGAGGAAGAGTAGTTGTAACACATATAGGGCCACCAGGCATGATCCCCATGGCATGATACCTGGCTACAATGGAGGAGCTACAGTATTATGAGACCATAGTTTTGACACAGTGTCCAAAGGAGACTCAATGGGGTGAGTATAGAGCCAGCTTGGCAAGCAGTGCTAGTATGGCGACTCCAAGTCAGTGGGCAACATCTATACTGGACATACAGGTACATCTAAGGGATTAACAAGTACAATAGGTGGATAGGCACAAGATCTAGCGGTGTTCCAAGAGATAGTGGTGCCACTGGAACATAGACATGATATGACTAGATTATGCATGTGTATATCATTTGATTTCAACCTACGAGCTGATGTGATGAGATGTACATTTTAAGAGAGAGACATGTCTATCTGCTAGTACATATTATGCTATTTGACTCATGAGTTTTATATATGATCATTGTTTATTATCATGTTTATGGTTTATGTCTTATGGTTTGTGTTGATGTTTAAGGCTTATGATGTGATTTTATATTGCTTATGGATTATGCTTATGTTATGGATGCTAGACACTGATATAAATTTATATAGGTAGGCATGAGATGGTTTTGATAAATGGTTATGCTGATGACATGCTAAGTTTTAATGAGTATATTCTTCATTATTTAGACTTTGATATGTGGTGAAAAATGGTTGATTATTTTAATTGCTTATGGATATTAGGATATTATCATGCTTGTTATGGTTGTGATTATGGTTATGATGCTGCTTATGACACACATGGATATGCTTGAAATGATTATGATTGTTGTTATCTTACTTAAGGTAAAACACATGAGGTAAGGTAACTAACAACACTAGATGGGAGAAAAGAGAATATAATCAAGAGGGAAACGTCGTAATGAAAATATCAACTAGTCACGAAAGGATAAAAAGAGGGCATGATGCTTCTTCTTTGACAAGGACTAGAACAAAACCAAAGTTGGATTAGCTTAATGAACATAAGCCCTTTTAATGCTTTGCATTAGCGTTCATTAGTTGGTTAATAAGGTGTCTTGACCACATAATGTTAAGTAAGCTCAAAATCCCTCACTTATAGGGGAGATGGATGAAAATGGAACCTATTTGTGAAACTAGCAAGCATCTTCTGTAGGTGTCCAAAGAGTCAATATAAACAAGTCTATGTCAAACAAAAGGGTAGATTGATCGATGTGGGAAGTATACTTATGAAATCTAATTGTGGTTTCCACCTGATTATGCTATGTGAGAGCTGATTATGGCTTTCAAAATTAGTTTGGTTTTGTATGACTTTGAAAATGGGTCGTTAGCTTTGTTGTTGTATATGGGAAGTTGATCAATATAGGAAGCTTCCAAAAAATTGATATGCTTTTGACAAATGATTTACTCAACCATCCTTCAAGGGAGTGGTCTAAGTTTATTTACTTTATTCAAGGATTTGTGATGGTTATCCTTCAAGGGAGTAGTCTACCTAATATATGTGTAATTTTAGTATGCTTATGCAGCTGTCCTTCAAGGGAATAGTCTGTGAATGCTAGGAATGACCCATGATTACAATTGGTTTGGATTTTGTTATTTGTTTGTTTGATTTTTGCTTGACATAGACTTGCTTAGGTTGGCTTAGTGGTTCACCTTTATGAAGGCAAAACTAAAAGCACAAGAAGGTTGATTAGGTGTGAAGAGGCTTAGGTGACAATGATCACGGGAATCCATCCCAATTAAGGAGCAAAAATTAGCATGAGAATCATACCATGGGTAGAGCTGTGGTATCCATTATTTAAGATTAGGCTATGACTATGACGGATAATCACATGATTCAATTTTAATCGGTTTCCCCTCAAATATGGAGATAAATGTGGTTGAAAGCAAGGGATGAGTTTAATTTAAAATAAAAGGTGAACTTGATCCTTCTTAACAAAAGAACAGACACAGATGCGAAGCATTGATGGGCTCAGGGTTAGGCTGACCTTCAAGAGAAGACAAATGATAAGCTCTTGATCCATACTTGTGGGTTATGATATAGGGTTCAAGCCAATTGAAATCGAACTTACCCCACTTGCTTTTCTTCATATTGGTGACATGTTGATTTTCCTTTAGGATGAGGTCTCTGGTGTTGAATTATTGCACTCTAAGGTGTTTGTTATAGGCATGCTTGATGTGCTCTTGATAGACATGGAGATGGGTAAGGGTTGCTAAATGACACTCATCAAGTAACTCAAGCTGAACTAAATGGTGTTGATGATAATTGTCTTCAGAAATGAGCTCCTGTAAAGATATGTGAAGAGATAGGATTTGGACTTCAAGAGGAAAGACAACCTCTGCTCCAAACATAAGAGAAAAAGGTGTAGCACCTGTAGGGGTTCTAATGCTAGTACGATATGCCCATAGGGTGAAGGGGATGTGCAAATTCCAATCCCGACTAGATGCATTAACCATTTTAGTTAGCATGTTGTTAAGAGTTTTATTAGAGGCCTCAACCTGTCCATTCGCTTAGGGGAAATAGGGCGAGGAGAAGCTTAACTTAATGCTGAATACATCACATAGACCCTAGACTTGCTTGTTCTTAAAATATTTACCATTATTGATGATAATCATATGAGGAACACCGAAATGGCAGATGATATGATGGTTAATAAAATCAATAATCTTCTCTACCTTGGTCAAGACTAGAAGAATAGCCTTTACCCACTTGGTAAAATATTTAGTCTCAGTGATGATAGAGTGGTGTCACTGTGAGGAATGGGGATTAATTTCACTAATAAGATCTAGACCCCATTGTGAGAAAGGATAGAAATCAGTGGAAATGCAAAGACTATGGCTAGGTGTGTGATGCAAATTGGCATGTTGTTGACACTTAACACACACTTTTTCACCTAATCACGACAGTCTTGGTTAAGGGTAGGCCAATAATAGCCGAGGTGAAGGATACATTTAGCTACAATGAGGCCATTAAAGTGTCCCCCACATATACCATCCGACATTTCCCTGATAGCATGAGAGGCTTCATGACTGCGTAGACAATGGAAAAGAAGACCATCAAAGCCATGTTTATAAAGGATACTTCCTATTATGGTATAACATGAGGTACTTTGGATAAATGCTCTTATAGCATTCCTTGAAAGACTAGAAGGAACTACGACAGGATAAGGTAATCGAAGGTTTGCCACTACCAAAGGTCAGTTTGGGTCTCCTCCATATTAAAAATGGTGGGAGAATCTAGTTTGACATAAAAAAAGCTAGGTGATTCTGTGGATAATGACATATAGTTTAGAGTCAGAAAGTGCAGACAGTATCTGAGAGGCAAGGGAATCCATGGTGTCAGTGAACTTATTAGTAGATCGCGGGGTTGATTGGATGCGATAGTGTTCAAATGATGCTAAGAGTTCATAAACTAGTTGCTTGTACTATTGTAGGACATCATTCTTATACTAGTAAGAACCATTGATTTGAATGACCACAAGTTGGGAGTCACCAAAGATGTTGATTTTTTTGACTCTTAGGTTTAAGGCAGTTCAAAGTCCTATTGCTAAGGCTTCATATTTAGCTATGTTGTTGGTACATTCAAAATCAAGCTTGAAGGACAAAGGAAGAGGCTCACCATCAAAGGGGATAAGGATGATACCAACTCAACCACCATGCTGACACTTTGACCCATCAAAGAACATGGTGACTTGATAGGTAAAATTTGCCTAAGATAGGGTCATGATGGACTCATTAAGGAACTCAAGAGGAGGAGGTTGATTGTCTGCCAAAGGTGGCTCAGTCAATTGGTCAGCAATGACTTGCCCTTTAATTGAATTTTGCTGAAGGAACTCAAGGTCAAACTCTGCTAAGAAAATGAGCCACTTGGCCATATGTTAGTTTTGGTATGGCTTGGAGTGCATGTACTTGAGTGGGTCAATGTTGGTTATGACATAGGTTTTATGGTCAAGAAGGTAGTGGTGAAGTTTGGTGGCCACGAAGACTAAAGCCAAACAAAGTTTTATAGTATGAGTATATCGAGTCTCGTATTCTACAAGCGTGTGATTGATGTAGTATACAACTTGCTCTTTATGTTGTTTATATCTGTGAGCCAGCATTGTCGCTAGGGAATGGTTGATGGTAGAGATATATAGATAGAAAGGTTGGTCATCCTTGGGAGGGGTTATTATAGGTGGAGACAAAAGGTGCTTTTTGAGTGAATCAAAGGCCTTTTGACAGTCATTATTCCACTTAAAGGAGACATCCTTCTTTGAAAGGTCATGGAAGGGTTGGCATCGATCTAAAATCTGGGAGATAAAGTGATGAATGGATTGGAGCTTCCCCTATAAACTATGAAGTTGCTTAAGGTTGACTAGAGGGAGCATGTCGAGGATGGCTTTGATCTTGGCAGGATCGACTTCTATTCCTCGAAGGGAAATGATAAAGCCAAGAAGCTTTCCTAACAAGACCCCAAAAATGCACTTCTTGGGGTTAAGTCAGACATGGTAATGGATGAGGTGCTCAAAGATGATCTTAAGAAGAACCAAGTGATATTTTTGGAGTTTAGATTTTTTAAGGAGGTCATCCACATAGTCCTCGACAATCTTATGGATAAGGTTATGGAAGATATAGGTCATGGCACGTTGGTAGGTTACACCAGCATTATTTATCCTGAAAGGCATGACTCTATAGCAAAAGGCTCCCTAAGGGGTGGTAAAGGTAGTTTTGTGTTAATCTTTGAGAGCAATTAAGTTCTGATTATATCCTAAGAATCTGTCCATGAGAGTTAACATCTCATGGCTAGTTGTAAGATCAACTAACTGGTCAATGTTTGATAAAGGAAAGTGATCTTTGGGGTAAGCGAGGTTGAGGTCATGAAAGTCCACATAAATGCATAGTCCCCTTGTGGCTTTGGTGATAGGTGTGACATTTGAGACCCATTGGGGGTAGTCAATGGGTTGAATGAAATTGATAGATAGAAGACGTTGAAGCTCTTCTTTAATAAGAAGGGTTATGCGAGGGTACATGCATCAAAGCTTTTGTCTGACAGGCATGGCATCATAGTTAGTGACTATGTTATGGGTGGTAATGGTGGGGTCGATTCCAGGCATGTTGATATAAGACCAAGTGAATGCTTTGTTATGATATTGGAGGAAAGAGGGGAAGTCTCAAAGTTCCTCAACATTTAGCGATTGGTTGATTTTGATAATACAGGGGTTCTCCAGAGTACCCGAGTTGATATTTGTGGTGGATTAATTCAACATGGTTGAGGTCTCAGGAGGAAAGGATTTATGGATGGAAGAATCCAGGGCACCAAGGTAGGTGAGAATAAAATCATCATCTTAGCACTGAACAATGTTAATGCTAGGAGAGTCATCTCCCATCATCTCAGGATGGGTCAAAGGGATGGTTACAGTCACCCCATCCTTTTGATAATTCAAGGGTCTAAAGCTGATCATGTTGATGAAAAAAATTTAGGTGGGATGATGTCATTATACTCACACGCAGGCAGAGGAGAGGTTAGTGAGGAAGGGGTATCTTCCTCAATAATGGTGGTGGTAGGTGGTTTGAGTTGCTTTTTGTTGGGTAGGATGAAATCAAGGCCATGTTTCTCATGAAGTTTATTGATCTCAATGAAGACTAACTCATGTGGGCCATGTTTATATCACCCAAGACCAAAGCCTTTCCAAGCACACCAATGGAGGTATGTCTTGGCAAAGTTTGATTTATCTAGGTAAGAGAAATCGATGGTGAATGGTCATGGTAGAGGAGAGGTTGTAGAAGTACCAAGGGGTTTATCGAGTCCCCTATAAATGAAATGGGTTTAATAGTAGGGAGGTCTAAAGGGAACAATAGTTTTGACATTATGGTCATATCTTGGTTTGTTAATAAGTTGCCCATACTAGTGAAGAGTAGGAAAAGCATCAAGGGCTAAAAGGCAATATTCCCCCAGTGAAAGGCGATGGAATGTTGATTCTAAAGGGTCCATGGTGGAGATTTGGTTTGAAGGGATATAAGAATTGGTGGATGCCTCATTGGTGGAAGGGGATATGACATTCACTTTTTTGGTTGAAGGTTGGTTTTTAGCTAATGAGGGTGTATTGGATGGAGGTATGAGGACATCATTGGGGCAATAGGTCATGTTGCATGTTGAGAAAGGATTTGGGTCAGCTTGGATGTTGATGACCTAGCCTTCATGCTCAAACTTAATGCAAGGTTGAAGGGTGGAGGGGATGCAACCCATGGAGTGGATCTAGGGTCTTCCCAATAAAACATTGTATTGGAATTCACCTTCCACTACATAGAAGAGTTTGGGGAGTGTACGGGGTCATAGACATATATGAAGGACAATAATTCCCAAGGCAGTGGCCATGGTATCATTGAATGATCGAAGGATGACTGAGGTTTCAGACATGACATTGTCTAGTAAGTTGCATTGGTTATAGACTGTTAGGAACCCACAGAAGCACTATTGATTACCAAATACAAGCAACTTAAGATGCAGAATTAACCAGAAGTAACTAGAAACCAAAAACAACACAGAATATGAGAGACAATACACAACTTGTATTAATACTCATCCAGAAAAGAATACAATAAAGAAGATGCCACTTCTTCTTCACACCTCTCAGAGGCTTCCCACACCTCAAGTGTACAGTAATTCTTTCCTCAAAGCTCTATCTCTTACGGTCCCGACACACAACTCAAACACATAGTTGGTGTTCACCTCCAACCAGTCAGTATCCACTACTGCCAGTACACCAGTGCTCCACGCACTCCACAAGTGCTCCACGCACTCTAAAACCGAGTACTCAACGTACTCCAAGTAGATCTCCCATGAACTTGCAACAACCTGCAACTCAAATGATCTTACTTCAGAAAGAACTACCTTGCCTTCCTCTTTGCTCTGAGTACACACTGTACTCTAAGTAGTTCTTGCCTGATCTTGCTCCCTGTTGTGTTTCTGTCACCTTGATTCTGCTGCCACCTGCAGATCAACCTGGTTCTGCACACCTACAAACCTTAGACCTCGCACACACATACACCTACAAATCAATGATCTTACTTACCATGCAAATCTCCTAACATAGCCATGCACACCTGCTGACCAAGATCATACATACATGAAGAACCCTTCTGATTCTCCAAACCAGCACCCACACTTGGCACTATGGCACTAAGAGGAACACACCATGCTCTCTTCACACATAAAAGGATCTAATATTTGCTCTCTTACTCTCTAGCACAAATTACAATACAGCCCATGAGTTTATTATATAGATCTCATGCAAACAATAATTAGACACCTAATTACAATAATTAGATCCGTAGCTTCAAGTCTATAATTGGTTCTTAACATGCAAACACTCAGTTCATTAACAAACTATTCGTGCAATCGACAGTTCCAAAACTGCACAGGTGACTGACGTCGGTCCCTGTCTGCCTGGAGGTGACCGACGTCAACCGACTCCTGTCGACATCGATTGCATTCCTGTCCACCACTGGCCGACGTCGGTGACTGTGACACTCAACAACCTCCTTCCCTATTTGCATCAGTGAAGCTTTTAGCTCCATAACCTAACAATCTCCCACTTGGAGATAAACAACTGCACTGTACCTATACCTGTACCCCATCTAATCTGTTCTCTGGCTTATATCCCTCTTCAAGATCAATCTTGAAGACCACCCACCACACAACCTATGGTGCACCTCTTGTCATCCGAGTAACCTGCCACATCCAAACCTACAAACCCATGTAGTGAAGTCCTGACCTTGCATAGCATGAATCCCTGCTACTGGTCCCTCTCAGATACCTGAGAACCCACTTCCCCAAATTGGCTCCTAACTCTCTGATAGCTCCCACTACTGGGGAAAACTCAGGTCTATACCAGACCTCATGTGATTTCAGACACTGAACTGTCCAGCCCTTGGTGTGCTCCAGTTTTGCATCCTGCGTATTGAACCTCGCTAACACCTGATTCACATCAGCTCCCACTAGAGACAAAATCAACATGTGATTTTCCATGTCTCTCATGCCAAAGAATTTTGCTACTCCCAAATTCTTCATGGCAAACCACTGAACTAACCTTACCCTTAGCTCAACAAAACCCTGTATGTACAAACTTGCTAGCTAGCATACCATCCACATACAGTAACAGGGTAATGTCATGACCATCATCCACCTAGTAAGACAAACACAATGGTTATAATGACACTGACTAAAGCCCTGCTTTGTCATCCACCTGTCAAAATCTGTACCACTGCTTGCATCTTCCTCAAGACCATATGACATGGCCTTCCATCTCACATGTCCATTCTCTCTATTCTTTAACCAAGGTATCCATTCATTTCAGTGCTTTCATACCGGCTGGCAACCCTACCAAATCTCCCGTTTGGTCCTGCATCCTGTTCATGCCATGCTCCCACTGTTTCCTGGATCCTTCCTGCTCTGTAGTTAGCAACTAGTATAAAGAAGAGAAACAAAGAATTTGAGGCTTACTTATACTTTCAATCCTCTCCATGGGCATTTGAGACTCCTTGACAGCTTGATGTTCACCTAAAATCCGTCTTAATGACTGACCTCGATCACCACACAGTCTGCATCCGACCGACGTCAGTTCCATGCGACTGTCCAGGTCACCAATGTCGGTTATCCCGTCGACGTCAGTCTCCTCCTGCCCGACACCACCAACTTCTCTGGTCTACACATGACTGATGTCGACACCTATCTGTTCGACGTCGGTTACCCTTGACCGACGCCGATACCTGTGTTCGCTTGTGAGTGATGACTTTTTACCCGCGAGCTCTCCATGGATCAAAACCCTGTCCAAACTACCCTGCTCAGAAGTATCCAACCCCATCCACTGGTCTCTGTCCGTCATCTCCTCCAAGAACACCAAGGCTTTCCAGTTCTTAAGTTTGTAAAACACATCTGTCTTCCGCTTAAGAACATGCATCTCCTTCTTGCTCATGTGACCAAGCCTACAAAGCCATGTTTTTGCAATAGAAGAAGAATCAGTAATACAAGCAAGTAGATAAAGAGTACCTGCTTTCTTACCACATGCTAATTCAAGTGCATCCTTGGTAACATTCTAAGAATCCGCTGTGAGAGTTAATGTGCATCTCTCATCACCCAACTTTTCTGAAAAAATTAGCCGCATCTCCAAGACTGGGACCTGCATGACCTCCTTCAACACCCATGTGTTGGCCGCCTGCAATTTCAGCCACACTTCTCCTTTGCCAACAATATGACAAGGCTCACTAACCCCTCTACTTGGAGCTGCATGGAAAGAGGCAACATAATCTATTAACCAAGATTCAACTTTATCCAAGAAACATTCCAGAGCATCCTGTGCAACAACACCTGCAACATCTGCTTCTTCAGTTTCTTCATGCTGATTTTCTGCCAACCAACAATATTTTTTTACCTGCTCTTTCTTTCCATAAGACCGTAATTGACCATTCGTGCTTTTCAATTCCTCCATTCTTAGTGTACTTTCTTCTGCCATTGCTATACTCCCACTCAATCAGAAACTCTTGAGAGTGACCTGTAACCAAACACAAACCTGCTCTCTGCAACTTTAGCTCTGATACCAACTGTTAGGAACCCACGGAAGCACTATTGATTACCAAATACAAGCAACTTAAGATGTAGAATTAACCAGAAGTAACTAGAAACCAGAAACAACACAGAATATGAGAGACAATACACAACTTGTATTAATACTCATCCAAAAAAGAATACAATAAAGAAGATGCCACTTCTTCTTCACACCTCTCAGAGGCTTCCCACACCTCAAGTGTACAGTAATTCTTTCCTCAAATCTCTCTCTCTTACGGTCCCAACACACAACTCAAACACAGAGTTGGTGTTCACCTCCAACCAATCAGTATCCACTACTGCCAATACACCAGTGCTCCACGCACTCCACAAGTGCTCCATGCACTCCAAAATTGAGTACTCAACGTACTCCAAGTAGATCTCCCATGAACTTGCAACAACTTGCAACTCAAATGATCTTACTTCAGAAGGAAATACCTTGCCTTCCTCTTTGCTTCGAGTACACACTGTACTCTAAGTAGATCCTGCCGGATCCTACTCCCTGTTGTGTTGTTGTCACCTTGATTCTGCTGCCACCTGCAGATCAACCTGGTTCTGCACACCTGTAAACCTTAGACCTCACACACACATACACCTACAAATCAATGATCTTACTTACCATGCAGATCTCCTAACGTAGCCATGCACACCTGCTGACCAAGATCATACATACATGAAGAATCTTTCTGATTCTCCAAACCAGCACCCACACTTGGCACTGTGGCACTAGGAGGAACACACCATGCTCTCTTCACACACAGAAGGAGCTAATATTTGCTCTCTTACTCTCTAGCACAAATTACAATACAGCCCATGAGTCTATTATATAGATCTCATGCAAACAATAATTAGACACCTAATTACAATAATTAGATCCACAACTTTAAGTCTATAATTGGCTCTTAACATGCAAACACTCGATTCGTTAACAAACTGTTCATGCAACCAACAGTTTCGAAACCGCACAGGTGATCGACGTCGATCCCTGTCTGCCTGGAGGTGACTGACATCAGTCGACTCCTGCTGACGTTGGTTGTATTCCTGTCCACCACTGGCCGACGTCGGTCGGCCTAACCGACGCCGATGACTGTGACACTCAACAACCTCCTTCCCTATTTGCATCAGTGAAGCTTTTAACTCCACAACCTAACATAGACATGGGAGGAGATAATATTAATACTAGCTCCCCCATCAATCATGACCTATTCGATGTGGGTTTGATTGATGTAAGTAGTAATAAAGAGAGGGGGATCTGGGTCATCTAGATGGATGGAAGGTATTTCCAAATCCTTGAAGGTAATAAGGTTAGAAATTTTATGGGTGCCAACAAAGGCTGTGAGAGGTTGGGGATCTTCGGGTTGGACCTCTATGGATTGCAAAGCCACTATTAGTGTTTGGTTGTGATGGGGAAAGGTAGAGATCAACTCATACAAGTTCATCTTCATTGGGGTCTGGTGAAGTTGTTTGAGGATAACTCTCCTTATGGATTCTAAGGGGTTAGATTGTGAGGCACCTAAAATAGATACCTTGGGTTGGGTTGAAGATATGGATGGATGGGTTTGAGTTAGTTGGGAGGTGGAGGATGGATACATCCAAGGAATGGACACCTTAGCCTTCCCCTTATCCTTTTATTTTTATCTTATGACCATGTTGATAGTATGGATAGGAGAAGGAGTTGGGGTAAGAGATTGGTTAGATTCATCTTCATTCTAAGGTGAGAGTGGAGGAGTAGGTAAACATTGGTTAGGTGTGGTTGTTGGTGGGATCAATATAGGGCTCGTGGGAGGTTCATCTATTAGTCGATCATCCTCATTGTAAATTTGGTGGATAACGGTTTAGAGAGCTTTGTACTTCTCCATGTCATGGTCGAGTGTCATATGATAAGAACACACTGGATGATCACTATACCATATGGGTTTTGAAGAAAGGGGTCAAAAGGTTTGATGGGAAGTAAGGCTAAACAAGAAGTTTGTAATAACCTGTGGAAAATGGTCGAGTAGGATTCAACTAAAGGTGGTAAAGGTTTAGTGATCTTAGATTTGGTTGTTAAGGCAGAAGGTTTTTTAGAAGAATGTTTGGTGATAGGTGTCTTAGGTAAGGTGGTGCACTAGGTTGATGTCTTTGGTTTAGACAAGGAGGCCGATGAGCTAGAGGTGGAAGATTGAAAGGTAGGTAACCTGGGTATTATTGGTATGGTGAAGAGAGGTGCGTTAGAAAGCAACTATGAATGTGTAAGCAAAAAAGGTGGTGGGGTTTTGGTGAATATAATTGATTTCCTAATCAAGGTAGAGGGGTGAGGTCCCAAAATGGAGGGTAAGGTTGAAGGAAGTAAAATTTGGGGATTCGAGCCTTTAGATGGTTTTACTCCTTGGTTGCTTTGGTTTGGCGCTTGGTTGGTGGGTTCAAAGAAGTTAGGTCTACTTTCACATAAAGATGACTAAGGCTTGGTGTAGGGAAGGCATCAAGGCTTTTGGTTAGTTTGGTTGGGGTGATAGAAGAGGGTTTGGTTATTTGGGTCTGGATTGACTTGGTTGGTTGGGTAGAGGTTTTGGTTGGTAGGGTAGATATGGCAATAGGTTGGTCAATAGAGGTAATGGTTTGGTCTGCCAAAAAAAGGGTTGGAGGTTCCAGTCTGGAAATGTAAGGGAAGCCTAGTTTCTACCAAAAGGTATCCCAGTCTAAGTTGGGTTTGGAAACAATTTCCAATATCTGGAATGGTCTAGAGAATGGTTTATAGATTGGTTTGGTTCCATAGGTAGGAGGTTCAAAGGATAGACCCATTGGTTGGGAAAGAGGAATGGTAACCTTGTCCTCTTCCTCAATCAAAGGATGCAAATTTGAAATTGGTGGATCCTTCGTGGGAGGAGTAGACATGGGGATTTCCTCTTTGGGAATGATCTCTTAGGTAGGGGTGAGTTGTTTGGTAGTTAAAGGTAAAGGTAAGGTGGCAGTGGTTAGTTGTTCCGGTATATCAGTTGAAAGAGTGGTTAAGGAATCCACTACCCCAACGAGTGGAGGGTAGAAGATGGTATTTCCTCAGTTTGGGTTTCTGAAGGAAGGGAAGGTGAATCCATTACCTCAGTAGATGGAGGAGGTGAAGAACTAGAGGATTGGGTACTAGGTGGTTCGGTAAGAGCGCATCAAGGACCATATTGATCATATGGGCATCATGAGAACACTCAACCTGGTTACTCTCATTCTTGGTAGGAGCATGGTTTATAAAAAGGTTTCTTGAATATATCAAGGGCTTGGTTTGATGGTGCATTGAGGTTGTCCAATGCGAGTTCCCCCTTGTCAATGAGGGATTAGATAAGGCTCTTGAAGGTATTGCACCTACTAACATCATGTCCTATTACTCGATGGAAGGCACATAGATTATTCTCATTGTACCAACTAGGTGTAGGATGGGAGGAATCAAACTATTGAATGGGTTTGATAGGAGGAAGTTGAATGATATTAGCTTTCAATAACTTCTCCAAGATTGAAACATAAGATTATCCAAGCGAAGTGAATTACTTCTGGTTGCTACGGTTTTAGTTCTTCATGTTTTGCTTTGAAGAACTAGAGGAATTTCATTGATAGATGGTGGAGGAGAAAATTTAAGGACAATTGCATTCATGGTTCCCTTGCCCTTGGTATTGGTATTAAACTAGTTTAGTTTGAAAGAAGAGGCCTCATTGGTTTTAAGGTAGAAGGTATGGGTGTCACTACGTTTGGAAGCAGAGTGGAGGTAACCAGAGAAATGGTAGTGGTAGTAGATACTCTAATAGTAATTGGAGTATGGGTAGGTAAAGGTTGGGTGGTGCCTATGTTAAAGGAATTTTTAGTTGGACTAGGAGGTGTTTGGGTGTTAGAAGGTTGAACGGGTTAGTTTTGCACGGTTGTGTTAGATGGGTTGTCAGCTGAGGCAGATGCTTGAGTAACTAATAGTTGGGTGGTGACAATGGCAATAAAAGAGATGCCTAAAAATCCTAATGGCATCACATAGGGTGGATTAGTAGATGGTACTGAAATGGGTGTATAATGAGCTAATATGTTAAGATAGTGTTGCAAGCTATCAAGTTATTATCCAAAAAGGTAGTGAAGTCTAGGTCACCTTAGGAAACTACCTGAGGCACACTAGAAGTGTCAAAATGATGAGGAGAACTCTCAGCATCTAAGATATACTCCATGGATGAAGAGGTAAAGGAGACTAGATATTCTATGGATGGGTCCTAACTTACTAAGTCTCTTCATTGTTGATGAGTAAGAACCATGCAAGTAGGATGAGAAAAAAACATAAAGAATCTTATAACTAAAATATAGAGAAAGCAAGAAAATGATCAAGGAAATCCAACGCACACTAGAGTACACTAAATTCCTATGGTTAATTTTAATCTCACTTTTGGCTTATGCCTTAAGTTATGAGAATGTGTAATAGGAGTTGGTTTGTAGATAAGGTAATATAAAAGCAATTTATGGTTGGTTTTAGGTTGTTTAGGTGCTCAAAAAGATCTGTATTAGGAATCAATACGTGGCTTGGTATTGGGGCCTACACCCTCACTTCACACACCGCAACGATAAGGGTGTCAGGTGCTTAGCCAAAATATATTGATTTTTAGAGTTATTACTCAACCAGAGAGTTGAGTTGGTTTTCCCCTTGGTAATGACCTCGAATTAGGATCGTCGGGAAAGGGTAAGGTTACCGCTAGGTGATGAAATCCTAGTCGGGCCTTGTCTCAAGTTTGTTTGATGTTTAATTGATAAAGGTGGTTTGGTTTAGTGTGTGCAACATAAGTGATGCTATGGTAAAATTATTGTGCCTTAATTCAAAGTGAGCTAAAATTAGAAGCAAGTAATGTATGCACTTAATTTTATACCCAAAAGAGATTTCAACTTTGTTAATGAGCATAGATAGAAGGAAAAGCATACAAATGCAAAAAAAGGAAACCCAAAGTAAAGATTCAAGGTTCCACCGAGCGTGACATAATGTTTTAGTGAATTTTAGCTTATATTTAAAAAAGAGAAAAGGAGAAACTAAATACAGGTATGGTTGAAAAACATGTTTGATTATGCACGTGTTAAATCAGAAGATTGTGAAGAGCTCCTCTTTGGCTTGGGAAGATGACTTGAAAATAAGGCAACACTAAAGTAATTTTGTTTGTTAGACAAATAGTTGAGTGGATTACCTAATGATAACTAGATCCCAAAAGCAAGAGCTTCCTTGGGGGCTATCAATCCACATGTTTTAAACAATTAAGTTTATAAACAGAATAGAAAGTACTTCTATTAATAATAAAAAAAGTACTTAAATTGAACACAAGAGATATTTGCTAGGAAATAGACTAGAAATGATTAAAATAGTGATAAGCTAATTAATACTAGTGCTAAATGATTGGGGTCTGCTTCATAAAATCAGGCAGGGGTTTGTGAGCAGGTAGGGCCATAGAAAATCAGATTTGATTGGGGTAGGTAGGTGATAACAGCTTGCTAAAATTTACTGCCATAGTGACCGTTGATGGTTGGGCTAACCGTTAGCAGTTAAGGTGACCATCAGTGGTCAGGGTGACTATGGAAGTTCGATAGACCATCAGTGGTTAAAAAAATTGGTGGTAGTTACTATGTGTAGATTTGGGTTAGTGAATGGCTGATTGATAAGATCACAAAGTGAGATTTTGGGAGATGGGTTGGTGTTGGGTTGGATGCAAAGGGTAAATAAAGTAATTGAATGTTGGAGATCAAGTACTTATCTTGAAAAAATTTGATTGAGTGGATGCTTGAGGTGATTAACCTATTGGTGGAGTCTAACATGATTATGACAAAGTAATGGTACTTGGCACTTTGGCAGAGCTATGCTAGCAAGTTGGCACCTTGACATATAGCTGGTTCACTGGATTGTTGATGATGATTGACCTATAAAACAAAAGAACTCTAGATGCACAAGATCTTGATAACAATTGCAAATGATTTTCACCTCCTTGTTCCTCTCATCTTATAGGCAAGGCAAGAGAGTTGAAACAAAGATGTGAAATGAGCTTCCTAATTTTAACTTGCTCATGCAATGACTCACACATAGATTTAGATGAGTTATATTTAGAAAAGAAAGGCAGGTGGCTTGCATGTTAGGTGGGTAAGAAGGTGTACTTTGATCGTTGACAGTCAAGGTGATCTTTGGTAGTCATCCTGACCGTCAGTGGTCGAGGGTGAAGGATCAAATTGGGTAAAAGTTAGGGTTAAGCTAGTTTGAACAAACTGGCTACAGGTTAGGCATGGTTAAGGGTCAAAGGGTCAGATAGGTCCCAAAGGGGTCCTAAGGTGGTCTAAGGGAATTATGATATTTAGAATCATGGTGTGAGGATTCTTGGTGTCTACACTCACCTTGAAATATTTCACCTCTTGCATGCTTTGTATGGCCTTGCCCTTCCCCACCACTTCACCATTATCAAGGCATATATGAAGGAACACACAACTTCATCTGAGAGACTCTGGGACCTTAATGTCATGTCCCCATGTCAACAACATTATAGTGTTAATTCAAACCACAAATGGGACGCAGATCCCTTCTATAATCAAATTGACGCTCATGATGTCCTCATCCACTCTTAACAATAGAAAATGACCAATCAAAGATGTCACCATCCTACAAGCTATGGACCCCTTTGTAATGGGTGTAGGTCATGTAAATCCAATCACAACTCTAAATTTAGGTCTTATGTATGATACGATCCCTTTAATGTACAATTTTCCCTTAAGTACCTTGTCATTTCCCCTCCCCATCCCGGCCAAACTCACTTTGAAATATTTCACCACTTGCATGCTCTGTATGGCCTTGACCTTCCCCACCACTTCATCATTGAAGATAGAGTCCAATTGTGTTCACCTTCTCTTTGAGGGGTTTGAATATGGCATTTTTAAATTTTCTTATCCTTGAGGTAATTTTTCCAAGTGCCAATGTATTGGTAGCATGGACGAATGGAAGCTACAAGATAGACTTTAGGACCTTAATGTCATGTCCCCAAATCAACAAGATTATTGTGTTGAGTCAAACCACAAATGGGACGTGGAGCCCTTATAAAATCAAATTGGTGCTCATGACATCCTTGTCCACTCTTAATCATAGAAAATAACTAATCAAATATGTTATCACCCTATAAGCTATGGACCTCTTTGTAATGGGTGTAGTTCATGTAAATCCAATCATAATTCTAAATCTAGGTCTTGTCTATGATACAAACCCTTTAGCATAAAATATTCCCTAAAATACATTCTTATTGCCCCTCCCCATCACTGCAAAACTCACCTTGAAATCTTTCACCTTTTACATGCTCTATATGGACTTGACCTTCCCCACCACTTTGTCATTGTCATGGCATAAGGAGGAACACATAACTTCATTCTCCATTGTCATCTCCATCAGAAATATATGATTATTGTTACTTAATAATTTGTGCATAAAAGATTAGATAGGTTTCAAGAGAGGTACATATATTATTATAATTATGATTATAATATTAATATAATATTTCTATATTGTTATATTTATTAATTTGTTTGTTATATCATATAGTATTTGTTATTATAATATATACTATATTATTATATTATATAATATTTATTATACTACATGTTTTAATTTAATAATTTTATATTATATATAATATAATACTATATACTAAATTTAATACATATAGTATTATATTAAACATATTGTGTAAACGGTAAATTATAATGGCCTCCAACATGAAATGCATATAATATTGACTTAATTTATCTAATATTAAAAGTCAATATGTTAATATAGCCACCTTTCAAGCTACATACCCCTTTTCAATGGTCGTTGGTCATGTAAATCCAAACGTTGCCTTGAATTTGGGCTCGTTATTCAATACATTGAAATACATTGTCATTGGCACTCATCATCACCGGCTAGTGCATATTGCCATATTTAACTTATATGTTATTTATTGCTTTGTCCTTTCTTCCAAGGGTCTAATTTTATATGTTTTAAAACCTAATTCAATTTCTCAATAGGTTAATATATTTGCATCATAGACGAACATAAGCTAGAAGATAGACTCTGGTACCTCAATGTCTTGTCTGCACATGAACACCATTGTAATGTGGATTCAAGCCACTCATCAGACGTGGAGTTCTATTGCAATGAAATCAGTGATCATGATGTCCTCATCTGCCCTTAACAATAAAAAATGGCCCATCAATATGTTGTCACCTTGCAAGTTTCATACCCCTTTGCAACATGTGTAAGTCATGTAAATCCAACAAGTGCCCTAAATCTAGGTTTAGTGTAAGATATGGGATTTGTGGTGTCCAATACCACATGAAAGACCTTGTCATTTCCCATTACCATCACCTCTGAACTCACCTTGAAATATTTCACCACTTGCATGTTTTATATTGCCTAACCTTTCCTCACCACTTTGTCATTGCTCAAACTCTTCAGGAAACAAAACATCCCTTTCCTGCACAGTGTATTACCACATCATATGAAGGAACACATGAGGTGCCTAGTTTCTAGGTTCTCAGTAATGGCCAATGGATTGATGTACAACCCATTCCTCATTCAATAATCATAAACATAGGAGATCAATTGGAAGTGATAAGCATGGGAACATACCAAAGTGCATGGCATCGTATTTATCCCACTAAACATAGAAGTTGTTTATCTATGACATCGTTTTACAATCCATATAAAACAAAAACTTGTGTGATACATGTTCTCTAACTAGTCCACACCTTTCATCAACATTCTTCAACTTGTCTAACTTTCTTCCAAGTGTTTACTGCTTCGTGTCATAAAACATCATTCACTTCTCAAGAGGGTATTTAGTTTGCTAAACTTTATTGGATGGTAATTGGTGTTAGAGGTAAAAACCACTGAGAGCGGGGGCGGGGGGGGGGGGGTGAATCAATGGTGGCAAACAATCTAATTCAATTTACAAACCCTTAAAACACTTAAGCATTCAATACAACCATTCATGAAGCATTCAAGATGTTTATAGCAATGAACAAATAGATAATACAAGATTACACACACAACATAAGAACTACGTGGGAAACCCTATTGGGGAATAAAACCCACTCTCAAGCCTACAAATACATGGAATAATTGTCCTATAAGAAGTATACAAACATGATACTTTAGTGAAACACCTATTTCACAAGGAGCACTTACCCCTAGGGTGGTCAAGTCCTTCTGACCAAACTTTAGTGAAACACTTGTTTCACAAGGAGCATCTACCCCTAGGATGGTCAAGTTCTTCTGACCAAACTATAGTGAAACACCTATTCCACAAGGATCACCTTCCCTTGGGATGGTCAAGTCCTTCTGAACATACTTTAGTGAAACACATATTCCACAAGGAACACCTGCCCCTAAGATGGTCAAGTCCTTCTGACCTAGATGTTGAGAACCCTCCCAAAACCTATTATATGAACATATCCACCTTTGAACTGATGTCTTCAACACCTAATGATGGACCTCTAATTTTCTAACTCCTATAAAACACACTCTCTATCTCAGACAAGCCTCTCACATAGGCATGCCATAATCTCTCTTCCTCTTCACTCAAACTGCCCTCATATACACACTCATACTTGAAAATCCTTCTTCTATTCACTTCTCTCCCAAATATTCAAACCTAAAGAGCACTATCTTTGACATCATAAATATAAACTACAGGTCATGCACATAGTCATCACCCTGCTATGCTCTACAACACATCCACTGGGCACACACCGTTTCTTCTTTCCTTCGCTCTTCAACTCATACACACACCTCTTCTTGCAAGTCTTCAAACCTAAAAGAGCACTATTTTTGACATCAAAAATATGAACTATAGGTCATACACATAGTCATCAATCTGATCCACTCTATAACACATCCACTATGCACACTCCCTTTCTTCTATCCTTCACTCCATAACACTCACACATGCCTCTCTTTCACAAGTCTTCAAACCTGCAAGAACACTATTTTTGACATAAAAAATATGACCTATAGGTCATACACATAGTCATAAACTTACGCTGGTCTTCAATCCATCCACTAGTAACCCTTACTCTCATTCACCTCTCAAATATATACTCTTCCTCCACTTAGAGCCCCTTCTCACAAGTCTAGAAACCATTACCTTTGATCTCACCTTTTATAGAGCCTTCATGATTATTATATTTTAGGTCAGCCATAATACTTGTCTTAGTCCTTAAGACATCTAACATAGCTCAATACCATCCACACAGGTTGTCCATAGCAACTATGGGTCACACTTAAGCAACTACACCTTTCAATTAGGCCTTAGTAGCCCTTATAGGTCTCATGGAGACCTATTCACCCATTTAGCACTTTGTAAAGAAATTTAGAAACACATGACCACTTCCAAATGCATAGTTCCACTCCAAATGACCTCTTATACATCCTTAAATGATTACAGTCATCATTACACAGCTCTTTGTACACTCAATCTACTCAAACATTAGCCTTGTACAAAAGAACACCACGAATGAACAAACAATCAACTTCTTAACATTTGTTTATACTGAATATGGATTGGTCAAACCTCTAAAATCCATACAAATTATCCTCATGGAGTCTACAACACTCTCCAATATCTCAGTCCCCTTGAAACATCCAAATACCATCAGAATAGCTCAAATATCATCCTCGGGTCACATACAAAACATGGTCAAACACACAATCAACTTTAGAGCTTAATAACTTTGCTTGTACAAACATTTAGACCTTCTAACTAGATTCAATGGATGCACCTTTAAGTCCTCTACAAATTTTATTTTTACTGCATCAATAAATTCATCTTGGATCAAAATTTATAGCTCAAAAACTAAGCATTGGTTTTCCTTCATTAATTTGAATATTCAAATTCCAACGGTCATTATTAAACATCAAACACTTTGTTAACATCTCATGCCCTCTCATAGCTTGAACAAATATGCACTATCGATCTCCCTTGAAAGTATCTTGATATTTAACTATGATAAACATCTATCAATTTGATCTCATTTCATGTACCCTTGTAATATTGACCAAATATGCACCGTCAATCTCCTCAGATTAATGAGGTCTTTATCTTGCAATGCTCACCATTAGATCTTGATAAAAAATCCTATGATTATGAAACTTGGCACCCTCGTGTGCCTTATGAACACTTTGATTTTATTCCATCCGCTTGTACCACTTGATAGTCTCATGTGCTTTGTTGACTTTTTGACTTGTCCCGCATCATTGATCTTCATAAGTATGAACTGCCACTCACCATTGATCTTCTATTATATAAGCAAGCTTGTGACACTTATCACTAGTGCATGTAACCTTTGACATGTTGAATTCATATGCACCATTGATCTTATTATGCATGATTAAGCACTCAATGTTGGATCTTCTATACCAATGACCTCAGACTTCAACGTGATTAAACTTAACGGTCTCTGGCCCATCATAGTCTATCAGAGCAACTTTAAAGCTTTATACCTTGAGCTAGAAATCACTTCAAGACTCAAAATTTTCAAGGTAGCTTATTGGCAATATAGACAACATCTCCATGTAAACCTTTGATGATTGTTGACTTTATTCATACTTGAATTAAATGCACAAACTCCTTGGGTTATACATAATTGCATGATGTGCAATGACGCTCTAGCTTCTCTTAAGCTAGAATATAAGTTTTGATCATTCCAAATGCTTACAAAACAAACCAGAGATTTGTCAAGACATCTATGGATGCCTCATAATCTCTTCTTTATCTTTATATACCTACACAAGTGCCATATCTCTTCAAGCTATCCATCTAATCACTTTGTCATTAATGCATTAGTACCACATGCTCTCTTTGACATCAATGACAATCTAAGACATCAATGACCATGCTCAATAATCTCCCCCTTTGTCATTGATGTGAAAACACCCTCAAAATGACTTCTTAATATTTGAACATCCTCATCAAACTTCATTATGATCTTTCTCCCAATTTGACATTAATGACAAAGGGCCTCTTAGCTCAAATGCATTCAAAAATATGTCTTGCATAACTTCATGCTCAACCTTATCAACATTATTCATTCATGTAATATTTGAAAAGCTCAAGATACTTACATTCTGTCAAACATATGAAACAATTGAACCCCCTTTGATATGCACCAATCTAAACTTGGACCTCTGATCCTGAGGACCTAAAAATGATTTCAAGGCCAACAACAAGAAAGGATCACCTATGAGAGATGATACAAAATCCTCCTAACACTATGTATACCACTTCTTACCTTGAACTTCTCAGCCATGCTCCATGACTATACCCTTCTTTGATTATGCACTGCTACCAATGAATAAAGAACACACAAAAACACTGAAATCTAATGGAGCTCACCAAAAAACATCTGAGAGGGACTCCCCCAAAGATCTTTGAGCCATTGCACCTCTTGAGCATCTTCAGATCTCAACACACCATGAAGAACCAACACACAGTCTTACTAGCCTTCTCTCTCAAGCCACCTCAAGGACCACCAATAGAACTTCATGTCAATGAACCTACAACAAGCTCCTCTACTCTAAGCCTTCTTGATCCTTGGACCTGACAAACTGAACAATCTAGCTCCCCCTTATGCCAACTTGAAAGACTCACCCTTGATATTCATATCTAAATCAAACCTATATAAATTATAATAACACCTTCATGGCCTCAAAAACATGAAAATATCAAACTTAGAACACTAAATTGCTTTGGGTCTTTAAACAACACCATTTTACTTTCATACTTTCACTTGCAATCCACCTCCAAGACTATGAACAGATCTTCAAGCCACAAAATAAATAGGAAATATGTTCTAAATCAACTATAAAACTCACCTTTAAACACTCATGCATTGATATTTTGCAAAAATTGAGCAAAAACATCAAATCTTCACACTAGGCCTGTCTAGACTCCCTGTAGCCCCACTTGGAACTTACAAAGCCCACAAATTTTAGTAGACACATTCTTAAGACATGAAAATTCATATCTAGAGTACTTTTCATCACCTAGCCCATCTTCTAAAACATACTTCCTTCACAAACCTTATAGCTAATTAGGTCTCCATCTTGACAAAAAACATGAATATTTTAAAAACCACAAACCTTCAAATCTCTGTAAAGATTGATTTAACAACCCATTTGGACCATTAAAATTAATTAAGAATCCTAAAACCTCAACTCATAAGGTAAACCACTTTTCTAGCATAGCCCAAAACTCTAGAATCTCAAAACAAACAGGGTCAACAAACCTCCTTCTGGTCAACACCCACCTCTGAAACTTATTAAACTCCTAGAGAAAACCATCACACACTTCTGGACCAATATTTGAGCCTTCACACCTTTGGGAAACTTGAATTCCTATAACATGGATTTGATCTGCAATAAGAAATATAAAACTAGGAACACACAAAAACCTCCAAAAAGCACAAACTGGATCATCAAGACACAAAACCACCTAGAACACAACACAAAGAAGTGCACAAACCTTTCTGAGCACCAAAATCTTCTTGACATTCCATCAATCTCATTATACCACTTAAAAACACCCATTATGATCCTGCATACACAACAAAAACACCTTATGACAACACTCTGACCTCATCAAAGCACTTCTCCCATCTTGGCACACCAACTCTAATTGGAAACACTCATCTCTTGCCTTTTAGGACCTTCTGAAGAACACCATAGCAACACTTGCTTCTCCACTGAAAAGAGTCTCTTAAGAAGCAAATACAAATGCCTTATCTACACCACAATGCTATAAAACAAAGTAAAGCCAAGAGTGGCCCACATCTCTTCAGTAACCATTGGAATCCTTTTATAGTTATAAGAATTCTTATTCTTGTTCTTCTTAGTCTAAAATTTGACAACTTGTTCCTTTTCTACATCACTCACTTTCTCTTCTATGATAGGATATATAATATTTGGAGCAACTATGGTATCTTGACATACCTTGATCACTAAAGTATCTTTTATGCATTGCAGAACATCACCTTCAGACCTTGACAACATAGGAACGAAGCTTGAAACTTGCTCACACACAACATGTTGCTCATTAGCATCCAAAAACACCTTAGAATTAGCCTCAACTAGAATCTTGGTCTTCTCCTTGAGCTTGGTCTCTTCATTCATAACATGAGCGGACAATGAGAGCTCTTAGCACTCTCCAACTTATGTAGCATTCTCCACCATAAAAAACAAGTTACTTATACCTGAAGACTCATCATGACTCACACTTACCACCTTTGATTTCCATGAGTTAACTTGCCTTCTTTATTTTACTCTAGGAGCCTAATTAAATATACAATCTTCCTCCACTTAGAGCCCCTTTTCACAAGGTTAGAAACCATCACCTTTGATTTCACTTTTTAAAGAGCCTTCATGATTATTATCTTCTAGGTCGGCCATAATACTTATATTAGCCCTTAAGACATCTAACATAGATCAATACCATTCACACAGGTCAACCATAGCAACTATGGGCCATACTTAAGCAATTACACCTTTCAATGAGGCCTTAGTAGCCCTTATACGTCTCATGGAGTCATATTCACCCATTTAACACTTCATCGAGCAATTTAGAAACACATGAACAATTCCAAATGCATAGGTCCACTCCACATGACCTCCTAGACATCCTCAAAAAATTACAGTCATCATTACACACCTCTATAATGCTCAATCTACTGAAGCATTAGCCTTGTACACAAGAACACCATGAACAAACAAACAATCAACTTCTAATCATTTGTTCATACCAAATATGGATTGGTCAAACCTCCAAAATCCATATAAATTATTTTCATGGAGTCTACAACAATCTTCAATAGCTCAGTCCCCTTGAAACATCTAGATACCATTAGAACAACTCAAATATCCTTCTCAAAAACGAAGCATTGGTTTTCTTTCATTAATTTGAATATTCAAATTCCAACAGTCATTGTTAAACATTGAACACTTTGTCAACATCTCATGCCCTCTCATAGCCTAAACAAATATGCATCATCAATCTCCCTAAAAGTAGCCTGATCTTTAACTATGCTAAACATTTGTCAGTTTGACCTCATCTCGTGCACCCTTGCAGTATTGATCAAATATGCACCGTCAATCTGCTTGAATCAGCCAGGGCTTTATCTTACAATGATCACCATTAGATCTTGATCAAAACTCTCATAATTACAACACTTGGCACCCTCGTGTGCCTTATGAACACTTTAATTTCAGTCCATGTGCTTGTGTCACTTGGCAGTCCTGCGTGCTCTGTTGACTCTTTGACTTGTCTTGCATCATTGATCTTCATAAGTACGAACCACTGCTCACCATTGATCTTCTATCAGATTAACAAGCTTGTGACACTTGTCACCAACATATGCAACCTTTGACATGTTGACTTCATACACACCATTGATCTCAATATGTATGATCAAGCACTCATCGTTGGATCTTCTAGACCAATGACCTCAAACTTCAACGCGATTAAACTTGATGGTCTTTAGCCCATCATAGTCTACTAGAGCAACTTTGAAGCTTTATAACTTGAGCTAGAAATCACTTCAAGACTTCAAATTTTTAGGTTAGCTTCTTGGTACTATAGACAACATCTCCATGTAAAATTTTGATCATTATTGACATTATTCATCCCTAAATTAAATGCATAAACTTACTAGTTCATACAGATTTGCATGACGTGCAGTGACGGTTTGGGTTCTCTTAAGCTAGAATATGCATTTTGCTCATTCCAAATGCTCACAAAATAAACCAGAAATTTGTCAAGACATCTATGGATGCCTCATAATCTCTTCTTTGTGCTTACAAAATTGCGCAAGTGCCATTTCTCTTCAAGCTATCCATTTGATCACTTTGTCATGAATGCATTAGTACCACATGCTCTCTTTGACACCAATGACAATCTAAGACATCAATGACCATGTTCAACAATTGGGTTTTAATTAAGATGTTACATTCTTAATTAATTTCTTGAGTTATTATATTTAAAATTATAATATATTTATTATTAAACTATATTATAATATATAAACAATATATATATTATATTATTACAATATATTGATATACTATATTATAACATATTAATATTATATATATTTACTTATTTATAAAATATTATTCTAGTATAATTATTACAATTATCATATGTATGTATATGTGTGTGTATACACACACACACACACACACATAACATATACATATACATATACACACACACACACACACACACACACACACACACACACACACACACACACACACACACACACACACACACATGTATGTATGTATGTATAGACATACATATGTATATATACATAGATACATGTGTGTGTTTGTGTGTAAGACTCCTATAATATCGTTGATCTACCTATTTATATATGGAAACCAATTATATTTGATATGTTTAGTTTTAGAGATGGTATAAGTGTGTAAAAATATAAGGCATGTTGAAACCCAATGTTATGCCATATAACTCTTACTCCAACACATGACATTCTAGATAGGCTATATTGCGATCGACGAAAGCTTTGAAATATTTATTATATTTGGCAGATTGTATTCTAGATCAATGGTGATGGATGTTAGGATTTATGCATTCATTTTAGCTCCTTCGTTGAAGCCCTTATTTGGCCAACAACAATAACATGCCTCCTCCCCCCTCCTCATGCTATATACAACCTCAACAAAAATGGTAAACACTTAGATGATATATATATTTGGTCTATTCATAGAATCTTTTAATAACACTGATCAAAAGCACACAGTCAAAGTCAGAGGTCATATGGATTAGACCTCCCTATATTAAAAGGAGAAAGTGATGCTTGAGTGTGCTTGCATAAATAGGTCAAGGGTGGGGAGGTGTTGCAAGTGATCAACATTGTTCCAATATTGGTTGGGAAGGCTTTTTGGTGAAATCTCGACTTTTATCTCAAGGTCTCTGACTCCTCACATGCCACCTATGTGTTGTTGATAGAAAAACACCACAATATGATACAAATAAGTTGCAATAGTAACATGGATGACATCAACATGCTCTGGCTCCATGACTTTGAAATCAACCATGATTGGATTCATTCTAAGGTGATATTCAACCTACACATAAAACACCACAATTTATAGATTCTCAACACATAGTCACCTAAAATACATATGCAGATTGCACAAGTGAGCCGCTGCCAAATGAGTTTTCAGGTAACCAACAAATAGCTTTCAACATTATTCTTCACCATGCCCAAAAAAACACAGGATCCACAACTCAGGATGATTATACAAGGAACAACATGTACATGTGAATCTTACTTGATTACCTTAAACATAGCCTTAATGAACTTGCAGGGAGAATGAATTCTCCCTTACGTCTCATTCCAACTGATGTTGCAACATTTAACATAAATGCATCAACAATACATTCAAGCCTCCACATTCAATATTACATGGAATGAAGGCACTAAAAAGAAAATCACTAACAATTTTACAAGAATAAATAAGACACGTTGAATATGGGTTCATTGAGGAAATGAGCTTCATAGGCCCAAATATGCTCAACAATATAAATAGCTAATTACACAAGGCATTTCCTTAATATAACAAAAAATATTTTGGAGGTATCTTAGTTATACTTGTTGGTGACCTTGGATAACTTCACCCTATAAGTGACATACCAATGTATGCAGGAAAGTCATTAGGCCACACCCTTTGATAAACATTTGACATATTAGTAGCATTACACACATATTTTCATCAATACGGATGCATGACAAATCAACTATTGTTCAAAAATTTATTAACCAATAACAGAAATGCAAACCCAACAAAAAATACTAGAATATGCTCATGTTAAGAACATCATCCTTCATGCATCCAATAGGAATATGTAAAGCAAAACAGAGCAGACAATAGGTGACACTGAACCACGACACTTAACTCAAGAGAACCATGCTTTCATATAAAGAACAAAAGATTATGTTGACATACAATCTATGGGTGAAAGCAGGGTTAGTTAGTGGAGCCATTGGAGAAATAGTTCACATTGGCTACTGTTGATGCTGTGGATTGCACCCTCTGAAAGGATACTCAACTCCTTTCCTCCACGCGACATAATGGAAACATTCCTCTTGCTGTGGGTGGCAAACTTGATGGATGGATCTCTAGATTAGGGGCTAGCTCCCATTGATGCACCTTGAGGCCCTAAATTTCCTACTGCTAACAATGGGAAGATGACAAGAGAGAGAGAGAGAGAGAAACTAAAAAAATAGAACCTAACTAATGTGGCTATGCACCAAACTAGTTAGTCTACTCAGCCTTTACCTACACTTTACACCAAAGAGAAGCCAACAGACACTTCATTCGAATGAGAAAATGATTGCATCAATGTTTCAACAAAGGATCCTATGAAGGCATAGGGAGGAAGAAACTACCAGAGGTGTTCAAGAGACACACTGTTGGATAGTCTGTTCATATGAGCCTATACTTCAAGCTGGACATTTCTTGTTGACCTATAGAAAAGGATTCACAATACACTAGATATGTTGGTATAGACTTATGAAAGCATTAAAAGATATCACTGAACATAAGATGAGACCATAGACATATACAAAAGTGTAACTCAAATGGAGGTAAAATGCTTCTTTTGATTCAAGGTAAATTTCTTTAGGGCTTCGCCACACAATGTTGAGAGATGATCCCCTTCAAATGAGAAGTTACAATTATATATAGAGGACTCAAAAAAATAGGTCATTGACCAATCAAGGAAAAGAAATCCATGCTATACTAATGATTCCTACGGTGACCACCAACCCATGTTGTTGCCACCTCTTCTTAAATGTGTATATGAAAGCCATGTTGTAGGTGTTTAAGTCGTTGCCTTTGATATTCAGGCCTGCACGAGCATGGGTTACTTCCCCTAACAACTTATAAGGCCATCCCAAAGATATGTTGATTGGGTCATGCTTATTTCAATGCTCGTGCAACTGGATATTCATTAATGGCAAAATAAGAAAACATGGGTCACTCCTCTTCAATGCTCACAACTAATTCATTTATTGGTTTTCAGTGGGGACTATTTCACCAAAGTGTATTTAATTCTCCTGTTGACAACTTCTATGCCACCTACTTTGGTCTGGTCCCTCCTTAGGGCTGCACTTTGACTTGCTACGCCACCTGGAATGTTTTGAGCTTTTGTTTCATGTGTGCATGGCCATGTCTTGGGTTACCTGCTTCGTTTTCTCCTTCCTTTCTATTTTTTCCCTTTTTGTGGCAATTCAAGCTCTCAATGTTTATGAATTTCCTCTAGGACTCCTTTCCTTGTCGGGTCACTGAGTCATTCCTTGGGTTCTCAGGCCTTTGAATTTCTTCAAACAAAAATGTCTGAAGGAATTCCTTCAAACATTTTATCTGAAAGAATTATTTCCTTTCTGAGCTTACACTTTTGGACCTTTCTTCAGTGGGCTTTCTTTCCTTCGTTCCTTCAGAAAAAAGTCCAAAGGAATTCTTTCAGAGATTTTGTCTAAAAGAATTATTCTTTGACTACTTCCCAACGGCTAGTTCACCACCTTGAATTTGACGTTTGTGGGCCTGTCACCTCTTTTGAATCTCAATGGCTAGCTTATCTCCTTTAATTTAATGTCCATGGGCATATCACCCCTTTGGGACAATTTCTTCAGCATTTTTGCAAATGAAAATTTCCTGAAGGGAAAGTAACCCTTCGAAAAAATTGAAAAGGTCCTCTTTTCAAAGCCAAGGGCCCTCTGCAAGGGCACCTACCCTTCAAGATTTTGTGTTCCAAAAATTTTCAAACTTTTTTCAACTGTCAAATTTCCTCAGACAAAATGTTCGAAGGAATTCCTTTGGACATTTTGTCCGAAATAATTCTTCCTTGACTCTTCATCCTTGGATTTCCTTCAAATAAAAAGTCTGAAGGAATTCTCCTTTAGCCTGTCAACTTTTTCGAAGGGAAAGTCTTTTTCAATCTTTCTACCTTGCCCCTTTACTTCGACCATCTGCCCTCTGCAAGGACATCTTGAGCCCAAAGTTACCCTTTGGGCTTTTGCAAAGGTCCATTTTCCTCATTGCCTACCCCCCATAAGGGCTTCTTGGCCTCTAAGTTGCCTTTTCAAAGAATTGAAAAGGCTTGCTTGCCACCTAAGTGCCCTCCGCAAGGGCACCTACCCTTCAAAATTTTTGCAAATGACCCTTGGCCCTTTGAACTTGGTCCATTTTGCCGATAAAAATCCCTCTGAAGTAACTTACTTGCCCTATTAAGCATCTGAGATTAAAATGAGTTTCAAGTCGACTCTTGCTTGCTAGACCCAAAGCACTGGGCAAGCATAAGAAGAAAACACTTGGTTTTTTCATGGAAAAAGGCCCGACAAAGAAAAATCTACACAAGGCAGCTGTGGGATGAACTAGCCAGTACCTAGATCGAAATACCCTTGCAAGGAAAAGGAAAGGGGGGCACAAATTTTTGCTTGCAGGACCAAAAATTGGTCAACGCATTTGGCAATTCATAGGGGAAGCATGCTAGCTATGCTTGAGAAGACTAGTGGCCTATAAATCCATTGTGCATGGAGTCAGGCTGCAGCTTGAAAAGTTGACAACAACCTTTGAAAGACCTAAGAATCAATCAAAGATTCACCCCAAATGATAAAGAAAACACACACAAAGGCTAAAAAACACTAAACACATGCATAAAAGCACTTAGGGAAAACAAGGAAAAGATAGGGAAACTATGTACATAGTAAAAGAAAACTAGTGACAATGTTTAAGATATATCCCATTGACTGGGATATGTAACTCTTCACCATCCAACTTAGAGAGTTAGAAAACATTATGTTGCTTGCATTGGGTGATGACATGGGCCACTCCACAAGGCGTCAAACTTTGTGTGCCTTCTAGGTTTGGCTTGGTCTTCATCCCACTTCAAGACAATGTCACCTTCTGAGAAACTCCTTGGCATAGACCTCTTGTCAAAATGCTTCTTTGTTTGTTGTTGGCGACTGGTCATTGTATCCATGGCTTGATATCTTGCTTCCTGAAGCTCCATTAGCTCACAATACTTGACTTCCAGGCTGTCACTCTCAACCAATTGCAGCTGATGGGCAAGATCTAAGGCTGGTAACTCAATTGAAATAGGGAGTCTAGCTTCCCTTCCATACACAAGTGTGTATGGTGAATTCCCAATTGCCCTCTTTATAGTGATCCCATCTGCCCAAAGAGTTGTCTTCAACTTGGCATGCCAAGCCCTTTGATTTTCTTTCATTGTCATTTTAATGATCCTAATCAGGTTCTTATTTTGTGGACTCGGCCAGCCTATTCCCTTGTGGATAGTAGTTGTAATAAGTGTTGAGATAGATGCCATACTTTATCACCCACTCACTTATCTTTGTCCCCAAGAAAGCCAATGCATTATCTGAAATCATTGTGGCTGGGACCCTAAATCTCATCACTATGCCTTCATAGAATTTTAGGACTACGCTCTCATTGACTTCATTTAAAGCGATGACATCTACCCATCTTATGAAATAATCTATAGCAGTCAAGACCCACTTGTGGCCAGCACTAGAAGGAGGGTTGATCAGTCTTATGAAGTCCAACCCCCATTGCATGAATGGTTGTTCCACCTGAATAGGATGAAGAGGCATTGCAGCCAATCATTGTTTCCCTTCAAAGAAAGCATATTTTTTACATCTCCTCACCCCAGAGTGAGTGTCTTCGAACAAACTAGGCCAAAATTAGCCAGCCCTCATAATCCTTGTAGCCGTGGCCTTGGGAGCAAAGTGGCCACCAACTGGTCCATCATGGAATTCAAACAACACCTTGTTGACTTGGTCAGAATTGATGCATCTTAAGAGTACCTCTGAAAGGTCCTTTCTGAACAACACTCCATCAAGTAGGACATAAGGAAGATATTGGAGCCTAAAATACCTCCTCCTGGTCCTATCAAGACTTTGTGGACACTCACTAGTTTGCAGGAAATAAACCATGTCTTGTGCCCAACTCTTCATGATTGTAGGTATTTCTGTTGCATTTTCATCATGGAGTACCAAAACTTGCTCCTTCATCTCTTTTTAGTCTATAGCGAGGTGTTCACATAACCCTTTTCCCCTTACTAGCTTGGTGGTCTTGATCTCTACATCATACTCCATTATTTTAGTGATCCACCCTACCCTTTTTTCATTCAAGTCTCAGCTCAGCAAGAATTCCTTTACACTAGGATGTGGCACCATGATGTGAATCTTGTCGTTAGACAACATATGTCTAAATTTCCTTAGACTTCGTATGACTGCAAGCTCCTATTTCTCAACATACATGTATCTAACCTCATAGCCTTCTAAACCTTGGCTGAAAAAGGCAAGAGGCTATTCTAAATTCTCACCGTTTGCTTGAGTGAGCATAGCAAAGATTACCTCTTCATTCCCAAAGGTGTATAGATTGAAGTCCTTGGAGAACTTTGGACTAGCTAGGGTAGGATCTTGGGTAATAGCTTGCTTGATGCCTTCAAAGCTTTCTCTTCTTCTTGTTGTCCATGTGAATGTCTCATCCTTCCTTAACATAGAAGTTAGGGGCTTGACAAGCTCAACAAAGTTAGGAATGAATATCCTAATGAAATTTATTTTTCCAAAGAAACTTTGTAGGCCCTTCTTGTGCTTAGGCAAGGACATTGCTATGATGACATGTACAGTTTTTGAATCAATGGACAAGCCTTCTTTTGAAATGACATGGCCTAGGAGTTTGCCTTTATATACAATAAACACACATTTCTTAGGGTTGAGAGAGAAGCTAAACTCTCTACACCTCTCAGAGATTTGCCTCAGGTGCTTTAGATGTTCACCTACCTCCTTGGAGAAGACTATCACATCATCAAGATAAACCAGCATAATGTCATTTATTAAGCCTTGGAAAACCATATCCATAGCGCGTTGGAAGGTAGCTCCAACATTTGACAGTTTGAATGGCATCTTCTTGTAGGCAAAAGTTCCCCACTTGGTGGTGAAGGCTGTTTTGTATTGGTCACAATCTTGTACCAAAATTTGATTGTATCTAGAGTAACCATCTAGGTGGGAGAATCTTTCACTGCCTGTCACCATCTGAAGAATTTGCTCCATACTTGGGAGGGGATAGTGATCTCTTAATGAGACTCTATTCAGGTCTCTAAAATCCACACACAATCTGATCTCTCCATTATTCTTCCTAATGGGGACCAAATTGGCCAGCCAAGAAGAGTGTTTGATAGGGAAGATGATCTTGGACTCAATCAGTTTGGTGAGTTCCTTCCTCATAGAAGCTCAATCCTTGGATTGATTGGCATTTGATTTTACTTGATGGTTTTGGCACCTTCTTCCAGTTTAATGGTGTGCTGGGTTAAGCTTGGGTCAAACCCCTTCAAATCACCATACTTCCAAGCAAAGACATCAACAAACTCTTGACATAACATAATGGAAGCATGCTTTTCTTCATTGGTACATACCTTCCCAAGTGCAAGCAACTTATCCTTGTAGATTTCTACCCTTTCATAATTTTATTTCTTGGTTGACATGCTTACTTTGTCATTCTTGAGTTGGTCATCCTCATTGAAGATGCTCTCAAGGGTTACTAATCCTTTAGGAAGTCTATTGGTCTTTAGCTGAATAATTTACCCATCATATTGCTGTTGCATCTTGGATTGATTCTTAGAAGTGAACTCAGCTTCCTCCTGTAAGAAAAGTTTTATTTGTTGGTCACTGTCAAACACCAGCCAATTGGTGACATTTTTTGGTATGGAAGGCCTCACTATCACCTTTAAATGGTGTTGATTCTTGCCTTGTCTCACCCCTTTTGGGATATCAAACTGAGCACTAATTGCTGCTAATCTATCTTCATGCTTGTTCTCCCCTCTTGGGATGGAAGTGATATTGAAAGCATTGAAGCTCTCCATTAGGTCCCACACTCTATGCTTGTAAGACATGAGTAGGGATTTCTTGGTCAAGTTTTGACCCCTCACCTGGTTCACAATCAACTCGCTGTCTCCAAACACTTGCAATTCTATGATTCCTCTTTTCCTTGCCCATTCTAGACCATGAATAAGAGATTCACACTCTGCTACATTGCAAGTGCAGGAGAGCTGGAACCTGAAAGATTAGAAGTATTTCACCTTTGAAGGTGAAACCGACATTGCTCCACCACCAACTCCCAACTTGCTTCTAGATCTGTCAAAGAATTGCTGCCATAAACCACAGTCCTCTTGGTTTGCCTTCATCAAATTTGGCATGAAAGCATCTTTCTGTAAGAACCCCTACATGTTCTTGTCCAAGATTTGCATCATAAGCCTCACAAACATATCACTGACATTCCCACAAACACTTAATAGGGTCTATGATTGAGATATTTATCCATTTACTAATTTTGATCTCAACTCCAATACAAATGCAAGAGTACTGTTCTTGCAATCAATTAAATACTCAACTGATCATTATTTCAAAATTAAACATTGAAACCTTAGAGGCATTATGTCAAATACTTATTAGACTTCCTTATGTATCAAAGAATTTAAAACTTCATCACAAATTATCAATCTCTGTGTTCAGACATTTGATCAAACAGTAGACATTCATTGAAACTTCCGAGCAATTTAACAAACGATTGTGTGTTCTAGTCATTCTAAAATCATCAAATGTATTGTAGAGACATAACATCAAACATTTGGTATGAAGAATTTTATCAGCAAAGAAATCACAGTTTAATATTTATATTCAGCCTTATGGAATCATGTTGGTATTACAACAGTTCCTCCATGGACATTATGACGAACACATGACATACTTCCTAATGGATTTCAACTTGCTGTCATATTTAGGAATTTTAGCCCGTACACCAAAATATTGATTCACACAGTTCATAAAATATAATGATGATGACTGCTACCTCATTCCCAATCTACTTCCTTAATAAGATATCTTTAGCTTAATGGAAAACATAGAGAAACATTGCATCATGTTTACACTAGACAATGGTATTGTTTGCACCTAGAAATGTTGATCCTCTTATATTCTCAAAAAGTTGTCTTCTAGAAGGCTGATTATGACCAAGATGAGGGCAGCAACCTCTAAATTGAAGCCAAATATTGTAGCCGAGTTACTGTTCATAACCACTGTAGTTGTGACACTGTTCACGACTACTGTAGTTGTGACACAATTCACGATTATTGTTCATGACACCTTCAATCTGCAACACAACTTCTTATTCAAACCAAAACTTCCATCATTAAGCTCAATATAAAACTCTAAAGATGAGTTCACCTCTCATGGAAAGTTGGGGTTTCGTCCAACCTTCAAATTCCAAGGGGTTTCGTCCTTGGAAAACTAGCCACTGAATCTCAACAACAATGGAGAAATAACTCCAATATTATAATGACATAACATATCCCCCAAATGAGAGTACAACTTTGTTTATAAAGCCTCTTTAGGTGGTAGAAACACCTCCGTTAAGCAATGTGGGATAAAAAGTCACTTTCACTTTATAAAGCCACTTAATTTTATAATGTTATTTTATAACATAAAGTAACTTTAGCTTTATAAACCCATTAAATAATATTTTATTTCCTCTGTTTCTCCACAAAAATGTTCACGACTAGAAATGCATCCCTTTTAATAAATTATTAGCCTATCGAGATGAGAAAATAGGCTAAACAAGCACCTGAGGATTTACTGAGAAGAAGGGGACATTACAGTCCTCCCTTCCTGAGATTGTTTGCCCCCAAACAATCACAATGCATATTGAAACCAAACCCCTAGATCCCAAATCTTTACACCCTCATCCAAAATGAAGATGTGGAGGTAGAGGATCCTCCTCATGCCGATGCTGCCAACCATGCTTGAACTTCCAAGGGTGTGAAAGAAAAACCTCTTGATGAAGAAATCATACAAATCACACCATCCTATGCTGTTGAAATAAATTAGAACAACATCTATCAGGCTGAGAATCTCTTTCCAAATGATGAAACTAGTACCTCCAATGATAGGGGATGATGGGAACTCATCAATATGCGAACCTCCAACAAAGAAAGGATGATAGTAACCTCTCCTACTCCTCCAATCAGTTGCTATCCTCATGAGACAATTTGAAATCCTTGTGATCAATAGTGCAGAACAACTGCCTAACACCAATGTTTGGAATACAACCCAATTAATTAGGGTTGGAATGCTCCTCCTTGTGTGTAAATCATTATGTTGTGTACCCAATCCCAACTAAAACTCATCTATTTTAAGTAAATGCCACTCAAAAGGTAGAACAATGATTATGCATACATCACACCCTGAGAATGGACCAACTCCATACTCTACCAATGCACCGTGAGGGTGTAGCACTATCATACCAATGTAGTCAATGGCTCATCCAAGAGTAACCAATCTCTCAAACCAAACTGAATCAGCAATGCCCTTACCTACATATATTTCATCATAGGCTGGTACAGAAAAGGTGAACTCTACAAGCTTTGCCATAACTATTATTTGAGCCTTCAATGGGCTCTCTAAGAGAAGTGACTCATGATCCACTTGATGCAATTCCATTGTATAGTACATGCATTCCTCATTAACAAGTTTGCTTTGAGCCTTGACATGGCTCACCAAGTGAGGTGACTCAACAAGCTCATGACCAAAACCACTTACATACCTCTCAACCAAGGTTTGCAAATCTGAATGGTTCTTGGTTTTGATCGTCAAAAAAGGCTCATCCCTCATGTGTTCTGCTTCCATAGCTTCTTCCCTTAGAAGAAGTAAGGATCTAAAATAAGTTTCCCTCTGTTGTCTTATTTTCTCCATGAGATTACAGCTATCCCTGAATTCTTGCAAACGTTGTTTTTTTTGGGTAGCATGTGCTTTAGCCTTCATTGCTCTTTGTCTCCACTTATTGCACATGACCTGTGTCTTTTCCACGTCATCCATGCTAGAATACAAAAAAATAGATCTTATGTGGCTTATATCCACACCAATGGAAGATCTTATGCTGCTGTCACCAATATGTGTTCTGGCTGCCATCTCATGATTTAATGAGGGTATACTATTGTCCACCAACAAAAAATTAGAAACACCGTCATACCTTCTCATCTTATCTTTATGGAGATAATCATGTGATGTCATCCCAAGGTGAGTGCCATGCTAAAATTCCCTCTCATGAGCTGTAGTAGCTCCAATCACATTGTGATATTTGTACTCCATATGCTCAATCTCCTTACTAACCAAAATGATTTGATCCTCACATGGGATCGTTGAGTGTAGTGTCTCGGCCATCTCATGATCATTAATGTGTGAAGGACAAGAAGCAACATGCTTGTGTGTGAAGTTCTCATAGATCTTTATCCTCTCTTCCCTTATAGGTGGAAGGTCATCAACTAAATGTGTTCCCAACTGAAGAGTATAGGCATCATGGCTATGAGATAACTTCTCTATCATGATCCTCGATGCAAGTATGAAGAGGTGATCTCTATCTGCAAGAAGGTGCACATAGTTGTTTTTCATCTTGACAAAGCTTCTTGCAACACTTGATGATCCTGGGGCCTATTTCCCCCCCACAAATTTGCTACCATCTCATAAATGTGATCAAAATGGGATAAGGCTGCCATTATCATATCCTCCTTCACCTTCAGCTAATTCATCAAGGGACATGATTGATAGGACTTGCCTTCCTCACTCAAGATCTCAGATGTACCATCATGTTCATCAACATACTCAAACAAGGGATTATCATGATAAGAGTGAAATGATATCATATCAATAGACTCATGCCTCTCTACATTTGTTGATATAGGATATTGGCAAAATGAATTTCCCATCACATACATATCTTCCCACTTAGCATGACTAGGATCATTATCTCCACAATATTCATTGGATTTAAACTCACATGAGGATGTTATATTATTGTTCAAACTCAGAAAATTTGAATGCTGATCATACCTTTCTAAGGTGCCTTGGTTGTCTTCTCCTGCTTCTCTCTTCATAGTGGGTGACTTCTCAAGAAGTGCTAGTCTAGGAGGAGTAGCAAGCTAAACATAATATGTCTCCTTAACTAGTTTAGGTGTCCCAAACCTGCTAGATGCTTCCATCTCTATGACAGCTCTATTTTTATATTCCCACCAACTCCATAGTGTAAGGTTCATGATGAACCACACATTGTCAAAGTGGAGTATCTTCCCATTTGGTGACCTCCTAGTCTCTATGAACAGCTCTTCAATGCAATGAATCTCAAACATCCACATCAAATGATCTTCTATTGTAAACATGTGTGTAAAATTAGGGGAGCCAAGGTTATTATAGGCTGCCATACCATGTACAACGTTGGGAATTATGATCTCTCCTTCATGTTTCTTAATGGTCAGGGAGCCACAAGTTGTTCCATCATTATCAACCAATGTATGTGATGTCAAGGTACATAGAGACTCAAGCAGCTGATCTTCATGCTCAACATGAAAACCATGTGATTCTTCTTCCTCCAAGCTATGGTCTTCACATAATGACTAAATTTTTCTCTTCTTATCCTCACAGGTAGGTTGAAATACATCTTTATTCTCTTCTTCCACCATAGGGATGGCATAAATTGATTGATTTTTGTTCTCCTTAGGATGCAAATCAAATGGTAACACATCTTCTTGCCTTTCTTCTACATACCCTACAAGTGGCCGATCCATTATGGTGTCTTCTTCAACTTCATGGTCCTTATAAATTCCAATACCTTCATCCATCCTAGGGCTTCTACATGATTGAATTTTGTCTTTATCATGAACATGGATAGGCTGAAACAAATCTTCTTTCTTTTCTTGTTCTTGCACATTTAACACTTCACCTTTCCCAATGCTTTCTTTACTATCCTTTGATATTTCATTCTTTTTCCACTGCTGATATGGACTTGAAAAATTAAAGTCATCTTCATCCTCATTTGATATACCCAAAAATTATGTAAAGGAAAGGATGTCTTGTATCTTTTTAGGAAGGGAGCGATACTTATGGTAGATTCTCATAATTGCATCATGTGTTGCCATGGCATGAATTCTCCTACTTGTAATCATAGCTAGAGAAGAAACCTTGGAGTGCCCACTTTTGCTTGAAAGTGAATCATCTAAACGGTGCCATTTATGTTTGATCTATTGTTGTGTTTATTCAAGGTCTTTCATTATTTTCTCCAGACTAGGTGCCTTTTCCTTCTTTGGTAGATCAGGAAGGAAGGTAGGTAATAATCTTCCATCCTTAATTCTAGCCATGAAACTAACTCACTGTCCAAACTAAAAAACAATCCAAACTATAGTGTACCCAACTGATTTCACCCAACAGGCAGGGTTGTGGCTTTGATACCACTGTAAGAACACCTACATGTTCTTATCCAAGATTTGCATCATAAGCATCACAAACATAGCATTGACATTCCCAAAAACACTTAATAGGGTCTAAGACGTAGCTATTTAGCCATTTACTAATTATGATCCCATCTCCAATACAAACACAAGAGTACTATTCTTGTAATCAATTAAACACTCGACTGATCATTATTTCAGAATTAAAAATTGAAACCTTAGAGGCATTATGTCAACTACTTATCAGACTTCCTTATGCAGTAAAGAATTGAAAACTTCATCACAAATTATCAATCTCTGTGTTTAGACATTTGATCAAACACTAGACATTCATTGAAACTTCTGAGCAATTTAACAAATGATTGTGTGTTATAGTCATTCTAAAATCATCAAATGTATTGTAGAGACATAACATCAAACATTTGGTATGAAGAATTTTATCAGCAAGGAAATCATAGTTCAATATTTATATTTAGCCGTATGGAATTATGTTGGTATTATAACAGTTCCTCCATGAACATTATGACAAACACATGACATACTTCCTAATGGATTTCAACTTGCTGTCATATTTAGGAATTTTAGCCCATACACCAAAAGATTGATTCAGACAGTTCATAAAATATAATGATGATGACTGCTACCTCATTCCCAATCTACTTCCTCAATAAGATATCTTCAGCTTAATGGAAAACATAGAGAAACATTGCATCATGTTTACACCAGACAATTGTATTGTTTGCACCTGGAAATGTTGATCCTCTTATATTCTCAAAAAATTGTCTTCTAGAAGGCCGATTATAACCAAGATGAGGGCAATAACCTCTAAATTGAAACTAAATACTGTAGCTGAGTTACTATTCATGACCACTGTAGCTGTGACATTATTCACGACTACTGTAGCTATGACACTATTCATGATTACTGTTCATGACACCTTCAATCTACAACATAGATTCTTATTCAAACCAAAACTTCCATCATTAAGCTCAACAGAAAGCTCTGAAGATGAGTTCACCTCTCATGGAAAGTAGGGGTTTCGTCCAACCTTCAAATTCCAAGGGGTTTCATCCTTGGAAAACTAGTAACTGAATCTCAACAATAATGGATAAATAACTCCAATATTATAATCACATAACATATCCCCCAAATGAGAGTACAAATTCATTTATAAAGCCTCTTTAGGCAGTAGAAACACCTTCGTTATGCAATGTGGGATAAAAAGTCACTTTCACTTTATAAATCCATTTAATTTTATAATGTTATTTTATAACATAAAGTAACCTAAGCTTTATAAACCCATTAAATAATATTTTATTTCCTCCGTTTCTCCACAAAAAAAGTTATGACTGGAAATTCATCCCTTTTAATAAATTATTAGCCTATCGAGATGAAAAAATAGGCTAAAAAAGCACCTGAGGATTTACTGAGAAGAAGGGGACATTACACTTTCTCATGCATGCAATAAACTCCAAGACCAACCTCTTCGATGAATTTGTAAGGATCATGCTCAAAATTGTCATTTCCCCATTCATCTAGGATCAGGTCAGCAACTCCTACAAGGGAAGATAATGGAGATCGATCTACTTGGAGTTCTTCGTCAATGATGGCGTAGCTAACATTCACTGCTTTGAGTGAGTATGGCTCCAAGTGATCTTTGTGGATGGGCTCTAACTCAATCTTCACATTAGTTCCATACTTTGTCCTAAAAACCATGTAGGACTAGTTGGTTGCCAAGTATCCACCTATCTTAGACATGAAATCCCTAGATAAGCAGAGAGCAAAGTAAAGAGGAACATCTGCCACTACCACATCATGGGGAATTGAGAAGGTCAGATAGGCCTGAAGAGTTAGATTCAAGCCTCTTACCACTCCCAAGGTCTTGGCTGGTGATCCATCCAACTACAAAACTCCTTTAGTCATTTGCTCATATTTGAGGCCTAGCTTATCAGCTATGCATTTGGGCATAACTGAGGTGCTTACTCTACTATCAATAATGCAATTATGGACCAAGAAGTCACCAATAATTAAGGACAAATTAAAAGGGGGGACCTTTTCATCCTTCTTTGCTTGACTTCCCATGGGAGGAGCCCCATTCACTATCAACACATTATCATTCTTTGTTGGGACAACTCGCTCACCTAGCCCATACAATTCCTTTTGGAGTATAACCTTTTGCCCTGACAATGCTAAAGAATCCCATAATGAGATGTTCATGTGCAGCTTCTTCATTTGGTCCACTACATTGATTGAAGGATTGCCCCCCTTGGAGGTTTCCTTGGGGACATTTGTAACTTGTGATGCAACTTGAGGAGTTGAAACTGCAACTGACGATCTGTAATTGGGAAACTTTTGATTTGCTTGTGATGAAAAGAGATGTTGTAGGTCCCTAAGTAGATGCTTTCACTTCATCTATAGCTCTACTTTTAGATCTTGTATTGGCTTCAAAAAAATCATTCTAGTCACTTGCATTCCCCACATAGTTGACTACATAAAACTCCCCTTCCAGGTGATTCATAAGAGTGGAATCAGATTGACCCTACCTACTGTCCATCCCAAGTTGTGTTGACATCTCAAAACTTGAAAATTGGGCTACCTGATCACCTTGTGTGGTCAGGATTTGATTTGGTAGCTCATTGGCATAAGCAACATGTTCTTGACCATGTCCCAAGGGTGGATAATTAGGCTACTCCTGCACCAAATTATTCTTAGTGGGGACAAGAGCCTTGGAATATGAAGGGGCATTTGGATTATAGCTCTGATAAGGCTTGACTTGCATAATTTGACCCTTCCCTTGATTATAATTCTGAAAGGGAGGCCTATTTGTTTGTTCAAACTATTGGTAGCCATGACTTGGCCTATAACTCTGAGCTTACTACCTCTTGAGGGCAACTAGCTTGTTGGTAACACTATGTAGCAGGCTCTTAACTTCATGGAGATCATTTGTAGGGGTAGGAGCTGGCCACTCTACACTAGGTAGAGGAGCTAGAGTGGGCACAATAGGCTGAATTAAGGGTTGCAAATCAGGAAAGAGTGGCATATGAGGCCTGGGAGCTAGCTTTCCTGCTTGAACCAGACAATTTTCAATAGCTATGGCTATTTCATAAGCAGTAGGTAGAAATGTCCACCCATGGACTATATCATGACAAAAATGTCATTATTCAGGGCCGTTAAGTAGTAAAGGAAATCATAGCTTGGGGTTGGCCTCACAAGAATTGGGATTATGTCCCAAGTCTTTTGGAACCTAGTGTTGAAATCTTGTTTAAATTCATGTGGGGCTCTTTTCATGGTGTTTAGTTGCTCAGCTAAAGCTAAGTGGTCACTTTTATCCCCAAACCTATTTGTCAAGAGAGTCCCTAACTCATTCCATAAGCCAACTGAGTTCATAGGCAAGGTCCCATACTAGTCCAAAACTTTCCCTTTAAAGGACAAGGCCAACAATCTGATGGCTACATTTTCCTCAGTGATATTTTGTATGTTGCAGAGGTTGGCTATGTTTTTGATATGCTCAATAGCAGTGATTGGGCCCTCTTCACTAAAGGGAGGAACACTCTTGAGAGTTGTCCTTGGAATTGGATCATACTGTAGAAGGTTCAAGGGACTCTGATCATTGAAGGCCACAAAAGGGAAAGCCATGGTTGTGAAAGGGTTCAACGGGGGTCTCCTTGAGTAGGTGTAATTTATGACTGGTTTGGGAAAGTGGCTTGCTACATAAGGATGAGTAGTTTCAAACCTTAGCTTTTTTGCTGAGTTCAAAGGCAAGTCAATAAATTCAAAAGGGACACCCCTAGAAGAAGATCTTGTGGTGACCTTAGGCATGGGATGCTAGGCTGATCATTAACCAGAGAATGAGTTCCTGAAAGTGAGTCGCCAGGTGCTGAACTATAGTTTCTTCTTTTGGATTCTTTATAATAACAAGACTAGCACCAATCCTGAAACTTGTAGGACATAAAAAATTGTCCCACCGGGTGTGCCAAAAACTATTGACACTGTGGATTGCATTTTCTAGAAGGATACTCAGCTCCTTTCCTCCACATGACACAATGGAAACATTCCTCTTGCTATGGGTAGAAAACTTGAGGGATGGATCTCTAGATTAGGGGCTAGTTCCCCTTGATGCACCTTGAGGCCCTAGATTTCCTACTGCTAACAATGGGGGGGATGATACGAGAGAGCGAAACTAAAAAAATAGAACCTAACTAATGTGGTGATGCACCAAACTGGTTGGTCTACTCAGCCTTTACCTACACTTTACATCAAAGAGAAGCTAACAGACACTTCATTCGCATGAAAAATTGATTGCATCAGTGTTTCAACAAAGGATCTTATGAAGGTATAGGGAGGAAGAAACTACCAGAGGTGTTCAAGAGACACACTAATGGACAATCTATTCATATGTGCCTATGCTTCAAGTTGTACATTTCTTGTTGACCTGCAGAAAAGGATTCATAATACACTAGATATGTTGGTATAGACTTATGAAAGCATTAAAGGAAATGACTAAACATAAGATGAGACCATAGACATATACAAAAGTGTAACTCAAATGGAGGTAAAACACTTCTTTTGATTCAAGGTAAATTTCTTCAGGGCTTCGCCATACAATGCTGAGAGATAGATCCCCTTCAAATGAGAAGTTACATTTATATATAGAGGACTCAAAAAAATAGGTCATTAACCAATCAAGGGAAATAAGCCCATGCTGCACTAATCATTCCTACGGTGACCACTAGCCCATGTTGTTGTTGCCTCTTCTTAAATGCGTATATGAAAGCCATGTTGTAGGTGTTTAAGTCATTTCCTTTGATGTCTGGGCCTGCAAGAGAATGGGTTATTTCCCCTAGGAATCGACTAGGCCATCCCAAAGATATGTTGACCAGGTCATGCTTCCTTCAATGCTCACATAACTGGCTATTCATTAATGGCAAAACAAGAAAACATGAGCCACTCCTCTTCAATGCTTGCAACTAATTCCTTTATTGGTTTTTAGTGGGGACTATTTCACCTAAGTGTATTTAATTCTCCTGTTGATGGATTTTGTGCCGCTTGCTTTGGTCTGGTCCCTCCTTGGGTCTGCGCTTTGACTTGCTACACCACCTAGAGTGTTTTGAGCTTTTGTCCCATGTGTACGTGGCCACATCCTAGGTTACCTACTTCACTTTCTCCTTCCTTGATAATTTTTCCCTTTTTGTGGCAATTCAGGCTCTCCGTGTTTATGAATTTCCTCCTGAACTCCTTTCCTTTCTGGGTCATTGAGTCATTCCTCAGGTTCTTAGGCCTTTGAATTTATTTGGACAAAATGTCCAAAGGAATTCCTTCAGACATTTTTTTTGAAAGAATTATTTCCAATCTGAGCTTACACTTCTGGACCTTTATTCAGTGAGATTTATTTCCTTCGTTCCTTCAGACAAAAAGTCCGAGGGAATTCTTTCAAATATTTTGTCTGAAAGAATTGTTCTTTGACTGCTTCCCAATGACTATCTCACCACCTTAAATTTGACGTTCATGGGCCTGTCACCTCTTTTGAATCTCAACAGCTAGCTTATCACCTTTAATTTGACGTCTGCGGCCCTGTCACCCCTTTGGGACAATTTCTTTAGATTTTTTGCAAACGAACATTTCCTGAAGGGAAAGTAACCCTTTGGAAAAATTGAAAAGGTCCTCTTTTCAAAGCCAAGGGCCCTCCACAAGGGCACCTACCCTTCAAACTTTTGTCTTCTAATTTTTTTTGGACTTTCTTCAACTGTATAATTTTCTCGGACAAAATGTCTAAATGAATTCCTTCAGACATTTTGTTCAAAAGAATTCTTCCTTGAGTCCTCATCCTTGGATTTCATTCAAACAAAAAGTCTAAAGGAATTCTCCTTTGGCCTGTCAACTTTTTTGAAGGGCAAGTCCTTTTTGGACTTTCTGCCTTGCCCCTTTGCTTCGACCATCTGCCCTCTGTAAGGACACCTTGAGCCCAAAGTTACCCTTCGGGGTTTTGCAAAGGTTCATTTTACTCATTGCCTGACCCCCACAAGGGCTTCTTGGCCTCTAAGTCACCTTTCAGAAGAATTGAAAAGGTCATGCTTACCACCTAAGTGCCCTCCGCAAGGGCACCTACCTTCAAATTTTTTGTAAACGACCCTTGGCCCTTTGAACTTGGTCCATTTTATCGATAAAAAGCCCTCCGAAGTAACTTACCTGCCCTGTTAAGCATCTGAGATCAAAATGAGTTTCAAGTTGACTCTTGCTTGCCAGACCCGAAGTACTTGGCAAGAAAAAGAAGAAAACACTTGGTTTTTCCATGGGAAAAGCCCTAACAGAGAAAAATCTACACAAGGCAGCTGTGGGATGAACTAGCCAAGACCTGGATCGAAAGACCCTTGAAAGGAAAAGGAAAGGGGGGCCCAAATTTTGGCCTGTAGGACCAAAAATTGGTTAACAGATACCACCAAGATTCAAACCCACCTTCCTTAGCCATGTGCGTGGTTATTGCCTTCAAGAATTACTCTGGTCCCCCATGGGATATTTTCAATCCACATCTTCTAATTCCTCCTGTTTCATGAGGTAATCACTGTTAAATGCCTATCAAAATGGCATGGGCTCTAACCATGCATAAAACACAATGAATGGATCTCAATAAAAGCAACATTAGATATTGGCAACATCGATCATCAAGGGTTGACCTTCACTGCCATATCAAGAGTACGCTCTTTGTACGACCTATATATCAACCCTTCATTTATATTTGACTGCTATACAAGAATGAAGGATAATATATATGTAAACCTTCGAAGATCAAAAGAAGCAAGAATTAGTGTAATATCTATTCCACAACATTTACAACAAATGTAAGCTTTCTCAATAAACACACAAAAATGCATTTCATATTATTTGTTTCTCTCTTTACTACTCCTCACATGATTCACACTCATAAACACTTAATATAAAAAAAATTAAAAAATAAAGACAAATCCCTCTCGACTTTCCTTGCATCATCAAGGCAATTACTAGTACACTTGCAACCGTGGGCGCAAAAATATTGCATGTAACATTAAGTATAAGGCCATTTGATACAGGGCCCTGAACCAACATAGAAGGTTTGCAAACATTCCATATGTTCTTGAACATTGCCTCCTCTTCAAGGACGGTGAAAAAATAATCATCAACAAAATGTCCATTGATGAGATAGTGTTGATGAGAGTGAGGAAGGGAGATTCCTAGAAGTATAGTCCCCAAGCAAGTACCCAAAACACTTTGTAACTAAAACATAAAGTAAAGGGGCTAAGGGACATCTTTATCTAATATATCTGAACAAGCCAAAAGTCTCAAATTGATGTCCATTTATTATAGAACAAGCAAAAGCATCTTTATAAAGGGTTTAGATAGACTATACAAATTTGGGTCCAAAGCCAAGAGCTTGTAACATAAAAAGAAAAAAGAGACATTCAATCCTATCATAAGTTTTCTTAAAATAATTTTTAAAAAAGATAGCCTTATTATGGTAGGATGTGTGAATTTATTCCAACCCATCCTGGGGAGTTATAATATTGTCAAGAATATATCCACCTTGAATAAAACATGTTTGTTCATGACTAATTACTAAGGGTAGAAGGTAATTGATTTCATAAGAAATTAACTACCTCCAAATCTCTCTTATTCAAAAAATTAAATACAAACATTATTTTGTATTTTTTTATAGTACATTTAATGTTTGTTTTGGTGAGTTTCAATAATAATTCTCAATTATAAAATATTTCCTACAACCACATTCTAACTCAAACATTAAATTTTAAGATGTGAGTTTCAATGATAAATTAAACCATTTTTTTATAAAAACAACCTTTCATTTTTTTAAACAATATAAATAAAAAACAAAAACAAAAATGTGTAAAAAAATTTCTAAAAAAACTAAGTTAATATATTTTTAAGAATGACTGGTGATTAAATTTTTATAATATATTACTTATTAAGATTTTTGATATTTCCACAGTCTATATAAGTGTTGTAGACATCTGGGTGCCCTGCGTGTTAAATTTTTGCTTGACACGTTTCGAATCACAACTCGTGATTCATCATCAAGAAAACTATATGATGAATCACGAGTTGTGATGTGAAACACGTCGAGCGAAAATTCAACACATAGGGCACCCATAAGTCTGCAATACTTATATTACTTATTGACTAAGATTAGAAAAGGATCCAAACTTACCCTGAAAATATTTTATAACTTTACAGATGGACATATTAACTCCCGTCGCAATGTACTTTCCCTAAATAACTTGCTTAAAGGCAAGATAAAATTGATTTGAACATGTCCTTAATATAAGGAAAGATTTCTTCTTGGTGGATTTTCAGAGCCCAACTGACATGGATTTTGTTTGGAACTCTGGTCTGTGGTTCTTTAAGAGCTCCAATTTTTTTCTTTTGCCCATGGAACCCCTTTTTATCATCGGATCATATTCAAATCACTATTGTCTTGATGTGGTTATGGATTTATTTTCTCTCTCTAGTGATAAGGAATGAGAGTTTCATCAAACTCTTGGTGGACAAAGTTTGTTTGCTTATGAAAATTGATGAAGTGTCTTAAGACATCAGTTTTGTCCATGTTTGCACGTACATTGATCTCTCCAAGTCGATCTCCTTTTTGGTCACGCTACTCTCCTCACGTGCTTCATGAATTCATCATCTCAATTATTAATGCCTCCTTTTTTGTTGTTTTCATTGCCACTCCCTGGTCATCACATCGCTAGGTGTCCTTCTAAGTCTTGTTAGCATCTTCAACGAGTTTGGAAGAAGAAAGAAGGGGCTCTCAACCAAAACTTCATGTGGCATAATCACGAAAAATTGTACCACTTCCCCTTCTCTCACTTTGGTTCACTTGCGAAGAAGGGTGCTATCGAGGGATGTCCTAGGGTTGAGTTCCCTGCCTCCCCTCCTTCCCTCCTTAGCTTGTTGAGATCCCCTCTTCCCCACCTAAGCCCCTCTCTACCCTTGCAAAAGCTAATCCGATCTCTCTGTCAGCCCCTCCTCAAGGGGGTGCTTCTTGGGTTTCCCCTCCCAAGCCTTCTAAAAAACATGTTGATGTGGGTGTCTCCTCTAAGAATAAAGGGTACAGATCAGAGGTAGAGTTGTTGAGGGTGGGAGCAGATTCTTTGATCAATAAGGGCTATCAATGGACCCTAAAAAATCTCCTCTCTAGGTGTGGGAAATGAATAGTCTCGGCATGTGGTTAAGCCCTCTAGGGTGTGTGGTTGGTAGGTCATGTTTTGGGGCTGAGAATAGTTTCACTTTCATTTTGGGACTCTTTTGGTTGGCTCCCATTAGTTTTTAGTCTATGCGGTCTCTGTTGAAGTTTGGCTAAAGTCTCATTGTTTTAGCTTATTTTCTCTTCGTTGATTTTTCAATAGTTGATTGTTGTTTTATTCTATATTTTTCTTTTTCTTTTGTTGGTGTGTTCCCTTTCAAAAGGTGGTTCCCACTTTTGAGCTTGTCATTTTATTTCGTTACTTTTGCTCTTTCTTCTTGTTACGGGACTAGACCTCCGATTATATCCCATACTAATTCATAACTCTGATCAAAAATATTTATCCTATCAAATTAAAATAAAATAAAATCTGATACTTACAAGTTTACAAATATCATCTCATAAACTTGCCACATATACCATGTTTATTAACACTTGACCCATAAACATCCAAAGTAGCTTAAAAATAAAGTAATCCCCCTATAACCCAAAAATATATAAATAAAATAAAACCCTCCACTAGACCATGAGCATAAGAGAATGTGCCCTTTTGATATTTATTTTAATATATGAAAACAAATGAATGATGGAAGTTGATTATACAAATAGTATGGCCCATTGGTAGTTTGAGTATCCGAATATTGGGGAACATTTAATATTGATCATCATTTCCCTATGGTCCATATATATTTTCCTATGGTCTATATATATCTCCAATAATTAAATTGTTTTCTATATTAAAATTAAGCAAGGTGCATCTCAAGTTTGGGTGGCGTGTTTTGTGAAGCAAGAGGACTTAACATGTGCATCTCTAAAGTTTCAAAATATTCATAGGGTAGTTTTGGATCCATTTCTAATCTTAGTGGATAAGTAATATATTATTATATAAATTTAATCACCATCCATTTTTAGAAAGATATTAATTTAGTTTTTCTTGAAACGATTCCTTTTGGAAGTGTTATATTACTATATAATATGAGTTATTGCCAAGTGTTTATTATGATATATAAAATTGACTCTTTTATAATCATATTTATGATTTTGAAGTAAAATTATATTTTTTTCGATTTCTAATTTCAATCTTAACCTTTTTCTAATTCAATATTAACTGGTAACTTTAATATTTTTCAATTAAGTGGGATTTTTTAATATGGAAAATGTAACATATAATATACTAAAATTTAATGAAATAAAAGGCTTTGACTAATTTAAAATAAAATTGCCAACAATGTTCGCAATGGGAGGGGCATTGCTCTTAGCTTGTTTGTTATGTCACAAGACAAGAGTTCTAGCAATGATCTTGTAAGAGACATTGAGAAGGGTGGTGGGTTTCCAATTGGTGATGATCTCAAGATCTCCAGCATTGGGGATGAACTTAATGTTTCCATTATTAATGAGCTTGTGTAGAGAGCCATTGGCCATGGCTTCAAGATAAAATTTGTGCAAATTTTGCCCACTACAATCCCAAAAGTTTGATAGAACTTAGTGGCAAAGTCATAAATTCTTAGGGCTTTGTCATGAGACATACAATTCACATTATTTTGAAACTTATCAATAGGGATGGGCCTATCACAAGCCATTCTCTGGCTAAGGGAGAGACGACAAGCCACCATGTTTTAAACATTTTTGTAGAGCAACTTCATTTTCATCATTGGAGGCTTGGACTTGAAGCACTTGTTTGTAGTGGTTGTCAAGGGCTTGCAAGATGTTTAAGAGATGAGTGACTCACTCCCTAGGTTCCTTAAATTCCTTAATCTGCACATAAAAGTGCCTAGAAGAACTCTTTAGACACTCTATCCCCAGCCTTAAGTTAAAGGATTCTAGCTTGGATTTGAACACTATGAGCTTGATGAATCTGAGCTAGATTGATTTTTTGGGGCAACTCAACCATTTGGACTTTCAAGGAAGCATTAAGGGGTGATAGCTACAACTCTTGGGACACCCTATTAAACCTCATAATATGAGCAATGTAGACTTGTTTCCTAAACATTGCCAAAAAAATTTCCAAACACTCTTAGGAAGTGGGAATGTGAACGATGGAAACCTCCCACTAGTCAATCCAACCTTATGCATCATAACGGTGTGGGACATGATTCCAAACCCTCCTACTATGTATTAAGTGTTTGTTCATGCTGCAAGTGCAATATGTTGAGGTGGAATTCATTATTGCGAACCTTAGCTGGCATTGTAGACTACTCAATGCAAAACTTGATGGGTTGATGATCTAACATAAAAGTATTAGTGAGAACATTAACCAACCTATCAAAGCATTGGGAAAAGGTGAAGACATTTTTCTTAGCAAGAAGTGCTTTGTCAAATATCTTGACCACCTTATCAATTCTTGGGTGAAAATTTGACCAAGGGAACCAAGGGGTGGTGGAAAAGAACTTGCAGTGGTGGTTGGGATCATATAACCCTAACTTTCTCCCCATGTAAAACCAAGTTTATGTTTCACCAACACACCATCTCATGGGAAAGACACCCCTTTTTCTTCTGTAGACTCAATCATGTTGAAATCATCACAAATTATCTAGTTTGTCGTAGGAAGTTCTTTCACTAACCATCACATAAGTGTCACTATTTCAACAGAGTTGTTGGAGGCATAGAGGTTAACTAGACCAAAGGAGTACCTGTTCAAATAAAAAAACATTCAAATGACACAATTAGATGGGTCTCATCCCTAATATTTTATAAACTAGGAAAAAAATAATGTTATCAAAGTGACGACTCTATCACATCGCATGTCGTGACTAGACATGTGATAGGTAGCATTAGGGTAAATCATTCTAACTACCATATATAAAGGAAAATCGTTAATCTTTACATCTTACAAACATAAAATGTGTATTTCAGAGAATTTCTAAAAGTTATCCCTAACCATGTTCTTGTGGGTCTACTTAGTTTAACTGCATACATTCCATGAAAAATTATTCACAGGTAAGTATCAAGGTTCATTGTCTTGCCATCATGGCCTTCACGCACCACAAACTTATTACTCAAAAACTTTTGTTGTTGACTTTTGGAAAAAAAATTGGCATGTTATATGATATCCTCTCCTCTTGCACATACTCCTTTTCATTTCTACCAAGGAAAACGCTCTATAAACATCGCATTGCCCGTTGGCAAGGGGTTTCCCTAGGCCATGGCACTAACGAGGAAGGAATGTTCCCCATAACTGAGAATGTTAAGAGTAAGATTCTCCTATGAGAAACAAACAAATGGGAGCCAAAGACTCTTTCAATTTAAACACTAGATCATTTATTTGTGGAGTACTTGACACAACCAACCCAGGGTTAGCTTGAGAAGCACGAGCAACTAGGGCTTGAGCCACTATTGGTGAGTTCACAACCATGGCGAACCACAATTGACTTGGGGTTTGAAATGTCGCCTTTATTGTTCTGAATAATCTGATTATTTTGTCATTCCATGACTTGCCAACCATCGTTGGTCTCCTTTGTAGGCTTTCTTTTCTCATATGTGGCTTGCATCAAAGGTTTGGAGGCAACCATGAGAGGGCAGTCTCTTATCTTGTTCTTCATGAACTAGTAATGAAAACAAATGTTGTGTAGGTTAATGTACATCGCCCATTGGGGGAATTGTTTCCCACCTATCTGAATATGTATGGTCTCCTGAAGGTATTTTTCCAGATCAAATTCTATGTAGACTCTTCTTTAGGGTCTAGTGGCATAAAACTAGTCATGTTTGAAACAAACAAAATGACCCAATAAATTAACCATGAGAGGACAATTTATTATCTTATGATAGAAGTGGAAATAAGTGTTGCATAGTTTGATGTACATCAACTATTGGAGGGACCTTTTCCCACTTATCCGAATATGTATGGTTTCTCGAAGGTATTTTGCTAGGTCAACTTCTACGTAGACTCTTATTTAGGGTCTAGTGACATAAAATTAGTCGTATTCAAAACAAATGAAGTGGCCCAAGAGTTTTTCAAGTTGCTAAGTCAATTTCCATAAAGTCATAGGTAGACTATGGAATTCCACTCATAAGGATCTTAAGCTTCACATTTTATTAGAAATAACAAAGTCTTGATTCTAAGGAAAGAAGACTAGTAAAGAGCTCTTAACATACCGTGGACTCTGGTTATGTATGATGGCACATTGTTATAGGAATGGAAAACCAAGAAGGAAAAAAACCCTTGACCAAGGTTTGCACCCCGACGAGTTTAACACCATGGGGTGCCATTCTAATTGAACCTAACTTTTGAGCATGGACTTATAGATTATTCAACCCACAAAATTACCAATAAGTGTGTGTTTCATGCAACTGCCATGCTTTTTCAAACTTAATAATTTATAACAAAACATTATGAGTATCTTGAGGAGGAGGTACATTATCTCATAAAATACTTTTTGGCACGAACTTGCATGCTCTTTTTGGGATAATTGCTTCTACCTTTGTAACAAGTTTGCTTGTTATCTAAAAATGCAAACTCATGTGAAGAGCTCATTAAATAGAAAAACCACCCAAAGGGTGGGTTTCTAAGTTTTAATCAACAAGATTTTTTGAAAAAAAAATATGCAATCCAAAATTTCTTCCCTTGTTAAAATTAGATATAATTGAGGAACACTCACAAAAGGAAATTTAAGAAACAAAATCGGGGGACTAGGGAAACTCATTCCAAATTATAACCACAACCATTAGCATGGGTAAAATGCTGGTATAGCCATTAGGAGTTCCATTCCCATTCACAAATAAATTTGCATATTTATGGCTTTGGGCTCCAAAGCACTAAGTGTAAATGTTGTTTTTCCTAGTAAGTTTCATTGTTTAGCCTCCATTCTTCTCTTTTATGGCTTCAAAAATCTTAAAAAAAACATTTACAACAATTTTTTAAAAATTACTTTGCTATCTCATGTAGGGACTAAATCTGATGATTGACCCTACCCGTCATGATTTTTTTAATGGTAATAATTTATTTAAAATTGCCTTTCAAATGCTAATATAATTCATAGTAGTAGAAGGAAACATTAAAGACTATATGCATATAATCGTTTACAAGTTTTTAAGTTATGCCTAAAATTTTACCTGGTATCTACTATAAGTTCTTAAAAAAATTAATAATATTTTATAAATAAAAAGCATAAATATGGCCATACAATCATCAAATTTAGTCCTTCAATTCTCAAATCAAGCAAGCCCTTCTAAAATTTTGAAATCCTCTTTAACATTAGGCTTGAACCATCTTTTTTACAAAGTAGAGTGTTTGACACTCGAGTTGAATACTATGGCGTTTCATTAACAATTTCTTAGTCTGATGGAAATGAAGATCCATTTGATTTATTAAAACCCTCCAAACCCTTTGATCCTTACCATTCTTTGCTATTCAATACATAATTCCTAGTAATAAATATCCCTTGAATATGGACCTAGTTTTGAGATCTGAAAAGTCAAAAATTAAATTTATTACATAGTTGACTTGAGAAGAACCCTATACAATAAATATCACATTTTTATGATGTCATCAAACCAATGTGATACCATTACGAATCCAAAGTAGCAGCTTCCACTACATAATCAAATGTATTTCGTACATTTCTCATATACCATCAAAGGCCAAAAGTATCAAATCTAATGTAGCATAAATTTAACGATTGTATAGTTGTATTTACATTTTTTTAGCCTTAATATACAACAATGTTTTAGGATACCATATTAAATGTAAGATGTAATTTTGGACACAATGTCAAAAACTCTTAAAAAAATACTATGTTGGAGGCATTTTCATTATGAGGCCACCTGCTTAGATTTGTCTTTAGATCTAGCTTATTCCTTCTTCACATATAATAGAACTGACATTATCGCGTCTAAGGCACTTACTGCAATAAATTTGACATGTTGTCACATTATTGTATATGCATGAGTTACTCACTGAATACTCCCTGTATTTCAATACTTGGGTATGGGCTAGGCACTAATGAATTTCGACAACTGTGATCTTGTGTAAGTTGACATCCCTGGGTAGTATAGATATCCATTGCCTTTGAAAACTCCACCACCTTTTCTTTCTTCAACCTAGTTACCAGTAGTGCATAGTTTTCTTTCATTTTCTGCACATTATTTCTCATTTCCAAATCTCGTCTAAGCTAGTTCATATTTTTTTGTGAGTTTTTTTTTCAACGGATTACAATGGAGTTACAGGGTAAGTCCTATATTATTATTGTTTTTGTTTCTTTAATTCAAATTATTTAGGTTTACTTGTTTACAAGGTTCATGATTCATATGAGGTAAGATGTCATGTCCCCTTCTAGTTGACATCTTTTCGAGCGGATGATTAGCCTATTATGCGACCCTCGTAGGCTGATGGGATGGATAGAGGGTCTTGATGGAGATGGGTCGGTTTTCATTCGGGCTCTTTCGGACATGGATTAAAGGAGATATTAATATTTGATTGATTTAATCAAATATTAATTATTTGGTCTAATTTTAATTAATTATTAATTAATTATTAATTATTAATTATTAATTAATTATTTATTATTGGGTCTAATTTTAGGATCCTCATTCTAATTTAAGAATTGGTCTAATTTTAAGACCCTAGTTCTAAATTGAGGAAGCCCTAAGTCTAATTTAAGGGAATCTAATTTTAGCAAGCACACCTTTGGAAGGGTATAAGAATCTCTCATGGGAGAGAGTTTGTATTTTTTCATGATTATTATTGATATTGATTCTTGTTAAGAAATTCTTCTGTGAAGACTAAGCCAAGGGTTCCAGGATTCCATTTGCATTGAAGAACGTCAACTCTTCATTGTGTGCGATTCAGAGGTTGTGAAAGATCAGCCGATCTATTGCCAAATTGAGAGATAACTTCACACAGAAGTTATCAAAGGTGTTTACAAGTTTTGAGAGATAACTTCATTCAGAAGCTATCACAAGGGTTTACAGGTATTTCATTATTTTGGGTTTTTGGTTCAAGAATTATCCAGATATAGATCTTTGTATTAGCCCATAATTCTACAGATCAGGATCAAGCATATAGGTTGTGTGACATCAGCGGCCGTACGACTTCCGTACAGATCCGTGAAAATCCGTACGCACCTACAGAAAGTTCAGGCACCGACATCGGTGAACAGGGACCTACAGAGACCGACATCGGTCGACATATTATCGACGTCGACAAGTTAACGACTACAGGTCGACCGACGACGGCAGTATAACTGACGTCAACGACTGTGTTTTTTACACAGCAGGCCGAGACATACCAGATTCAGACCAATTTGCAGAATATTCAGGCTATTAAGGCCGTACTTTCAATATTCTTTGTATACTTGACAGAGGATCTCTATTGTAAGCTTATGAGCAAATAAATAAGAATTTATACTGTGATTTATTTATCTATTTGAAGATATTTTGCAGAAATTCAGATAAGCAATTCGGAGCTTTTGTTTTGATATTCGAAGGGATATTACAGTGGTATCAGAGCTTTGATGAAAAAAAGAGCCCCTAAGTAAGGGACGTCACAGTGGTATCAGAGCTAAATCCTGCCATCCTGAGAGGTTGACAATCTTATGCAGCCACAAGGGTTGGGATCACAAGGGTATTTCACGCATAGTAGAGCTTTGCTTGAAGGCACTCAAGTTTTAGAACAACCGTCGGAAGACATGGGTGACGATATTGGTAGGGCCCGTATTCCTCACCATCCTAGAGATCAAGATGATGCAGAGGTTTTACTTACTCTTAGAGAACTACGAGAAGGGCAAAGGCAGAATAACCAGGTATTACAGCAGTTGGCAGCAACACTGCCGAGATTGGGTACTCCGAGGAGACATTCCCCACACCATGAAGATGTCAGGAGTGATGCAGGATCACAGAGAGGCCATGGGACTGTTTCTCGTACAGCGAATAGGCCTACTAGGCCTATCTTTGTGAGACAGGAAGCAGAGGAGGTTATAGCAGGTGAGGAGCATGAGGAGGCATTTATAGACACACTTAGGGCAGTGACTGAAGAGTGGGAGTCATTACCACCTATGGTCAGGGAGATGATTACTTTTGACCGATTCCTCACACAAAGGAAAGAACATTACCAAGGTCGACAGAATGGGAGACCAAGACCCCAAAACAATGATCTGAAGCATGATACGAGCAGGCTCACACTAGCGACGTTTGACGGTAGTGGTAAAGTGACAGCACAGGCCTGGGTTAGTAAGCTGGATGCATTTCTCACATTGCGACTAATGGGTGAGGAAGATGCTATCAGATATGCGACACTACATCTTGAGGGAGTAGCTCACGATTGGTGGCACCATGGGATGGTGACACTCCATCATGATCGGATCACATCTTATCAGGATTTTGTGGATAGGTTGGTAGAGCGTTTTGACATGAGAGATCCAGAGTCCTATTTCTGAGAGTTGGCACAATTGCGCCAAAGTGGCAGTCTAGAGTCTTATATTGGTGACTTCCAGAAGTTATCAGTTATGGTTCCTGACATTTCAGAGAGGCGACTTGTAGTACTCTTCATGGAGGGATTGACAGAACCATTGAGAGGTTGGGTCAAAGGCTTTGATCCTCCTTCCTTACAGGAAGCTATGAAGAAGGCGCGTAGTATGGAGATGGCAGCCCCATCTAGTAGATCTAACTCCAGAGGTACTTCTTCATCCAGGGACAGTAAGGGCTTCAACAGGAATAGAGAAAGACCAGGTTTCAACATAGATAAATCAGGTGTTAAGAATGATTCAAGGGCCAATCCAGCAGCACCACCTTTGGATAGAGAGGCTCTTAATGATCTACGAAGGAAGAAGCTTTGTTTCTACTGCAAAGGTCCATATGATTCTAATCATGATTGTCCTTTGAGACCTAAGGGCAAAGCAAATCGGGTGATGTGGGCCTATTATGAGGATGAGGAATCAGAAGATTCCGAACATCATGATTGTTTCGAGGAGCCAGAGGCTGAGGCTTCAGAGCCTAGGGTAGAGGCAGAGTCAGAGCTCCAGATTCAGGAGGCACGTCTATCTAGCATCCAGCACGAGGGATCATTCAGACTCTGGGGAGTTTTGGCAGGTCAGAGGGTCATTACCCTTCTTGACACGGGAGCCACACATAATTTCATTGATACTAGATTTGTGGAGAAGCGTGGACTCACCACAAAAGAGTTCGAGGGCATTAGAGTTAAGGTAGCTGACGGTTACACCCTTAGGTGTGAGCGGATGATTAGAGATCTCCCATTGCGCTTGAACAACTATGAGTTCAAGGCTGATTATTATGTGGTCAACATGGGGGATATAGATTTGGTTTTGGGCATGAAGTGGCTTCATTCCCTTGAGGTAGTCACTCTTAGTCTTAAGGATATGGAGATCCGTTTTGATGTAGATGGGAAGACTCACATTCTCAAAGCAATACGGGATGTCAACATCAAAACCATTTCTTTACATCGGATGGAGAGGCTCATGCGACATGATATGGTAGAGTGGGCTGCCGAGTGCACATTGGCACCAATGCAGGAGGGACAACAGAAGACCGAGTACCATCCGGACATTCAGCAGTTGAGAGTCAAGCATGATAAGGTCTTTAGTGACATTCCACCAGGGAGACCTCCAGACAGGGGCATTGAGCATATTATTGAGCTTGAGGAGGAGGCTAAGCCCATTATGATTACTCCTTATCGACATCCTAAGCGGTTGAAGGATGAGATCAAAAAAACAATTAAGGAGTTACTGGCTATGGGTCACATTCGGCCAAGCAAATCACCGTTTGCTTCTTCAGTTGTTTTAGTGAAGAAGAAGGATGGCACCCTACGAATGTGCATTGACTACAGAGCCCTGAATAAGAGGACCATTAAGAACAGCTATCCTATACCACGTATTGACGAGCTTATTGACGAGCTCCATGGTGCACATTACTTCACGAAGATAGACTTAAGATCAGGCTATCATCAGATCAGAGTTTGCGAGCAGGACGTGGAGAAGACAGCTTTCCGTTGCCATAGTGGACACTACGAGTTTATAGTGATGCCATTCAGGCTCACTAATGCACCAGCAACATTTCAGTCCACCATGAATAGAGTCTTCCATTCAATGCTGAGGAGGTTTGTACTTGTTTTTTTTTATGACATTCTTATATACAGTAGGACTTGGCAGGAGCATTTGGCTCATCTGGAGACTGTACTCAGCATCTTGGAGAGGGAATCCTTGTACGCCAAGGAGTCCAAATGTGATTTGGGGATGACCGAATTGTTATACTTGGGTCATATTATCAGTGCAGGGGGAGTGCGGATGGATCCTGAGAAGATCCGCGCCATCATAGACTGGCCTATTCCAACAAACCTAACACAGCTAAGGGGATTTCTAGGTCTGTGTGGTTTTTATCGGAGGTTCGTGAATGGTTATTCACGACATGCAGCTCCTATGACAGATTTGACTAAAAAGGGTGATTTTTGTTGGACACCTGAAGCACAGGAGTGTTTCGAAAGGTTTAAGGAGTTGATGACTACGTGCCCAGTTTTGGCACTACCTGATTTTTCGAAGCCGTTCGAGCTTCAGTGCGATGCTTCAGGCGAGGGCATAGGAGCGGTGCTTATGTAGGACAAGCACCCCATAGTATATGAGAGTCGTAAGCTCAGGGGACCAGAGAGACTGTACAACATATATGATAAGGAGATGCTTGCTATCATGCATGCCTTGGCAAAATTTAGGCAATATCTAGTGGGCAGCAAATTTTGCATCAAAACGGACCACAACAGTTTGAGACATTTCTTGGGGCAGCGAGACCTCAATGATCGTCAATAGAAGTGGGTGAGTAAAATACAGGCATATGATTTTGACATCTCTTTCATCAAGGGCACCCAGAATGTTGTGGCCGATGCTCTTTCACGCAGGCCGTATTTGAGTACCATGGTCCACATTACAGAGGATTGGCGACATATAATTGTGGCAGAGTATGCCAAGGATACATGGGCATCTAGCATAGTTGAGGGATCGACGGTTGACACCAGATATACTCTTGTGAATGACTTGATCATTTACAAGAACAGGGTTTATTTGATCCCAGGATCATCGATGAAGAACATTATCATGCGAGCTTTTCATGATATACCTACTGTAGGACATCCCGGATATTTTAAGACTTACAGATAGATTAGGGAGAGATTCACATGGAAAGGCCTCAAAGCAGATGTTCTTCAGTATGTGCGTGAGTGCCCTGTTTGTCAGCAGAACAAGCAGGAGAACACGTACCCAGCAGGATTGTTGCGGCCACTTCCAATTCCTGACAGGAAGTGGGAGTGTTTGTCGATGGATTTCATTACGGGCTTGCCTAAAGCCCAAGGACGAGATTGCATATATGTAGTTGTGGATCGGTGAACGAAGTATGCTCACTTCTTCCCGATTACCACCACACATACAGCTACACAGGTAGCAGAGGTTTTCTTTTGAGAGGTATTCCGACTGCATGGATTACCTCGGAGCATAGTGAGCGACAGGGATAGTCGGTTCCTGAGTCACTTCTGGCAGGAGGTGTTCCGACTTTGTGGGACCGAGCTTACACCTAGCACCAGCTACCACCCGCAGACTGATGGACAGACGGAGATAGTGAACAAATGGGTGGAGGGCTACCTCAGGAACTACATGCAGGGCAGCAAAAAGCTTGGGTCAAGTGGATTCATCTGTGCGAGTATTGCAATAATACAACTTTCCACATGACCATTCAGATGTCTCCTTTTATGGCATTGTACAGGTATGAGGCACCGAGTTTTTTAGATTTGCTACTGAGCGACAGTAGAGTGCCGAGTGCTGGGGACATATTGCAAGAGAGTCAGGATATTGTGAGGACTCTCAAGGAAAATATTGCTAAGGCGTAGAATCAACAGAAGCAGTATGCAGATCAGCGGAGGACCGAGAGATCTTTTGAGGTGGGTGACATGGTCTATCTTATGTTGCAGCCTTACCGACAGTCTACTCTTAAGAAGAGTGGGGTAGAGAAGCTTAAGCCACGTTACTACGGTCCTTTCAGGATCCTGAGACGTGTTGGAGAGATGGCTTACGAGCTAGAGCTCCCTACAGAGAGCAAGGTACACAATGTCTTTCATGTATCACGCCTCAAAAAGGCGTTACGACACCGTGTGATACCTTCTACAGTTTTACCTCCCTTAGATGATGAGGGAAAGTTGATTTTAGTACCTGAGTCCATCTTAGAATCTAGAGAGAGACAGTTGCGTCAGAGGACTATCAGGGAATATTTGGTAAAGTGGAAAGATTTGCCAGTTGAGGATGCGACATGGGAAAGCGAGGATATTCTATAGCATCCAGAGTTGAGATTGCTTGAGGACAAGCAATTTCAGGAGGGGCAGACTGTCATGTCCCCTTCTAGTTGACATCTTTTCGAGCGGATGATTAGCCTATTATGCGACCCTCGTAGGCTGATGGGATGGATAGAGGGTCTTGATGGAGATGGGTCGGTTTTCATTCGGGCTCTTTCGGACATGGATTAAAGGAGATATTAATATTTGATTGATTTAATCAAATATTAATTATTTGGTCTAATTTTAATTAATTATTAATTATTAATTATTAATTAATTATTTATTATTGGGTCTAATTTTAGGATCCTCATTCTAATTTAAGAATTGGTCTAATTTTAAGACCCTAGTTCTAAATTAAGGAAGCCCTAAGTCTAATTTAAGGGAATCTAATTTTAGCAAGCACACCTTTGGAAGGGTATAAGAATCTCTCATGGGAGAGAGTTTGTATTTTTTCATGATTATTATTGATATTGATTCTTGTTAAGAAATTCTTCTGTGAAGACTGAGCCAAGGGTTCCAGGATTCCATTTGCATTGAAGAACGTCAACTCTTCATTGTGTGCGATTCAGAGGTTGTGAAAGATCAGCCGATCTATTGCCAAATTGAGAGATAACTTCACACAGAAGTTATCACAGGTGTTTACAAGTTTTGAGAGATAACTTCATTCAGAAGCTATCACAAGGGTTTACAGGTATTTCATTATTTTGGGTTTTTGGTTCAAGAATTATTCAGATATAGATCTTTGTATTAGCCCATAATTCTGCAGATCAGGATCAAGCATATAGGTTGTGCGACATCAGCGGCCGTACGACTTCCGTATAGATCTGTGAAAATCCGTACGCACCTACAGAAAGTTCAGGCACCGACATCGGCGAATAGGGACCTACAGAGACCGACATCGGTCAACATATTATCGACGTCGGCAAGTTAACGACTACAGGTCGACCGACGACGACAGTATAACCGACATCGACGACTGTGTTTTTTACACAGCAGGTCGAGACGTACCAGATTCAGACCAGTTTGCAGAATATTCAGGCTATTAAGGCCGTACTTTCAATATTCTTTGTATACTTGACAAAGGATCTCTATTGTAAGATTATGAGCAAATAAATAAGAATTTATACTGTGATTTATTTATCTATTTGAAGATATTTTGTAGAAATTTAGATAAGCAATTCGGAGCTTTTGTTTTGATATTCGAAGGGATATTACATAAGATTTCCATAATTCAGACGTCACCTGCAAGCTCCTCGAAATACCATTACAACTTAACCAAGGGAGACCCCCAAAACTAAATCCATTTGAGTTTTATTTTTTATTTTTTAAATCCATTTTAATGCATGGAGAGCTTTTAACCTTAGTTGACTGCTAAAAACAATGTTAAATAAATTATTTTGGATGTTGTATGTATAAGGTTGCTTACATGTTTTCCTTTTCTCTTTAATTTTGAAGTTTTAGCAGTATGGCATGTTTTTATTCTTTATTCCTACTGAAACTAATTATTTGGGAGGTTCAAATTTGCACAATTTCATGAGTGACTGGCAAACAAAGCTCTCACTCAAAGCCGAAAAGTGTTACATGTCTCACTAACCTTGAAGACTTGGCCCAATGCCTTGGGGCCAAGCTATCTTATGGTAAGCAAAAGAGGTATTATTTTATTTGTTGTTTTAATGTTATTGAATCCTCCAATTTTGGTTTACTTATAGTCATTTTTAGGGTTGAATATTTTAAACAAATTAGTAAATGGGGACACATGGATTATTTTCCTGTGGCAATTACTCTGTTGTTCTTACGCTTTTGGATTCTTAGATTTGGTTCTTTTAACCATGCATAGGGTTCAATGTTCTAGATCGATATATGAACAGGGGATTTTGTATTTCATATGAAACTTGTTATTTGAATGTGGTTGTTGCCTAACAAAAGGGAAAAGCTTGGTGATTAATATTTGTCATTTTTTTTTATTGGCTGAAATTTTAAATCTTCTTAAATGTATTGTTCCTTAAAACATTTTCTACTGCTCAACTATATTTTTGGTGATAGTCCATTTCAAAAGTTACCAAGCATAGTTGTTCTATTGCATTTTACATATTATTATATACGTTATATGTATGCATACACTAAAACAGGATTTAAAGTTGGCAGTTTACAATTTTTTTAGCTTGTTACCTCTTCACATGAAATGACAACCTTGTTCCACATGGTCCAATAGTTAAATATGGGTGTTATATAATGTTCATTTTAATCAACAGGGAAGCAGTGATACAATTTTTTTTGCATATAATATTTAGATTAGAAACCAAACAATGATCCCAAATTGGCTTTAAATATTTCAACTACATTTATCTATACAGACAATCTGGTGGTTGTACAATAGCCTTATGTGATTGTTATGTGGTTGCTGAAATGTAAAGAAACACTTCTAATAGACCACGAAAAATAAAGTGTAGTTATATTTTAGAAGACATAAAAGTTCATAAAGCCTTATATTCCTTCACACAATTCAATCTAACTTTTATTCTAGAGCAAAGATGCATTCAAATGCCACTTTATTGGCAAGGCCTTAACCAAGATTCGTCTACACATATTTTGTTGTGTTTCATTGAGTAGTTAAATTAAAAAAAATGTAAATCCATGAATAGAAAAAAATCATTTAAACTTTTATTATAACGATTTAAAGTATTATCTCCCAATAAATTGTAACATACAATCAAAAAAATTATACTATGGGAGAATTTATATAACATATACTTATTAAATTACTTAAAAGTGGTCCCTAAAAAAATTTAGGAGCTCTTGTTCCATGGGACCACTTCCTTGGTATCATGCCAAATTGATGGCATACTAAATGGTGTAGATTTATGCATATAAGACTTATTTCTGATTTTGTGAAATGTTTAAATTAGCACACATTTATAAGGGGCTTGGGCTCCTATTTTTAAAATGAGATTTGTACCATACAATTGAAACAATATAATTAATCTTCCCTAGAAATAGAAGCCCCACACTCTTAGATAGTAAACTTTCACTTGCTACTAGAAAAAGGTTCTAAAAGTTTATCTCACTAGCATAGGAACCTTTTATCCACATTGCACGTGTTTTTACTTAGACTTTAAAATAGAAAATTAAAAATATATGGGACCATTAAAGTGGGAAATGCTCCTAAAATTTATCAACAATACCTATTGAGAAATTTTGGCAAGCACCCCTCCATGGGACCACATTCTTATTGTTCTCCCTAATTATAGGTTTACTTGTATAGGTATATGAATATTATTAGAAAATTCAATGCTGTTTAATAGTTCCACTTTTAAGGTGACAAAAGTTATATTCTGGGCCATGGGTTAAAACTATGAGATTGAAAATATCATGTTAGTGACAGGGAATCTGGTATGCCACATTACTGCCACCATCTGTGTGTAACGTCACTGAGACCAAAGTTGACCCCATCAAAATTGGTGCACAACACCTCATGTTGTACAAACGAGAGGTCAACTGGGGAAAATCCTTATGTAATGTTATGCACACATATTTCAACGCCTAGGTGAAGCCCTCGAGCACCTGTGTGATGAGGGCACCATCTCTCTGCAAAGGAGCTCATTTGTTTTCTTGCTTGATGTTGTTGTTGAAACCAATAATTTATGTAAGATAAAAAGAACACACTTGCTCTCTCTATCTTCTTGTTTTGAAATCGTTGGAAAACTTGAAATCAAAACTTGAATGAATTACTAGATGGTTGTTAAATGACACTTTAACATAACGAGGCATGAGACCTAACAAAGTGGCAGCTTACAAGCAAATCTAGCATCCTCTTTGTTATGGAAAGAGGAATAGACAAGCCATGGCCGCTTGAGTTGCTTTCCACATGAATAGACTATTGGGGAGCAATTGAATAGATCGATTGGCTAGGTTGTGAGCTTTCATTTTTGAAATTGTCTGGCTACTAGTGGATGCATTTTATTAAATTTGTCTTAGCTTATTTTGACCTCAACATTAGTGATCATTAGCACTTTCTGCACACATAATATTGTGTAATCGGTTCTCCAATTAGTTTTGCATTGGCAAAAGTGGAGACCTCCACTTTCTAAAGTTTTTAAAGTGATAAAAGTAATTTATAAAATAGAAGATTCAAAAGTTGTTATTTACGTGGCTTTGATTGGTTGGTGTGATAGGACATGGCTATTTTCTTGAGAAAAATAGGTGAATTTCAATTTAAAAAATGAAAAAACATTAAACTGTCTAATCATTTACGAGAACTAAAAAACTCGACCAAAGTTTTACAATTAATTTCACTATGTAATAATTGAATATCGAAAAAACAACAAAAAATTAAAAACCCATTTGCACAGGTCTTTCAAATGAACACCCAAACTATTTTTCTACCACATAAATGAAGCTTATAACTCAAAGGAGAAGCACCCACACCATCCAAGATGACTTCTTGCTATGCAAGTATGAATAACATGTTAGGCGCTAAAATTGGCACCCAAGACAATCCAATCCTCAATCAAACTCTGTAACAACCTGAGCCCACACAAATGAAGATAATAGGAAAAATGTAACAAAAATATATACGACTGGCCAAAAAAAATCTACAAGGCCGTGGGGCAAATAAAAACAAGAGAGATATCTTGATTTGTAAGTTCAACGACCACACTTCAACGAGGAATCCTTTTCACCTAATCTAAATCTAAATACAAAGTTATACATTGATTATTATTATTTTAGGTTTCGGATTGAGAATTGAGATCAAGGGGAGTTTTTTATGCCCATTTTAAAGAAGATTCAAACCAACAAACACTGAATTTCTACCGCACTCGTATAAATACGTACACTAAAATAGAGGGAAAATACACCTAGAAAATAATCCAATCCGTCTGGCCATTTTGATTAGCCCTCTCCTACACGTAGATTGCTACTATTTTTAACTTAACCATCATAATGCCATGTATTGGAAAAAATACAAGGTATGTGGGTTTTCCCTTACCTGATATAAAATACAAGGTATGTTGGTTTTGCATGTTTGTTTAGAAAAAAAAAAAAAGAAAGGTCGTAGTATGTTTATCCTATAAGCCAACCTCTCTTAACTTGGCAAAAGTTAGTATTTGGATGGGTGACTTTTGTAACGATTGAAATTATATAATTATTTGTTTCATCAATTGAATATGATGTTCATGAAAGATTGGCTCTTATGAATTCAATGATTCTTTAAATTATATGCACAAGCTCGTCATTTTGTCATGTTCTGTACTTAGTGACAAAGGTATATACATTATAATAGTAAGCAAGGATTTCATCCAAATTATTAACTACTACACATTTGTCTTAAGATTTCAACAAGAGTTTTAAAGTAATCGACATATTCCTTCAAAAAATATTTTCTATTCAGAGTGATGAATTGAGGGCACAAAATGTATGAAGTTGTTTGTGTTCAAAGTTTTGCTAGGTTATTTGTATAGATTGAAGGGTTCTAGATAAGTTTGGTATTCTTTTTTATATATTTATTGAAATAACTATTAAAATTGTTTGGCTTAATAATAAATATTTGAATTAAATTTATTAGAAGAATTAACAATGATAGAACATTCATAGTTAGGTAATAAGCACTATTGAAATGACGATGATAAGGACAACATCAATGGATTTATCACTTAAAATTTTAGAATAACTGAAGGAATGCCTAATTAAAGATGAAAATAAATCGACACAACTAATGTCTAATAGAATTTGCACATGCAACCCAAAAACATGCTTGAAACTTTAAATAAACTATCCATAAAATTTAAAACTCCACACAACTGGAGGCCTTCCATTCATACTTATCTTAAGTCATAATAAGGTACATTTGTAGTTGGTCACTATCAGGGTGATGAGATCCATTATATTTCATGCTTTAAATGAAATTTTGGCGATAGGCCAAAGGCATGAACAACTTTGTAGAGGAATAATTTTTTAAAACTCAAATAATGATATAATTGAGTCAGAATAAACGTCATAGGAACCATGCAATTTTGTAACAATTTTTATTAACATAATTAGGATTTTATGTAACACAAAAAATAAATCTACACAACCTACTTTAATTTATAACCAAAGTTGCTTCACAACTAAACATTTTCACAACTAGCAGCATGGACTAAAGCCACTACACGACTCTTGTTTTAATATGAAAAAAAATGAATGATGAAAGTTATGGACCATGGGACTAAAGCCACTACACTACATGAATGTTATGGCCCATCGGTATTTGATTATTATAATATTGGGGCCCATTCAATAGTTATCGTCATTGCCCTATGGTCCATTTGTATTTTCTATAATTAAATTATTTTCTATATTAAAATTAAGAAGGGTGCATCTCATGTTTGGGTGGCACGTAGTGTGAAGCAAGAGGAATTAACATGTGCATCTCCATAGTTTTAAAATATTCATATGTTAGTTTTAGATCCATTTCTAATCTTGGACAAGTAATATATTATTTAATTAATCACCACCCATTTTTAGAAAGATATTAACTTAGTTTCTCTTGGAATGACTTCTTTTGGACATGTTGCATTACCATATAATATGAGTGATTACCAAGTGTTTATTATGATATATAAAATTGATTCTTTTGTAATAATATTTATGATTTCGAAGTAAAATTATATTTTTTCCGATTACTAAACTCAACCTTAACCCAATATTAACCGGTAACTTTAATATTTTCCAATTAAATGGAGTTATTTAATATGGAAAATATAACATGTAAGATTATAAAATTTAATGAAATAAAAAGCTTTGACCAATTAATTTTTTTTTGCAAACAATGTTAACAATGGGAGGGGCATTACTCTTGGCTTGTTTGTTATGTTGCAAGATGAGAGCTTTAGCAATAGATCTTGTAAGAGACATTGAGAAGGGTGATGGGTCTCTAATTGGTAATGATCTCAAGATCTCCAGCTTTGGGGATGAACTTAATGTTTCCATTATTAATGTGCTTGCATAGAGAGCCATTGGCCATGGCTTCAAGATAGAATTTATGCAAATTTGGCCCACTACAGTCCCAAAAGTTTGATAGAACTTAGTAGAAAAGCCATAAATTCTTGGGGCTTTTCATGAGACATATAATTCATAGCATTTTGTAGCTTATCAACAGGGATGGGCCTATCACAAGCCATTCTTTGGCTAGGGGAGAGACAATAGGCCACCACATTTAATACATTTTTGTAGAGAAACTTCCTTTTCATTGTTGGAGGCTTGAACTTGAAGCACTTTCTTGTAGTGGTTGACAAAAGCTTGCAAGATGTTTAAGATATGAGTGAGTTAGTCCCCAGGTTCCTTAAATTCCTTAATTTGCACAAAAAAGTGCCTATCTCGAGTTTTGAAATAACTCTTTAGACACTCTATCCCCAACCTTAAGTCGATGGATTCTAGCTTGGATTTGAACATCGCGAGCTTGATGAATCTCAAGTAGATTGATTTTCTGGTGCAACTCAACCATTTGGACTTTAAAGGAAGCATTAAGGGGTGATAGTTCCAACTCTTGGGACTCCCTATTAAACCTCATAATATGAGCAATGTAGGCCTGTTTCCTAGACATTTCCAAAAAAATTCCAAACACTCTTAGGAAGGTGGGAATGCGAACAATGGAAACCTCCCACTAGTCAATCCAACCTTATGCACCACAAGGGTGTGGGACAAGATTCCAAACCCTCCTAATATGTATTAAGTGTTTGTTCATGCTGCAAGTGCAAGATGTTGAGGTAGAATTTGTTATTTCAAACCTTAGCCGACATTGTAGACCACTCAATACATAACTTGAAAGTGTCAATGAGCACATTAACCATCCTATCAAAGCATTATGAATGCTTAGCAAGAAGTGATTTGTAAAGTCTCTTGAGCACCCTATTGATTCCTTGGTAAAAATTTGACCAAGTGAAGTAAGGGGTGGCGGAAAAGAACTTGCAGTGGTGGTCAGGATTATATAACCTAACTTTTCCCCCATGTAAAACCAAGTTTATATTTCACCAACACACCATATCATGGGCAATACGCCCCCTTTTTCTTCTACAGACTCAATCATGTTGAAATCCCCATAAATTATCTAGTTTGTTGTAGGAAGTTTTTTTGTTAATCATCGCTAAAGTGTCACTCTTTCAATAGAGTTGTTGGAGGCATAGAGGTTAACTACGCTAAAGGACTACTTGTCAACATAAAATAAAAAACATTCATATGGCCCAATTAGATGGGTCCCATCCCTATTATTTTACAAATGAGGGAAAAAGTGATGTTATCAAAGTGACAACTCTTTCACATCTCATGTTGTGACTAGACATGTGACAAGTACCATCAAGGAAAATCATTCTAATTACCATCTATAGAGGAAAATCTTTAATATTTACTTCTTGCAAACATAAAATATGTATTTCAAAAAAATTCTGAAAGCTAGTCCTAACCATGTTCTTGTGGGTTAGGTCAGTTGAACCGCATACATTCCATGAAAAAAATTTCATGGGTAATTATCAAGGTTCATTGTCTTGCCATCATGGCCTTCAAGCACCACAAACCTATTACTCAAAGACTTTTTGGAAATTTTTTTTGCATGTTGTATTGTCCACCTCTCCCCCTGCACATACTCCTTTTCCTCTCTACCAAGGAAAGGGCTCTATAAACATCACCTTGCTTGTCGACAAGGTGTTTCCCTAGGCAATGGAGTTGATGAGGAAGGAATGCTCACAACATTTGAGAATGTCGGAGTAAGAGTCTCATGTGAAATAAAAACAAATGGGAGCCAAAGACTTGTGATTTAAACACTAGATTAGTTACTTGTGGAGTACTTGACACAACCAACCTTGGGTTAGCTTGAGAAGCTTGATTAACCAGGGCTTGAGCTACTGTTGGTGACTTCACAACCATGGTGGCCATGATTGAATTAGGGTTTACAATGTCACCTTTATTGTTCCAAATAATCTGATTACTTTGGAATTCTACGACATGCCAACCATCATCGATCCCCTTTGTAGGCTTTTTTTCCTCATTTATGGCTTTTGTCAAAGGTTTGGAGGCAACCATGAGAGGGTAGTCTCTTATCTTGTGCTTCATCAACTAGCAATGGAAAAAAATGTTGTGTAGTTTGATGTACATCACCCATTGGGGGAATGATTTCCTACCTATTTGAGTATGTATGGTCTCCTAAAGGTCTTTTTCCAGTTCAAATTCTATGTAGACTCTTCTTTGGGGTCTAGTGGCATAAAACTAGTCATATTTGAAACAAATGAAGCGACCCAAAAAATTAACCATGAGAGGGCATGTTCTTATCTTGTGCTTTGTCAACTAGAAGTGGAAATAAGTGTTGTGTAGATTGATGTACATCAACCATTTGGGGGACCTTTGCGCACCTATCTGAATATGTATGGTTTCCCGAAGGTGTTTTACTAGGTCAACTTCTACGCAAACTCTTATTTAGGGTCTAGTGGCATAAAATTAATCGTATTCGAAACAAACAAAGTGGCCCAAGAGTTTTGCAATTGCTCAGTGAATTTCCATAAAGTCATAGGTAGACTAGGGATTTCCACTCACATAAGAATCTTAAGCTTGGCTTTATCAGAAATAATAAAGTCCCGAGTCCAAGGGAAGAAGACTAGTAAAGAGCTCTTAACATACCATGGACTCCGCTTATGTATCAGGACTGGAAACCAAGATGGAAAAACCCTTGATCAAGGTTTGCACCCCAATGAGTTTAACACCATGGGGTTGCCATTGCAATTGAACCCAACTTTTGAGCATGAACTTATAGATTATTCAACCCACAAAATAACCAATAAGTGTGTGTTTCAAGCCATTGCCATGCTTTTTCAAACTCAATAATTTCTAACAAAACATTAGGAGGATTATCTGGAGGAGGAGATACATTACCACATAAAATACTTTTTGGCACAAACTTGCATGTTTTATTTGGCATAATTGCTTCCACCTTCATAACAAGCTTGCTCGTTATCTAATAATGCAAACCCCTCTGAAGAGCTCATTTAATAGGAAAACACCCAAAGGGATGGATTTCTAAGTTTTAATCAACAAGCTTGTTCAAAAACATTATATGTAATCCATAATTTCTTCCCTTGTTAAAAATAGATAAAATTGAGGAACATTCACAAAAGGAAATTTAAGAAACAAAATTGGGGGAATAGGACAACTCATTCCAAAATATAACCACTACCATTAGCATGGGGAAAATGTTGGTATAGCCATTAGGAGTTTCATTCCCATTCGCAAATAAATTTGCATATTTATGGCTATGGGTTCCAAAGCACTAACTGTAAATGTTATTTTTCCTACCAAGTTTCCTTGATTAGTCTCCCGTCTTCTCTTTTATGGCTTCAAAAATCTAAAAAAAATATTTACAACAATTTAAAAAAAATTCCTTTACTATCTCATGCAAGGATTAAATTTGATGATTGACCGTCCTTGTCATGATTTTTTTTATGGCAATAATTTATTCAACATTGCCTTTCAAATCCTAATATAATTCATAGTGGTAGAAGGAAACATTAGAGACTATATGTATATAATCATTTACAAGTTTTTAAGGTCTGCCTCAAATTTTATCTTGCATCTACTATAAGTTCTTAAAAAAATTGATAATATTTTACGAATAAAAAGTATCAATATGGCCATACAAACACCAAATTTAGTCCTCAAATCTCAAGTCCAAGAGAGCCTTCTAAAATTCTAAAATCCTCTTCAATATTAGGCTTTAACCATCTTTTGTACAAAGTAGAGTGCTTGAAACTCGAGTTGAATGTTATGGCATTTCATTAACGATTTCTTAATTTGATGGAAATGATACCCTATTTTATATATCAAAATACTCCAAACCCCATGATCCTTATCATTCTCTGCTATTCAATACAGGGTTTCTAGTAATAAATATCCCTTGAATATGGAACTAGTTTTGAGATCTGAAACGTTGAAAATTAAATTTATTACATACTTGACTCGAGAAGAACCCTACACAATAAATGTCACATTTTTATTGTGTGTCATCAAACTGATGTGATACCGTTACAAATCCCTATTAGCATCATCCACTGCTTAATCAAATGTATTTCGTGCATTTCCCATATACCATCAAAGGCCAAATGTATCACATATACCCACTGATTAAATTTGATGGTCGTATAGTCGTATTTGCATTTTTTAGCCTTAAAATAAAATCTATTTTTTTGGAGACCATATTAGGTGTATGATATAATTTTGGAGAGACTGTCAAAACCTCTAAAAAATACTGTGTCAAAGGCATTTTCATTATGAGGCCACTTGCTTAGATTTGACCTATCATATTCCTTCTTCACATATAATAGAACTGGGATTATGGTGTCTAAGGCACTTATTACAATAGATTTGACATGTTGTCACATAACCATATTTGAGCAAACATTTCAATACTTGGGTATGGGCTAGCCATTAATGAGTTTCGACAACTGTGATGTTGTGCAAGTTGACGTTCCTAAGTAGTATGGATATCCACTGCCTTTGTCAAGTCCAACTGCCTTTTCGTTCATCATCCTAGTTACTAGGAGTGCATTGTTCTCTTCCATTTTCTGCACGTTATTTCTCATTTCCAAATCACGTCTAAGCATTTCATATCTATTTGTAAGATTTTTTTTCAATGCAGCTTACAATGGAGTCCCAGGGTAAGTCCATTATTATTGTTGTTGTCATAATTCAAATTATTTAGGTTTTACTTGTTTACAAGGTTCATAATTCATGAGGCAGGGTTTCCATAATTCAAACATCTCATGCAAGCTCTTCAAGAAACATTTACAGCGTACCTTGGTAAGACCCCCAAAACTCAATCCATTTGAGTTTGATTGTTTATTTTTTAAAACTATTTTAATGCATGCAAAGCTTTTAACCGTAGTTGATTGCTAAAAAAAATGTTAAATAAATTTATTTGGGTGTTGAATGCATATGGTTGCTTACATTTTTCCTTTTCTCTTTAGTTTTGAAGTTTTAGCAGTATGGCATGTTTTTATTCTTTATTTCTACTGAAATTAATTATTTAGGAGTTTCAAATTTGCAAAATTTCATGAGTGGCTGGCACACAAAGCTCTCACTCAAAGATGAAAAGTCTCACATGTCCCACTAATCTTGAAGACTTAGCCCAATGCCTTGGAGCCACGCTATCTTATGCTAAGCAAAAGAGTTATTATGTTATTTGTTGTTTCAATGTTATTGAATACTTCGATTTTGGTTTACTTATAGCCATTTCTAGGGTTGAATATTTTAAACAAGTTAGTAAAATGGGACACAGGGATTATTTTCCCGTTGCAATTACTCTATCATTCTTATGCTTTTAGATTCTTAGGGTTGGTTCTTTTAACCATGCCTAGGGTTAAATATGCGTGCTATATAATTGGTTTTTAATGTTGAAAAGTTGAAGGTAGAACTATCAAAAATGTGTGTACCAATAGTGGAATAATTGCTTTTCAAAGTTGAGACTATAGCCACCGCTAATGAATTAAAAGGAACAATGAATGTAAGTTTGTGTACTGATAATAGAATATCTTGTTTTTAGGGTGGTTGTGAGTGTCTAGATAGTGAAATAATCAGTTTTTACAATTGAGAAGTTAAAGGCATAAACTATTAGAAGTGTACCAATAGTGGTTCCTCTTAATGGGTCAGTGGCCATTCCGAAGGCTTCCTAGGCAAGTGGAAAAATGGTGTGGACTCGCTTGCCCCTCTCCCCCCGTTCCCCCCTAGCCCCCTCATGGGTAGTTTAACCTAAACTTTGATGGGGCAGCTAGGGGTAATACAAGTGCTTCGATTGCTAGTTGTGTCATCCAAGATTGCACTGGTTCTCTGAATCGTGCATCCTTTATGAAGCTGGTGGATGACAGTTGAGGCCCAAGCCCTGATTTTAGGACTGGACTTGGTGGCCCAATGTGGGATCAACAATGTTATATTGAAAGTGACGTCAGCGTTTGTTTGCAATTTTCTCCTTGCCTTCGAGGACAAATTATTGACAATTGAGGTAGCTTTGAGGTTGGTTCATACCAATTTTTGGATGGGCTTGGTGGCTATTGTGAATGCTTTCCCCCTAGAAAAGAAGTGGTCAGAGATCTTCTTTGCGTCTTTTGGTCTTGGAGTGGTCCTATTGAGGGCCTTTTGAGACTTAGAGGACACATTTGGTAATTTGGTCAACCATCTTGACTTCATTCAACATGCCCTTCAAAAGCCCAGGACACTGGGCATTCAAATTCCGGCGTGAAATGTGGATGCTCTACATTCCCCTCTGACGTTGGTCGTTGCAACACTAGGTGGTCGAAGATTGCCAAGTTTTGCATCGGCCATCAGTTGTTTGGTGCGATTGTTTAGAGCTAATACCCCTACCCTGAAACGTCCCTTTCTTGCTAGGAGGGAGGCTTGCTTACCCATAAGGCGGCGACCCTTTCTCAATCTGCAACTGGAGCTGTTGGGTTGGTTAGGTCCCCTGGGTTTGGGGTGGTGGCAAAGGTTGGTGGGCGATTGGGTGACAATGCTTCTCGGTCTACAGGGTTTGGGGGCATGACAATCCATGAGTAATTGGTGGTTTAAGTTGCTCTTTTTGGTACCTGTGTGGTGCTCGATGTAGCTTTGGTGTTCTAGGTGTTGTGCTCGAGCAATTTTTTGGGGGTTCGCCGCTGCTTTGTTTGGTGCACCTTTGGGGCTGTTTCGTTATTATGTTCTCCTTTGTTGTTGCCACCCTTTATGGTGGGCTTCTGCCTTTGGGGCTCTTGTTTTCTATTATGTGGGCTCTCTCGGGTGCTTTGAACTAGTTTTTCCATTTTAATAAAATGGGTGTGGGACCCGTCAACCCTCGTTACCTATCCCCAAAAAAAAGTGTACCATTAGTAGTATAATCCGTTTTCAAAGTTGAGACTAGAGCTGCTGCCAATAGCATACAGGTCGTAGAATGCCACTGGCAAGGAGTTAAAAGGCAAAACTACCAAAAGTAATCGTACAGATGGTGGAAATTATGGTTTTTAGAGTTAAGCCTAATAGGAGTTAAAGGCACAACTAGTAGATGGTAGTGTAGGAATGAGAGCGTATACTGGGATGAACATGGTTTTTAGAGTTGAGCCTAAAAGGAGAAGCTAGTGTAGGAATAAGAATGTATACTGTGATGAACATCAAAGGCACTCAAAGCCAAAGTTCAAAAATAGGGGAACACGATAGTGTGTAAGAACTCAAATTTGAACCCAAGATTTCAAAGAAGCAAACTGTTGCAGACAGGTGACTGTAGAAATGCACTATGAATTAAGAAAATAAACAAAACAATAAATAAACACGCAGGCTCAGAAGACTCAAATAACTGACTAGATAATCCATGTTGATGTCGTTCAGGTTTTTTTCAGTTGCTAAGTCTCGTTAATGGTTCGTATGATCAATGACACACTCAAAACGTGTTTGTGTTTCCAGCCATAATCTAAAGAGGAAAAACATAGCATATAGATTGTGCTGAATTAGGCATAGGAAACAATTTCAAGGAAGCATCTGGGATGTGACGGGACCTAAGAGACCCTAACAGACACTAAAACAGGAATAAATGACACTAACAAACATGTTAGGCTCCGGACACTTCAGTATTCATCCAGCAGTAAAAGGGCAAAGCAAACTAATGCAGTTCCAGTTGAAAATCAATTGAGAAGTATTGCTAAGTACAAAAAGGAAACTCGACCATCCAGAATGGAAACCAGCAGAGCAAGCTTTGTAAAAGAACCATATGAATCCCATAGTGTTCTTGGAGGCTCCACGAAAGCAAGTGATCTTTAATTCTTGCTGACTTCGGATTGAGATAAGGAGGCATGGCCAAGTTCCACATTTTTCCTACACTAAATTTCTCCAGGATTAATTAGTGTGTTTATCTATCTTTATGTTTTCGTTTTCACTTATTTATTTATTCAATTTTCATGTATAAGTGTGTTTCTAAGAAGAACATTTAAGAAACGATAGCTTCTTTATATCAGAAATAGCATAAGATTCTTAATAGTGAATTAGAAGTGACTAATAAACATGTTGTAATCCAACCACTGAGCCAAAATCAAAATCAAACCCCTTAAAATTGTTCACAGAGGAATGCTATCTCTAGCTAAAAAAAACAAAGAGAGGAATGGTATCTCTAGCAAAGCTAACATCTTTACATCAGCACTGTCGGCAACCCCAGTAAACTCCCATATAACCCACACAACCCAATACAAAATATAATTCCAAATCTAAATTCTCGCCCAAACCAACTTCACTTATTCGGCGATCACCTCTACAACAAGAAAAACATTTATGCAACAACAACTCCTCACAGATTTCGAGATTTAGCGTGAATATACAGCATCATAAACCATGTTCTCACAATACAAATAAAGAGTCCAGCCGAAAAACTGATAAACAAAGATGAATCGAAAAGCCAAACCCTAACATCTGCAATCAACTCGAACAACAACAACAATAATTTAAACTGCACTTATATAGTTAAGAACATTCACCTATCTGATGCAGGCCATTCTGCACTGCAAAATATTAGACTCTTCGGATCTACGAGATCATCCACAATATTTTGAATATAGTTTTTGTTAATGCTTTGCTAAAATCCTTGGGCAAAAACTTTGGAGATGACCTCGACAGATGTTAAGAATCTATGATTATGCGCTAGCCCAAATCCTTGTAATCCTTCTTTCTTCACCAAATGGCACTTGCAACATTCAAAATCTCTATCTGTAAACCCTAAATAATCCACTGTGGCCGGGCATGCTTTCAGCTATCTTCCAAACAAAGTGTAGCGGTACATCCGCCTAGTGTTTTAGGAGAGCATTTTTAATTAAAAGTTGCATTAGTAATAAAATTGTAAGTTCTCGAAGGTAACAAAGATAATTCAAAATGAAATGAAAAAACAAAGAAAAAAACACACACATTCCAATTTTTTAGTATTGTGAGATTTTCTTTTGCACATTTTATTTATAAAAGGAACTCACATACATAAAGGTCTGAAAGTTAAACGGGATGAATTTTACTACCAACAAAGTCTATTTTTTTCCCATGGTTACATGGAAGTGATCAAATTCAAATATTATTTAGCGTTTGGAGGTCCTTTAAGGTTTGTGGAATCATTTATAGTGCATTGTGTAATCATTTATAGTGCAGTTGTTGTTCCAAATTCCCTCAAAATTTCAGAGGAGGATCCCCTTAGAAATGCTTTGATATAAGGATGTTTTTTACCGAAAGTCAATGAATAATTCATTTCATTATAATGAAATCTAGGGGGTTAGAATTATAAATAAATTTTCTATCAGCATTACAATATTTTATTATAGACATATAAACGTGGTATTAGATATTTGACAACATCAATTTTGACATATCTTTGATATACAAAGCTTATGCATATACATTTAACTCTATTATTTATCTATGGACTTGGCCAACCCAATTTGATGTCATTTATATTCAAAATCTTCCCAATCTATGTTAGGATGCTCCATAATCGTAAGTAGACAATTGGCATATTCTAGATCATTTATTTTCCTTCTCTAGGCATTGTTGATAATAGTCAAATGTTGGTGGTTATTGCAAGCATCCATCTCTGTCGACATCATCTAAGAGTTTTCAATGACTATTTTTTAAATTCAAATCTCTCCCTTGGGTCGGCCTACAATGTTTTGTAAAATTATCAAAGAGTCATTTACAAAGACAAGACAAGCATAATGTCTTACCCACTAGCCAATTACATTGAAATTCACTTGCATATTGAGAGATATATTTTCACATCCTTGAGACATTATTAAAAAGCATCCAAATTTTTAGAAACATTGAAAGGAACAATCCTAAAATCCAAGTTTGAACACTAATACAATGTCAAATTTTAATGTTGTCAAGTGTCGAAAGCTAGAGAGTTGCATTGCATTCTAGTAAAAAAATGAAGCACACACACATAGATAAGAGAACTAAGTGTGGTTTGAGCCCTATTCGAAGTACTGGAATGTAAGCAATGTTAAATCATTTAGCGGGGAATGGTTGAAATTACCCACCCCATATGTTACCCTCTTTTCTGAGTCAATTAATTGTCAAAAGTAGAGCTAAGTTTTCAAAACAAAGACAAAATCAATCTCTACGCATAGAACTCGGGTCAAGAAATCACACAAAAATCATCTCGATAGACAAGAAGAGTGATATGTGGCAAAACATATTGGAAAAATACATAGGGATAGTATCGATCACTGCAACTGTTTGGATTTTTGTTAGTAACATCTTAACATGTTTTGACAATCTACTTCCTGCATTGAGTAGCCACAAAGCTATTCGAGAGAATTTTAGCAAACTGTACACATGCAATGAGCAATGCATAATAGAATATCAACGAAGTGCCTTCTCTCTTAGTCATTTCTATATTTAGTAAGTGCAATCAATCTTTGTTTAGTAATTCAGAGTTGTGTAGTTCATGTTATATCTAATGCAATTTGAATTTCAATAGTTTCGGTCTATTGAAATCTCCTAAATCCAAAATAAGTAAAAGCATTTTGGTGAACACGATCTTAATCTTGAGCATGGTAAACCTAAGGTTTTCCCTTAGGGTTTATTCTTTCCTTATTATTTCAAATTTATTCTACATTGGGGTTTGAGATATGACGTTTGAGTTCCCCTTATTAGGCAGTAATCCATGCATTTATGTTGTAACATCTTATATGTTTTCTCGAGTATATCATATGCCATCTAAGAAAGTTAGTTCTCTTGTACCTATGAGGTGAAGTGTTAGGGTAAGTGGTGTTGTGATTAAACATAATCATGTTCCTTTGATCCAACTGTGTGTTTGTGTGCAATCTAAAATGGATAAATTACAAATTTATTCTTATTTTATTGATGCAAATGTTGATTAAAAACCATAGATGTAGAGGAATTTGTTGTTAATGATGATACCCTTGAACTTGAAAATGCTTGTGAAGATGACAATGAACATAATAATGAATATCATGGTCAAATACATCCTAATGAGCTTAAGGGTGTAGATGCTATGGAACCTACATATGAGGAACAAAATTTTGAACCCTTTAATGATATTGATTTTACCTTTTAGAGGCACAAATCCTACAATAGGTGTTTAAAACACTACTCTTATTACTATTATTCATATGTCTACACATGTGATGTTGACTCATGGCGTAGGGGCAACACAAGTTAACCCTTATATTTCTATGGTTATTCCTATGTAAAATACCTTTGTGCCTTTTAAGGTTGCTACTCATATGACATCATCTATTGCTACTCAATCTTCTATGCACATTGCTCAAACTCTTGTGCAAACTATTCTTGATCTTCAAGCTAAGGTTTCTCAATTAGATCAAGGCAAAGAAAGCCATTCAATTAATTTTCAGAAATTATTACACAACCCTTTGGCCCCAAATATTTTTGCTTATCCTTTATCTACATGATTTGTTACACATAAACCTGCATTATATAATGGTAAAGGCGATCCAAAATAACATCTTAGAGCCTTCCAAGCAACATGTTTGGACTATGCATCAAATGATAAGATGTTGACCAAGTTGTTTTCAAGGAATCTTAAGGACTATGTTTTGTAATGGTTATATGGCCTCCCCTTCCAATCAGTGCATGCTTTAAATCCTTTGGTTGTTCAATTCTTATCACACTTTTATATCAACATTAACGAGAAGGTGTCATATGCTCAAATTACAAAACTTAAGCAAAACCTTGATGAGCCCATCATTGATTATGTACTTCATTACAAGACTATACTCTCTAAAATGACAAATCTATGGCTAAGAACGAATTACAAGACACACTCAAGCAAAACTTGTTTGCTCTGTTGCATGAGTTTATCATGTTCAAACACTTTCAATCTTTCAATGATTTGTGCCATATGACTATGAAGTTGACTTGCTATGAATAAGCTAAATTATGGGTCTAATCTGCCAACATCTTTCAATGCTAAGTTTTAAATCAAACCAACTTTCAAGTTTGAGACTAGTAATATGAAGAATGAGACTAAGACAGTAGTTAATGTAGTTTCACAACTGACTAACAGGCTTATCTTCTCAACTCTAATAAAATAAGGAAGTTTACATGGTTATACGAACCCCCTCACAAGGTATTATAGAGGCTGATTTAGTGCAATCTCATATCTCTCCCTTCACCAATGGAGGTTGATATGAATAAGACACAACACAAGGGGTTTGATATCAATGCATATAATGATTGACACAAATGTGTGGGACAATATACAAAGAAATACCTTGGTTTGAGATATAAGATACAAGATTAATTGAGGACAATGTTATTGAGATCAATGATGTTAACACACTTACTAATGATTCCATTGCACAACCTTATGCAAAGCTAAATATCTTATTGTGTCCTTTTTAAAATCATGTGTCAAAATAAACCAAGACTAATTTAGAGGTGCATATGACTTACAAAGCACATCCTCCTCAGACTTCTTATGCTTCCAAGACTAGAGAGGATCATCATATAGATCATCTTATTAGTGCACATAAAGATACACAAGTATAAATACCTAATATCACATTCGATGAATGTGATATTGTTGATGATGATTCTATTAATATACCTCTATTTGTATGTGCTTATATTGATTCCCATCCCATACATAGTGTTATGGTGGATAATGGGTCAAGTGAAAACATTTGCACTATGTAATTGCTTACTAGTCTTGGGTACACACACAAAGAATTCATTGGTCCGACAAAGACAATGAAAGGATTCGATGAAAAGATACAAAACCTTCTTTGGGGCATTGTATTACCACTTATGGTAGGGTCCGCAATAGTGGCTACTTGGTTATTTGTTGTGCCCAATACCAAGGTCTTTGACATGCCCATAGATATAAAAGATACATGCAATACCATCTTCTGTGCAATGATGTGTGAATTATATCAATAGAAATTGACTGGTTATGGTTCTAAGTATTCCATATGAGCACATCCTATTCAACCAGAGAAATTTGATACACCACCTCCACCACAACTTGTTATACAACTTGTAAATTTTCATTCTATGAACGTAGTTTAAAAATAGGGTATTGATCTTCCTCGAAGACCAGTGCTTCAACATCCATTACATCAATGGTTTATTTGATCTCAACAAACATTATGTGCATGTTTCATGACAAACAACTATACATTACTCTCCTACCATACATAGTAGTTCACAGGTTACTATGGTTTCTAGATCTATGTAACATACACATAATCACGTGGGATATGTTGATAATGATGGATATGTTACAATGCGTGATCAATTCTTAGATTCATATACAAATACGTTTGTTACTTGTCACCCATGATGGGTGACATTCTAAATTTGGTCATGAATACTTGATAATGTTAGTTTTGACCTACTTTTATTTTAATTGACATGAGTACTTAATTTGGCTCTATCTTGCCACCTCACTCTATCTTAAGTATTTGTATGGATCTATCCCTTTATAAGTTATAATTTTATGCCTACAAAAATATTCTTAATCTCTAAAAACCCTCTTTAGGCATATGTATGAACATTAAAAGTTATAAAATCAAGCATCACTCTTCAAAGGGCATAATTAACCCATACGGGATGAGATTGACAGTTGACATTGTCCTTATAGTTCAATCCCATATTTTCCCTTAGCAACATTTTTTTTTCAAATTAAAACCCTCCCTTACACGTTGGTCCATATTTTTAGGATATGTAGTGTGAGTGTTTTTATTTTTCAAATGCTATAAAGGCACATCTAAGTCACCTATTCTATCACTTGGCAATTTCACTCTTTGGGTACACTTAGACTATTGCACACTGAGCAAAGCTTCCATATTCTTCCCAAACTCGATTCTATTCACTTGAAGCAACCCTTAGCCAAGTGAAGAGCATATTCTATCTAAGTCAAGCAAAACATTATCAAGTATTCAAGCCATCTTTAGATGCATACATGTAGTAAAAGGAGTACAATCACACTAAGCACTCTACATAGGAGAGTTAAGTGGGCTTGATTTCTTTCTTTGAAGTATTAGATACGCAGGCAACGACCAATCATCGCATGGATAATTGGAGTTAGCTTAGCGTATTACAATTCCCCTTTCTATTTTTAGGTTTTAAGCTATTGTATACCTATTAGGGTTTCAACTTTGAAAAATCACTCACAGGCCATCTGTGCACAACCAAAGGTCGAATCTCTATACACAGGTGTATTTTAAGTAGGCACAAACGATTGTGCCATCAAATTATTATTTTTCATAGAGGTTAGGATTGACCCACAAAGGACAATAGTGGTAGTCGCTTATGTCCCATTCCAGTCGATCCTAGCCCAAAATAGTGACAATATTTATTTCAGTTACATGTGCATAATCATATTTGTATTGTTCATTCTAACCACATTTTAGTTACACATAGTCAACTTACAAGTAGAGATAAGTCTTGTTCTCTGTGTTTTCCATAATTAGTTATTTTTATTCATTTGAGATTTATTTATTCCAGTACTTTTACTTTCATTATGCTAGTTGCAAGTTATTTTACAACATTTTCTACCTTTTATTCATTTTATCTTAATAATTAAACACAAATCAATTTAAAATTATGATAAAACATGTTGGTGACCCCATACATTTTATTTGAGCATTTCTTAATTTTTTTGTCTTAGGGTTTAAATAAAATTTTGTGCATCTAACACAATAGGAATTTTCTTTCGACTTTGGATTTAATATTTGATACTAAAAGAGTTTGCTTTTGACCTTGAATTTAATAATTGACACTGAAAACACTTTATTTTGACCTTGAATTTAAAATATGACACAAAACATTTTCTTTTGACATTGGATTTCAAGAGAATTTACCAATCTCCGTACACAAAAAAAATCTTTTTTCTAATACCCAAATTTCAGTTTTTTATTGCTTGCTTTTTAATTTGCAAAGAGTATATGGCTATATTAGATTAACATTTTTTGATTTAAGCTTTCCTAATTTTCATTACATCTTGTCTTTCCATAACAAGGAACATCATTAACAATTAATATGTAATAAAACGAACCAAATCACATGTTAAAAAACAAGCACCACTAATGTGTTTTTTTTAAGTCAAGTTTGACATGAGAACAAGAGTAGTCATACATTCAAAATGCTATACATCTTGTTATACACCCTCTTGATGGATTTATCATGGCCATAGAAAATGGCAAAGCTTATGAATTTGACTTTGATAAAATAAACAAATTTGATCTTGTTGATACAAAGGAATTTAGTGAATATCTTGATGTTCACTCAGATGAAATTGACTCTTTGCTATTTGTTGCTCGACAAGAACAAAAGAAACATGCTCACGTTAGCACATCTAAAGAACAAAATGTTTCCATTAGTAATATTGATCAAAATCTTACCACAAATGTTGCTACTTTTATTATTGATATTGTTATTACATCTACACCTTTGGGTTTGGGAGAAACACAAGGCTTACAACATCTTCTATGCCCATGTCTAACCAAAAGAATCATACAAGATCTTTGGTAGCTACACATACTACATCACCTACTTTGCTTACTAAACAAACCCTCATGCGAACTATTTTAGTTTTGCATGCTAAGGTGTTGCACTTAGAGCAAGGTATACCAAAAGCTAGTCAATCAATAGATTCACAAGCCTTATTTCATAATATGTTATCACTTGAGATTGCATCATATCATTCATTGATAACATTTTTTGCTCCTAAAATTTCATTATATAAAGGAGAAGGAGATCTAGAACAACACCTTCGATCTTTTCATACGGATTGTTTGAATTATGCTTTAAATGACAAGTTGCTAACTTAGTTGTTTCCAAGAAGCCTATAAGATTATGCCTTATGTTGGTTTTATGATTTACATATCTAATTAGTAAAAGCATTCAATCCATTAGCAAATCAAGTTCTCAAGTATTTTGCTATCAATATTGATGAAAACCTCTCTTATGCACCAATTGTTAAGTTTAAGTAAGGAACTAATGAGTCTATCACTATGTACTTCATTACAAGACCATGCTTGATAAAATGACTAACACCTTCATAGATAATGAATTACAAGATATTTTGCACCTTTGCATGAGTCAATTATTTTCAAGAAATTCATATCATTGGAGGAACTTTGTGATACAATAATAGAAAGATAATGGGCCTAACGTAGGCCTGTAACATTGAGGTTTCGTTCTTCTCTAGAACATAGTTTTCCATTTATTTATTTTTTTCTACATATATAATGAATTCTTTAATAGAAAGATAAGTCAAACTTCTAATTTTGAGCAAGCTCAAATATGTACCTGCATCTAATTCAACTTCCACAAAAAGTTCCAAAACAAACTATCTTACAAAACTAAGTCAACATATGCTAAAGTGAGACAAAGATCACAATCAATGCTATATCTCAATCTTCAAACAAGCTTGTTTTATCAGATCCACTAAGAAGAAAACTACAACTGCCTCATAAATTGTTACAAAAGCTACTTGAATGCAATCTTATTACTTTTCCTCCACCACTATAAGTTGACATGAGTAGACTTCAAAGAAAATCATTCAATAGCAATACATATTGTGATTACCATAGATGCAATGGTCATTGTACTAATCGATGTTTCAAACTTAAACACTTAATTCAAGATCTTATCGACAACAATATCATGGAGCTAGGCACTCCTATATAAGAAAACAAGCCTCAACATAATGAAAATGCCAAGTTGAAGATTTTTAGTCAGTGATTCCTTAATCATGAGACAAACAAGGATAAATTAACAGTGCATCATACTTATAATGCATACCCACCTTTGATCTATCTTAATGCTTAGAATTTTTATAATGCATCATACTTGGAAATCAAATATGTCTGAAATGTTTAGAATGTTTGTTAGGGCTATCCCAAAATTTTAATGGTTAATATTTATGCATTTTGAAAATTTAGGAGACGTAAATTTATTTTGTCGTATTATATAGAAAATATAGTGTGTTTTTCAACACTATGTTGTGCTTACAATGAACTGTTTTTTTCAAGATGAAAGATTAGATGAACCTAAAAAATATGTTTCCCAAACCATGCATGTGGTCATTGACAAAGCCACAAACAACATGAGTGACCCCTCTCTCGATTCACAAGGACAAAAAAAACACAAAATATTTTATGGAAGTCTTCGCTCTCTTGCAATCAATAGGCAACACGAGAAAAAGACATTATGGAATATTAGTTTGCCATTAAGTTTATATGGTAATATAACAATTTGACAAAGTTTGCAATATGAATTTTAGAATTGATTTAAGTTTGCATTAAACTTAATTATTATTTAGCATTAGATATTATGTTGATATCATGTATTTGTTGCAGCATTATATGTTGTATTTAAATGTTTAGGTTTATTTAGATGTTGTAGTTAGATGGCATTTTATTAAGCATTATATATTGTTTTTAAATATGACTTTTAAATATGTTGTATTTAGATGTTAAAAAATAGATGTGACTTTTAAATATGGCAACAAGGTGTCAATCCAAGTCATGATGACAAGTGACACATTTTTTATGTGATGATTTTTTGAAGTAATGATGATGAATGATGTTATGAGGAGACATTATAGTTGGAATTTTTATATATTTGTTAAAATGAAAAAACGGGCATGTAACTTCTAATCCAAGTCATGATCACATGTTCTCACGAGGTGTTGTGAGTCGAAATTGCTACATACTTGTTATGATAAAAGATCAGACATATGACTTTTAAATATGATTATGAGGTATCAATCCAAGTCATGATGACATGTTTTCATGAGCAGATATGAATTTTAATTGTTACATATTTGTTATGATGAAAAATAAAAATGTGACTTTTACATATGATTACGAGGTGTCAATTTAAGTCATAATCACATGTTCTCATGAGGATATGTTGTTAGTTGGATTTGTTGCTAACTTAGTTGTTAGAATGTGAATGGTATAAAGGTAAAGTATTTGTGTAGAGTAGGTTTACTTGACCTTATTTCTTCAAACAAAATTTGATACCTAGCCAAAACTCTAAATAGTCTAATAATAAGGTGCATCAATCTATAACATTCTAAATCTTTGTAAGAGTTCAAAAAAATTATTGCAATTGTATTTTAGTTTCTTCTCAATTTCATCGCTGCATATTTTGTTTTACAAACTTTTGCTACTTAACATGGTCTTCATCTCTATTTTAATATTTTTATTTGTATAGTTATCATATATGGATAGCTATAAAGATAGAAATAGAGAAAGAATGTGGTAACAACGTTGGCAATTGAAATTGGCTTGCATACCTTAGAGATACATAGTAGTAACAATCTTATAGGGTTTTCAAATCATGAGTCACATATAATAGGGAATATGCATAACAACCGATTCCTCATTTTGTTTTACACAAATACAACAACAAACACCAAAATGGTTGCAAACATTGCCTCTAACCCACTAACGAATGGGGATCTTTGGCTGTACGTAGGGGCATCTCCATCATTGCATAAATAAGAGGCCAATGGTATGGGATAAGCACAAACGTGCAAGTGTGTACGTATGCACAAGTGAGTGATATAAACCAAAAGATGAGAGAATAATCAATAGTATAATGCTTGATTCTAAACTCCACTAAGCTTTTCATCATAAACAACATAAGAGAGTAGCAGTAAAGAGTTGAAAGTGGTGCTCCATTGAACTCTTTGTAATATCCCATTGCATGAAGAGGAGAGGTGGTAATCAGCTAACACTATCAAGCTGATTTCCCCACCATAGAGTTTGTGACAAGCACAATGTATGGTTTGTTCTATTTCTTCCAATTGTTTACTCTTGTTATTGCTTTATGAAAAGTTCACATTCTACTAGTCTCACAACAAACTAAATCACTGCAATTTGAAGTTAATTAAAGTAGTAGCAACTATCATAATTTATGACTTACATTTTATTTCCAACAAGTTAAACTTATAAAATAAATTATAGATCAATTGACTTCATCAGTTTCAATCTCTTTAAGTGTTATGTTAATCATGTCTTCACTAGGCCTTCTTTACAGTCTTTGTATATAATGTTTATATATGGCAGCCATTATAATTTTTCATGTTCTTGCTCTTATATGCTTTTTAAAATTGGTAAATTACCCTTATCAGGGGGTTTCTGCCTTAGATGCCACTAGATAAGGGTATCTTCTCCGTCAATTCTCCTACCCTCATTAGTTAGGGCATGCCACACCTCGTAAGTTGGATTGGATATTTTATGCTACACCAATAGTTTACCCCCTGAGCTCACCACATTCAACATAAGAGTTTCAAAGAGTATATACAACAATTTTATAATCATTTATCCTCACATGCAAAATATCTAATCACCATTTTTAAAGCTAACCTAATACAAGTTGACGAAACTTAATTTCAAAAAAATAGTAAAAATGAAATCAATAATATTATGCATTTCTAAATTGGTAGATTGAAAATATGTGATACTGACCAATGACAACAGGCCTTCTAAAGGGTTAGACAGCATCTATTTTTTAAAGGTGGTGTGCAAGAAATATTAGTTCGAGTATACGTGAAACATTTATGCTTGACTGCATAACATCCTTTCAACACTATTTTCAACTTTGAAGTCCCGATATTTAAAAATGCTGGCTAAATCCAGTAAAAACAATCTTCAACACACCTCTAAACTCTTTACAAAGAAAATTTGCCTTTGGTTTATTAATTGCATAAAATGATCTGACGTGAATAAAAAATTTAGAAAGTTTAGCTTAAAATTTTGGAAAACAAATGTGTACTTTTGAAAAAGTGTAAATGACTTTTAATATGGATTAATTCTTTTATGTAATAAGAAAATGTATTTCATTTTCAAATATTTTACTAAAGTTAAAGGCTCATCATTTAATGTATAGTATTTTAAATATATCCACACACAACCAGAGTCTAAATACAAATTCTAATGATTTATTAATCAAAAGGATCAGATATCCACAACCAAACGTATAGAGTAGGCAACAGCCCTGTTAAAATAGTTAAGAAATTGGGACAAGGCCATAGACACGCATTTACAAATGCAGGTTGGCACAATGTAATTTTGCATTGATATCTTATCTCAATTATTCATGCTACTATATTGTTCTGGTGTATGGTATTCTATATGAAAATAAAGACTGCAACATATTAACAAGGATATTTTCCATATCTTTATTAACAAGCATAATATGTTATAGTGCGGTCTCTATACATAATTGAAGTACAGACAACCTTCTGGTGTTTCCGCAACTTCCTTAACAGTTTAAACAATTACAAGTCTATTACAGAAAAAATGTCTCAGAAGATGTACAAGTTAGATAAAAATGGCATCCAAATGATTGTCATCTCTTTTCAATGCTCTTTAAGTAAATACAGATTATTTTACAATGACCATTTCTGCAACTATCAGAAGAGTCCTACCCCATACTATGCTTAGACAAATTAAGTTAACACTACAGCATTCTACACCGGGAAAACCAAAAAGTGAGGACTTTGTCATATTCCATTCTTAGATCATATCGACTGAAAATCGTAGCATTCCCTCCCTAGTCGAAGGATAATCAGACCTCATAGTGATAGTACTCTTCCGCTTCATACACAGGTGAGGCATGGTAGCTACGTTCACTAATCACAGGGCTGTGCACTCGTGACTGTCGCTTTGTTGGAACCACACTATCGTCATCTCTCCATTCTCCCATTTCATTCTCCTCATCCTCTTCGGTTTTAAATATAGGGTGCAAATAGGCATTTCTAAGGTATCCTCTGATATTTAGATGTGTTTCTGTAGCCCGCTCCAATGTATCCTTTGCCATGGCTTCCTAAAAATCACATAACATGCATTTTATAAAACAGTTTTAACTAAACAAACAAAATAGAGTGCAGTTTATCTAATTTCATACTCATAAACAAATTGCCCCGATAAACTAAAAAAAGTTACACGTGGTTAAAATTTGCCCCTGAAAATATAATTCTAGACGCAAAATGTTTAAACTCTCAGTTCAAAGCACATTGTAGAAAAGCTCTAGTTTAGTGGCACCAAAGATAAAACCAGGTTTTAGGACAGATTCTCAATTAGGTTCATATAAGATACAAAGAAGGAACTATACAAGAACTATCCAAATCCAATGATTAAGATAGAGCGGAAGCTTTACATTGAATTTTGCCATAAAATCATCATTTCTCCAAGGGTAGCAAACCAAGTGTTAGCACAAATTCTCAACTAGGTTCATATAAAATACGAAGAAGGAACTCTTCTAGAACTATCCGAAGCCAGAGCAGAAGCTAGACAGTGGCTTCTGACATCAAAGCATCATTTCTAAATCCAAGGGTAGCAATCACTAGAAAGTAATACATCAAAAGGGAAAAAGACACCATCCAATCCGTAAGGATCCAAGAAAGACATCAAACTCCATCCGACTCCAAGAATATGTTAGAATCAACATGACAGAGGCAGAAAAATGAAGTTAACGAGTAACAACACTGTGTGTTGTTAACACTGACAAAACTGCCCAATACATCAAGACAGCGGTTGTGTCTGTGCCAGTGGTGGTTTCGCCCATTTCAAACAGAAAACTTAATAACAGCTAAGATTCAATGTCTCTTCCCATTCTGGGCAATTGGTATTCGATGGAACATCACTAGAAGTGCATAAGAGGAGCCTTGAGCTAAGCAATTATCATTTAAGGGGAGTGTAGGAGTGAATTGATGAATGAATGATTGGGTACCAGTGAATAGCCAGCTGTTCATAGCTGATACCTACTCTATGCTCTTTGTGATATTTCCATAGCAGCATTAGAAAGATAGGAGACAACATAGAGTTGAGGGATTAATCCTCCATAGAGCTCTTTGTAAATGACCCATTGCTGGAGGAAGGAGAGGAAGCTGTGCAATTGCCACTTCCAGCTGGCTTTCCTTACACCGAGGTTTCTAGGTTAAAAATCCTTATGGATGATGGTGGATGGATGAACATGATGACCTGGTGGTAGATGTGTGTGTGGCTTGTTTCAATTCTTTCTAGTTACTTATGGTTTTGCAAGCTAAATTACTTAATCTAATACACATTTTGCTACTGGAACACACTCTAAACCCACTGCAATTTGAAGTTAATTCAAGTAGGAGCAACATGGTAAAATAAGATCTGCATTATTTTCTCACAGGTACAATTGTAGGGGAAATTATTTTCTCCTAGTGGCTTGTAGGGATTTTCGCTAGCACATTTTAGTTGTGTAATAACAAGATTGTATGCAAAATTCTTTGACAACGTGTTGTAGAGATTTGTCGGTGCATAGACCAGCCATGATCAAACCCTTGATAAGAAGACTCGATGAGCTTCAAAATTGCCACTAGCAAGAGGAGAATCAAGAATTGATAATAATGATACAACACTTGGAAAAGGAGAATCAAGAGTTCCAAGCTGCATGGGCCAGCCATGGAGAATTATTCATCAGTATCATGGAGGAGTTGCAACAAGTGTTATTGCAGAAAGACAAGTTGTTGAAAAAGCTCCAAGATGATGTCTACCCATAAAGGGGAGTCTACCCATCAAACGAGGCCAGTCCCTACCAAAGATGCTCAAACCATCACAATGCTCTTTCTTCTAATGTAACATCGAATGAATCCATTAGCAATTTTGAGAAGCATACTAGACGTATTGGCTCAAAGTTGTTAATAAAGATGGGTTTTTATGGCAAAGGGCTTGGCAAGGATGGCTACGTGATTCTCATTCCCATTATAGTAGAGGCAAAACCTCAATAAGGGTGCCTTGGATATGGTGTAGATAAGATAAAGAATTGGGAATGCTCTAGCAAAGCGCAAGCAAGAATAACTTCCATGGGAAAGTGTCAAGTCCCCTTTTCATATAATTAAAATATTTAATAAAATTGCCTTTTAAAAATATAAGACAATTTAATTAATTATTAAAATAGAACTATCTTGGATAATTATTCGAATTACCGGAAAAGTGGTTTTAACCATTTGAAAAATTAAGGTAATTTTAATGATTATTTTAAGGGGTTTTATAATTAATAAATTGCTTGAAAAATGATTTTTATCACTTTAATTATTAGTGCAATTTAATTAATTATTTAAGCAAGGATTTAATATAAAATAATGATTTAATTTGCTAAAAAGTAATTTTAATTACTAATTTATTAAGACAAGTTATTTAATTAATTCAAATAGGCCTAAAATGAAATTAAAATGAATGTCGGCTTGGGAGCTAAAGCAAAGCAAAGAAAATATATCATAAAAAGTTGGCAAGAGAGGCTTATGAGGTATTTTACCTCCCCGAAGTGGTTCACTCCCCTTTTGAAGGTAAAAATATAAGGTGAAGATCACAATTGAAGACATGTTGAATTTGATATTATTTCTTCATGCTTGAAGAAGATATTGGGATGCATGCCCAATAAGTGTTCGCAAATTTGGAGCTAATTTTTCTACAAAAGGTGTCTTTTGACGCCACCTTTGCTAAATGAAGTTTTGTTACTTGCCCTAGAGTGAGGCGATTTGCTTTTGAGAGTTTTTTTAGAAGGTTTGGTGGATTATTTGAGGTCTATTTGATGCATAATAATTTTGATTATTATTTGTACTAATTTTGCAAGTGGAGTGACTTAATTTGAAATTGAGGGTTTGATGTTTGAAGAGGCAAATTTTGAAAACTAGGGTTTTCATAATTTTGGAGCAATTTTTGGTGACCTTCCCATGGAAGGAAAATTCTGAAATTATTTTTATTTGATAGTTATTATTTTTGTGATCAGTTTAAGCTCTTATTTGCATCATAATTCCAAATATTGAGGGAGATAAATTTTTGAAATTTTCAGCTGTTCATACGAAATAATATTTGTTGAAGGCAGATTTGCAAGGGTTTCATTCCGATTTAATAATTGCAGTAATTTTTTGAATATTGGCTATTGGATTGGACTAAGCTTGAGCAGAGATTTGAGTCGAAAAAAAGGATTTCGATTCAGCTAGTGTGGCGCTAAGGTTTGGAGGATTGAAACATCCATTTCAAGCTCTTTCTTCTTTGCGGCAAGGGCCATTAGTTGCCAAAATAACAAGGTATTTATTTGTCATTCATTTCAAGGTGAATTGAAGTTAATTTTCAATTTGGAGGTGCAATTACAACAGCTAGGGTTTGCTGATTTTACTAAATTAAGAATTCAAAAATTGTGGATTTTAGGAAAAACCCCTTTATGCTTAAATCATCCCATTTCAAGATATTACAGTGGTATCAAATCACTGATCTTGTCCACCTGTGAGATTTGGTTATAAGCAGATAAAAAGATTTGGTGCTATCATGAAAGAAATGGAGAAAGAAAGGCTCTACAATGCAAGTAGTTATTCAAGGTAAATCAATCACAATATGAGTCCATGCAGTGGGTGGTACAGCCTTCAAAGACTTACTTGGTTCAACATGGATTATTGAAAGATACAAATGAGGAGATAAGACTCTTGGTTACTAGTTGTATTAATGAGGTTTTAAGACTAACAGTTCCCAAAGTTCCCTACAGTGACAAAATCATGAAGGAGATATTTTCGTTGATTGTGGAGAGCTTCCAAGATCTCCACGAGGACAAAAAACACTCCTTGGCTAGAAGGGTTAACATCCTAGAAACTATGGCTTCAACCAAGTCATGTACTTTGATGTTAGATATGGAGTGTGATGAACTTATTGTTAAAATGTTTCAACATTTCTTTACAATTGCTTGTAAGCATCCTCCCAAAAATGTTGTAGCTTCTATGCAGAGAATTGACCTTGACACTCAATGAGAGTGATGATCTTTCCAAACCATTATTATCTAACTTGTTGACAGGTTTGGGGATAGAAAAGGAAAATTTTCCAATTGCACATATACTATTTGAAAATGTTGCAATTGATTGTGAGGAAAAATTGAGGCCTTATTTGATAGTGGAGCATGTAGAGGAAGAGAGTACCGAACTACATGGAGAGTTAGAAGAAAAAAATGAAGGGACAGCCCTTCATGAGGGTTCCTATGAAGAGGCCAATGAAATAGAAAAAATAGATTTGGAGGAGGTGAGCTACGAAAAGATGACATTTTGGGGCAGCCTAGAATAGAAAATTGTGAGAACCAAAAATCTGAGTTTTTGGAGCAGCAAGGAGGGCTACAAATGATGGATGAAAATGAGGAGATGCTAGGTGCTTTGGGGCAGCCAAGTACTCCAAACTTTGGTACTCAAAAAGCTGATGTTGAAGAAGCCAAAGAAACCGAGATATTCATAGAAAGGTATGAGTTGAAAGATGATTTTTGTTTGGTATCTAATAATTGTTCAAATTTGTTGCATGACTCTAGATTTGATGAAAGAGCTTGGAAATAACAATTCCTAATTACAAATAAGAAAGGAGTGCAAGCCTTGACAAGGTTGGATGGCAAAAAAGGGCTTCTTGATAGATCAATGCACAATGAGATGAGGGAATGCTTGAAGGTAATTATTGTTGCTTTTTATTCAACCCCAATCAAATATGCAATAGAAGTAATAAAATTAGGAGTTGCAAGGGTTGCCAACCATGAATAAGAAATGAGGAGCACTAAGGGAAGAGAGGAACTCTTATCAATTTGTGGGTTGGACATGACAAGCTTCTGTTATGGTTGTGGGATTCAGGTGAGCACTAAAAACATGATTTTGTTATTTTGTTATGTTGTGAAACAAAGGACAAGGTTTAGATCCTCATGGAAAATGGCATAAGCAAGAAGCACCATGATCCAAGAATCAAAGGAAGGGCTGTAAGTAATACGTTCGTTGTTGTTTTGCACATTTTTAGTTTGCTTTTCGCTAAGCTTTTTGTTGCCATGAAAAGTGTTGGCCCTAGGAAAGTGTGCCTCTCACACCCCAACACCTTGGAAGTGATTTTTATATGTATGAGTGGTTTTCCAACCACTATTAAGGGAACGTTGAAGGAAAAGGCATGCTACAACTATGATATGAAAAAGCTAAGACACCACAAGGGAGCCCATGTCATGCTCATGAGGCATGATGAAGTGATTGTAAAAGTGTTATTAGAACTAATGCTTTCACTAATATGTTTGCTTCTTGTGTTGGATCACTAGAGAAATCATGTGCTATAAATACAAAGAGTGCAAGAAAAGTTGTAGTCCCCATACTTGAGCAACCAAGGTAGCAAAAACGACCCAACCTTATGTTTGAAGCATAGTAACCGCATTCGCCGAATTTAATCGGAGAAGTTCGAAATTCACCGAACTACAAGAAAATCTTTGAAATACGTGATTAAATTCGGGATTAAATTCAGTACTCAGTATCCAACATACTTTTCATAGTCTGTTTATTTCAATCAATTTAGGATAAATTTTGGAGTCTAAAATTTTGGACAGATTCTTTCTATTTGATAATGACATGAAAACCTCGAGTTTGATTTTCCTTGTATGCTTTTGTTTTGAGTCAATGTGGAATTTAGGAAAACAGATTATCATTAAATCATTTTGAACAAAACATTAATAACTTTGATGAGATACTTGGTGGAAACTTGAAAGTTATTTTGACGTGTTTATTGATATGAAATGTGATATTTTTTTAATGGTGGGTTGATATAATTTTAAAAATAAGTATATTTATATCAACATAATTTAATCACAAATTTTATCTCAAATTTTTTAGTTCCCAATTTTTTCCTCAGCGAATTCAAACACAAATTCGAATGCAGTGACTATGGTTTGAAGGGGATGATAAAAAAATAAGAAATAAGGAAATGAACAAGGGGCTGCAGTTGTTGATCATGGACAGCCTATGGCATCAATGGAATTTTGGTTTCCTACATCTTTGGTAAGTGTAGCAAATTCTGAAAATTGTCATGCTTGTATTGGGAGGGATGAAATGAGAGTTGATTGCCAAGGGCAACCCAAAAATTACTTTGGGTAGTACCCTATTCCTTCTTGCAAAGGTGGAAATGGAGGTGTTTTAAGGAAAATGAGACTACTCTTGAATTTCGAATGGGATACAAATACAAGCAGCTGTTCACAAGGTTCAAATGGCAAGAAAAGTTGGCTCTTTTGCTTAAAAAAAATGATAAACACAACTGGGCTTACATATGCACTCTTTTGGGCATCAAAAGTAATTTATTTTGCATATGGCAGCCAAGGGGAAGAGCTGGGAAAAGAGGTATGAAGTCTGAATTTTTTGATTTAAAAATTTCTAAGTAAAAAAAACAAATCCAACCACCAAGTGAGGTTAAAAAATTGCAAAATTGGAGTGTGAGACAGCCCAGAGGGGGAAGGATGAATGCACAAATGAACTTTATTACTTAGAAAATTCTGAGTTAGGAAGGCAAGAACAGCCATGTCATGAAGGAGAGAGATCTGATTTTTTCGACATATTCCAGCCTTTAGCAAGTTCTGAAAATGCTCATGGTTGGGAACACTTCGTGCATGAAGGGTGGGAGAACACAAGAAAAGTACAGCCTTCTCTCATGGTTGAAATGAAACTTTTGTTAGACTTGATTTGTATTCCATATGTGCATGGAAATATTGATAAGGGGGAGCAAATAGAAAGATTACAACTTCGAATCAAAGAAAGTTTGGTATGACATTCTTTATCCATAGTGGGTATGTCATGCTATGCTTCTTGGCAAAAGTTACTCTACTTAACATGTACAGGAGCAAGGCTTTTTGAGCACTACAACAAGTTTTACCATTTGGACATGGTAATTGGGCATATGAGCTTGCATTTGCTTAAGGGCAAGCAAATTTGAGAAGGGAGAACTATCATGTCTCCTTTTCATATAATTTTAATAATTATTAAAATTGTTTGAATAGTGATTTTAATTATTTAAAAATATAAGACAATTTAATTAATTATTAAAATAGAATTATCTTAGATAATTATTCGAATTACCGGAAAAGTGGTTATAACTATTTGAAAAATTAAAGTAATTTTAATGATTATTCTAAAGGGTTTTATAATTAATAAATTGCTTGAAAAGTGATTTTTATTACTTTAATTATTAGAGCAATTTAATTAATTATTTAAGCAAGGACCTAATATAAAATAATTATTTAATCTACAAAAAATAATTTTAATTATTAATTTATTAAGACAAGTTATTTAATTAATTCGAAAAAGCCTAAAGTGAAATTAAAAAGAATGTCAGCTTGGGAGCTAAAGCAAAAGAAAGGAAAATATATTCTATAAAGGGCAAGTGAGGCTTATGAGATATTTTACCTCCCCAAGGTGATTCGTTCTCCTTTGGAAGGTGTACAAATATAATGTGAAGATCATAATTGAAGGCATGTTGAATTTGATAATTGTTTCTTCGTGCTTGAAGAAGCTATTGAGATGTATGCCCAATAGGTGTTCGTTGTTTTGGTGTTGATCATTCTACAAAAAGTGTCTTTGGATGCCCCTTTGCTAAATGAGGCTTTGTTAATTGCCCTAAAGTGGGGTGATTTGCTTTGAGAGGCTATTGTGAGGTTTTGGTGGATTATTTGAGGTCCATTTGATGCATAATAATTCTGATTATCATTTGCATTGATTTTCCAAGTGTGGCAACTTGTTTGGGATTGAAGGGTTTGATGTTTGAAGAGATAAATTTTGAAAACTAGGGTTTTCAAAAATTTGGAGCAAGTTTTGATGACCTTTCCATGGAAAGAAAATTCCAAAATTATTTTTATTTAATAATCATTATTTTTGTGATCAGTTTAATCTTTTATTTGCATCATAATTTCAAATATTGAGAGACTAAAGAATTTTTGAAGTTTTCAACTGTTTGTAAGAAATAGTTGAGGGTAGATTTGCAAGGGTTTTGTTCTGATTTAATAATTGTAGTAATTTTTTGAATATTGGCGATTGGATTGAACTAAGCTTGAGCAGGGATTTGAGTGGGAAAGAAATATTTCAATTCAGCTAGTTTGGTGATAGGGTTTGGAGGATTGAAACATCCATTTCAAGCTCTTTCTTCTTTGTGGCAAGAGCCATTGGTGGCCAAAATCAAAAGGTATTTATTTGTCATTCATTTCAAGGTGAATTGGAGTTAATTTTCAGTTTGAATGTGCAATTACAACAGCCAGGGTTTGCCGATTTTACTAAATTCAGAATTCAGAAATTGTGGATTTTAAAGAAAACCCCTTTATGCTTAAATCGTCCCATTTGGGGACATTACAAAAAGGATTCCGCACCTCCTACACAATAAATCAGCCTAAATAAAGTTAAAATGTTTCAACACCATTTTTCCTGAAGCCTCAAGATGATTGTAGGAAGTCTCCAAAGTGTGGAAAACAATCAAGATGAGGGAAATGTTAGTCTACTTCAAGAGGGCAAAAATGCACTTCCAAAGAGAGATGGAAGTGCACCATTTTCCCATCCACATGAAGCAAAGAGGCTATGGGGAGATTACACTCCGCCAACCTTGCGAATTGCAAGCTCAATAAGAGAAGGAATTAGGAAAGGGGACAGCCCAATGATGTATGAACATGTTGAGTCTTCCATACTGTAAGAAGGAAGGACACAATACAAATGAATTGGACAGGAGTGCTCATCTTTTGTCCCTTGTACTTATCGTAGAATGCATAACCATTGTATGGTAATATGCAAAAGGAAACTATCCACCAGTAAGGAGCCCAAGCTCTCAAGGAAAGATCAGAAAGGAAGAGTCCACTCTTCAAGAGAACAAGAAGAGAAAGGCCAAGGTACACTCCACGAAGGTAAGACGCCACTGGTTATGAGCATGTACAAAGTCAATCGTTTTGTATTCATTGCGATGTTAGTCGACATTAAGATGGAAAGTGTTGGAAACTTCATCCACATCTTCACCTAAAGAATGAGAAAGGTGAGAATCGACAGCCGAAAACAAAGTGGGAGAAGAGCCTACCAAAGTGCAAGAGTCAGGGAGAGAACACCTCTCACAGGTATCTTCATCACCACTGCAAGCAATGATAAGGGAATGTCTTTTGGTTATTGGATTGAGCATTTATATAATTTTCAAAGAAGAAGATATTGAATTGCATTCACGTGTATGAGAGCATCACCAACATTGAGTAGCACTCCAAATGTATCTTCATATTGTTTTTATGGTTCCATTTGTTGATAGAGAAAATAGAGAACTAACTCTTGATATGCAAGTTTGACTCACCACTTTTTATGTATAGCAAAGAGGATAGAAAAGAGAGGCACTCCAAGAGAGGAAACACCCAAAGCATGAGGTTGGACAGCAATTTCTAACAATAAAAAGAAATCACAGAAGTGGGTAACAAAATGACTTTTATTTTTCCCTTTGTTGTGGTTTGTACACTCATCAGAGTCATAAAAATGTGAATGAGCAAAAGATTGTAGGATGGTTATATGAGTTTGTTTCAACATCATTCAACTGTTTAAGTATGCATATGAGCACTCCAATGATTGTATGCATTAGCATATTGGACTAATTTTAACACTGTACAATTGTTGTAGTATGTATATGGGCATCACAATGATTGTAGAAGACTATTTTCAGTGGGTATGTAGTATGTAAGAAGTTGCAATAGGTGTGGCTAGATGGAACATGCATATTTCAGTTAGTGTATGCACATTGGACATGGCTGCAATAGATTTCAAATCTGATTTTTATATGACAGCAATGTGGCATGTACATATTGATAACATTGACAATGACATGCATTACACAATGTATGTTTCCATTATAGCAATGAATTGTAGTTGGAAGAATGAATCTAATTTGCACATGAGAGCCATTGTCGCATGTTGATTAACATCACATGGGGATTGTAGCATGTTTATTTCCGCTCACTCTTGATTTACTCTCCAATATGGGTAAGAGAAAAAGCAAAAGGACAGTTTGTCACTCTAATTGGATTTATGCATATTAATATATTAGAAGAAACATCAGAAAAAAAAAGGTAAGAACGAGATATAAGGGTGAGGCATCTTTATTATTATAGTTAGCATACTCGCTGATTGCTCGTCGAGTGGGCAAGTAATCATCAAGCATCATCCAATCCAATTAATCGTGGTTTTTTGTTTACTCAAGCCTTGGCGAGTACTGGCACAATCAGCGACTACTATACTAGTACTCGCCGAGGCTCGATTATCAGCTCCTGTGGGCAAAATGCATTAGAATGCTAAGAATACGCGGAAAAAACAGAATTATGTCCTATGAAAGCATAAATGCCCCCACATTGGAATCACATAGCATTTGGAGCATTTGATACATTTTGCAACTATAATTTGTATAAAATTTATGTTTTCTTATAAATTTAAGTATTGTTTTAATTTGTCAAGTATTGCCAATTAATGGCGAGTGGCTGCCGAGTATTCACTGATTAAAAATTTAGGGGGCTACGTGAGTACCCGCCGAGTATGGGTATGCGAACTATGGTTATTATAACTTGATATCATATTTATACATGTCCATAAGATGTTAGGTATGTAATCACCAATACCTAATCACTTTATTTAATTCTAACAACTCAAATATATTTAATAACTCTATCCTCAACATTATAAACTAAGTATAATATACTAACTTGAAATGGACAAAATATTTCCAATATGCACACCCTCCCGTGCCAATAATGTCCAATTAAATGACACCATTACATAACATCTCCAAACTGGGGTCACATCAAAAGAACCCTTCAATAAAATAACATATATATCTTGGTTTTGAGATTAGTTTCTTCAAAGTGTAATATTGAATAGGGTTGTTCTAGAGTTAATTGCCTAACAGTTATTTTTTGACATTTCAGATCTCACTATTAGATCCATCTTCAAGAAAGATAAGATTGGAGCCAATGCTTGAATATGAAGAAGACACTCAAGTTTATAAATAGTAATACGATACAAACAGGAGGCCAAAAGAGGTTGTCAAATACAAAAAAACAATAAAACAATAAAACAAATAAAACATAAACAAATAAATCCCACACACACACACACATGATTCATCTTCAAGAAAGAGAAGATTGAACCCAATGTTTGAACATGAAGAAGACACTCAAGTTTCTAAATAGTAATATGATACAAACAAACCCTCAAAATGGGGCTACAGATGCTGACATATACAAAAAAGCAAGAAAATGAATAAAACATAAATAAATAAATCTCAAATATATATATAGTAAAAATAAAAATCTAAAAAAATTCTACTACAATAATGAATAAAACATAAACAAATAAATCCCCCACACATACACACATATGATTCATCTTCAAGAAAGAGAAGATTGAAGCCAATGCTTGAACATGAAGAAGACACTCAAGTTTCTAAATAGTAAAATGATACAAACAAACCCTTAAAATGGGGCCACAGACGCTGACATATACAAAAAAGCAAGAAAATGAATAAAACATAAATAAATAAATCCCAAATATATATATATATATATATATATATATATATATATATATATATAATAAAAATAAAAATATAAAAAAATTCTACTACAATAATGGTTTGTTTAAATTAAAATTTTAGTTTAGTATTGCAATATATTCATTAATAATTTTAATTTTATTCGATTCAATAATTCACTAGCAAGTCAAAGCCAAATAAAAACAAACAAATAAAAATCAAATAAATAACAATAAAATATAATAATAATAAAATCAAACAAAAAATCTCAATAGTTCATACTATGATTTAAAAACAAAACAAAGAACACACACAAAAAAAAAAAAGATAATAGTAAGATTAATACACACATATACATACATATACATACACACACACACATACACATATAAGGGATGAGGCTGGGTTTGATCCTCGAGTGAATTTGATGGAATGGAACCCCTCGAGATATAACCAAGTCTTCGGCTTAGCGCCAAGGACTGAGGGGTTCCATCTCGTCAAATTCACTCGAGGATCGAACCCAACCTCATCCCTTATGGTGTCGGGTCTTTGTATTTAGCAAGAATTGTCCCCTTGTGGGGTCTTTATGAGCCAAGCAACTTCACCAATGAACAAACAACCTTTCGACAATAAAAATAATTTTAAGATTAACTAATAAAATTGATAAATTACTAAGACAAAAATAAGAAAAGAAGACCCGAAAAAGATAAGAAAAGAAAACCAAGGGCAGGGAAGCACAAGACTAGAGCAGAGGGAAATAATAAGAGAAATGGGGGAGGGCGGTGAGGAATAACACTAAGACCAAGGATGGGGAGCGCTTGTGGATCAAGGGTTTCCAAGAAAAGCTCAATTTGAAGTTGTTATCTCTATTAAGGTTACGGGGCCACTTTTTGATCTCAATAACTTCTCTAATGCTGACCACCTTTCAAGACAACTATTTTGGCATCATCCAAGTGCATGGCATGTTTGGTTTTTATTTTGTACTTCGCCAATGCCAATCTCTTAATATTTCCTTGATGTAAGTCTTAAGCACGCTCCTTGAACCTTGTGTGAAAAGATCTACCGGTCTTACCGATATAGGGAATACCACATGAGCATTGTATCTCATAAACCCCTTTGTTAAGCTTGGGTTTACATGGATTCTTCACACTTCTTAGGGAACTTCTAATGGTCTTGATGGGTATGAAATAAGTTTTGATGCCATTTATTCTAAGAATCCTTGCTAGTTTTTCCAAGGTACCTTGAACATATATGGTAGGTAAGCTTTCTTATCTTCTATTTGTGTGTTGGGATTAAGGTGACCTTGGCATCATTTGACTTTATTGAATGTTGTCTTAATATGCCATTATTGATACCCATTTTTCTTTAGTTCCTTTCGTAGGTGTCTCTCTTCATTTTTTAAGTGCTCAAGATCAAATATTCTGAGGGCTCTTTTGTATAATGTTTTCAAAACTCCATTTTTTTAGACTTATGGCAATGGGTGTTGGTTCTAATACAAACATATGTATGTGTTTTCTTTCCATAAACTTGTTTAAATAAGGTACCATATGCTCTTTGAGTGATAAGGACATCAAGGAACAAAAGACACTGGTTTTCTTCCATGTAATGTCCCCATTTTTGAGTTCTCTTGCAGCACAGTTAGAGCTGACTTTCTGGGTTGGTGACAGCGTAATCAGAAGAGTATTTTGATGTCACCAAGGTGTTTGGGTGATCCAATGGGCGCTGTATGACACTTTCCGGAGAGATTTCGGACTTGTCCGTACTTACTATTTATAGTAAGTGCTTGCATGGTGATAATCTTTCTGGGTTTGTTCTCTTTGGTCCTCGGAGAACACTACTATTTATGTCTTCCCATGGGATTTCAGACTCTGGGCTTGGACTTGCTATTTTTGACAAATTAGGGTTTCTGTCTGTTTTGGGTTTTTCAATGTTGGAGATGGAGCATCTCATTGAGACCTTTTCAATGAGCTATAGATCACTGAATTCCGTGTTCATTTGGGCCTCCGTTTTAAAATCTGTAAATTAATATTTTTATTTAAATATTGGACTTTGGGATTTAATGGGTAAGTGATGAAAAATAAAATATTTCAATGTCACTTAAGTAATATTGTGGAGCGCTCACCTTGGGGAATATTAAAATCAAATTAAAATAAATATTCCCTCCAAAAAGTGCAACGACCTCTTGGAGAGTTATAAAAGAGGGAAAAGTGCCTCATTTGGGATATGCTTGAATATATGATTTTGTTGGCTATTTGCTCTGCTAGGGTTTTTCCTAAGAGGGTTTGAAGTGGATTCGAACCAGAGGCTATTGGAAACAAAAAATCCCTCTAGTAACAACATTCTACAAGCATGCAAGGCCACCCAAAGGTGCTAGATTGGCAAATACACTAGTGTTTGCATCCGGAGTTTCAATGGAGTTTGAAATAATGTTGGTTTGAGGAGTTAATGTTACATAACTTGCAGATTTTGTGTTGGAAAGCTGAATACATTGTAATAGAGGCCATTTTTGAGACATACTGTGGAGTTTGGAGTAGCTGTAATTATTCCCTCTTATTGGCCGTGCATTACCAGCTTGGCTGTACCATCCATTGGGGTTTCATATTGATTTTTGAGGGCTGCTTGAGACTCTATCCTAGGTGTTTGGAGATGAAATACATGTGCAACGATTGCTGATGGTCTTGGCAATGATTTCCATCATTATTTGAAGGTGTTACAAGCTGCCACATCAACAATAGGTCACATCAGCGCTATATAAGAGGTTTTTCTCATCATATATCCATTTTTTTGCATTGTAAATTTGAAGTAAAAAGTCCGAAGATAAATTGCAGCCATTAGGGAGTTGGATGTTAATGCAAATCAGTTATTTGCATTAATCATATTAGCTTACAAGTGCCATTGATATATTGTAATCAGCATTGTAATGAGTTTGGCACCACATAATATAAGTGTGAAGATGTTGGAGTTGCGTACCAAGTGTTTGTTGTAATGCCACTCGCTGTAGTTGCATTATCTCAGCCTTACATTAGTATGCAAAGTGTTTTTCAAAATATCTTCTTGCTGTAGCTGCATATTAGTTTGCATACCAAGTGTTTGCTAAAATTCCTATTAGTTGTAGGAATCAATTTTATGCATTTTTCAGTAATTACTTTCTTTGGAAAAGCCAAAAAGACTTTAGCATTGCACTTATCTTTCATATCAGTCTTTGAGTAGCTTCATTTCAATTATATGATCTTTATATGCATTTGAAAACAAAAAACAAACAAGCAATCAACAAGTACAAAATTTGCAAGACAAGTGTTTGACGAAATTCTTGAGCGGTCAGAACTGAAAATTAAAGGCCAAAATTGTAAGGGTTTTTACATTCCACCTCTATGGTGAACTTAATATGCTCAAATAAGGAGTTTAAGTGACTCAAGAAATCAATCAGAGTATTCGTACCATGCAACCATCTCACATTTGTATCATCAACAAATCAATACCACCATTCAAGTTTCAAAGGGGAGGACTAATATGGCAATTTTCTCAAATCTCTCCATGAATAGATTAGCAATAATAGGGGCCAAAGGAGAGCCCATTGCCGCGACTTCTATTTGTTCATAAATATTACCTTGAAACTTAAATAGGCAGATCTGAGGAAGAATTCGACTAAGTTAGCAGTTTCATCATCAATTATTTTTGTAACAACTTATAAGGCCCCATTTAACGTTTCTTTTTGTGAAGAGAGAGACGACATCAAAGCTTACTAAAATGCCATTATCATTAAGTTTGGAGTTGGCCACAATACTGAAAAAATCATTAGAGTCCTTAAAGAAGGAAGGAGTGTTGCCCATTAATGGTCTTAATTTCTTTGCTAAGTAAGTCACAATCTCATAAGTTGGAGAATCGATAGTGTCCACAATATGTTGGATACGGTTGATAGGTTGTCAATTTTTGATAAGCCACAAATTCGGGGCATGAGGGGGTTTTTGGGAACTAGCTTTCTTTTCAATTCATTGTTAAGGAAGGAACTTTTGATCACTTTTATAATGTCTCTTGTTACGATTTGTAGGGGGGTCTTTTTGGATAACCCTATAGCTACCACTGTTCTTTAGATTGTCTCTCATTTTATCAAGGTGGGAATCCATGTCCATAACTACTACTGCTTTCCCTTTATCCACTTTTAAAATGATGATGCCTTTATTATCATTGAGCTGCTTTAGCACAAGTTTTTATTCTTTCAAGATGTTGCTCTTGGGTGATTTAGCTTTACTGAGTGTAACATAGCCATGTTGTCTAACTTTTTCGGCAACATGTAAAGGTAAGCTCTCAATCACTCTTGATATTGATCATAAATTTTTCATACAAAATATTGTGGGGAGCTATGGCGAACCCTAATCCTTTCCTTAATAAATTAATGGTGGAAGCATCCAATGTAATGGAAGAGAGGTTGACTACATTATCTTGCCCGTTTCATCTAAACTTGTTAAGACCAATATCTTCATTTACCAAGTTGGGTCATGTAGCAATAGCGTCGTTGTTTTCAATGTAATTGTCTGAGGTAATCGCCCTCCCTAGTACATGGTCATTTGAGATATTATTATTAACCATTGAATCACTAGTATGTGTAGTAGATATTTCGGGAATTAATTCATTCAATCCATCTGAAAGCATACTGCTAGAGGTAGAAATCATTTGAGGATACGTGTCCTTCATGGCAATTGCATAATTAAGAGAGTTCTGCATTTTACGAGAAATTAATCTGTTGTTCACTACCATGTTTGAATTGTTTCCTTTCCTAGATTATAAATTGGTGTGTACAGACTTCGGCATAGTACTCTGAGCCTACTAGGAGCATATGGCCTTGGGTGTATTACTTTGGACTGGATGGGTGCAAACATAATGATGTCAGACATTAATATTCTTGTTTTCAATATTTACTTCGTTATTATTCATGGATTGCTTTGAAACCCGACTAGGCTGGAGAAAGTAGTTGGAAAATGTGTTATGGTTAGGGGAAGTAGCACCGACACTTCCAGATGTTCTTTTGAATCACTTTTGCCTTTCGCTTCATGCTGTCCATCTTTATAGTAGATAAAAGTTCAATTGTCTGCCACAAATTACTTTCTAAGATTTTTGCTAGCTCAAAGTGGACCACACAATTTCTTCTTGATAGCATCTAAATAAGATCTACATTTATTGATAATCTCTGAGTAAGAGAAAACTAGTTTTCTGAAAGAGATGAGCATTCCACTGAGATTTAAGGTGGTGAACAATGACAACACAAAAAGGGAGAATGTTTATATCACGACACTTCTTTAGAAACGTAAGGTCTTCAATGTTTTTAGCCATTTTTTGCCTTAATATTTCGAAGAGCCTACAACGCTCATACATGACCTCTCCATAAGGGGCAACAATTTTGGTTTTGAAACTAGTTTCTTCATAGTATAATAATGAATAGGGTTCTTTTGAAGTCAACTATGTAACAAAGCTATTTTTTGATGTTTTAGATCTCACTACTAATTCCATCTTTAGGGAAGGGAATATGGTAGTCAATGCTTGAATATGAAAAAGATGCTCAAGTTTATAAATAGTAGTGTGATACAAACAAACCCTAAAAAGGGGGTAGAGAGGTCGGCACACACAAAAGGAAAAGAAAAGAATAAAACATAAATAACTAAATCCAATATATATATATATAATAATAAAAATAAAAATCTAACAAAATTCCATTATATTAATGGTTTGTTTTAAATTAAAATTTAAGTTTAGTATGGTGATATATTCATTAAAAGTTTAGATTTTATTTGATTTAATAATTAACTAGCAAGTTGAAACCAAATAAAATCAAACAAACAAAAATTAAATAACTAACAATAAAAAAAATTAAGAATAATAAACCAAACTAAAAATCTCAATAGTTTGTACCATGATTTAAAAATGAAACAAAGAACACAACAAAAAGAAAAAGATAATGGTAATATTAATAAAAATAATTTTAATTAGTTTAGAAGATAAAATTAATTGATTAATTAATTTGAACAATTAAGAGATAAATTAGATTAAAATATTTAATTAGCTTAATCGATTAACTAATAAAATTGATAAATTACTAAGAAAAAAGAAAGGAACGAAGACCTTGAAAAATATTTTAAAAAAAAGGAAAAGAAAACCAAGCGCAAAGAAGCACAAGACTAGAGTAGAGGAAAAGAGTAAGAGAAATGAGGGAGGGAGGTAAGGGATAACACCAAGACCTAGGATGGGGAGAGCTTGTACAAGAGGGGTTTCTAAGAATGGCTCAATTTGAAGTCGTCGTCTCTATTAAGCTTATGAGGTCACTTTTCAATCTCAATAGCTTCTCTAATCCTTCTATCTTTCCAACGACCTTCCAAGGTTAATATTTTGGCATCATCCAAATGCATGGTGTGTTTGGTTTTAATTTGTGCTCTGCCATTGTCGATCTCTTAATATTTCCTTGATGTAAGTATTAAGCATGTTACTCGGACCTTGTTTGAAAATATCTACCGGTCTCACTAACATAGGGAATACCACGAGCATTGTATATCATAAACCCCTTGTTGAGCTTGGGATCATGTGGATCCTTCATGCTTCTTAGGGAAATTCTAATGGTCTTGATGGGTTTGAAATAAGTTTTGATGTCATTTCTTCTAATAATCTTTGTTAGTTTTTCCAAGGTATCAATTTAATATTTAGAAACTTGAGTGTAATCTTCATATTCAAGTATTGGCTTCAATCTTCTCTCCCCTCAAGATGGATCCAATAGTGGGATCTGAAACATTGGAAAATAACTTTGTTACGCAGTTGACTCCAAAAGAACCACAGTCGACACATACATATCATCATCGTCTTCTTCTTCCTTTATTTCTCCATTTTCTAGAAGTTTCAGCAAATTTGTTTTCCTAAATTTTTGAGTTATTAGGATAGGGACTTCTGCAAAATCTTGCATTATGCCATAGTTTACCACAACAGTGTTTCGGCTCATATTAGGTTTTCATTTGTATTGTCATTTTCCCTTATGTTTTGTGCACTATAAGAGTCTTCTCTCCTTCAAACTTAGTTTCTTCTTTGTTCTACATCGGTTGTTCTTTCTAAAATAAATAACTTGAAATCTTTTTAAAATCACAAATTGTTGCATCAAATGACAAATTTTCAATTGTTTCTTCATAAGCTTCAGTCAAGCAATTTAACACAATGGACTTGAATTCTTTCTCGTCTATGTTTTCACTTGGTGTCACAGTGATCGTTGAATTTCAATGTAAAAATTCCAAATTCAGCGAATTCTGTAAAAAAAAACCTAAAAACCATCTAAAATCATCATGAAATTCGTATGATACAGAAATAATTTTAAAACCTTAAAAAATCATTGAAGAACATGATTGAAATTCGTTTAGGCCAAAATATAGTTTTAAAAACCTAAAAAATTGTTGCAAAACACGATTGAAATTTGATGTCAATATTATGTGACAAGGGTTTTTCTTTTTCGATTACCTTTGCATTTTTCCATTTCTTTCCCTGTCATTGTGAGGCATGGTCCATCAATGCTTTGTTGAATTTTGATGTCCTTAAGTTTCTTTAAGTGATCATGCATTGATTCGCCTTGTAACTTCAAGCAAAAAGTTTGTTTTGCATATAAAGTATCCTAGTTTCGTTTGTGTCAACATGCAAAGAAGATGATTGTTTCCATGTAACAATGCCATTTTTTGCATCGACAATATATGGGACAATATCATCACTGTCAAAGTTGACAATGTACCAAAGGCTTTATATGCATCATATTTGGGTTGCGTCACATCACCATATGGTCGTCTCTTTATGGTTTCATTATCAATGTCCCATACCCCTTTCATTCTTTGACTCCAAATAGCATAGATATCTTTGTTTGACTTTTAGGACTTGTTAAAATATGAACCGTTTGCATTGTTTAAAATTTAAATATTCAGTTAAATGTTTCACTGTTTCAATTGAGAATTCAATTAAAATTCAGAAGTCCAACAAACAATCACAATTTCACGCTCAACATAAAACTTCCATCAAATAAACATTGCTTTATCAGATTGTGTATCTTGCCACATAAATTTCAGCAAAAATTGACCTCCAAACATCTAAAATAATTCCGATGTCATAAAAAACGTAAAGAAAAACAATAACACCATGTCTCCCTAGGTTATGCTTCACAAAACAAATCTTCACCAACGAAAAGATTTATCAACTAAAATTTATCCAAAGAGCTCAAAGTCAACAAGAAATCCATTCAAACTAGGTTTTCACTTCACATAAATTTAAAAGATCATATTAAAAAACCACAACAAAAAAATTCCTTAGAAAAAAAAAATGCCTCTGTAATCTCAATCAATCAGACCACTTTCAACTGTCTATTTGTCGAACAAAATTTCTGTTTTGTTTGTTTTTTCTTTTAATCAAATGAGTCACTTCCTCTCGCCCGATTCAAACGTTGTTTCTGCAAGTTTTTTATTTTATTTCTTATATGCCATCACACACAAATTTTTATTTCTCTGAATTTGCTGTTCTTTTTTTATTTTGCCTTGAGATGAACAAAGAAAGTGGAAACATCACCTTAGGATGAACAAGGGAGGTGTGAGAAATATTTTTTGCAAAAGAAGTGCAGAGGGACCAAAGCAAAGACCCAAGAAAATCGGTGGGTTGGGGTCAAGTCCAAGACACCAACCACCACACAAAACTGTCTAAGAAGTAGAGCATGTAGTCCTTCCATATCTCATTAACAAATAAGCTTTTGTGGGACCAAAATCCACTTAAGAAAGGGAGAAAGGATCCAAGAAAGACATCAAACTCCATCAGACTCCAAGAACACATTAGAATCAACAGAACATAGGAAAAAAAAAACAAGTTGATGAGTAACAACACAATGCATTGTTACCACTGACAAAACCATCAAATGGATCAAGGTGGCAGTTGCATTTGTGTCAGTGGTGGTTTTGTGCTTGTAATGGTGGTCTTTCCCATTTTAAACTGAAAACTCAGTAATGGCCAAGATTCTATGTCTCTTCCCATTCTGGGCAATTGGGATCCTTTGCTCTTAGAAAGAAAATCCCCAGAGGGGCATAAGAAGAGATGTAGGCTAAGAAATTAGCATAAAAGGAGAGTGTAGGAGTGAATTGATGAATTTATAAGTGGGTAGTGTTGACAATTCTTCCACAAGTCGGATTGTCTTTTGCCATTTAGAAAGTTCACGTCTCTAGCCAAGGGAAGAAGGATACATTGTTTTGGTAAGGGCCTTTGCTACAAAAAGGATGAATTCCTTTGGACTTTTTGTCCGAAGGAATGGTTCATGAAACAAGGACAAAAAGCCCGAAGGAAATAACAAAGGGGAGCCTAAAAGCAAAAGGAAGTAATTCCTTCGGACTTTTGTCCGAAGGAATACTTCGGAGAAACCAAAAGTCCATTCAAACAAGCAAGGCAAAGGAAGTACCTTTCGGAAGGATCGTTTTCAACATTCCCGAAGGGCACCTACCCTTCGGGAAAGCACAAGACCAAATTCAAAACCTTAGCAAAAAGTCCGGGTGCCCTACAATTTTTCCGAAAGGCACAGAGGGAGAGCTAAATGCCCTTGCGGAGGACACTTGGTCGGTGAAAGGGACCATGACAAATTTCCCGAAGGGCACATTCGGAGGAAAAGGCAAAGGAAGATATCCTTTGGACTTTTTGTCTGAAGGAATTCCTTCGGACAAAAAGTCCGAAGGAATTCAGAAGACACAAGGAGGGACCAAAAGAAGAGAAAGAACAAAGAAAATGAATTCTTTCGGACAAAAAGTCCGAAGAAATTCGGACAAAGGCATGTAGAAAAGCCGATGGAAGAAATCCCGAAGAAATTCGGAAAAGTTGCAAAGTTTCAAAGGCAAAGATAGGAAAAAGAGACCTTTGGACTTTTTTCGGAAGCAATTGCCCGTAGAAAAGCCGACGGGAGAAATCTCGAAGAAATTCGGAAAAGTTGCAAAGTTTCAAAGGCAAAGACAGGAGCAAGAGACCTTCAGACTTTTGTCCGAAGGAATTCCTTCAGACAAATAGTTCGAAGAAATTCGGAAAATAAACCCGACAAAAAAACCCGAAGTAGGAATTCCGAAGGCCAGAGACCGAGATAATTCTTGCGGACATTTTGTCCGCGGGAAAGAGGCGAGACAAAAGTTCGAAGATAAACAGAGAAGTCTGAAGGAGAAAATGACCAAAGGTTACGTCCCGCAAGACGTCAAATTTTGACTGCGGGAAGTAACCATTGGAACAGGGGTAAAGCCAAAATTTCGAAAGAAAAGGCCAAACGGGAAAAAATATAGACAAATACATCCGAATATAGAATCTTGCCAGAAATAGACACGAACAGGCAAACCAGAATAGGACATAATACATGCAAGCATTAGCTATCTTTGAACGCCGTCCAAAGCTTCAGTTGATTGTTTATTAAAGTCCCGGTCATCGCCAGATCATCTCAGCGTACCAAACAGTCCAACTCAGTATGATCTCTTCATTTAACTCAGCGTTCAAACGCTACAACTCGGCATCAAGCAGCTCACAAAGAAGTTCTAAAATTAACATTTACGTAGATTTCCATGCAAAGAGAGGTGAGCGGTTCATAACAAAGACAAGTTCACTTCATCAAGCGCAAGAAACTTCATGCAAAGATAAAAGAAAACATATTTTATTGAAAGGCCAAGTAAAGCCTGGAATTAACACTAGTGAATCCTTCTCTTCAAATTTTCAGCGCCAATCTTTGGCCTCTTGTAATTTTCTATATAATGGCCTTCAGCGTTGTTTAAAAATCATCCAATCTCTCTCTTGGTTAGACCAGACTCTGCCATTGGTGAGTTGTGTAACCTCTTCGATCAATATAAGGACTGTACTTTCGGATTTCAAGCGTTGGCATAGTGTATATTTCATTCAACAATTTGCATAAGTGGTAGATTTCTCTCCCTTCCCAAATTTTGGTTCATACCTAGTTGCTAGATTATCCTTGTGCAGGTCATGTTAAAGTGTTCTTTATTGTCTTTTGCTGAAGTTGTAAGTGGATGTTAGGTGGCTGCAAAGTGTCTTGTATCGGACCTCTCTCCATCGTTTTCCCTCAGGTTTTAGTTATTGGATCGAACCTCTCCATGAAATACTTATGCATAAGTGATTGATTGAAATCTAAGGTCTTCCTTCTCCCTTGTTCGTTCAGTGTTCAAGGTTCCAAGTTGAGTGGATCAAACTTCTGGTGTATCACCTCTTTTAGGTAGGATTTCCCCTTTAAGTTTCCTTCTCCCTTTTCCATGGTAGTCCGTAGTGTAGAGTAGAGATCTTCATTGATACATCATACAGGAACCAGCCTTCTCTGGAGGTTCTTCTCACCGTTGAGGCATCCACCCTCGTGAGAAGATCCCATTGTTTCAGCCGGATAGAGGACTGATTGTTTCACACGCGTCTTCGAATCAGGGCGCAGCTCTAGGTTGACAACAGTTTTTGGCACGCCCGATGGGACCTATTTTTGTTGGTCTTGATGAAATTGCAGTTGTAGCAGTGTTCTTTAAGAAGTATTTGGTCATTCCAAGCTCAAGCAATTGCTTCTAACAGTTCAGGGACAGCTTCCATGTAAGTCTATTTTTTGTATTATCGTAAATGAAGTTTGATCGCTGTGTATGAAGAGAATTCCTATGCTATGTTTCCTTATCATCCCGATGATGGATCATACCAGCCTGGTCATGATACCTATGAGCCTCTTTATGAGTCTAATCAGCGTTATCAAGAGTACTATCAAAGCTATGTTGATCCTTATCAAGTTTCTCATAATCAGCCTTATCAAGAGCATGAATCTTACCTTCCTAGTAAGCCATATTAGTCTCAGGATCCGATTTCATCTTTCCCATATGGCTATGATGTTGCATATGAGCAGTTTTGCCTTCAAGAAAAAATGAATGAAATAGAGCTTAGAATACTAGCATATGCAAGAAAGGTTTGTTCTAACTCTCAGTATGAGGAAGTGAATGGTCTATTTCGAAATGTGACCAATGATCCAAAAGAGATAAATGGACTATGTATTCTTGTATTGGAAAAGATAGAGGCTTGGGAAAGGCAGAAAATCGAGTTAAACCAATTGTCTACAAAAGGCTATTGTGCTTCTTATTCTCACGAAGTTTTTAACCATGCCTAGTGTGTGCCAAGGGAGCTTCCTAGTTGGAGTCAAGAGCCTATTCAAGTGACTATTTATAAGACTAAACCTTCCTATACTCCCCTTTCCTCACCAATCATCCCTCAAGTTCAGGTTGTCCAAGAAGACAAGCAGGTTTCAGACTTTGATGAGGTAATGGCCAAATGGAAGGAATAGAATACAGAGGTCTTTAAGAATTTCTCTTTCCCTGCCCTCCAAAACTCCCTAGATAATTCCATTGCCCTCAAGATTCCAAAATCTGATCATGATCGACCTCCCATGCTTCATATTCCCTCTCAAACAAATGAATTTTATCACCCTCCCGCCATCCCCCTTTCTCAGGAGGATCCCGTTCTTTGGAGGAATGAGAAAGAAGTTGCAGCTACAGGGCAAGTTCTTGCAGAGTGTGAAGAAGATGCTTCAGGTGTGTTTAAGGAAGATTGATACTTCACTTGAGGTTGTAGTTGAGCATCCAATTATAGCTGAGAGTGAGAAGACTGATCTTGATGTAGTGGAACTTCAAGAGGAGCTGGTACAAATTGAAGTCATACATGAGTTACAGGTATCTCCTATTGAGAAGGATTCATATAGCATGACAACTGATTCAGTTCAAATAGATCAAAATGAGGAACAAAAATATGATTGGCAGTTGTACCTTGAACCTCTACAAGAGATTGAAGAGCTTTGTACAGATATGTTGGCTGTTGAAGAGCATGTTTACGAGAAATTTGATCAAGAATCACCTATTCAAGGTCCCAGTACAAGTTGGGTTGCCTACTCAAAGCTCCTTGAAAAGCTGGATGAACTTGCAGCAGTCAATAAGGATGTGGTCACTCAAAAGGCATGCATAGATGGGGTATCACTTGACATGGTGGTCGATGACAAGCAATCTAAAAAAGATCAGGAAATACTTGGCGAGTTTGTCTTAGTTGGTGACTGGTTTGCTGTTGATGACCCATTTGAGAAGATGCTAATACAGTTGGTCGACAAGGCAAATGCCTCATCAAAGGTTATGACTAATAAACATCCTGCCTTGCAACTTGTACCATCTCTTGGAAGGAGTAAATTCAATAATTTCCCATTTGATCTAGGGGGATCATGCTTCATCATGGTTAGCTAGGTTATTTAGTTGTTTTTGCTTTCCTCCAAGTGCTGTTCAAGCACAGTAGTTTGCTTCAATTTTGTTCAATAAGTGCTTGTTTGCACATTTGCTTCTTAGTTAGTTTTCCGCTTTTGTATGTTTTCCCTTCTTATTTTGGAGAAGGTTACTACAGCCATGATTAGAGCAGATTTTCAGTCAAAAATCAGGTTCCCCATTTGGGAATTCAAATAGCATCTATACATCGTTTGAGTTCTCAAGCATAGCAAGCATGTTGAGTCAGCTGAGTCGCCAAAAATGTTGACAATTCTTCCACAAGTCGGATTGTCTTTTGCCATTTAGAAAGTTCACGTTTCTAGCCAAGAGAAAAAGGATACATTGTTTTGGTAAGGGCCTTTGCTACAAAAAGGATGAATTCCTTTGGACGTTTTGTCCGAAGGAATGGTTCATGAAACAAGGACAAAAAGCCCGAAGGAAATAACAAAGGGGAGCCTAAAAGCAAAAAGAAGTAATTCCTTCGGAGAAACCAAAAGTCCATTCAAACAAGCAAGGCAAAGGAAGTACTCTTCGGAAGGATCGTTTCCAACATTCCTGAAGGGCACCTACCCTTCGGGAAAGCACAAGACCAAATTCAGAACCTTAGCAAAAAGTCCGAGTGCCCTACAATTTTTCCGAAAGGCACAGAGGGAGAGCTAAATGCCCTTGCGGAGGACACTTGGTCAGCGGAAGGGACCATGACAAATTTCCCGAAGGGCACATTCGGAGGAAAAGGCAAAGGAAGATATCGTTCGGACTTTTTGTCCGAAGGAATTCGAAAGACATAAGGAGGGACCAAAAGAAGAGAAAGAACAAAGAAAATGAATTCTTTCGGACAAAAAAGTCCAAAGAAATTCGGACAAAGGCCCGTAGAAAAGCCGACGGAAGCAATCCCGAAGAAATTCGGAAAAGTTGCAAAGTTTCAAAGGCAAAGACAGGAAAAAGAGACCTTCGGACAAATAGTCCGAAGAAATTCGGAAAATAAACCCAACAAAAAAACCCGAAGTAGGAATTCCGAAGGCTAGAGACCGAGATAATTCTTGCGGAAATTTTGTCTGTGGGAAAGACGCGAGACAAAAGTCCAAAGATAAACAGAGAAGTTCGAAGGAGAAAATGACCAAAGGTTACGTCCCGCAAGATGTCAAATTTTGACTGCAGGAAGTAACCGTTGGAATAGGGGTAAAGCCAGAATTCCAAAAGAAAAGGCCAAACGGGAAAAAATATAGACAAATACATCTGAATATAGAATCCCACCAGAAATAGACACGAACAGGCAGACCAGAATAGGACAGAATACATGCAAGCAGGAGCTATCTTTGAACGCCGTCCAAAGCTTCAGTTGATTGTTTATTAAAGTCCCGCTCATCGCCAAATCATCTCAGCGTACCAAACAGTCCAACTCAGTATGATCTCTTCGTTTAACTCAGCTTTCAAACACTCACGAAGAAGTTCTAAAATTAACATTTGCATAGATTTCCATGCAAAGAGAGGTGAGCGGTTCATAACAAAGACAAGTTCACTTCATCAAGTGCAAGAAACTTCATGCAAAGATAAAAGAAAACATATTTTATTGAAAGGCCAAGTAAAGCCTGGAGTTAACACTAGTGAATCCTTCTCTTCAAATTTTCAGCGCCAATCTTTGGCCTATTGTAATTTTCTATATAATGGCTTTCAGCCTTATTTAAAAATCATCCAATCTCTCTCTTGGTTAGACCAGACTCTGCCATTGGTGAGTTGTGTAACCTCTTCGATCAATATAAGGACTGTACTTTCGGATTTCAAGCATTGGCATAGTGTATATTTCATTCAACAATTTGCATAAGTGGTAGATTTCTCTCCCTTCCCAAATTCTGGTTCATACCTAGTTGCTAGATTATCCTTGTGCAGGTCATGTTAAAGTGTTCTTTATTGTCTTTTGCTGAAGTTGTAAGTGGATGTTAGGTGGATGCAAAGTCTCTTGTATCGGACCTCTCTCCATCGTTTTTCCTCAGGTTTTAGTTATTGGATCGAACCTCTCCATGAAATACTTATGCATAAGTGATTGATTGAAATCTAAGGTCTTCCTTCTCCCTTGTTCGTTCAGTGTTCAAGGTTCCAAGTTGAGTGGATCAAACTTCTGGTGTATCACCCCTTTTAGGTAGAATTTCCCCTTTAAGTTTCCTTCTCCCTTTTCCATGGTAGTCCGCAGCGTAGAGTAGAGATCTTCATTGACACATCATACAGGAACCAGCCTTCTCTGGAGGTTCTAACCGTTGAGGCACCCACCCTCGTGAGAAGATCCCATTGTTTCAGCCGGATAGAGGACTGACCGTTTCATGCACGTCTTCGAATCAGGGTGCAACTCCAGGTTGACAATAGGTAGCAGTCAGTTGTTCATAATTGATACCCACTCTTTTCCTAATTTTTCAATTGCAGCATTAGGAAGATAACAGATAACAGAGAGTTGAGGGATTAATGCTCCATATAGCTCTTTGTAAATGCCCCATTGCTGGAGGAAGAAGAGGACGCTGTGCAATTGCCACTTCCAGTTTTCCCCACACTAGGTTTCCAGGTTAAAAATTCTGTGTCATGTGACTCGTTTCAATTCTTTCTAGTTGCTTATGGTTTTAAGCTAAATTACACATTCTAACGCACATTCTACCGCTCTGATACACTCTAAATCCACTACAATTCGAAATTTATTCAAGTAGGAGCAGCATATTTTCCCACTAGTGGAATCATAGGGAAAACTATATATGAACATATGATTAATTGAATTTGTTCCCATTATCTGATAATTAACTAGCTCCTTTCTCAAATAGAATAATTATGATGCATAGATTTATACATCTAGATATACATGAACTTCCTTTTTGTGGTTCTGAAACACACTACAAAATTGAAGAGCGCTGATGAACTACATACATGGAGACTGATAGCTGTTTTATACATAAGATAATTACCAAAATCAAGAAGGGAATCCAACAAGCAATCATCAATAGAAGGAAGATCTCAGGTCGCATTACCTCAATGCAGAAAATTTGAAAAGCATTAAAGAAAGCAATCATTGTCAAGATGTATATGTAGTATGCTACAATTTTGCAAAAACAAATTAGAACTGTTTGGTACTTATATATTTATAATACCTTTATGAACCCTCAACATGATAACATTGTAAGCTAGCACTTCAATAGCGGAGCCTCAAAGAAGCCATCTAGACTTGTACTTTAGCCATCTTCCACCAATGAATAAGTACTTTTTTACATAACAAGGGGTACATTATTTGGTTAATATGATCTATTTTTCTATAACTTTGCCCTCAAACAGAAATTATTGGTGTATTAATAATTCATTTTATATGAGCAGTTACTTGGGCTGTTACAAGCACACGGAATGGTTGTGAAGAAAAAGAAATAATGAAAACATAAAGGCTACAGACATAACATGAGTGAAAATAAGAATTAATGATATCAAATGTGGAGATGCATATTTTCTTTATCATGGAGCTACGTATGTAAGATGCATTTTGTGCTTACGAGAATGTGTGTATGATACAATTGCATGCGCATGTGTTTTTAAGAGTGCGTGTGTATTTTTTTATATAATGTATATACCTTCAGGCCAGAATTATTTGTATGACCTATTAAGTGTATTTACTTTGTTAATAAGATTGTTTCTATGGGTGCCTATGTTAGCAAATGTGAACGCTGAAAGAATGAAGAGAAGAGTGAAAGGCACACAACACACTTACACACTTGTGTGTCCATCTTTTTATTAAAAAAAAAAAATGGTTACATTCAGTTGGGAAGGTTGATAACTACCCATTAGTTAAATATTAACCAATAGCTAATTATTAATTTTAACCTCCCTTAATGACTAAATAGGAGAGTACTCCAAGTTTGTTCCATAATTTTAGAAACACAATGGGACCAAAGAGTTTAGTCACTACATTTACAAATTGTTATAAAGATATAAACATGAAATTTGCAGTCTGACATTTTGCTGCTGTCCAACGTAGGAACTTCAATGTAGACAAAACTAAAAAGGATAGCCAACATAAAAACAAAGATCCAACACTATGGACAAAAGATATATCGAATTGTCCACCAATTCATTGTAGGGTGAGTCATTGGCCGGTGATGAATTGTTATTCTCTGATAACTTCGGCCTGACCTCCATAGTTTTGAATCCAGAATCCTAGAGATGCTGCTCAAACAAAGTGTACTAGGCTCGTGGAGCTTGCTTAAGTTCATACCAGGACTTAATCATATTGCAAACCAAATGATCACAACTAGGTACCTGAAAACCTTCAGGGAGCAACATGTAGACGTCCTCGTCCATATCTCTGGAGAGAAGCAACTGACATGTAACCATCTCTGCAATAGCAATGGGAGTCAAAACCAACTCCGCAATAGCAATGGGAGTTAAAACCAACTTCATAGTAGGAGAAGAATCCATCTCCTCATCAATTCCCTCATGTTGGGAAAAGCTTTTCACAACAAGATGATCCATGTACTTGTCCAAAGTACCAATTTTGTCCACCCATTTGGAGCCAATGGGTTGTGTAATTGGAAGTTCAGGTACCATACAGAGGTCAAAAGCAAGAGCAAAATGACTATGCTTTGTTGAAGTAACAACCTTGTTTTCAGTCCTCTGAGCCAGTGGTTGTGATTGAGGCATATCATCCCCCTGCACAACTACATGTGCATTTGACTAAGATTGAGGAATTGCATCCTCCTACAGTGCTTTATAGCGGATATTCTCACCACAACTAGTGCATGTAAGTTGATTAGATTAGGGTCAACAAGCTTATGAGGGTTTTCATCCTTCGGCACATCCTATATGATGGAATCTCCCTCCATACATGCATTCAAATTGACTATGGCAAGGCCAACGAACCTATACAAGCTACCTTGCCCAATACCCAAGGCAATTACTCTATTATGTTTTACATCAAACAAAATAAATTGTTTCTCAGAGAAATGTACAACAATGTTGAGATTTTCCGTTAATTGATTGATAGACGAGATTTTTATTCATGCTAGAAACATACGTAACATTCCTTACTTTGATTTTTCCAGCATTATTTAATACTATACTAATATATCCTATCCCCTCTATTGCATATGACTGACCATCATCTAATGAAATTGAATAAAAAAGGGTTCTACTTGCAATAATTTTGACATACCCATCGTTACATGTGAAATGTTTGAAAGCGCTAGAATCAATGAACCAACAACTAGTAGTACTCACAATCAAGTATAATACCACAAAGGCATATTCTTCCTTTGAATCATGTCCTTCAACTGCTACCATATCTACTACATGACTGCTTTGTTGAGAAAGCACATATTGTCGCTTCTGGTAATTTTTTTAGAAGCCCAACCTTATGACAATAAAAGCATTTTACCTGGTACTTAGAAGATGAATCAACAAGATACGTACCCACTTCTCTTTTGACTAAGCAACAAGTGCCCTCTCTGTTTGTCCAACACTAGACTCATTTTGTTTGTATCTGCATTCATTTTGCATCAAATAGGAACTAACATGATCAAATGTCAGGGTCTGGCTTTCAACTATCAAGTGTGAATCCTCCACAAAAGATTCATGTGGGAGCGTCAAACTGTTAGAACCAGTGTATCATCATCTACCTTTTTATTTATGGCTCCTAAATGGTCTCGGAGATCTTTCATTTGAAGAAGGGGTTCTGACAGAGACTCATCCTCAGACATCTTTGTGGAGAATAGCAGTTTTTTCAAATACATGACCTAAATTTTCTCTGAAGTTTGGTATTTATTCTTTAGATTGGTCAATAACACACTTGTCTCAGTGGCATTCTAGACCTTAGGAATCATGTCATCTGACACATAATTTTAACAATAGTAAGGCCTCCCTATGACACTTGTGATAATCAACATAATTAGTGGATGTTGTAGCGTAGAATTGCACCCTTACGGGAGAGTTTTTCAGGCTCTCCCACTCCCAGCTACAATTTTAGAGCAACCTCAGGCTGTGGGTATTCTGTAGTGAGGTTGAAGCTTCGGAGAAGGCCAACTTCCTTTTGGCAGATCACCTAAAACTAATGTTTCTGATTGGAAAAGAGGTAGAGAGGGGGATAAGGGCTCCTAAGAAAGCTAACCAAGCGATGCACCAAAATAAAATGGGAAACTCTCATAAGCTTGAACTCACACTAGTTCTGTAGAGGACAATACTGACTTACACAATCTCAAGATCAAGCTAGTTGCATTAATATTTCATGGAGGAGGTTTAGGGAGCAATGAATGGAAACAAAAAGGAGTTCTAAGACTCACTGAAAGTTCACATCAATGGCGGAAAGAGCACTCAACCAGACCTGCAAACATCATTGAAAAACTCCCTAAACAAGGTCAAGAAGGAGGACCATGGACGAGGAAGATTATCCTTCACACAATGCCATAGTGCGCAACTCAAAAGACACAAATCCAAGGCAAGAGATAGGCAAAGAAAATCTTTTATTGCAACAAGAGGTAGTTCTTCCAAATGTTTGACAGGGTCGAGCCTAATCCAATTGAGCATATTTTGCAATATCTCTAAGAGTGTCCCGTCTCTCAGAGATATAGAAAAGTCTAAAAACTGGGAACCCCTTAAATGCAAAAAAACATGAGATATATATAAAGGGAAGAGAGAAAGAAAGGGCTTGCACGATAAAACAGAGAGAGAGGTCATAAATGGCTGCAACCACTACTATGTCCTTGCAACTGCCTTGACCATGAGATGAGCCATCCAAGATCACTGTAAATCTCCTCGAGCCCCTCGTGCATTCAAGTTTCCCTTGATTGGAGCTGAGAGAGCCATGTTGCGAGTAGCTGCATGTTCCCGCCTGACATGAATGAGTCGATCCTTGCATTTAAAACTTGGCGTGCCCATTTTGCCTTTGCATGTCTTCCCTGAAAAAGGATGAAATCCCCATTCTCTGAATCAAGACCTAGCCATGCTGCCTTTGATCGAGCGGCCACTTGTCGGAGGTGAGAGCCATATCGAAGGACAAAGGCTTCTCCATTAATTCGCACCTACCAGCTCCTGCCAGTAGCTTGGGCTTTCTTTTGTTTTGATTGGTCGTTAGAAATTGACTCAGATCCTTGATTTGCACCGTCGATCTGCCTGACATGGATGCCTGCGAGTCATCGATCTCCTGCCAGTTGAATGCATCCTTGACACCTGTCATGTACACTTTCGCCCTTGAGATTCGCTAACTCCCTTTGACCTCTTTTAAATGCAAATGGCTGTTTTTTTGAACTTTTTGCTTTGAACAATTCCTTCAGACATTTTGTCCAAAGGAATTAGGTCTTCAGGTTTTTTGCAATGGACAATTCCCGTGGACAATTTGTCCAAAGGAATTTAAAGAAATGACCCTCCAACATTGTTGAAAAGGACCTTTTGAAAGGAAAGATACCCTACAAACTTTTGAAAAGTGACATTCTCGAAAGGAAAAATACCCTCCGAGAATTTTGAAATGGTCTTTTGAAGCTTTGAAATGAGCCTTTGGAAAAATTGCAACGGTCCATTTCCCTTTGAAAAAGTTGCAATGGTCCACTTTGAAAAGAAAGTGACCCTTCGGCAAAGTTGAAATATACCATTTCTTCAAAAGACAGATACCCTTCGGAATTCTTTTTTTGGTCCACTTCTCCAAAGAAAGTGCCTTTCGAAAATTTTGAAGTGGACCACTTTGCCAAGAAAAGTGCCCTTCGGCTTTCCTAAAATGGTCCATTTGGAGAAGAAAATGACCCTTCGAAAAAGTTGCAATGGACCATATCTTGCAGACAATTCCTCCGAAAGAATTCATTCTTTGAACTTTGACTTGAATGGACCTTCAGATTTTTTGAAAAGTGCCCCTTTCTCCGAGAAGTGCCCTTTGAAAAAAAACATGCTGGATCTTTCGAACAAGATGAAAGAGTCCTTTTCCATTTGAAAAATACCTTCGGAAAAGTTGCAATGGTCCACTTTAAAAAGAGACCCTTCGGTTTTTTTTTGTATAGGACCAATTTCCCCAAGAAAACACCCTTAGGAGAAATTGTTTGGGGCACTTTACTTGGAAAAGATAATTTCTTTGGAACTTTTATTTCGGACAAATTGTCCTAAAGAATTCCAACACTTGTCGGAAACAAAAATCCCGAAGAGAGAACACTTAAACAAAAGAAAACATTCATTCGGGAAAATTGTGTGGACAATTTTTCCGAAAGAAACCATGAAACTTAGCTCAATAAAAAGGCCCGAGAGAAAAGAACACTTAGTTCCCACAAAGTCCGAAAGAATGAACAAGGACTTAGCTGAATAAAAGATTTTGCACTTAGCCCTTTGGCTTGCAGGCTTATCCTTGAACACTGTTGCTAACCCTTGAAAAACTTTGCTTGGATCCTCTCTATTTGCAAATGTTGGATCCATTTTTACGCCTTTGATCCACTGCTTCATCAAACCATGCAAGAGCTTTATATGTGGGCCAAAATTGGCTAACAGTGCCTAGAATCATTTTGTCACAATCACGATATTCCACAATTGTTAAAATCTTATGACTCCAAACATTATAATTTTGGCTAGTTAACTTTTGCTTTCTAGTAAAGCCAAGTTTTGACTATTGGTCATTTTATACTCGAAAAACATTATAACTAGGAAAAACACATTTTTCTGACTTGAAAATTAGTGCAATAGAAAAAATATAGTTTTTTGACCCGAAAATTTAATGCAGCAGGAAAGGTACATTTTTTTGCCCTGAAAATTAATGCATAAATAAATACAAGGTCTATAAACTTACTATTAGTATGACTATACCAATAGGGGTGATGCACAATTTATTAAAAATATTTATTAGATCAAACTTTATTTTGCATTCTCTGGACAAAAGGTGAATATTTGTGAACAAAAACCTCTAGAGGAAATAAAACCTTCACTGTTACTCTAGAGAATACAAAGCAAAGCTTAAATCCCCTTCTATTTAAAACATAATTTTTTTTAATTCTCCGTCCGTGATGATAACACAACTTGCATGGTTTGCAATATGGAGAATGACATTAAAATCTGGGTACCCTTTATTTAATACTTGGCAAATATTACATTTCCCATGGAGAATTTAATGAATCGATTCTCTTCCCTCTGTTAAAAGATAATAAATAAATCAAACATTATAAATTCAACTGACTCACCGAATTTCTCCAAATATTAAATATTTTATTCAAATACTTGGCAGTTATGTTGAACCGATTCCACTCTTTCTTATGACGTCTTCCTCAAACCAATATTACAAATTAACTTCAACGCAAAAACACAATTTGAATGACAAAAGATCACAATTGTGGCTTAGAGACTGCGTCTATCTCTATTAAACGACTGCATATAATTAATGACCTTTTTTTTTTTAAAAAGTCGGTCCAACCAAATTAAAATGCCACACACTATAATGCACCTTAGATTTGCGGAGACAAGTCACCCAACTGTGATGCTAGAATCAGCAGAGATGAATCGCCCAACTGTGGTGCTAAAATCAGCAGAGATGAATCGCCCAACTGTGGCGCTAATATTCTTGGATGTTGAAATTGTAGTAAGTGCAAGTCTAAATCATACATATTTATTTTATAACAGGGTGAAGTCACTTATTATTGATAATAATAATGACAATACAATGCCAAATCACCCACATCGTGCCAACTCTGCTATTTATAACATTATCGAATTTATTAATTGGCATGCAATTCGCCACACAAGTAGAATGGCGCCGTTCACTAAATAGAAGAATATTAATAAAATAAACACCAGATTACTTCAATGGAACAATCAATCTGAATCATGCAATATATGAATGGCCATATCTATATTTTGATTATCACTTTCTCTGATGGAAATTGGAGTTCTCTTCTTTACTCCTTTGCAAGTTAACCCTGAGTTCACATAGAATAGACTTCCACACAAAATATATTATTTTATTAAATATCTCAAATAATATATCTTTTAAAAAACACGCTCAACCAACCCGGCAAAATAATACACTTTTAAAATTTATATTGACCTTTTCCCCTTTTTACCTGGAACGGAACTTATCTGTTCGTTGGAACGGATACTAAACTTAGACTTCCGGATATGGATTATCCGGGGTTATTTATTATTTTAACACTATCTATACAACTTACTAATTCAAACATTCTAGATTCTTTACAACTATTGCCACCCGGATGCCCAACTAAATTTTAATTTCTACCCCTTACAATTTTTTTTTGTTTTTGTTTTTTCTTACACATTTTTAAAATTTAAAAGTACGGAAAATAGAATAATTTAATAATACCCCTAAATGCTCCTGCATCAAGGGGCCTATGATACAACCTTCCTTCTCGTACCCTAGCACACCACAAATTGTGACTGTCTCGTGTTGTGCAAAAATGTGACTAGAAAACACTTGTCCTTTCTGCCCTAGCCCCCCAAAATAGAAGTGATTGTACTTTGCAACTGTAAATATGAAAACTGAAAACAATGTGTTTCTTCTTCAACGGTTCTTCACCACAAATATACTCAAGTGAATCACATTCAAATTGGTCTTCATCCTAATGATCTACTTGTGTTTTCCTTCCTATCATTTGTGCCCTAGCAAGAGATCACATTTTGTATTTCCACAATCTTCTGCACTTCTATGATGTTCTATTTTCATGTTCTAGTAGATGTTTTCCTTCCCTAGTTCTACACCTTTTTCCACAATCTAATTATTTGATTTATCTGGGTCATTTTGCTTCTTCTGTGTGCTGGCGAGCAATGTCTTCTCGCTCTACCTAGCTTTACGTATTTGTCTTCAATCTCTACCTTGGTTGTCAAATCATGACTTCTATCTTTGCGCCTTGCTCCACGATTAATCCCATGAATAGAATGATGTCTTTGATTTGCAAATGCCTTTTTGTTGACGATGATTTACAAAACCCTACAACTCGACCTCTTTAATTTATGGTACAATTCGTACCCTTCTTCCCAGGGTTTCCTGGAACTTTGTTCTCCATTCATACCCAACTAGGGCTTCCTCGAATGATACCAATGTTAGCAAATGCGAATGCTAAATGAATGACGCGAAAACTAAAAGGCACACAACACACTAGCATGTCCGTCTTTTTATTAAGCAGAAAGTGGTTACATTCAGTTGGGAAGGTTGATAACTACCTCTTAGTTAAATATTAACTAATAGCTAATTAATAACTTTAACAATAGTCTTAATAGATTCTCCAAACATTTTTTATTCTCTTGATTTAAGATTTCAAGTACTAGGATATGATTTCAAATGTATATGTAATTTGACCCTACTATTATTATACAATGATCTATTTAAAAGGAGATGTGTTTCATTCTCGACTTCATTTAAGTTACACGACTTGCATATTCTTTGATCCCAAGGCATCTTGGAAGGTGTCCATGACGAATTTCACTATGTAATCTTTGCGAGCTTGTTCTTTGGTTTGCAATCAATATTTTCTTTTTTGAACCTTCCTACCTCATACAGTCAGGTGGGATGCTCTAGGTTACGGTTAATGAAATTTTTATAATAACAAAGTTTTTCCGTCTTTAATTTTGCTATTGTTCTAAAGGCTATGAATAATTTAGCTCGGATGTTTGATTTCAGGATGTTCTAATCTGTCAATGTCATATCTTCATAGATATCCCAATGCTTAAACCATTTACCCATGTCTTTTTTCCAACCTCTTTAGTCAAAGATAGGTAAAACACAATTGTTGGGCAATGAAATGAACTTTATCTTATTCTAACTTGGCCAGCTTATGTTTTTCCACAAGAAGCACAAGATAGGTCATATTGCTCTATATTTACTCATTTTTGTTCTCTGTTTCCTGAGATATTCTTTCACTCCACACTTTGAAGTTATAGAGGACAATCGATGTTAGTATCCTGTGTGTTTTCTTTTTATCCCAATACCAAAACTCAGCATTCTTATAGTTATTTCTAATGTTCCAATTAAATTTAAGATTAAGACCACGTCCTAGGTATTTGTAGGAACGGACTAGTTCTAGTGGGTGACTATCAAAGAAAATTTTGGGGCAAGTTGTCTTTCTAGATTTCAGTATAATGATCTTACTTTTATCAACCTTTACCACTAGACCAAATTCGTTGCAAAATATTTTATGGAATCTTAATTGTCTTTCTAAATCTGCAAGATGTTTAACAAGTAGGACAATATTTTCCATTTATAATAGTTAAAATTAACCCCTACATATCTTACCTCTTCTAGGTATTGTTCTAATCTATGTATTTTCAAAAAAGCAGGGCTGGTCAAAAGAGGACAGCCTTGTTTAGCTCCTAATACGCAAATATGTTGATACAAAGGAAGAAAATATAATTTTGTAGACACTTAAAATGAAAGACGAACGAAACAAGGTGAATTGAATGCAATGACTAACAAACAACATGTTAAGTAGACTAAATATTGTCTTTGATAACATTGAAAGTGAGCTAGTTAGGTTCACTTCTAAATTTAGGCAAGGATGTTGCTTATAACAGCAGTTGAATCACATTGTAATTTGAGAGAGGTGTATTAAACAAAACAACTCCATTCCTGCATCATAATTCATATTGACAAGATGATAGTTCAAATGGTATTATTGATGCTAACATTTTACCTTCATGCATATTCATTAAAGTTTAAATCCCTTCATTAATTATTTTATCACCAATTAGCAATTACATCCTTCAAATATGCAAAAGTTTTTGGCAAACCTCTACGAAAGATCACTTATAACACGTCCATGGAAAAGGGCATATAACTGAGTTGTAAACATTCATCTCATGCTCTTGACAGAGTGGTGGATATTGAAAGGATGAGAGATGTGTGCTTAGTAGAAGGGAGAAGACATAGTTTAACAAAATATTTAGAACAGAATGGTTGCATTCATTTTCTACCTGTCATTCATGATCTAGTCTATGTTAACTATACTTTTAAATATGCTTAGGGATCCTCTCGAGAACAATATCCAAAAATTATGCAACTCACCTCCAGGGGATGTCTTCGGAAGGCAGGTTCAAAACGACTTTTGCAAAACTTGTGAAACCAGATTGTCAGCAACGGAAGAGCAAGAAGTAGAGGTGTAGAGTTTGCTGCTTCCTTGGTGCTTAACAGCCCGAGTAGAAGTAGTTGAGAAATTACCATGGCAGCAACTATACGGCCATGAACGTGAGGCCAAAATGCTGCCACACTCTCATACTCCTGGTTATACACGTTGATTATCTGCAAAAAGCATTCATTTAAAGTATCCTAAATAAGGTTTGTAAAAGCAACCTCTATGAAGGATATATTTGTATAAATTGCAAAGGAAGCATTCAATATAGCCATAAGATAAAATAACAAATAGCATGCAAAATTTAAATCTCAATGAAGTGAACATCATGCATCATCCACGACACATGGTAGAGGACACATGGTAGAGCACAAGTGTCATATTTAAGTCCATGAAATTTCCTTGGAATAAATCTAATTAATCTCTGCCAGGACAAACAAAAATCCAATTGAAATCCATCTAGAATGGACCATAATTTCCATTTACCAACCTGATGTCGATAAACAAGGTATGCAAAACCAAAGAAGATGATTATGAAAGGTAGAAGTATTGGTGTCACCACAGCATACACAAGCCCAAGCAGAAAGTATAGTTGCAATTGAGGGAGAGCTTCTGGGAAACCCACACTACCAGGATCCATCGCCTTCTCCCTGTCCTTTTCAGTTTTTACCAAGAACATGTTCTTTAGATGATAAATGATCAATGCTTTTAATCTAAGAATTTCACCAGCAATACCAGCCCATCCATCAACCATGATATATGTTATGAAAAATGTTGCTTTCATTGGAATTGAGTCTCCAATAGTCTTTGGAATTCTGCAAATAACAATGTTTATCTTTAGCCTGACAATAATTTGCAAACACCAAGAAAAATGACTACAGTATCTCTGCCTACACACATATTAGTCAGCAAAAAGGCATTAGGACAGAATCATACAGAGTTCATTGACTTTATAAGAAGATATAAGCTTCTTTGATTAGGAATGTATGCATACACATACAAAATTTAGGAATGGAACTCAAGTCTCATGCCTTCAATTCACATTCAAGTTTAAAACAACCAGAGACTAAAACAACAGTCCTCAAAAGTTCCAATGCAGAGAGTTGGAATGCTTTCTAAGACAAAAAATAGCTTTCTTACACAATTCGTTTTGTAACAAAGACAGATCAGTTACAGCTGACTCTTAATTTGAAATCTGAAGAATCCAAAGGTATTTTCTCTTCTCATACTGGCAGCTTCATCTCTAGGGTATATGGCATTAAAAACAACTTTCTTGTCAAATATGAAATGCAACCAAGATATATCAGTTAGAACTAACCCTTTGTTTAAAAGTACTAGAAACCATGCTCTCTACTCATACTTGCAGCTTTTTCCAGAGTACGAGAGAAATTTGCAAGTCTTCCATCTTTGGCTACTTTTTTGACCATGGTTGCTACAATCGTTTACAGGAAAAATAAGTAGAACAGGTCACCAAAAAATGAACGAATTCAGATTCGACCATTGCATCCCAAAATATAAATTTATGGTCGATTTTGTGCTAATTAGTTGTTTTACAGTTTTATCGAATTCAATGTCAGCAATTAACAATTTTTTCTTAAAACTTTGCTGCAATCTTTTATCTAAAATATCCAAGGTTGAATGTTCTTGTCAAAATTTACAAGAATTAATAATATCTTTCTCCCAGTATAGAAGTGTATAAATTTATATTTGTTCAATTATATAGTTGACAGATTCGTCATAAAGATATATAGTATTTCATTTCTCTGAGTTTTATTTTCTTGCAAAGCAAAGGTTCATGCCATAAAAGCATAAAGTATAAGACAAAGTGCATTTTGGAACAAATTAGATATATACAATTACCTACACGATAAATGTCCACATAGGTCAGAAGGTGCAAAGTTTGCATTCAATAGAGCAACTAAGAATACGGTCGTCTATTTTATAGAATCCAAAGATTCACCTTCTACAGTATACTAAAATATAATAATTAGTTTCCTAGAGTTTTTGCTTGAAACATTTCTGCCAAAACAGAAAAATGTTTCAGGGTGATTAAAATAAGGGAAATTGGGGACAAACAACACGGAAGCAGTTAACAGTACTATAAATGTCCATGTGTGAAGCGTATTCCCTATAAAGCAACTAAAAGCACAGATATGCTCAGTATTTGGGTAGATAGAGGAGAGGTAACTAGGTTCTAACAATAATGTGAGCTTGATTGGCGGTTTGAATGCACACAAAAACTTAACTGGAAACAATAAGCTGGACAATTTCTTAGGCCTTTGATACTGTTCACCTATCTTGAACAGGTTATGAGAAACAGACTCAATATAAAATCAGGGAAGTTATTCAATAAGATATTTCCATGCTGCCAACAACAGTACAATGCAGTCCAAGCATAAGTTGTTGAATCTAGAAATAAAATTCAAACGAGAAACTGAATTATTCCTAAGAAGAACCGTTTATATCAATGTCACTATTTTCAAATATGCATGATATGCGGAACAATAAATACCCTGACACATGACCCTTGATGGACCAGAACGCATTTTCTAATTCCAACACTAAGGAAACAGCAAATGCTTAAGTAGGTCAAATTCTTCCAAAAATACTGATTGTAAAAATGGTTTGATAGATTCATAAGTAAGATATAGAAGAAACATGAAGACGATAACTATTGAGTTTCCGCCATGGTTACCAAGCCCAGAAATCCAGATCCGTTTGGGAGGACAAAAAATCTGAAAATCCATAATTCTTGAAAAAGTTCTAAATCCAGTCCGCAATATATATATATATATAAAAGCATCATTTAATATATCTGCAAAATTTACAAATACAATGAAAAAATTAATAGTGTGATATAAATATACTATATATAAAGTTCAGTCTTTTTTGGCGATAAAAATAAATTAAAAAAAAAAAATAGAAAAACATAGAGCCGACTCACACCAAAGTTATCTCGGAGGCTAGAAAATTCAGGTCTGAATAGGATTTGGTATAGATATGTCTGGATTTGGTAACTATGGTTCTACCTATTTATATATACTCTACGTTACTAGATACGTCCCTATGCTCCCTGGGTACAGGTATGTGATGCCTGGGTAGGGGTACAGCGGGCGGCACGCATTGCGAACGGCCAGGGTACGTCCCTGCCCCTACAAGTATGCATGGGTATGTCTGAGGACATACTCGGGTGTAGGCAGATACGTACCCTGCCCATTTGCAACACGTACTGCCCAACAAAAGTGTTTTTTAATTTTTTTCCCCTTATTTCATCAGTCAAAGTCAAATATGGACCTCAACAAACATTTGAAAGTACATTTGTAACCCTAAAAGCAACAATCACACTCATTTTATCAAAAGATAACAACACATTTACCTTTCATTTTTTTTGCAATTTCACCCAATGAAAAGTCAAACATGGACTTCAAAATAGAATTTGAATTAAAAACCAACTAAAGTGGATTCCCAACCTTAAAAGCTGCATTCGCACTCATTTTATCAAACGCTGCAACCCCCCTCATGCCGGATGGCTTGTCGTACCGCAAATAATATTGCCAAGGGGATTACAAGACGTCACACCATTACAATTATTGCAGGTTTGGATATTCACTTCACCTCCTAACACACCGCACATTTGTTCACTCTTGGACTTCAAAATACATTGTAACATTTGCAAATGCAATACGTACCTATTATAAAACTAATCTAACTTCGACCGTTGAATATTATGATATTTGGCATTGAAATTATGAGTATGTTTTGTGGTTATTTAACTTATTTTGTTTCTTCTATGCATATTATGTGGTTAATTTTTCTTATATGGCTATATTTTTCATTTTTTATATAGATTTTTGTACGGTCATACCCAAACCTCCCCAAAACAAATCCCGGTATCCATGTACCCGATACTTGTACCTGTACCCGTATCAGCTACTTAGTCTATACTTCTAGGGTGCTACATAGTTTTTGGAGCAAAGCATATGCATTGAATTGACCATTAAAGGTTGGAAGTGACTTTCTAACCATAGTCGTATACTCGGGCTCAATAGACCTAAAAAAAATTAACTTGACAAAGACAAATTAAAAAATACATAAATTTCTTACAAAACATAAATTTTATACAAATTACAGTTACAATATGTATCAAATGAGTTTGTAAAACATTGGAGAAGTGTGTTTTATTAGATTTGAGTAAAGTTCAAATAGAGTACGAAATTGCTTCATTATTTCTTTCAACATTTCCTTTATGTTTTCGTGTCGATATGTATCTTTCCCAAAGCACCATTCCGCGTTACACTATTGTGACACATGATGAGCTTCGCGTGGGGCATATGTATAAACTGATATTTTTCAGCTCTATCATTTAGTGATGCCCTCTCTTGCAGGGGCTCGCCAACACATCAAATATCCCTAAGTGCACTCCTTAAAAGGTGCACCAAGAATGAGGGGGATCGGCTCATGGCACTTTGTGAGAGATGTTCTCATACCATTCTATCATACCTACATCCCTTCATGCAGTCTTCATACCTCCTATTATGTCTCCCTGAAATCTTGAAGCCTTGAAATATGGCTAAGTCTGAAATCCTGAAACCTTGAAATCTAACTAAGTCTGAAATATGATAGGGTCCTTCAAAACCTAGAATTTGCATTATAGCTCCTAAAGGTCCAAAACCCCACTCTCTCAAACATCCTGAAATTATATATATAACATATAACTTAAAGTATAAGAAACTAGATGTCCATGTCTAAATATAAACTTATAATTAAACGTTTATTTTACAGACATACTATCTGGTTCAGTGCTTTTTCCACATTTGGAGTCCTCAATCCAAGACTCGTGAGTATAAGTGAAAAATACTCGCCGATAAAAAAAATGGCGAGTACTCGAATACTTGCCGAGTATGTAAACTATGTTCCTAACGATTTCCACAAGTAAATATCAGCTATCCCACAATTTTATTTAACTTTTGGCATAGTGGTAGAAGTAGATCTACAAACAAGAAACTGAATTATTCCTTAGACGTACATTTTATATCAATATTTCTTTTTTTTAATGAATCAAGATACATGGAACAATAAAATTCCCTAGTATACGATCTTTGATGGATTAGAGAGCATTTTCTAATTCCAATACTAAAGAAACAGAGAATGCTTGAGAATATTGAATTCTTCCAAATAAACTGATTGTGAAAATGGTTTAATAGATTCATAAGTAGGCTATACAAGAAACATGATGATGGTAACTCTTGAGCTTCTGCCTATTTATATATACTTCTAGGGTGCTACATGGTTTCTGAAGGAAAGAATATGGGTCAAATTGACCACTAAAGGTTGGAGGTGACTTCTTAACCATTGCTGCAAGTAAATTTCAGCTATCCCACAATTTCATTTAACGTTTGGTATGGTGATAGAAGTAGATCTCCACTCATTTTGGTTAGCTCCAGCTAATTCTATTCACATTTTCCTCACAATGATCAAATTTGCGAATTTGGCCATATTGAGGAAAAACACTCACAAAACTTCAAACAGTCAGGCGGTTAGAGAAATTTATTCGTGAAGAACAGCAAGCAAATTCCAATAATCAAATAATATAACCATTAAACCAACTTAGATTAATAGAAGAACAGCCAGCCGGCTTAAGTCTTTTGAGAATGATCCTTTGTTTTCCTATAAAACATCCTTTCAATTATAAAAGCTCAAGAGATCGGACATTTGGTCTATCAAACTATAGTTAAAATTTACCTGATGTTAAATAAATCACAAATTGGTTATGAATCCTAGATATTTTTCTGGAGAATCAGGAACCAGTTCCCATCCTAGAAAGTACCTTAACCAGAAAAATTCCAAAACATATGTTTCCAACAAAAGCTAAAAACCCCAAGAGGTTTTCAGGCACTCTAAAAGATTTCAAAAAACCTCCACTTCCATTTGTTGTGATTTCCAGGGGTTTGTGACACTGGTTCCCCAATGTTTTTTGCAGTTTCCAGCAATTTTACTTTATGTTGCCATAGATTTCTAGGGATTCACCTCACATTATTTTGGGTTTTCAAGTTTTCACCAAACTCTTCCTACTTTGTTTTCTATTATTTCCCCATAGATCAGCCATGTTTCTAAGCTCTAGCCAAGATTAGACCCTAGCTGTCCTCATTTTCTACAATTTCCTAATCTGCATCTCCAATTCTTGGTGCAACATAGAATATTAGTCAGTATATCTGCATCAAAGTAACATTGCCTTATGCCAGGCATGAAAGATGCAATACAGAAAATAAATAAGACCAATAAGAGAGAGGATCGTTAAAATGATGTCTTAGCCACCTGTAAATGATAAAACTATCATGTTTCAAGTAATTTGCATCAATCCTCTTGCTGGCATAAAGATATCCAACTATAAAATCTTCTCCTTTAATAGATTTTTAATCATGCAGTCTTCCACCTGTACCTGAACATATTCCCCCATAAGAAGAATGTGCTGCAAATTTCATATGCTTTTCCCATCCCAAGTCATCTTGCTGAGAAACAGTAGATTGTAAATTTAAAGACAGAAACTTCTATGGTGAAGATCTTGGCACTTCCACTAGTAGCATTCAGCATTTCCTAGGGTTTTCAATTTTAAATACAAAAAAATACTTGCCTGTCCTTTTGCTATTTTGAACCACTCCTAGCACCTAATTTTGTTCCTAATTTGGACATTCTTGTATTATCCGATAGGAGTTGACTCATAACTCTGGTAAGAAAGTTGCACTAAGACAGATTAGTTTCCTTGATGTGTCTTATAATCTGGATATTGTTTTGTATGTTTTCGTGTAGCTGCATCATCTTTTGGTAAGAATCTATCAGGTAATCAGTCCAAATAGACATTTGCAAACCATGAGCCAGATTTCTAGTTTTCCAGTGTTCAACGATTCATGAATTCATCAATATCTGTTTATAGTCACTGCTCTTATGTATCATTTTGGCTCTGGCCACTGTTTAATTAGGTAGTTCCTTTGACTATTGAGTGTGGACAAGATTGATATTTGGGTCAACCGAACAGCCCATCACATTACTTGATGTATACCGGATTTTGTATTGGCATTGGGGTCGATGCTTAAATCTTGTTGCTTTAAAACATAGCCAAATATGACTTGACATGGACAAGAAGAATAAATAGGACCATTAGGAGAGAGGATCTTAAAGAGAATATCTAGGTATTCTATTAAAACCAACTCTCGAAGTTTGAATAAATTTGGCTTGCATCCTTGGTCTGACGTAGAGACATACTTGTTGCAAATCTAGCACTCAAATAGGTTCATAAGCTCATACAATCTCCATCAAAATTGGCCATATTAACCCACAGACAGAATATCATGCAAATTTCAGATGCCTTGCCAATCTGCCATGGAATGATGAGACAAAAAGGTAGGTTGCAAACTAAAAAACAAGAACAGTATGTGGAGAGAACATTAATATGTCAATTAGGTACCTCTGGCAATCCTCTAGTGTTTCCAACATAGATTCCAATAAGAGTTAGGAGACCATTTGGTTATTTACATTCATTTGAAACATCCCAAGCATCTACTTAGGCTTCTTGCTGAAGTTGGTACCTTTTAGTAGTCTCAGAGAATGCCAGTTTTTTTACCCTGGTGAGAAAGTCCATTACAAGAGTAATTTTTGTCATGAATGATGTATGACCACGTCATTTATGTATCTAGTATATGTAGGGTTATGAAAAGAGACATTTTTAATTCTAGCATGCAAAGCAAGAGTAAAAAAAAAAGAGGATGGCTATAATGACAATCTTTGTAGCCAAATGATGGGAACTGATATCGATGTAGCAGTGACGGATTACCCCACAATTAACTCTACTGAAGCTTCTTGACAGAGAAGCAAATTTGCATCCAATTTTTTAATCAGAAAAAAGAAAAAATAATATTAAATCAATTGGAAATTCAGTACAAAATGCAGACTGCAGAAATTGTCGATTTAGCCCATACACATTCTGCAGAAAAGGAGAGGACAGCAGAAAGAAGTGAAATTCAGAACAGATAAGACATTGTCAATTGAGAAGGAAGAAATGGAGAAAACTAGGTTTTGCTACGCTAGACAAATTCCATTGAGCAAGGATGATCCAATACAAACCTACAAACCTTATTTAGACATGATGGATTCCTGATGCATGAAAATATCACTATCGCTATCTTGTTTGCAGTAAAGTGGAAAAAACCACTGCAACTTTTCCATAATTCACTAAAATGACTAAGTCAGCTGATGGATTTCTCCTAATGAGATGTATAGGCCAGTATATATTCGCTATTAGGGCATGGATAATATAATTACCTATCATAAATTTGCACGGTCCTCATTTGTATGAAAAATGTTTGCAACTTGGAATTTTGTACTCCGTACCACCAACAATTTCAGATTGTTTAAACTATTTTGCTTACTCTTTTTGGTAAACTTTTGTTAAGAGAAATAACCATGTTTAGGGAAGCAAAAATGTTGCATAGCCAATGTTGTCCCCCAAAAATATCGCTCATTTTTGGGACAACATTTTAACTTTTTTGGTCCTACAGACCAAAATCCTCTCTTCCCATTTCAAAAATTGTTCTGAGCATTCAGGTTCTTCATTTTTCAAGCTTCTCAGAAATCTACGGACTCTGCAGGAAGAAAATCTACGGACTCTGCAGGCCAAGTTTTACGGGCTTCACAGGTTGATTTCTACGGTCTCTGCAGGAAAGAAGCAAGCTCTCAACACTTAAGGCGATTTCAAAGTTGGTTCAACCAAAAGAGTTCATCGGCAAGCTTCTAAGCAAGGATTGAACCGTTGAACCTTGAAACAATTTGGTTCAACGGGTTCAATGGTTCAAAGTCATCAGCAAGAGTTAAGTGCATTTGTCAAGGTTCAAAGTTCAACCGCTTCAAGGTTAAACGGCTTCAAAACACTTATCAAAGAGAAGAAGGCTTGAACCATTGAACCGTTGAACCATTGAACCACTTTGGTTCAAAGGTTCAATGGGTTCAATGGTTCAACAGGTTCAACGACCAAATGGTTCAACACATTTGGTTCAAAAAGATCAAAAAGACTGAACCGTTGAACCTTGAACCAAAAGGTTCAAGGAGTTCACAGGTTCAACCAGTGCGATGAAAATCAAAGAGCTTAGAAAGAACAAGTGACAGACAAAAGATGAACCAATGAACCGATTGAACCTTAAACCGAAAGATTTCAAAGTTCAATGGTTCATGGGTTTAAAGGTTCAAAGGCGGCCTCAGTCAAGGAAAGAAGCAGCAAACAGGTGGTTCAACGGATGGTTCAACCAAGGAGCGGAAAAGCGATTGAACCACGAAGCGATGGAACAAAAGAGGCAGAATGAACCAATGAACCAATATATTTTCAGCGGGTTCAAAGGTTTAAGGTTCAACATGGTTCAAAGCGGCTAGCGACCATTGACGGCCTCGCAGACGTCAAATTTAAAGTAAGGGAATATCCGTTGAAATTCAAATAAAGCGCAGAACTTAAATGAATAACCAAGCGACTGACCGAAAAGATAGAATTCCTTCGGATTTGTTCAAAGGCTGACATGGAACATTTCCTTTGGACTTTTTGTCCGAAGGAAATTATTAAGTGAAAGAGCCATTAGAATTCGTTCGGAAGTATTTTCCAGGGGAAAATGACCAAGGCAAAACCCGAAGGAATTCTTTCGGACTTTTGTCCGAAGGAAATAAGCCCGACCAAAGGAAATAAGCCCGCGGAACCGATGAAAAAAGACAGTGTAGCGGAAGCCGTCATGTGTCCATTATAAAACAGAGTGGAAGCCACCACGTGTCATCTTCCGCAAGCCCCTCAAAAGGTTTCTAAAGCTTCTATAACTTAAGTGGAATGCATCACGTGTCCTGTTATGACTCAGCGAAACGTGACAAGTGTTTGCATCCGCGTTCCCCTTTTGAAGTTGCTCGGGCAAGACGTGTTCTGGATCCCATTTTTCGTAAGTTTCTAATGAGTTTCATAACAGCGGAACTTGCCATTTGACAAAGACGCAGAAAGGACCCCCCAAAGACTTAGACAAGAAGGGCTAGAAAGGACAAAGAAGCAACATGAACGATTCCAAAAGCAAGTTCAATTAAAGCGATGGTTCAACCAGAGAGCAAAGAAGCGCTTAAGCAGTGAAGAGAGGAGCGAGACCAAAGGACCAAAAATATCTTCAAAAGAGTTATTTCTAGTAGGTGAAACAGTGGATCAAGTAGACTTCTGAGCGCACCAAATCAATGACGCAAGCCTGTTTTTCTTCCATGAAGTAATGACGAATTGGACAGCTGCGTAGACATCAAGAAAAAGACCAGACAGTCCATATTAAGAAGAGACGTATTAGAGGAATGGACACGCCATAGTTATGGTAATGCACTGTTCTCAGCATGGTCCCTCCAGACAGAATTGAAGGCGCATTGAAGGCATTCAATTCGGCATGGACCTTTTTCATGAAAACAAGCGCCCAAGTCTTTCTTGGAGTGCTATATATTGTAAACTCTTTTATTGTTACAAAGGAGATCTTCCCCTTACCAGAAGCGCAACTCTGCCCAAATTGAAAGGCATTACTGAGACTTTGAGCTCAGATTGTAGTTCATATTTCTTTGATTGAATGAAGAAGCAAGTTACTTGCAGACTTTGTGCTGTTATAGCTTGTACTACATTAGGAGATTGTTCTTATGTCTGTCTTCTGAATGTGTTCTTGTTTATTCAATTTAACAAGTAGAGCTAGTGGAAGTGATAAGGAAGGTGTCCTAAAACCAGTTACTTTCAGACTTTGTGTTGACATAATTGTTTTTAGTGTGTTTATTTTCTATTTTTGTGTAAAAGACCTTGGGATGACTTTATGCCCCCATTTTTTTCGTATCTCACTCTTGGGCAGTTAAGGTGGAGACTTTGTGCTACATCTTAGATTGTTGGTTGCTACGCCCTTGGCACCCTGTTACTTATCCTACCAAAAAAATTCTTGTTGTTTGCAAGAACAAGCACTTCTGAAAGAAGTGTCTTCTGTCACTTCACCAGGATTTCTACCATCTAGGAAGGGATCTGGCTCTTGGCTGAATGTTACTTCTGAAAGAAGAGAAGTACCTTCACCAATCACCCATGATTTCTCTTCTGTCTGTAAGCATCATCTCTGAAAAAAGAGAGATGGATGGTTCATTCCACCCCTGTGTCTTACTTTCTGCTTATTTATATAGTATATAGCTTCCGCATATTTAATAGGAAACCTCCCCTTGATGAGAGAAGAGATTTGTCTCCGGTTGATGTAATAAAGCTGCACACCTGGACGACCAATCTTTCTATGCTGTGGTGATAGGAACTATTTTGGTCACCAGTTAGCTGGCCGACAAAATATTCACCCAACAGTTTTTGGCGACTCCGCTGGGGACAGTAATTTTGTGCAATTTGGAACCTCAAGTTTCAGATTGAAACATCCCCTGTCTTACCCATTATCATTATAACCTTATCCATGCATTCCGCTGTGGAAGAACGAACTGCTCTAGTGCTTTCCCATTGTTAATTTTTCCTCCCCAGCCTCGCGCAACAGTTTTTGGCAACTCCGCTAGGGAAGAACGTGCAGTCTGAAGCCTCAAGTTTCAGATTGAAGCAGTCCCTACCCTTAACCATTATAGACTCTGGCGACTCCGTTCCATGTCTTACCTATTATCATTATAGCCTTACCGTCTTCTTCCACTTCTGTTATTTTATCTGGTTTGCAAAACCAAAGCTGCTGGAAAAGAGTGCACAGTTTGAAGCCTCAAGCCTCAAGCTGAAGCAGGGCCAGTTCTTTTCCATTTTTGTTCTGCAATCTGGCCACTCCACCAAGATTTGTTATCCCTGTTTTTCATAATCAAATCATGGCTCAAGGCCCCTGGGGTAACTCTTTTGGTCCACTGAATTTAACTCAACCTCCGCATGAACTTCCACGCAGCTCAAGAAAGAAATTCTCCAAATTCTTTGGAGATGGGAGAGTTCACCCTGATGAACACATTGCAGCCTTCAGCATAGCCTGTGGTGTGATAGGGGTGGAATTTGAAGACATGACAGTCAGGGTTTTTGTGGAGACCCTACAAGGTGCTACTGCAGAGTGGTTCTACCATCTGCAAGCTGGATCAGTGACTGATTGGGACACACTTAAAGCCAAGTTCGAAACAAGGTTCAAGCCTGCAAAAGATGCACATGCCTTGCTAGCCCAGCTCACACAGATGAAGGAGCCCCATGAACCTATGAGGGACTTCATTGCCAGGTTCGGCAAGTTGAGGCACAGGATTCCCATATCGCCCAGCCGACACCTCAGAATCTCAAATGTTTATTCATCAACTCACAGCTGCCTAAAGTGAGTTTCTTATTGAGACGGGCTAGACACAAACCTTGTTGCTGCTCAGGACTTGGCTACTGAGCTAGAAGATGACCTTATCTTGACAGAAAAGATAAGGAGAGATCCTAACAGAGCTAAATCCTCTTCATCTTCTGAGTATCCATCTACAGCGACCATTGACCCAATGGTGCAAAAACTGGCAAATGAACTGCTAGCCTTGAAAAGGCAAATGGTCCTAAGTATGTCTGCTCCTCCTAATCGGGATATGCCAAGGAGGGCATTTCAGAATCAACCATATCAAAGCAATGCCGCCAGAAATCAAGGGCAGGCAAATCGTCTTCCTCCCCCACAGAGGAACCTTGTCCTTGAAGCACCTCCAACCAACTCAGCGGTTGGATATCTGGAAACATAACATGCTTTCTCTTTCCAACCTGAGTTTGAGCAAGAAAATGACGCTGATCTCTTCATGAAGGATCAAGAAGAATCAGCTGGCGACTCCCACATTGGTTTCCTGAATTATCAGGATGAACCCAAAAGTGAAGGTGAAGCAGTCGAAGGATCATACGCAGTATTCACCCGGTCCGAGAATCAGTCAGCCCAGCAGGCCGACAAAGAAAAGATAGAGAAGCGACCCTAACTAGCAATTTCAATTGCTAAGCAGATAACCCCTCTCCCTTTCAAGTCAAAGGACTCAATGATTGTCAAAAAGGTAAGTACATTGAACATTTATGCACCTTCTACTTCAAATTCGCAGACCAGTCCTCCCCCTCCCAAAAACCAAAAGGATGAACTCCCATCCCCTCTTCCAAGTCCATTTCAGTCATCTGATATAATTGATCATGTCAAAAAATCCAAAATTCAGATGATTGAATTTGAATTCCTGCAAGCCAATCTTGAGTAGTTAAACATTGGTGGAGAACTAAGTGTGGACCTGTCTGAGGCAAAAATTGTGGTCACCCAAACGTCAGCCCCTGTAGCTCAAATTTTGTTTGAGCCTTCGGGTAGGGGTAATTACTTCTTGACCACAGAGGATGCTCATGTCTCAGCTAATGAAAGTCCCGTAGCTGGCAATCCAGGATTTGATCCAAAAAAGGCATCAAAATAATTGGTAGGGCGCAGTACAAATGAAGAAGGATCTTCCATCTCCAATGAAGAGAAATCTGATAGACGATCATCTTCTGATGATGCTTGGATCCTGAAATCCGATGGCAGCGATTCTTCCACTAATGCTGGAGTCGGAATTGTGTTGATATCTCCTCAAAGAGATATTTTTGCTTCATGCAAGTTGCAGTTCAGTAACACCAACACAGTTGGATGCGAATCTCTGTTGCTCAGATTGAAGACTGCTCAGGATGAAGATATCAAACTCCTTCACACCAAAGGAGATGCTGAGCTGATGGTTTGTCAAGAGTTTGGTGCTGACAATCAAAGCATGTGCTGGACTGGACCAGCAGAACAACAAGCTATGGTGGTGGACCATATTGTTGTACTCCAAAGTCAGCAAAAGGAACTCTTCGCCAAGAGAGCAAGGAGTTATGGTTTTCAGATTAAAGACCACGTCCTGCCATGGGGCAAGAAGAAGAAAGGGCCAAGAGGAAGACGCAAAAAATTGGTTTCCTGGTGGAGAGTTCCATTTGCCCGTCACCGTTTCTGCGAACAAAATGGTTTCCTGCTAGTTTATCAGGTTGGCATCCCCTTTTCACTGTCTCATAGTGGGCGGCATTTGAAGCGCTTCAAACCTTGACGCATCAGATAAGATCATCTGTACATATGTATATTTGTATATTCTTTAGTTCTGTTTTGTGCTTTTCGTTTTCGTTTTTGGCGCCTTTTTTTTTTAGGTAGCATGACTCCATAGCCCAATGGCATACTTCAAGGCACTGGAGATTCTGGTTTCTACTCCCATTAGCTGTTCCAAGTTTTCAACTGAAGGAAGTTCCCCCACTGGAGCCAGCTATTGTCCCCCAAAAATATCGCTCATTTTTGGGACAACATTTGAACTTTTTTGATCCTACAGACCAAAATCCTTTCTTCCCATTTCAAAAATTGTTTAAGCATTCAGGTTCTTCATTTTTCAAGTTTCTCAAAAATCTACAGACTCTGCAAGCTTGAATCTACGGACTCTGCAGGCGTGAATCTACGGACTCTACAGGCAAAGTTCTACGGGCTTCACAGGTTGATTTCTATGGACTTTGCAGGAAAGAAGCAAACTCTCAACACTTAAGGCGATTTCAAAGTTGGTTCAACCAAAAGAGTTCATCGCCAAGCTTCTAAGCAAGGATTGAACCATTGAACCGTTGAACCTTGAAACAATTTGGTTCAATGGTTCAAAGTCATCAGCAAGAGTTAAGCGCATTTGTCAAGGTTCAAAGTTCAACCGCTTCAAGGTTCAACAGTTTCAAAACACTTATCAAAGAGAAGAAGGCTTGACCCATTGAACCGTTGAACCATTGAACCACTTTGGTTCAAAGGTTCAACGGATTCAATGGTTCAACAGGTTCAACGACCAAATGGTTCAACACATTTGGTTCAAAAAGATCAAAAAGACTGAACCGTTGAACCTTGAACCAAAAGGTTCAATGAGTTCACAGGTTCAAAAGTTCAACCAGTGCGATGAAGATCAAAGAGCTTAGAAAGAACAAGTGACGGACAAAGGATGAACCAATGAATCGATTGAACCTTGAACCGAAAGAGTTCAAAGTTCAATGGTTCATGGGTTCAAAGGTTCAAAGGCGGCCTCAGTCAAGGAAAGAAGCAGCAAACAGGTGGTTCAACGGATGGTTCAACCAAAGAGCGAAAAAACGATTGAACCAAGAAGCGATGGAACAAAAGAGGCAGAATGAACCGATGAACCAATGAACCAATGTACTTTTAGCGGGTTCAAAGTTTTAAGGTTCAACATGGTTCAAAGCGGCTAGCGACCATTGATGGCCCCGCAGACGTCAAATTTAAAATAAGAGAATTTCCGTTGAAATTCAAATAAAACGTAGAACTTAAAGGAATAACCAAGCGACTGACCGAAAAGATAGAATTCCTTCGGATTTGTTCAAAGGCCGACAGGGAACATTTCCTTTGGACTTTTTGTCCGAAGGAAATTATTAAGTGAAAGAGCCGTTATAATTCTTTCGGAAGTATTTTCCGTGGGAAAATGACCAAGGCAAAGCCCGAAGGAATTCAAGGAAATAAACCCACGAAAAAATGCTCGATGGAAAAAGATAGTGCAGTGGAAGCCGCCACATGTCATCTTCCGTAGGACCCTCAAAAGGTTTCTAAAGCTTCTATAAGTTAAGTGGAATGCGTCACGTGTCCTGTTATGACTTAGTGGAACGTGACAAGTGTTTGCATCCGCATTCCCCTTTTGAAGTTGCTCGGGCAAGACGTGTCGTGGATCCCATTTTCCGTAAGTTTCTAATGAGTTTCATAACAGTGGAACTTGCCACTTGTCAAAAACACAGAAAGAATCCCCCAAAGACTTAGACAAGAAGCGCTAGAAAGGACAAAGAAGCAACATGGACGATTCCAAAGGCAAGTTCAATTAAAGCGATGGTTCAACTAGAGAGCAAAGAAGCGCTTAAGCATTGAAGAGAGGAGCGAGACCAAAGGACCAGAAATATCTTCAAAAGAGTTATTTCTAGTAGGTGAAACAGTGGATCAAGTAGACTTCTGAGCGTACCAAATCAAGGACGCAACCCTGTTTTTCTTCCATGAGATAATGGCGAATTGGACAGCTGCGCAGACATCAGGAAAAGGACCAGACAGTCCATACTAAGAAGAGACATATTAGAGAAATGGACACGCCATAGTTATGGCAATGCACTATTCTCAGCATGGTCCCTCCAGACAGAACTGAAGGCGCATTGAAGGCATTCAATTCGGCATGGACTTTTTTCATGAAAACAAGCGCCCAAGTCTTTCTTGGAGCGCTATATATTGTAAACTCTTTTATTGTTACAAAGGAGATCTTCCCCTTACTAGAAGCGAAACTCTGCCCAAATTGAAAGGCATTACTGAGACTTTGAGCTCAAATTGTAGTTCATATTTTTTTAATTGAATGAGGAAGCAAGTTACTTGCAGACTTTGTGCTGTTATAGCTTGTGCTACATTAGGAGATTGTTCTTATTTCTGTCTTCTAAATGTGTTCTTGTTTATTTAATTTAACAAGCAGAGCTAGTGGAAATGATAAGGAAGGTGTCCTGAAACCAGTTACTTTCAGACTTTGTGCTGATATAATTGTTTTCAGTGTGTGTTTATTTTCTGTTTCTGTGTAAAGGACCTTGGGATGACTTTGTGCCCCCATTGTTTTTCGTATTTCACTTTTGGGCAGTCAAGGTGGAGACTTTGTGCTACATCTTAGGTTGTTGGTTGCTACGCCCTTGGCACCCTGTTACTTATCCTACCAGAAAGATTCCTGTTGTTTGCAAGAACAAGCACTTCTGAAAGAAGAGAAGTGCCTTATGTCGCTTCACCAGGATTTCTACTATCCAAGAAGGGATCTGGCTCTTGGCTGAATGTTACTTCTGAAAGAAGAGAAGTACTTTCACCAATCACCCAAGATTTCTCTTCTGTCTGTGAGCATCATCTCTGAAAAAAGAGAGATGGATGGTTCATTCCACCACTGTGTCTTACTTTCTGCTTATTTATATAGTATATAGCCTCTGCATATTTAATAGGGAACCTCCCCTTGATGAGAGGAGAGATTTGTCTCCGGTTGATATAGTAAAGCTGCACACCTGGACGACCAATCTTTCTATGCTGTGGTGATAGGAACTATTTTGGTCACCAGTTAGCTGGCTGACAAAATATTCACCCAACAGCAAAAAAATGTAAAATTCATTTCATGCAATTTTTTTTTAAAAAACATTTCATATAGAAAAAAGGAAAATATGTTCCTACAATAAACAATAGTCATGCATTTCTGATCTAAATGCAGCATGGAGAAATTCTAAAGGTAAATAGAAAAAGAATTGACTGTAAACCGTAAATAATGCAGCAAGAAACGATTGAAGAAACAATTTAGATTCAATTTGATTTCAGGTAAGGTGAAGCATTATCCAAACTTGGAGCTATGTAAAATTTATAGTATGTGGATTTTATTGAAAATCACACTTGGAAACAAACTGTTTGAATAAAATGGAGAAAAGTGGATCCCCCGTTACATTTGTAGCTACTAAGGTATTAAATAAAGCAGAACATACAACAGATAAATAGGTAAAATCAGTGAAACTGAGAGGCGTGCCTTCGGTACCAAAGATGTGTCCTAACACCAGGGCATGCATTTCCACATTTCCTAGCATCTCCCATGCAGTCTCCTATTAAAAAATGAAAAAATAAAAAATAAAAAATAAAAAATAAAAAACAGGCCTAAATTGCCCCTACCACTACTACTAACTCTAATTGATCAACGCCCATGCCCTAATCTCATTTGTGCACTTTAAAATTTTAATTTTTTATGCAATTTATCTTTTTAAAATTGTCTACACATTGTATAATAATATTTTTATTTTCTTGAAATTTACATAAATATCTAAACATACCCAATTTTTTTAAAAATCGAATATCCATCCCAGTACCTGTCTCCTGTATCCCTTCCTGTCCAGGTGACCCCAGGTAATACACTTTCTAAGTTTCTCTCCTCGCGCAATCCAGATCCCGGGAGATATCTTTGAGACAACACACTAAATGAGAATCTAGATGCGGTGTGCTCATGCAGAAGCAATACAAAATGATATTGAAATCAGAAAAGAGAAAATAATAGAGGAAACAGAAGGTTTTATATTTTTCTGTGCATTATGTACACGACATATTATCAAGGGAGATGCATGGCCATCGATCTCCTAGTATCTGAATGCTATCTGATGCTACAAATATGTATGCATATACAACAAATCCGTGAAGGCTTAAAGAACCATTACAGAATTCGAAACGGTTGAGCTTCCATGTGTGACTCTTTTCCTTCTGACATTTGAGCACGCGTGTGGATGGTGACATGTCCGATCTGCCCAGATTGCATTGTGCCACTGTACAAGCATGTGGCATATGTTGAATATGGATTAGCGATCTTGGAGCTGCCACAAGCCTCTGGATGTGGTTCTAGAATACCCAGACCATTGAACAAGATCTGAATTTACAGCAACCTGTGACAATGGGCTTGGTGGTATCACTGGAGCTGCTTTTGGAGAATCCACCTGGATCATCCTGACATGAAACACCCTGCTGGACTTGTGAGGGAGACTTTTGACCAGGAATTGGAAAGAGTTATTCTCGACAAAGAGGTTCAAATCCTGGTTAAAGGATGTATTCAGGAGAAAAAGTTCGCTGCTGGATATCCCATTCCCAGCCTCAATAAGTAGTTTCCATGAGGAATAGGGCAAGGGCTTTGGTCTTGGTTAATTCCAACCTGGATTGCTTGAATCCCCAGTAGAATGATATTGAGGACTTCATCCGGAGAATCCGTATCAATGCTGGCCTCCAATGTGGTAGTGATGGCTTTTTTTCCTGTTGAAGAGAAGCCGGGTACAGAAAGGCAAATGGTTGGGCCTAGCAATCTCAGTGCTATCCCATCGTCATGTCACAAAGATATGTCGGTCCTTGGAGTATTTGCATATTCAAACTGAAAACTCAGTTCTTGGTCACTGTGGAATTGGACTGAGGACTTCTGCTAATGTGTGTCATCACCTGCCAGTAAGCAAAGAGGGGCACCATTCAAGCCCAGTCATTGCAGGTCAACACCAGGAAGCTACTGCAGGGTAGATTTGTCCAAGCTCTCTCAAACATGGTCATTATGTTGCAGTAACGTGTTGGTTCCTGAGCTTTGTCTTTATTTCGATACTGTATCATCATGCAGTTTAATCATTTGGCCTAACGGTGAACTCTTTGGGCCAGTTTTGTTGTCAGTAACTTGTAGTAAATGGTTACTTTAAGGTGGATTTCAATAGTAATGGTCTTTAGTTTTCAGTACCCTTTGTTCGGGTTGGATGCCTATTATCCGAGCTTGGTCTTGAGGCTTTGTTTGAGCTAACATATCTATAGTTCCAGTTGATATTTTGATTGGCATAGCTATCCTTTAATGGAAGCCATGTGCAGGATGTATATGCTCTACTGTTTTATTTTTAGACAGGGAGCAGACCCTGTAATTGAACGCCCATAAAATATCAAATAAATAAATAAAATACACTCGCTGAGTCCAAAATACTGATTATTAATTGTTTCTTAGTTTTCAACTGATTATTAATTATTCCTTAGTTGACAAAGAAAACTATTTAATTTAACAAGGCCTTTCATTTTATTGGCACAAAGAGAAAATACAGAAAGGCCTTGGAAAGGTGATAAAGAAGAAAATTAATGCTTTTTTGCTTTAATGGATTATCTAAGTGTTATCATCTTTGATCTTACCGGGTTCCAGCAGCTCAGAAATACCCCAGTATCAAAGAACAGCGCCTCCAATAGGTTGTATAGGAACAAGTTGCTACCAGAGAATGTAGCATCTCAGAGACAATGTATAAATGAATTTAGTTGACACAAACAAAGGCAAAGAAGGATTATAGTGTCGGAGATAGATGCAGAAAGAATGAAGCTGTTCAATGCTGCTCTGGTAATTATCCTTTCAAGAAATACATTCACCAACACATAGTAATGCTAGTTTTGCAACAGAAAAAGGGCAAGAAAAATTACTGTGTTGGAGATTGATGCAGAAAAGCATGAAGCTGTTGAAATGCTGTTCCGGCAATTATACTTCCAAGAAATACATTCACCAACATAAAATAATAATACTTTGCAGCAGCCTTCCTCTCAAGAACAGACAATGCTTGATGACCTTCAATTTTGGACATGATCATCAAGATAGTAGGGAGCAGAATAAGGAATATCTTCAAAGCCAGCCCTGGTAGAAAACCTTGAAGGAATGACTTGATAACTTTCCTGCACACCAACATTAAACAGTTTGCCAAATTGCATCATTTTACAAGAATTCCACAAAACTGCATCGGATTTTCTTTGAACCCACACTGTCAAGGACATCCAAATGATTTTGTATAATGTTTGCATGATTTTCATGGAACCATCCTGACAATGTCGACAATTTTAGTCATTTTGTTTTCTTGAATCTATCCATGCATAATTAATTTTTACTCTGAAAATACATGTGAAGCAGCTTTTCAAGAAAGAGGAAAGTGACAACCCATGCATTGATTTGAATGTGAGTTATAGTACAAGAGACACCAAACATATCTGTACAATGCAACTGCGACTCTAGCTCTCAATGCTTTCTGAGTAAAAACAATAAACAAAGTGCAAGTGTTCTCCACAAACACCATATGAAATCAATAATAACGGCCTAAGGGAAAAGACAATAATAAAGAATGCCAGTTCATTTCTTCTCTTCAATCTTTTCAGGTCCTCTTCCCTAACTCTTTTCAAAAATCTTCCTTTCAAAGAAGTGAAAGTGAAAATAGGAACACAAGGACTATTTAAAGTTTAAACATATGATCTTCCCACATTATGTTTGACAGAATCACATGAAGGTCAAGCAGAACCAAAAAATACATTTCAGAAATCACCACAAGATACTGCATACTTACAATTCTATTATAGACCTCAAGAAAGGAGCAACTTTCTCGATCCCGTCAAGATTCGCCAATGATTGAACAAATGCAATTGGGATCATGAAGAAGAATATTAGGAAAAAGAGTGAAACGGCCATCAGCAGTCTCCTTATTGCAATTGCAACAAATGGAATAGACAGGTTGTGCCAATATACATCGCGAGGCTCAGGAGCCCACTCTGTTAACCAAATTGTTGGATTTTTGCTTTGTTGTGTTTGTGCACATACAGCAGCTCCCCAGCGTGTATTAAATGAAACAAATGCAACAGGCATAATTGACTTAGGATCTTTCAGTACCCGTGCACGTTCTGCCACTATCTGGAAATACATGCAAAGCAGAAAAATTAGTGCTACAATTCAATAGTATTAGTTTGTATTTGCATCGTATTTTTGAGATAGGTCCCTGACCATCCCCAAATAAACTTCATATTTTTGCAATGTTGTTTTGATGCCACAAAAACAACAAGATATTTTGCCCCTCACAACACTGAAGTATCAATTGAATGCACATTTACTCATTTGATATTTTACATATAGTATCATGCACAACGGAATTGGTTTGAATAATATACAAGCACCTTATATTTTGAAAGCTTCTTCTATTAGACAGTAATCTTACTTAACAGAAATCATGTCTTCATTATTACTGGAAAGACATTTTGATCATTCTGTGCAACTGGGAGTGGACTTGACGACTATCTATAGCTATAGTATATGCACTTCAATCGATTGTGCATCTGGGTATTCTGCATCTGGGACCTCATTACCCCACTGGCTATGGTATGATATAACTAGGAATATGATGCTTGCTATATTCAGTACAGTGCATGCTTCAAATCCAGTATACTCAAACAACATAGGTGAGCCCAGGAGCAAACACATTCTAAATTTTAGATATGATATAAAAAAGCAGCTACTGATTCGGAAGTCAAAATTTGAACAGTAATTATAAGAAGATATTATCAACAAAGAAGAAAATAAGAAAAATAAGCACACCTGCATGGATCGGATAAAACCAAGCAGGCATTTTGAATGAATGAAAGATAAACACCCCTTCATAGATCAGATCAAACAAGCAACCACTTTTTAATGAGTAAACCACTTTGATTGATATGAAACAAACTGCAAAGGGAGCAATCACAAAATGAAGAAGTTCCTGTGCTTGCCTATAATTGTCTTGTGACAAGTAAATAGAGGATGAAAGTAATGGCAATCAGAAGCCCAATATTCTTCTTGAAAAATGTGTTTCCAGGAAAATATCCCCAAAGGATAAAGATGCATAAGAATACATAAAGAATTCAAAAAACCAAAAATATCAATTGCCCCACACTTCATTTTTATTGATGGCTTCCCAACCAGCGGAAGCATGCCCCTCTCATTGCAAAGTAAAAATGCAATAGCAACAAGGAAGCCATCACCATCACATTGGATATGAAAAAGATTGAAAACATTCAAGTACTCTAAATTAAGGCAAAGTCATAAGATTTAAGTTGAGTGAGCGTGTATGTGTTTGTTTTTCCCCTCCCTTTAACTGCAATATGTACTAATTTAAAAGACAAAAACTAAAAAAGTGTAATGTCCCCAAATGGGACAAATTAGGGCAAAATGGGTTTTCCCCAAAATCTTTAAATCTGAAATGAAATCAGCAAGCCCTAAATCGAGAAATAAATTCTCAAAACCCTTATTTTATTCAAGAAACCCTATGCGCCAAAAAGAGAGGGTTTTATGTGTAAAATTCTGCCAATAAATTGCTTCGAATTAATCTGAAAATAGGCAGGGAAATTAACAAAATTAAATTCGCACAAATTAATACATTTTTTCCCCTTTTTCTGAACCTCCAATGCCACAAAAAGATGACGAAAAAAATTGATTTAATATTAAAAATTCTGCTGCTGTTCGGAGTAAAAATCCTTGCCAAAAGTAGTTGCGATCCTCCAGAAAATATTAGAAAATTTCCAGTGACTTGTTTTGGCATGAAAATTGCCAAATTAGCCCTCCTAGGTCATTCGCCCCACTCCCAAAGTGCCAAATTAAATCAGATTAATTAATTTGTGAATTTTTGTCAAATTGAAGCCTTCAAACCCTAGCTCTAAGCTTTCCAAGGGGTTTGCTCCACTTGCAAAATTAGCACAATAAATTAATGAACTCAAGATGCAAGGAAAATACCATGAAACCTTAAAAAACATGCATGTAAACCCTCCAAATCAAATCGCCCCACTCCTTAGGGCATAAACAAGCTTTCCTTTCACAACGGTGGTGTCAAAAGACACCTTTTAGATTGATCAATCACCAACAGTAGAGAACCTCTATTGGGCATGCATCCAAATAGTTTTATTTAAGCATGAAGAACAAATTATCAAATTCATCATATCCTCCATTGTAGCCTTCGTCATATATTTATAATTTTTCAAAGGGGGTGAACCACTTTGGGAAGATAAAACACCTTTCTTTAACTTCACTTTAGCTCCCATGCTGATATCTCTTTTTTGAATAATATATTAATTATTGGCCTTAATTAAAATAATAATTAAAATTATTTTAAGGTAAATAAATTAATATTTAATTCACTTAAGCACTTTAGTGGTAAACCACTTTTAAAATATTTTATTAATTAATTAGTAATTGTCTTATGATAAAAATCACTATTTCGACAATTAATAAATAACCAATAAAATAACATTCTCCAAAAATGGCTCCTTTAGTCTATGGAGAGAGATTTTTATGAGAAAAAAATGGGGACATTACAGTCCTCCCTTCCCAAAATTGCTTGCCCTCAAGCAATTGCAAATTTGGATGCATTAAAATTTCTTCTTCCTTCCAAGTAGCATCCTCCAGTGGTAAATCCTTCTATTTGATTAAGTACTCATTAAGGCTTTGATTTCTTAACCTCTTCTCACGAACCTCCATGATAGTTTCTGGAATCAATATAATTTTGCCTTCCTCATCCAATGGGTGCAGCTCTAAAGAAACGGTAGTATGCTGTCCAAGAACATTTTTTGAGGCAAGAAACATGAAACACATTATGAATCTTACCTTTTTCTGGAAGTTCTAGTTCATATGCCACTTCTCCCACTTTGCCTTTTATCTTGTATGGTCCATAAAATCGTGGTTTCAATTTTGTCACACCACTTTGTTTGAGGGAAGATTGCCTATAGGGCTTCAACTTTAAAAAGACCCAATCTCCAACCTCAAAATGACTTTTCCACCTTATGCTGATGTACATATAATTTTTGTTGATTTTGGGCATTTTGTAAGTTCTCTTTTAGTGCTCTCATGATGTCATAACTTTGTTGTACCAAATCCTTTGCCCTAGGCACTCTACTATCTGTCATAATTAAATCAATGAAAGAATAAGCATCATAACCATAAAGTGCCTTAAAAGGAGTCATACCTATGGACATGTGAAAGGTTGTATTGTAACAATGCTCGGCCATATGCAACCATTTTATCCAAGTTGACTGTTGTCTTGAAATGTAGCTCCTCAAATAACCTTCCAACCATTTATTCATGTTTTCTGTTTGCCCATTGGTTTGTGGATGATAATTAGTGCTAGGAGTGAGCTCAGTCCCTGTTAATTTAAAGAGTTCTTGCCAAAATATACTCGTGAATTTGATGTCCCTATGACTAACAATGTTTTTGGGTAGCCCATGCAACTTAAAAACTTCTTTAAAAAACACATCAACAACCATAGGAGCATTGTATTTAGCTAAAAGTGGGTAAAAAAAAGCAAATTTCTTAAGTCTATCAACCACAACATATAAACAATTTTTACCTTGAACCATGGGTAATCCAGTAATGAAGTCCATAGAGATGCTCTCCCATTTTTGTGAAGGAATGGGAAGGCGTTGTAAGAATCTTGCTGGAAATTCATGCACACTTTTATTCTTTTGGCATACAAAACATTCTTGAATGTATCTGAGAACTTCTTTCTTTAAACCCTTCCAATAAAATCTTTCTCTCACTAGTTTGTAGGTCTTTAAATACCCTTGATGGCAAACCAAAGGAGTGTCATGGGCAGCTCTTAAGATCATTTGCTTCACCTTGGATTCAGGCATCAAATAAACTCTTTCCTTGTAAAGTATGAAGCCATCCACAATTTTGAATTTGTTATCAACAATTACCTCCTCAAACAACTTGTTAGTAAACTGATTTTTAGCATATTCCATGTAAATTAACTCTTTCCAATCTGCTGTTATAAAAGACATACAGTACATTTTTGCATCTCTTGTAAAGCATTATTGAATATAGCAATAATTTGAGGTGCTCCTTTGACCATACCTTGAAGTGTTACCTCTTTATCACCCACCTTAAATTTGAGCATTAAACTTTGATAATTGAGGGTAAACTCTCCCAATGAATGCAACCATTGGACTCCAAGAACAAGATCCATCTCTCCAATGTCAATTACATAGAAATCATCACATACCTCATGATTCGCCAAAGTAATAGAAAGCTTGGTGACTCTTTTGGTACAAAGAAGAGAACATCCATCTGCTATGGTTACTTTGAAACCCTTGAAATCTTCTACAACCAAATCAAGCTTAGCTACTAAATTTTTGCCAATAAAATTATACGTAGCACCACTATCAATTAAAATGAGTACCTTGTGCTCTTTTATATTTCCTCCTACTCTGAAAGGATAGTATTTGGGTGCTCCTGAAAGATTAGCAAGAGTGCTGCCCATATCTTGTGTTTCATCTTCATGCACATGCTCATTAACTACATTGTCATCATGCCCATCTAATATTAGTATTAATAGTATCAAAATCTAAATCATTATCAATTACCTCAATATAGTAGACATGCCCTTTGCCCATGTAACGGTGGCCTTTGGTCCATGGATTTTTGCAAGTGAAACAGGGCCTTGTCTTTTCAACTCATCTCTTTTATCCTTCATATTGCTACTGTAGGGCAGCGATCTATGAGGTGGCATATATGGTGAAAAAGGCTTCTTTGGTGGCTCATTTGGTGGTGCTTTGGACTGCCCACCTTGTGTTCTTTGCTGCCCACTAAAATCAGTCCTTGGCTGCTCTGTATTTGCCCCTTTGGGCATGCCCTTGGCTGCCCCTTTGGCCCTTTATAACCCCTATAAGCTAAACATTCTAGATCTAATGCCTTAGTGATGGCATCTTACAAAGAGAGAGGGTTAAAAGCCTTAACCAAACCTTTCAAGGGTTCAATCAAACCCTCAACAAATAATACAATCAATCTTTTTTCACTAATGTCAGAAACCATTACTGAAACCTTCTAAAAATCAACAACATACCTTTCAACATAATGCTCTTGTTTGAGTGGTGCTAACTCCCGAAAATGTCTATCCGGATTTTTTTTTATCAAAACTTTCTATGATTCTTTTGCCAAACTCTTCCATGACCATAATAGATTTGTGGCCTTGTGTGATTAGACCATGAAACCACCACTCATGAGCAATTCCCTCCAAATGTAGGGTGACGAATTTTAGAGCCTCCTCTTCAAACATGGCGTTAAGTGACAAATATGTTTCTAACTTTTGTAACCAAGATCTCAATGAAGCTTATCAGTACTATCAAAAATAGGAAGATAAATTTTACTCAACCTTTGTTGCAAATCTCTGCGGGGTTGCACACTAGGAGCCTTTGATTTGGTCCCTTCATCTCAAAAATCTCGAAGAGTCAACAATCCTTTCGTGGCCAAGCTTAGGGTTGCATATTCCTCTTGGTGAGTATCCAAAATATCTTCTCTTGGCGTCCTTTTTTCTAACACTAATTCCTTTTGCAAAAAGGTGACATAGAAGAATTTTTGAGGGCGATTAATAAAAACCCTCTCATCATTATTCGAATGTCCTCCATTGGAGAAGTGATTTTTCCTTGGAATAGCATCTTTCAACATAGCTGAATTTGCACACTCAAATTTTGTTGAAGTTCTTTTTGGCTTTCCTTGATTAAGCCATGCATAAGCTTAAATTGTTTTGGAGAGATCCCTTGGTCTTGGTCCCCCATAGTCCTTTTTTGCTTCTAATAAACTATGTACTTCTTACATGTTTGCATCCAACAACCAACACACAGGTAGACAAGACTGGTGCTCTGATTGATACCACTGTAATGTCCCCAAATGGGACGAATTAGGGCAAAAGGGGTTTTCCCCAAAATATTTAAATCTAAAATGAAATCAACAAGCCCTAAATCGAGAAATAAATTCTCAAAACCCTTGTTTAATTCAGAAAACCCTAGGCACCAAAAAGAGAGGGTTTTATGTGTAAAATTCACTCAATAAATTGTTTCAAATTAATTTGAAAATATGCAAGAAAATTTCATAATTAAATTCGCACAAATTAATACCTTTTTTCCCTTTTTCTAAACCTCCAACGCCACAAAAAGATGATGAAAAAATCTGATTTGATATAAAAAATTCTACTGCTGCTCGGAGTAAAAATCTTCTTCAAATCCTTGTCAAAAATAGTTGCGATCCTCCAAAAAATATTAGAAAATTTCCAACGGCTTGTTTTGGCATGAAAATTGTCAAATTAGCCCTCCTAGGGCATTCGCTCCACTCCCAAAGTGCCAAATTAAATCAAATTGATTAATTTGTAATTTTTTGTTGAATTGAAGCTTTCAAACCCTAGCTCCAAGCTTTCCAAGGGGTTTGCTCCACTTGCAAAATTAACACAATAAATTAATGTACTCAAGATGCAAGGAAAATGCCACGAAACCCTCAAAAACATGCATACAAACCCTCCAAAACAAATCTCCCCACTCCTCAGGGCATAAACAAGCTTTCCTTTTGCAAAGGTCGTGTTAAAAGACACCTTTTAAATTGATCAATCACCAACAGTAAAGAACCTTTATTGGGCATGCATCCCTATAGTTTTCTTCAAGCATGAAGAACAAATTATCAAATTCAGCATATCCTCCATTGTAGCCTTCACCATGTATTTATAACTTTCCAAAGGGGATGAACCACTTCGGGAAGATAAAACACATTTCCTTAACTTCACTTTAACTCCCATGCCGATATCTCCTTTTTGAATAATATATTAATTATTGGCCTTAATTAAAATTACTTTAAGGCAAATAAATTAATATTTAATTCACTTAAGCACTTTAGTGGTAAAAACCACTTTCAAAATATTTAATTAATTAATTAATAATTGCCTTATGATAAAAATCACTATTTCGACAATTTATAAATAACCAATAAAATAGCATTCCCCAAAAAGGGCTTCTTTAGACTATGGGGAGATAAACTAAAGGTCTTCAATACCTGTTTATTTATGAGGGAAAAATGGGGACATTACAAAAAGTATAGACAAGTACACATTTGCAAATGCTACACTATGATGCTGATTTGAAAGAAACAAAACTTACAATAATAATAATAATAATAATAATAATAATAATATAAATGTGAGATACTATTAGATGTATCTATCCTTATGAAAGGGAAAATCCAATAGACATGCATCTCTTCAGGGTGTTTAAAATATGTCAAAACTGTAGCAGATGCAGATGATTATTTTCCTTTCAAAGTAAGAGTCTTGTTACATATGTCATCAGAACATTCACTCTCTTGACCTATGCAGTTTGATTTGCATATATGAGCATGACACAAAACCTACAGACGAATGTTTATACTCCTAATAAGCTACAGTGATGGGAAAGAAAGAAAGAATGCTTTTAAGTAACAGAGAAAGTTGTTAAGCAAGACCAAATGCATGAACACCCAATCCTTCTTAGTCATGTTCACATGTGAAATATAGCCCACAAAACCAAACCTCACCAAATATTTTTTTGGATAAAGTGCATGGAAGCTATTCAAGCTTTTCTCCAAAAAATGCTTTGGCAAGATGTCTACTTGCAGAAATCTTCATAAACTATGTAGAAGCTATTGAAGCTTTGGCAAGATGTGTAGACTTTACTTGTAGAAATCTTCATTCAAAAAGTAATTCTATTTGGAGCAGAGTAACGTACAATTATATATATTGGGTTGGAAATCACATTCACTATTGATGATTAAATAATCTTGCAGTGTAAAAATTATATTTTTCGTAATTACCATTTTACATTAGACCTTTGAAATAATATACCAAATATTTTTACATGGTACCATTATGTGTAAAGTACCATGTTTGAATACCATGGGATTGTAAGACAAAACACCAAATAAATTAGATTTTTTAGACCTTTTTCCATGAGTTTTCATTTGTGTAAATCTGGATATCAATATGTTCCATCCCATCATTCCAAATAATAAATCCGACCTGGCATTGATATCAGAGCTACGGATTTAATTAGTCATTTTTTTTTCATTCCTTCTCCATTCTTTTAGCCGTACAGCCTGCATAGATTTGTTCAGGTTGTTTTTTTGGTTGATTCTCATGAATTTATAAAGCATTCTGCCTTTGCAAGGTGGCGTATCAACAAGAGAGGCGTACTGTGTGGTATTTGGAGGGTGTTCTACATTGGCAGTGTATCAGCTAAAGCATTTTTCAAATCAGACTATAACAGGGCTGCATGGAAGATTCTGAGACAGTTTTTTCGAGTTATTAATACATGTCACGAGGCATATTGGCAAATTTCAGACTGTGTATCAGTTGGAAAGAAGGCGTTCTGTCCTCTTGACTGTTTCAAACTGTAAGTCAGCTGTTTATGTGGTATTTTGATTCCTCTTCTGGGATTTTCTGATCCATACCTAGGCACTTGCAATGAGAATTAATTTCAGAACTCCCTGGCACTGAATCTGACAAGATTTGCACTGCGTGAGAGCTTCTTTCTGCTGTGTTACATCTGCTAGAGTCTTCACATTGTGTCGAATCCTCAAAATAATAATTCATGGGGTACGTGGTGGTTATTAGTTGAGCTGGCAGCGCATTGTTTATCTCAAAACCTGTGTGTGAGCTGTTCATCAGGATGTGGCAGCATATGAACTTTTCCTTGCTGTTGCAAACCTCCAAAATGGCGTATAGACTTCTCTGATTTCACGCTGATCAAAGATTGGACATGGTATATTGTTTGGAGGAGCCCCTAATTTTTAAGACTTCATCTTTTATGCATTTCAATATTGGAATCTTGTGTATATATGCCAAATAAGGAGGAGAGGTATTTTAAGCTTTTTTTATTTAAAAAGCAGAATTTCATTTCTTGTGCTGTTTGTCAAATTTTGAAAGTACTTAAAATTTGAAGCATTTATATATATGTTTGAAAAAGCTACTCTGCAAATTTGACAAAAAACAACCAAATTTTGTAAAAAAAAAAAAAATGAGAGCTACTTTTTTACCTATTCGTATTTATCGAAAGACGTAAATCTGGAAATCAATAAAAATTGACATATATATGACTGCATTCATAAAAACCCTTCTTCCCAACTATCCAACCTACTTGGAGTCTCTACAAGTAAGCAATTTGTTGAAGACTCACATTTGATCAATTGGTTGAAAAGATGGCAGAAAGAGAGGCCTTTGGAAGGATAACTGAGTCCACAAGAGAAAGTGTGTGCTATGTAAAAGACAATACTTCCAAAACATCCAATAAGGCCATGTCTTCCAAAAGTGAAGGCACTACTAAGTACAAAAAGAAAACAAGGGAAACGGTGGCAAAATGACAGTCAAGGTGGTCAAAATAAAAAACAAAATGACAAGCAACACCTCTACGACGAATGGTGTGACAAAAAAGGAAGCCATGAAACCCACATGGGAGAAAATTGAAGCATACCATAAGAAGAAAGAGGAAAAGTCAAATAAACAAACAAAAGAGTCAAATTCTGCTCAATTCACTAGTGAATGTGTTTCCAATTCAAATGATGAAGCAAACAATGTCTCAATCGATTCGTCATGATTTGATGCTTGGGTTCTTGATATTGGTGCCACCCTACATATCACTTTCCAGAAATACTTCTTTGAGGAGTTTTATATAGAAAGTTGTGGTCCAGTATTCCTTGAAAATAGATCATGTATGCAACCACAAGGAAGAGGTAAAATCTGACTCCAGGGCTTCTAGATTTCAAACTCTGAAATGTTCTATACCTCCCTCAGTTGAAGAGAAACTTCTTGTCTCTTGTGCTCATTCGGCAACAAGGCCATTCCATCTTGTTGGACAATGTTGACGTCACTATCAGAAAGAAATGTGACAATGCAATCCTCTTTGACTGGATATGAAGAAGGAAAATTGTTTAAACTCAAGGGTGAGCCATCAGTTTCAAGAAATTATGCTCAGCTCGTTGAAGACGAAATGTCTCTAAACATGTTGTGGCATGCTAGATTCGGGCATACTCACTATAACAACATTCGTGTGTTGCAAAAGAATGGTGTTGTTGGTTTGCCTGCAAAATTTGACAAAAAGTGTGAAGCCTACATTTTGACCAAACACGCAAGAGAACCATTTCCAAAGCCACAGTGAAAAGTCGACAAAAAGTTGCAACTAGTTCACTCAGACTTGTGTTCTCTTCCAATTCTCTCAATTGGTGGCATAAGTACTTCATGTTGTTCATTGATCACTACAACAGAATGACTTGGATATACTTTCTCAAATAGAAATCTGAAACATTCGAGACATTCAAAAAGTTTTGAATGATGATTGAAAATGAAGTTCAAACCCACATCGAAACACTCAGGATTGATAATGGTGGTGAATACATTTCAAATAAGTTTGAATCCTATCTTGAGAATAATGGGATCAAACATCATCTCAGTTCCTCACACCCCTCATTACCCATTTGAAATGACCGATTTGGGTTATCTTCATTACTATTTGGGTATTGAAGTAATTCAAAAACTGACATACATATTCATCACATAGCAGAAGTACATTCTAAGCAAGTTCAGAATGGAAGATTGTAAGCCTCTCAACACGCCCATGGAACAAAATCTAAAATTGACATCAAAAGATACAACAGATTTGGTCGATGCCACTAAATACAAACAACTCATTGTAAGTTTGATTTATGTGACCACAACAAGCCTAGAGATATCCTTCGTTGTTGGTGTTCTTTCGAGATTGATGCAACAACCCAAAGACAGTCATTGGGTACCAGCAAAAAGAGTCCTTAGATATCTTAAAGCAACACAGAGTGTTGGACTCAAATACTCCAAGCAAAAGACTTCAAACTGGTTGGATATTTATATTCTGACTATGTTGGTGATTATGAAGATGAGAAATCCACTACGGGTTTCTAATGAGCTTGGGAACAACAACTGTCAATTGGAAATCCGAGAAACAATTAGTGCCAGCAGTTTTTTCAACAAAAACAAAGTATATGGCCGCTTTAGAGGCAACTAGAGAGATTTTGTGGCTTAAAAGGGTTCTTTCAAATTTGTAAGAACAATAGGTTTCATCAACACTTCTCATAGTTGAAAACACTTCCGCAATTCAAAGGACAAAGAATACAGTCTTTCACGACCGAACCAAGCATATCAATTCCATATTTCATTTGATTCAACACTGTGAAAGATGGCGATGTCAAGTTGCAACATTGCCCTACAATAGAGCAACCAACAGACATCCTGACAAAAGCTCTTGCACTAGAAAATTTTGAAAAGTTCGGATGAATGCTTTGGCTCACAACCACCCACGCAGGTTATGGGGGGATGTAATATTATTGTATATAATATTTGCTTATTCCTAGGAGTAGTTGTAGGAATTCTTTTGTCTTGTAGTGAATAACTCAAGAGTCCTATAGGAATATGAAAGGACATCTTGAATGTGAAGTGTACAGCCATACCTTGGCTTATTTATTGTAATGCTTTGCTCATTTCAATTTGAATCGTGAATGTAATTTTGGCTTGCACCTAACATTGTTTGTTCATTGTCATTTTGTATAAGATCTAACCCGACACATCCTCTTTATTTACCCGACATTTTGGGTCAAACTTCTAGAATGGATCCAAAGATGAATTGTTGTTATAGATGGAATTCAATACTGCGTGTCTTAAAACTGCATTAATAGAAACATTCCATCAAGGACATATTGTGGGCCTTCATGTATAAAGACATTCTATATTTTAAATTTTATTTGAACCTTGAGAAACAGTAAAGGCAGCTAATATCTTGTATATTTATAAGAGAGAAATCTTAGAAGAAGTAGGTACTTACTTCCTTCGCTAAGTAATCGATTTGTGCTGTGTACAAATCAATGGCATCCACCCTCTCACCACAGAGGCCAAGAAAACCTTTCTAAAATACAACAATATAATCAGATGTCAATGATAATTGTTTACAGCAACAACAAAGAAGTGCAGAGTAAAAAACATATTTATACTGCTATAGAAGACAACATTCATGGAAACAAAAATACAAGTTACAAGCTTTCTACCTTTAACAAACTAAAAGGCAAACGAAGATATTAAAATCTTTGAGAGACAGTACACCAAATCTTATTAAGTTATAAGAAACGATAAACCTTTCTAGTTGGCCTCTTCTCGGGATGTCTTGTATATTTGTTCTGGTAGTAATCCAGCCAGTTCTGGAGTCTCTCTTTCTTCTTCACAAGCTTGGCAAGCTTATTTGCATTATAGACAACCTGGACCGCATAAAGACAGAATAAAACACTTTTATCCTTACAGGTGCAAGTGGGTTTTCAATGCAAGTGTTAGCAAACATGGTACTCCCAACAAATAACCAGCATCAGAATTTTATAAACATTTTCATTTTTCCTAAAAGATCAGAAAGGCAGTTTAAACTCCATCTCAAGTTTATCTATTCAAGATGTTCCTCATTCCCTCATAAACCTCACACGATTCCAATACAATACATTAGACTGCATGCATTCTTTCTGGTAAATTTTACCTGATGAGACAAATAGTGATCAGGATGGTTAACTCGAAAAAAATGTTCAATATGCTCACTCATGGACTCGTGAGAATCAGGTGGAACATTTCTAACTAATACCTGCAATAGTTACAAACATGCTGTCAGTTTTCAGTGTCCATTGTTGTGTTTCTAGATAAATCTTCACAAAAAATTAAATGAAGCATAGATAATATGTTAACACAAACATGTGAACAAGGCTAAAGACACTGATCACAGCTTTCAGTAAGTGCAAAAGCTTTCTGCTCAGAAAGCTCCCCTTGTTTGGTCACATCATAAATGATGGGATCCCCTGTTATCCATTTAATGTTTCCAACTCTCGAGTATTGAACAGAATATTCTTTGAAACCTGGATTTTTTATTTAAAGTCAAGCTCTAAGAAGGTTTAGCAACCATATGCAAAATTTCTTTTTTCAAATTATCAAATGGACTCAAGTATCAACTATTGTTGATTGGAAGAATGGTTTTTCTAAGAGTCATTTGAACACATATGTTATGTACAAAACTTATATTTTTGTATGTTGCACACACAAATATTGATCAGTTAGCTGTGTGCTTCAACGAGCCATAGATTAGTTCTATAACAAATGGACTCAACTATGAACGCAGGTTTATTTCAAGGGAAATTATTTCACGAATCATTAAACATGTAATATACAAATCCCATTTTTTTTGGTATTATGCACATAAACAATAAACATGAGTAATGATTTGTAGCTAAAACAAGTATCATGACAAAAAAATAAGCTTGTTTGATGCACCAAAACAAAGTTTACATCCATTTAGGGACATTTTCACAATAAAATTAGTTGAGATAATCCAAACATACCATTACGACATTTAAAGAATGCTTTTCCATGAAGCCATGAAAATTTCTCCTATAAAAGATAACAATCAAGAAAAGTACATGTATGTTTATATTTCATATCTTGTCCAAATAGACTAAGGAAACAATGAAAAATACTCTTTCTCAATTCATTTAATAGTGCAATATGCATTCTAAGCAGTTTATTTGGGTAAGAGTGGAGGGGAAAAAGGAATTCCTTTGGCGGCCTAGGCATGAGCTACCTGATATTAGGTCTCAAGGAATAGCCCTGGAAGGAAAGTGGGTTATTAGAGCTGTGGTAAGGGAAGCCCCATGGGAGATATTTCTCCACCATCAATTCCTCACAGCATGCCACATGCAAGGAATTAGGGGTCTTTTTTTAGCTTTGTGATGTTATTTTCAATGCCAAAGCCTTTCTGATAGCTGGATCAGCACCTCGTAGGAGGATTTAGGTTTCTTGGAAAACACTTACTGATTTTCTTCATTGGCATTTTGAGTAAGAAAATTGATACCACTGGTTTGGGTGAGAAAACTGATACCAACATTTATATCAAGTGATGCCAATATTCACAATGGGAATATCAAGTGTGCTTGTCCAAAGGGGCATGAAAAACATGCATAAGAGAGAAGGGGACAATAAATAAATAAAATTATGCGAGCAAATAAACAAAGAGGGTTAACAGGAACCAAAAGTACATAAAATTACAATAGTTAGTAAGGAGTGTTAAAAAGAGCGAAAGAAATAAAATTAATGTATACACATGACCAAAGTAGGTACAAGTTACAGTAGCAAATAGGAGTGCCAAAAGGAACTCCAACAATCAATCAATAAATCAATATCTAAGATGGATTTTCAGCATTCACCAAAGAAAATCAATTACGACAAATTTCTCATGCTATCCCTGGAGGATGGTGCAGGGACTTGAGAGGACTGAGGAGAAGCTAAGAGAAAGACATCTCAACTCAGTAAGTTTGGCAAAGAGTACGCATGGAAGAAATTTGACAAACATAGTATAAGAGGTTGGGCGGTTGAGAGGAGGGCAGAGCAGAGGAAAAAGACATAGAAATGATTTATGAAGGACAAACATCAAAGAAACAATGCAGGCAATCATAGACAAAAGAAAATTTTCCAAGACTTGGTGGTAAAGTAAGTGAAGAGTGAAGACTTTGCATGGCACTTCAAAATTTCTCAAACCATATAGATTGCTAACGGCCAAGATGATCAGAACTATTGGTGAAATGGTTATCGTTTCCAGCTACACTATGAGATGTTGCAATTGACTAGTAGAACAAATTCTCCTATAATCGTTTCATAAAATGAGAGGAATTAAGAACGGTATTTAAAAAAGAATTTTGATTGTCAAGAGATAATGGAAATGTAGTTAAAATATATTATTTAATTATCTGAGTGCAACCCTGACTGTCTCACACAACATTCAGGTGCATTGTTTGCACTTTGCACAACACGCGCACCTGATCTGTGAAACAGCCCCACACATGCTTGCATCCACCTCATCCAAGGAAGCTGAAGCACAACAACAGAAGGTGAATTGACGACCAAGGACCATTACCAGAATTTTAACTGTCTTGCAATTGAGTCGTCCTGATTTCATACCACCATTGTTCTCACCCTCTGAATAAGGGAAGTTGGATTCCTTATTCTTATCTGATCATTTTATCATATGTACAAAATCCCTTTTTTGACCAGTAGAATAAGTTATTGTGCTATCTCCTCATATTGTGTGAAAGGTAGTAGTTAGTTACAGAACTGACACTGTTGCATGTTCTTCTCTCTCAACACATTAGGGTTGCCAGCTAATTTGGTTTGTTGTCCTCCATGCCACCACCTATGCCTGGCCCGTGGGATCATTGGTATTAGATCTGGTTCTCGTGTTGAATGTCCATCCATACATGTTCTTAGTAGCAGAAAGAGGACATGCAACCCAGCTACATTTCAGACTGCTTAAAGGAGTGACATAGGAAAGTAACGGTGGCTGATTTCTCAAGCAAACCTACAAAATCACTTGTAGATGTTCAGAAGCTCATCAAGGATGCTTTGGAGGCAAAAAGGAGCACCCTTTTCATTCAACTTCATTATCCAATGCTTCAACTGTGTCTGTCAATGCTAGCCAATAATGTAAAGTTCTCTATCTCAAAATAAAAAAATGTTTGAAGTGCAAGCTAACCTAGTCATTGCCTGTGTTTCAAGGCAAGATCAATGCTGCAGCCTTTAGAAACGCGATAGCAACAACTAGAAGCCTATTACTCTGTAAACCATTTCACCAAATCAAAGATGATTAACTTGCAGCACTAAAGATGTCTAAACCAGTCATCTCTTGGTGGGAGTCCCTCAATGCACAATGTGTGCGACTATGACCCCATCAAAGTAAAGGGAAAATTTTGTTGCTGTTGTACATGGAGAATTCTACCCTAAATGCTACACAATGAATATATGAAGTACTTGAGGCAAAAGAGAGACTAGTCTCTACAAAATTTAGACTAATGAGTTCAACAAATTGCTTGCAAGATTGAATGTCAATGAGATAGAGCATAATAAAGTATTGAAGAACATCAGTGAACTTCATTACATCATTTACGCAAAGATGGAATTCCTTCATGCAAATAACTTGGGGCAAGTTTATAGCTATGCCATCAAGATTGAAATGATAAGATGAAGCCGAAAGACCATTCCTTTTCTAGCGCTGCGTGAAATAAAAACTTTCCAAGTAACACATAGAATCAACATGTGACAAGGTAAAATCAACTCACACCAAGGCACGATCAGCTGCACAAATGTCTGCCACAACCAAGACAGCAAGCAGTTGTGCAACAGATAACTCTGTGATTAGATAACTTCATCAACATCATCATCATTCCAAGTCTTGTGCCATCACATCTTGCACCGATAGGTGGGTCATAGTGAAGCATATAGTTGCATTTGACCATCTGAGGAGAGGAGGTGAACTCCTTTCTCTCATTTGGGTTAGGAACACTCACGAGCACTAGAACTACATTGAGCCCAGATTCCAACCATGCAGGATATATAGCTGCAGCTTCTCAAGAGGTCGTCCGGGCCAATTAACTTATACATTTCTATTCCTCTTGAGACGTTAGGGAGAACTAAGCCAAAGCCAAAGCAGAAGCAAATCAAAAAAATTCTGCCCATCAATTCTGCAAAGCCAGGTCAATATCCTTTTATTTTGTCTCGGTCGGAGTGGCTTAGATAATTACAGAACTTGAAAATCTGCAGAGGTCATAATCATAGGCCTGGGTCAAAATCGACAGCATAAGGAATAGGAGGCCGATTCTGCTTCTTTCCCAAATCGTAGTAAGATTTCAGGATTTTCATTATGTCAGTCTCAGAAGCCTACTTCATTAAATTACAGTCATTAGGTGTGTTCGTTTCAGTCTTCTTTCTCTCTCTTTCTATTTTTGTTCATTGCCATTGCTTGTCCAATCTTTTCTTGGTACTTTCAGTTACTGTTTTAGGCACTAGATCAGAATTGAATGTTATTATTGGCTATATTACCTTAGTTTTAGCATCTTGTGCCTTAGTTTTAGCATGTTGTGCTTAGTATAATTGTGATTGTGTGCTAAATAATTAAGACACAAAGCAGCTGATTGTTTGAGCAAACCATCAGTCACCTTGATTCTTAGAGTGCTTGACACTAGAGGCAGATCCAAATTTTGCGCACACTTTCACCTTTCTCAAGGACAACAAGTTGGTGAATTCTATTTCCAGGATCAACTTCTCTACAAGCTTGGTCATGTTTGTGTTCCTTCAGAAAACCATGCACAAGGCTTATTTGGGAAGCCCACTACTCCAAATCATCTAGAGATTTTGGATTAACAAAGATATTGGAACCATTGCAACAACATTTCTATTTACCCAACATATGAAAATACATTGAAACTCGCATCAAGTCTTGTGTTCCTTGCAGTATAGCCAAACCTGCCAACTGCAATTTGGGTATGTACACACCTCATCCAGTTTCATCCAAGCCATGGGAATCTATCAACATGGATTCTCTATTTGGTCAGCTAACAACCAAGCACCAACATAAATGCATATTTGTAGTTGTGGATTGGTTCTCCAAGTTGGCAATCACGATAGATGCAAGAAAACAATTATTGCGCCTGAGACAACCAAACTCTTCTTCCAACACATTTGGATGCCAGTTGAAGAAGATCTGAATAAAGAATCAGTACCCACTTCAATGCATAGATGATCTGTTGGGCCCTGTTCCAAGGCGCACAATAATTTACAGAGATTGACCTAATATTAGGTTACTACCACGTTCCAATCATTTGAGATGACAACTAGAAGAGAGCCTTCAAAACCAAAGGACTTTATGAATGGTTAGTGATGCCTTTTGTTGTAAATAATGCACACCAACCACATTAATGCGGTTGATGAACAACATCCTCAAGATCTTCACTAGTTCCTTTTTCATTGTCTACATGAATGACATAATGATTTATAGCAAGAAATGAGAAGAATACAGCAATCATGTCACACTTGTAGATTTGGAGAAGATCATCAATGAATGGTCAATTTTGTGCACTCTCAAAAAACTTCGGAGTTTTCGTAGACATACAAATTTCTATAGCAGGTTCATCCTAGGATTCTCGTATATATCTTGGCCATTGAATCAAGTTGTGTGCACCAAGTCTACATTCCACTAAACACATGCAACAATGCTCATTCTAAGAGCTTAAGGCACATTTCTGCTCCACGTCAGTTCTCACCATGCCCGACATTAGCTTGCCTTTTAAAATTCAAGCCATAGTTCACAGACTCGGACTCAACTCAAACTCGGCAGACCAAAAAAATTTGACACCGCAAAATTCGGCAACTTAAAAAAGTACTTAAATTTCTTAAAAACATAGCTTTTATAGAAAATGCAGTTACAAATGTATCAAATATTGAAATTTGGACAAAGTAACACAAAATAATACCTTACCATTCAATAATATTGCTTACAAATATATAGGCATATAGTCTCCTTGTAATAAGGAGTCATCCCTTATTCCCAACTCCGACAAACCTTGAAACTAACACTATTACAGAGAGTTGTTAAAACAACCCTCCACAAATATAATGTACATACTAACACTTAAGAATATTTTTAATATCATCCCCTCAGTGTGAACATGGGAGAAAAGAATCATACATTCTTCAAAAGCTCTGAAAATAATTCTTGGACCAAGTACAACTCCATCAAGTTGTCTTGTAAAAGTGTAGCTTCCAAGTTGAATTCCCAAGTTCCCGAATTCCACCTCCCCAAAATCTAGAATTTACAAACTCTTGAACTAACTAGGCAGTCATCCATGTTGAGCTTACACTCGATCACTTCCTATCCTCAGAGTGGTTTCTTAAAATGTTAGTTTTTCAATAATGTCACCATTGTAGGGAATTATTTTTGAAAACACACCATAGAAAAAACGCTAAAAATGAACAAGAAACTACTACAAATATGCCATAGTGTGGCCCCATCATTAGTTACTGACGAGAGGTTGCTATTAGACATCCTTCCTCCGTTGTCTCCGACCTTCGTTAGAATGGTTCTCTAATATAAGTATTCTTCATCACCACCGTCAGCACTCATTGAATCTTCCTCAATATGATTATATCACTAGAATCTTTCTCAGTGATTATATTAACTTCATTTAATTTTTCTTTGAGCTTACTTTTGAGAACATCATTGGCTTGAACTTCACAATTCCAGAATGTGTCCTTTTTTCTTGCAATAAAAGCATTCAATTTCCTTCCTTACTTTTATCTGATTTTTTTATGATTGTTTCTTGAGTATAATACACTCTCCTCTTCTATATCTTTTGCAGTTGTTATCTTTTCCTCAACTAAGAGTGTTGAGATTATATCTTCTAGAGATTGAGAAGGAATCTAACCAAAAGTAAAAATAACATTATTGTGCTTAGAAGGAAGATTATTTAACAAAATGGCTTTGGCATCATGATTGTCTACTGGGGCTTTGACTTTTGTGAGTTGTCCAAGGAGAGATCTCAAATTGTTTATGTGGCTGGACATAGTGACTCCGTCAAACATTTTGAGTTTGAATAGCTAGAGTTTCAGATAAAACTTTGCATTGACTATTTTAGCTCTAAATAGTTTGTTCAAATTTTCCCACATTTCTGAGGACAATTTTTCAAGGTCTACATAATATAATTCAGAATCTACGAGAACAAGGCCAATGATGGCTTTAGCTTTATCATCTCTACTATGCCATTCTATTAACTTATTTGGCTTTGTTGGTGCTATCTCTTTTCCGTTTACTATCTCCTACAAGTTCTTGTTTATCAGCTACATCTGGATTTTGACTTTCCAGGTATGGAAATTGAGGCCAAAATACTTTTCTAATGGAATTTCCATCTTAAGAAATGAACCAAACAAAGACACAAGACATCAGTTTTTATTGAAAATGCGTCCTTTACAATAATGACTCATACACAATTGGTTTGGACTCTTTAAACGTAAATAATGACAATTGACTGACATATGATAAAGTACTAACAAAATGACACATAAATAATATTTTGACATTTATTCACTTTGACTACTCGACTACATTTATAAAAAACTTAAGACAGCTTGATATTATACATATATAAGTCTAACAACTTGAGACTTGAAAGAATTTCAAATAACACAAGTTAATTAAAAATAACTATTAAAAAAAATACAATACTAAAACTTATCATCTAATATAGAAATGCAAAATCAAACTCTAAAAACAAATATACCTGACTTTATAAAATTGACAACCTAGATTTTACAGCATCAAATTTATGACATCTCATGAATGAACCTACATTTGGCACACGCATCTGGCAGAGTTTGTCAGAGTGAGGAAGGATAGAATGCAGAAAGACGTAGACTTGTCAGGGCTAAATGTAGAAGGAACACAAACTTCTTAGGTACATGCCTGAGGGTTGCCGATTTGGGAATCAATGCACATGCCCACATAGTTGATAGTTGAACTCCTTTTGATTGCACGGGTTCAACAGGTTACTTTAATCTCTACAAAAGCCTTAAAATTTGATAGTCTTCACAAACTTTATCAATTATATACCCTAATCTATCAATCCTGGGGCAAAAATAAGAGACATGGCCCTTATGTAATCAGAAAAACTAAAATTTTCTTTTTGTCTTACACAGGATCAAAAGTCACTTTGATACCAAATCTTGAAATTTGGGCAGAGTAACACACAAAATAATACGTCACCATTCAATAATATTGCTTACAAATATATAGGCACTACACTACCAGATATTGCACTGAACCCGTTGGGTACAATATGGTACATGTTTGGATACGATAATAATTTTAGAAATTAAAATGATAATCTTATATTCATTTCAAAATGGACTAATAAAGTTGCTTTAGTTCAATCAACAAGGATGCATGTGAATGCCAAAAGGAGTAGATTTCTTGACTTTTAAGGTGCTTAAATGAGCCTATTAAGAGTGTTGAAGGTACAAACTCAAACATCTGGACATAAAGATCTAAAAACTGAAATAATATAACTGCAATTTGACTTTTGATGAACTTCAAACCAAACAAATTAATTCGCCTTGAATACCAACTGTGGTATCTAACTTGCAATGAAATAATTTGCACAAAGGAATTCAAGAAATGGAGAAACTTAACTGATAAACAAGTCTCTTTAAAAGAAGCAAAAAAATTGCAATCCCACAAAGAAGACTGTTAGGAATTTAGGTATTACACCACGTATGTTTATATACTTGGTTAAATAATTAGTTGGGTTAATCATGGGAGAGGTTAGGTTGTTGGACGGTTACTATAACACCCGTAGAATAGGAAACAGTTTAGGGGTAAGTGCAAGTAAAAATGATAAGAGAATGTCCTAGAAGATAGAACCAAGCTATCATATAGATATACCCTCTGCAGATGAATAAATAACCTGATACGGACGCAATTTGAATATCATTTGGTTGGAGCAAAAGAGGCCAGCATTTGGTGATTTTGTGTATGTGAAGACTGAGTGAGAGTTTGTTGTAGAGATTAGAGGAGAGTTGAAGAAGGTTAAAGAGAGATTATCGTTTACTCTTTTTGTGTGCATGAAGATGTTTCAGCCATTTATCTCAGACTGGGATAACATGGAGAATAGCAAAGGCATTTAGCTATGTGTCAATTTATTAATGCATGGGGGAAGTAATAAAAGGGTGTCTGATTTGTTGAATGAAATAGTGAGGAGTGACGATCTGTGTGAACATATAGTGATGTATGATTATTGCAGCTATCCTCTTTTTTTTTTCTGACGTGGAATAGATCTGTTTATATTTATTTTCACTGGCTAAGGCTCATAGATCTGTTTGGCACAGCAATATTGGGGTGTGAGGCGTTTGCACAAAGGGCACAGCATCAGAAACTTAATATAAAATAAAACTGCTGCGGTTTTTTGGATAAGCGCTAGAAGTCTGGAGAAAAAGTGTGAGGAGAGTGACAGAAGGGAGTGAAGAGGCGCTGGCAGATCTGTGGCATGGAGCGAGGCATCTGATGATGCTTTGAAGGCGTAGGAGGGTTAGTGTTGTTTGAAATCAAAGAAATATTCTTCATTTATTTATTTATTTAATCATTTGCTAATTTTTTCTTGGAAGTTTAGACATTGAAGAGAATAAAATAAAACTAATTTTTTTTTATATTTTTTTAAAAAGTGCTCAGCATCACAAACATTTGCAGCAAAGCGTAAAACACAGTCTAAAAAAGAGTTAATTTGTTGTGCAAGCAAGGAAGGCATTTTCATATCAATTGAAAACAAAAAACCTGGAAGGCATTTGAACCTACAAAAGAAAGAGTAGAAATTTTAATGGAAGTGTAACTTGCAAGTGGCGCCTAGGCAGAAACAGAAACGCCTAGGCAGTGTTTTATAAAGTTCACCTTTATTTAAATTGAGGGCTACCCAAGTTTTATGTTTTTTAATTTTCTAGATTTTTTCTTTTAATTACTAGGTTTATACTTTATAAATTTAATTTAATTATTTCCCTCAATTTGTCCAGAATGGATCTGATTGGATATCTCCAAATTTGGGTTGACTTTTAGCAATTTTCTCGACATGAGCATAATAACATTTTGTAACATCCACCCAAAGAGTTTTGCTTCAGCTTGTACGTTTTTTTAGATTTAATTATTTTTGCTGGCTAGGTGAACTAGGTCTGTGCAAATCTGTGGGTACAATTAATTCAATATCTTTTCCTCGGTATTGAGTTAGAAATTGAAACTTTGCTAATTGTCCATTTTAGTGTGTCAAAAACATTGTGGAGGTAATTTTAGACTTTATATTATCAGGTTTCAAGATTTAATTGTTTTTCCGCAAAAATCTCATTAAATGTCCTCTTTTTGAACTCATAAGTGGAATTGTTTTTGTAAAGGAATGCATTTCAAGGGTACCCAAGATCCTTATAAACATTTTTGATTGAGAGGGGGAAGCCCATTCCCATGGAGGAGACAAGTACTGGGAAATATGCTGCTAGTACCATCGGAGAACTTACCAGAACCGTCGGATAGCTTCGTGTAACACTTTACAGTCAACAGGGCCATCTAGATCGCCCTGGCTAATTGAGCCAAGTTCCAAAGAAGGATGAAGGACCTACAAGAGAATGAAGGAAAAATTCAAGTCTTGAGTTCGTTGCTAGCTCAGAGATTGGATTATAGCTATAGTGGCAAGTTAGTGTGAAAAAGATTATAAAGTTGAAGATGGTGATCACTAGTGAAGGTGATGGTGAATACCGTGCTCTTGCTTCACTAGATGAAATATTATTGTTTTTATCCAATGAGACCAATTACCATTGAGATAGCGTAGTGAATCCTAGTCCCACTACCATTGATTTATAATTGTTCAGTGAAACCCAAACCAACCTGAGAAGCAATTGAGGTAAGGCCCAATTCCAACTAAGGATGAGATAGTGAAGCCCAATCCCACTACTGTTGTTGTGATATGCCTCACTGAACTTGAGATCAAAGTTGTTTAGTGAGGCTCAATTCTGACCAAGGAAGTATAGTGAGGCCCAGTCCTTGTAAGTGTTGTGAGGCCAATTCCCACAACTATGTTTGGCGAATGGTAGAGTATGTCTCTATTCATATGTAGTGTTCTGTGAAGCCACTTCCCACTTAGGAAACATAGTGAGGCCATTCACACTATTGTTGTATGTTGGATTGTGTGTATGTCTCACTTCTCATGTAAAGTTGTTACTCTCCTAGTCTTAGGACTATGATGTAATAGGGGCAGGTTGGCTGGGACGAGGGGGCAAGGATGGGGATGAGGGAGAATGTTAGGAATTTAGGTATTCTACAATAGTATGTTTATATACTTGGTTAAATAATTAGGATTAATCCTAGGACACCCATAGAATAGGAAATGATTGAGGGCTAACTGCAAGAGATAAGAATGTCCAAGAAAAAAGGACCAAGCTATTGTATAAATATACACCCTACATATGAATAAAATATCCTACATTTATCTTACTGGTCGAACGTATTACCTCAAGCAAGTGGATAGAAAGATTTTAAAAGAGAATTAAATCAATTGCAATTTTTTAATAAACCTGTAACTAAATAATAAACTTTTTCATGCCATTTAGAAATCAAACTTACAGTGAATTGATCTGCACGACGTTGTTGCGAAGACAAGAATTGTAATCTCATGGATGCTACTTTATCATATTCTGTGTAAAGAACAAAGCAAGTCCATATTGCAAACACATATGCCATTGCTAGATGAGCCCAAAACCTGTCTTGCCAAACAAGAAATGGACAACATCAGATCAAGAAGATTACAATGCAAACACTACTGCAAATAAAATGTGTTTAAAACGAACTTGAGTAACAACACTTAAAATTGTGTGACAAAGCAATCTTTACCGACAATCTCAACTATTTTCTTTGAAATATTTTGAAATTGACTTCAAACAAAAGGTATGAAATATATGCATCACCGAAAATAGGAGATATTTTTCATTAATTCTGTAAAATAGTTACATATTTTAGTTTCAGTTTGGTATTTTCATGGAGTGATAATGAGTAATATTCTTCTACATTCATTTGTGTCAAAGTTTTTGTCCCATGTTTCAGATCCCAATGCTCAATCCATCTTCAGGGAAAGAAGAATGAAGCCAGCTACATGAAGAATCCCCCCCTTAGAAAATCCAATATAAAACTTTTATTTCAATTCTGCTCACTTCTTCCTTTACAAATTTAACTACAAAGAAGAGATCACTGAGAAAGTACAATCCATTAAGGAAAGTTGGGTAAGATAGGGCTGCCCAATTGCTCCCTTTCGTGACCTTAGACCTGACTATCAACTATTCTCCATATATTTCTATACTTTTGGACTTGGCAAATTTCTCATAGATTCATAACTGTTAAGATATAAATATCCAATATACCAAATAATGCTCAAATATAAGCAAAATGCACAACAAGATCTATGGTAGGCCAATGTGCCCAAATCTTCAATATGCTCATGACAAAACACCCTTACCATAAGGTTGCACTAGTCATACAGAAATTAGCATTACCACAATGATGACTCAAGTTCAATATATCTCCTACCCATTGTACAAAATCCCCCATTTTCGGTAATCCCTTCGTCCCAAAGCCTCCATCATCAAGCAAAAAGTGAAGAAGGTACTTGTGGACAACGCAATCCAACAGACCCCGGCCACAATCCAAACACCCTCTATCAACATCAAAACACCATCAAAATAAGCATCAGATTCAACATCAACATCATCCACATCAGGTAGGGTGTGCGCTCTCATTGACTTGTCCAAGCCTCTTTTTAACTCTATCAAGGTTGAATTTCCTCGCAGCACATGGGTCTAATTTGTCAACTATGAAGGTCTTCCTTTCAAATGTTTTCACTACAATCGAATTGGACATCATGTTGTTTCTTGCTCTACTCAAGGTTCTTCAGGACAACAGAGGCTTTGGAGAAAGGAGGGCCCTTATGATGCAGATTTTAACTAGCGCGATCGTGGTGTTTTTTCTGCCCAACAGACCATGGCCTCTTCTCCTTTGTTACCTGATCCTCCAATTTTGACTCAAGTGAAGGTGGTGGCAAAGGAGTTTTGCTCTGAGGGGGAGTTGGTTTCTCACTCTCCACATCTTGGTGGTCGATTAGATGGGACTTTGGTGGAGCGTCTTTTGAAGGATTCATCGGCTTCTCCAAGGTTCCATATGAAGTTGAAAGCTAATTTGGGAATTTTAGTAAAATGAAGAGGTCACAAATCTGAGGCAACAAGATTATAGATAGATGCTGAAGAGCTAATTTGGGATGGATGCCAAAGGACGTTGGATGACTTCCCTTCTAGGAGAAGCCTTATTCCTGCATGCGGTTAATTTTCTCCCTATGTTTCTTGGGTTTGTCGCTTTTCTTTGGTCTTGATATTTAGTTGTGAGTCTTTAGGGGTTATTCCCCTTTTTCCTTTGTTTGTTCCTCTCCCTTTTTGTTTGGATTCAGCGTTTAGGTTGGTTTGCTTTCCTTAGTTATGTCATAGAGTGTTTGTTATGTTGTTTCTCTCTAGTTCGGTTTCGGTTTCTTGGGAAATTTTGAGGTTTAGTGTTGGTGGTTTGCTCTTCCACCGGTTTGGAGCTCCAGTTTCTATAAAAGCTCTTGATGTAAAAGGGAAGGGTCCTTCAAAACCCTAACTTTACCAATAATAAAAAAAATCATCCACCTCAGAATCCACAGCGCACGGCATCAGCTACACACCTACAGATCAGTACAATGACCTCAGTGATTCCTCCACAATTCTTGAGGACACTTTTGCCAACATTGAAACATGTCCTCCTAATAGCCTCTATGAGGATTATGTTGCCCTCAATCCTTTCATCGACATCACCCATCCTTTTTACATCGACAATGCTTTCCATTACCCTAACATCCAATCTCCCGCAACCGTCAATTGGGACCAACAGAATCACACACCGTCAAACTTTCTCTATAATGACACATCAATTGCAGAGTCCATGGGGATCCAAGATGGTATCCAATAAAAAAAGCATAGCAATGGACTCGAAATCAGCTCTAATCCAAGAACATTTATTGGGGAATCGGAAGAATCCCTCCATCAAAGCAAATCAAATAATCGGCTAAATCAAAAATCAACGTTCCCTAGTGAAAACCTCCTTGAGGCACTAGCAGACAATCAAAACAATCAGCGAAATTAAAAATCAAAGTCCCTTAGTGAAAACCTCTTTAAGGCACTATTGGGCAATCAAAATCAACTAAACCCAACAAATCAAGAAGAGTTTGTTGGTGAAAATATTTTCAAGGCACCAATAGATAATCAAATCAGCTTTGCATCACTTGATCAAGACATCATCAAAATCAATACCAGAATGACCAATAATCCAAAAATCATTCAAATCACGGCTACTTTCAAGCCTAAGGAGCAAAAATCTTGGGGTCCTCTTAAGAGAATTTTCAAAAGTCTTTGCAACATCCATAATCATGTCGCATAAAGCACAATCGGATTATCCAAAATCAACAACGGTGTGTGTGACTATGAGTCCCAATTTCCAATCTCCTAAATATTATACCTCCTATCACGATCCTATCATCCATCCAAATCCTCTACACTAGCATTAGATTAGATCCTTAATCCAATCCTTATCATGCTTTATCCTCCCTGGCAACATTATCTTTCGTAGGGGCTACAAAGACACTTGTTTGAGATGTCTGGCTGAATCAACAATCAACGAAGATCACAACAACATCAATGGAACCCACATCAATAACATTATCCTTGCAGCAAAGATAACTAGAACATGTATCGACTGAAGATCAAAGGTGTCAACATCATGCATCTCATACGCCTCCAATAAATCGAAATGCCATCAAAGCGACCCAAAAAAAAAAACATTTGTCCAATGGTGAAAACCAGTTTTTTGGCACCTTGGGCAAGGACCATGATGAAAACCGATTTTCTGGCATCAAGCGTAATAATCTATTGTCTGCAAACACCTCGACGCTTGGGAGCAGCCCCATTTGCATCAAAATCCTCATCTTACAACCATCCTTATCCATCTTAAACACCCTGTGCCATCCTGTTTTTCTTCCAGCTTATTGTACCCATCACTTCTTCACATCTTGACCCTAATAAGGAAGTGGAAGAAGTCTCGAGACATGTTCTGGAAGAATCTTGGCATATCGTTTGAGCGGCACTTTGACTACTGCACATCTGGTTCTCATGTGATACGATCCTTGGAAATCCCTAGTTCATTCCTCACTGTCCCTCATCCCCTATGTGCACCATCCAAATCCTTTCATTGTTCCATCTGCCATCATTTCCCATCCTAGCTACTAGGCTCCGGTTTTCCCTTTGCTAGTGACCCCCCTCTTGTACATACATAAAATCGTAAAATCCAAATATATATATATAATCTAAAAAATCAAAGACATCTTACTCGTCTTGTCCTATGTTCTATGCAAAACCTATCCAAAATCAATATCCTTGTCCAAAATCCATATCCCTTATCCAACAAATCATTGCAAATATCCTTTAATCCAATCGTTTATCAAATATAACCTCACTGCATATATCACTGCCTAGGGGTAAAATCAAACAAGGCACATTGAATCGTGAATCGATCACCATCCCACGGATTTTCAACATGACAACTGACAAGACATTGATCGCATAAAAAATCAAAGCATCGCATAAACTCCACGTAAATACTTGTGTGTTCATTTTACTTGTATGATCTTTGATGATGTTTGATTTGTTTTAACATCTTTTATCATGTACATATCTTTGTCTAATCATCTACGTTTATCTGCTTATTTGCACATATTCATTTAAGTGTCTTTGATTAGGCATTTTGTGGATATTTTTGTTCATCTTTTATCATTTTTATCGTTTGTGTAATAACATATGGCAAACATGTCATCTTGGTTCCTTATACCAATGGTGCATTATGCTACGTGCTACTTGTACACTTTGTTTTTAATCTTTGTATCTTTGCGTCAGTCCAACATGCATTTTGGCAAAAAGTCATCATGGTTACACATATCATGGTGCATACTGCCTGATGTTAAATTAGAACATGATTGCTTATACATGACTCAAGAACACAAATCCTCACTTGCATCACTCATATCCAATCATCATAGTATTTCAAATCCTTTATCCAAATCCACTTATTTATCCAATCCAATCATCTATTTGCTCCTAATCACGCATCTCAATCAAAATTATATATCCAAATCATCAACAACGTAATCCAACCATCTATCTCAAATCTAATCATCTATCAAATCATCTATCCAATAGCTAATACATCTAACAGCCATTACTAACATCTCATCTAACATATCTAACAATCATCATCAACAACAATCTTACCCATTCCTAATCAGTCTCCTTGGGGCATTCTTGGGGCATTGTCATCATTTGATATATCCTATCATCTATCTTCCTTCTAGGGAGAACTACATCGGCCTAACGTCCATATAGACTATGTAGGCAGTGCTCAATCACATGGGGTGTCTGAGCTCAACTCAGCCGTAATCATTTGTAATCATCCCGCAATCATTCATCATTCATTATTTTCTTCCAGTTAACTATCCATATCTAATCAATAGCATAAATGTGTAGACATTAGTTTGCCATGTCCTCTATCCAACCCAGTCAAATTCTTCATCAACATGATCCATCATCACTAATCCATGCAATCAATAGAATTCTTGAGCTACAATCAATCAATCAATCCAATCTAAGCTCACAACTCTCCCTAACATATATCATTTCCTGGGATACATCCAAAGCTTGTAAATTTGGCAATCAATCTCTCCAAAGTTTATGGCTTCCCCCTTTCATATATCGTTGATAGGAGCACATATAGGGTTGTAACTTTATCTATCCCGGTCCCTGGCCTATATAGTTGCCTAGGGCACCATCTATCTATCAAAATATTGATCAAATTGTAGCTCATCAATTGTCAACATCACATCGAATCGATCATGTTGATCACATCAATCAACTATTGCATCAATCGCCTCCATACCAAAACCCTTTCTTCTATCCACACATCCCACCTCTCATTTCTTTCGAACATGTTAAGTTGTGGAGCTAAAAGCTTCACTAATATGCAAATGGTGGAGGTTGTTGGGTTACACAGTAACCGACATCGGTCATACCCTGCCGACATCGGTTAGAAGTAGACCGGAAGCTGCCGACATCAGTTATGCATCGGCCGACGTCGGTCATCTCCAGACAGACAGAGACCGGCATCGGTTGTCTGTGCATTTCCAGAACTGTTCTAATTTTAGACGAACAGTTAGTTTGCATGTAAAAACTAATTTTAGTTTTGAGTCTGTGTTTCTAATTATTGTTTGGTTTGGGATCTATTTAAGAGACCCATGGGGCTGTATTGTAATTAAGGGAATAACAACTCGGTTATTGAGTTGATTGTAATTGATTGAGAGAGAGAGAGAGAACTCTTGAGAGAGAAATACTATACACCCAAGAGGTGTGGGAAGAGTGAGATTTTTTCATTGTATTCTGGAAGAGTTTAATACAAGATTGGTTGTTTCTCGTATCTCTTATTATTTGTTGTTTCTGATTTCTAGTTACTTATTACTTCTGATTCAATTCCGTGTTTAGTTGTTTATACAAAAGTAATCAATTGTACTCCAAGTTCCTAACAAGTGGTATTAGAGCTAGGATCACTAACAAGTGGTATCAGAGCGGGTTAGTGTTTTGTTGATTACATGATTCACTCACAGGGGTTTTTGATTGAGTGGGAGCAAAGCAATGGCAGAAGAAAGTAAACTAAGAATGAAAAAATTCAATGGCAAGAATTATCAATTATAGAGGATGCAGATAGAAGATTATCTATATCAGAAAGATCTATTTTTACCATTGGGTGGGGTTTCAAGTAAGCCCACAGATATGCAAGATGAAGAATGGAATGTTTTTGATAGAAAGACTCTTGGATCTATAAGGTTGAGCCTGGCATTTTCTGTGATTTCTAACTTATCACAGGCAAAGACAACGGTAGAGTTAATGGATATTCTGGTAAATTTATATGAAAAACCCTCAGCTTCGAATAAGGTATATCTTATGAAGCAATTATTTAATTTGCAAATGCAGGAAGGTGGATCTGTATATAGTCATCTTAATGATTTCCATGAAATTGTAAATCAATTAAATTCAGTCAAAATAGTTTTTGATGATGAAATTAATGCTCTCTTAATCTTATGCTCTTTACCTGAAAGCTGGCACAGCTTGGTAATGGCAGTTAGTAATACTGCATCTGCTTCAAATATCTTGAAAGTTGATGATGTTGTTAATGTAATCTTGAATGAAAAAATTCGCAAAAAAAGCACAAAAAAAACATCAGGTAATGCTTTAAGTATTGAACGCAGGGGAAGGCAAAAAAAGAAGGGCAAGCAAAGAAAATCAAGGTCAAAGATGGGAAGGAGATCCAAATCCAGAAATGGAGGTATAACCTGTTGGAATTGTGGAAAGAAAGGTCATGCAAAGAAAGACTGTTGGTTGAAGGATAACAAAGAAAATCAGCAAAAAAGTAATAAAAAAACAAATGTTGCAGGGATTGTTGCACATGATGCTCTTATATTTTCTTTGAATAGTCAATTAGAATCATGGGTTTTAGATTCTGGTGCTTCTTTCCATGCAACCCCAAATAGAAAATTTTTCAATGATTATGTCCATAGAGATTTTGGAAAAGTTTATTTAGGGGATGGTGAGCCTTGTAAAATTGTTGGCAAAGGAAAAGTGCAGTTGAAATTGCAGAATAACAACACATGGGTGTTGAAAGATGTCATGCATGTACCCGTCCTGAAGAGGAATCTGATTTCTACAGAAAAGTTGGGTGATGAGAGTTGCACAGTAACTCTCACAGCTGAATCTTGGAAAGTTTCCAAGGGTGCACTTGTATTAGCAAGAGGTAAGAGAGTAGGTACACTTTATCTATCTACTTGTATTACTAATTATTCTCCTTTTGTTTTATCTACTTCAGATGTAGATGCAAAGTTGTGGCACTGTAGGCTTGGTTACATGAGTGAGAAGGGAATGAATGTTTTTAAGTCAAAAGATAAGTTTTCGGATTTGAAAAGCATAGATCTAGATTTCTGTGAGCATTGTATTTTTGGGAAACAGAAGAAAGTGAGGTTTCTCAAAACTGGGTCAACAAAGGAGCACAAGTTGGAGCTTGTTCACACAGACGTGTGGGGACAGCTCAGGTAGCTTTTATTGGAGGATCACAGTATTATGTTTCTTTCATTAATGATGCTACAAGAAAGATATGGGTTTATTGCATAAAGAGGAAATCTGATGTTTTTTACACTTTTAAGAAATAGAAAGCTTTGATTGAGAATGAAACAGGTTTGAGATTGAAGTGCCTTAGATCTAACAATGGTGGTGAGTACTGCAGCAATAAATTCAACAGTTACTGTTCTATGAGTGGAATACGCAGGAAAAAGACGGTTCCAAGGACACCTCAGCAAAATGAAGTAGCTGAAAGGATGAATAGAACAATAATAGAGCGTGCACGGAGTATGAGGTTGCATGTTGGTTTGCCCTTAAAGTTTTGGGCAAAAGCTGTAAATACTGCGGTTTATCTGATTAACAGAGGACCTTCTACTGCTCTAGATGGTGGAATTCCAGAATAGGCTTGGACAGGTAAAAAGGTAGATCTTTCATTTCTCAGAGTTTTTGGTTCTGAAGCTTTTGTGCACATTGATAAATAAAATAGAAAGACGCTGGATGCTAAATCTATGCAGTGCACTTTCATTGGTTATAGCTTTGGAGATTTCAGATTTCGGTTGTGAAATTTAAAAACTAACAAAATTATTACAAGCCGTGATGTAGTTTTCAATGAGAAGGTGATGTACAGTGATTAGCTCAAGAGGTTGAATAATTCTGAGCAAGGCAATCTTGATTTGGATGAGGTTATGATCCAAAATGAGCTCGCGGGTAAAAATCATCACTCACAGAAAAACACAGGAACCGATGTCGGTCAGGTAGGAACCGACGTCAAACAGAGACCGACGTCGATCAGGTAGAACCGACATCGGTCGGGTGCAGACCGAGAGATGACCGGGATCGGTCACTGTCAAAACGAAATTTGGGCGGACAGCAAGCTGTGAATGAGTCTCAAACGCTCATAAAAAGGACTGTAAGGGTAAGTAAACCTCCAATTCATTATTCTCCTTCTTTATACTACGTGTTGCTCACTGATGGTGGAGAACCAGAAAGTTTTGATGAGGCAATACAGGGAGAATCCAGAAAACAGTGGGAGCAAGGCATGAACGAGGAAATTGATTCCTTGAAAGAGAACCAAACGTGGGATTTGGTTGAGTTGCCAGCCGGAAAGAAAGCACTGAAAACAAATGGGTATACAGGTTAAAGGAAGGAAAGAATGGACAAATGAGACATAAGGCCAGGTTGGTAGTAAAAAGATTTGCACAGAAACCAGGTATTGATTTTGGTGAAATTTTTTTTCCTGTAGTAAAGATGACTTCTATTCAGACTGCATTGTCTTTAGTTGCTATTGAGGATTTGCATCTTGAGCAGCGTGATGTTAAGACAGTATTTCTTCATGGAGATTTGGATGAAGAGATATATATGGATCAGCCAGAAGGTTTTGAGGTCAAAGGTAAGGAGAAACTTATGTGCAGGTTGAAGAAAAGCTTATATGGTCTTAAGCAAGCTCCAAAACAATGATATTTAAAGTTTGACAGGTTTATGATAGAGCATGGCTTTAGTAAATGTCAATCTGACCATTGTGTTTATTTTACCATATTGGATAATAGTAATTATATTAGCCTGTCACTGTATGTAGATGATATGCTTGTTGCAGGTTCACACATGCAAGAAATTACTAAGCTAAAGGTAAAATTAGCTCACACATTTGCCATGAAAGATTTAAGAGCAGCAAAGAAAATCCTTGGCATGAGTATTAAGAGAGACAGGGAAAATCACAGTTTGATTTTGTCTCAAGAGGATTATGTGAATAAGGTGTTGAAGAGGTTCTATATGCAGGATGCAAAATCGGTAAGCACACCTATGGCTGGACACTTCAAGATGAGCAAAGAACAGTGTCCTAAATCACATGATGAGGTTGAGTACATTAGTAGAGTTTCATATGCTTCAGCAGTTGGGAGCTTGATGTATGCAATGGTATGTACTAGACCTGATATTGCCCAAGCAGTGGGAGTTGTCAGCAAGTTTATGGCCAATCCAAGAAAAGAGCACTGAAAAGTAGTTTAGTGGATTCTCAGATATCTGAAAAGGACCAGCAGTAGGCATTTATGCTTTGGAGGGTCAAACACTTCTCTACATGGGTATGTAGATTCGGATATGGCAGGTGACTTGGATGGCTAAAGAAGCACCACAGGATATGTGTTCACTGTTGCTGGAACGGCGGTTAGCTGGATTTCGAAGTTGCAGAAGGTTGTTGCCCTGTCTACTACAGAGGCAGAATACATTGCAGTTACAGAGGCTAGCAAGAAAATTGATATGGATGACTCGATTCATGGAAGAGTTGGGAAAGGAGCAAGAGAGTTGCAGACTGTACAGTGATAGTCAAAGTGCAATTCATTTGGCAAAGAATTCAGCCTTTCATTCAAGAACCAAACATATACAGCTTAGGTACCACTTCATTAGACAGGTATTGGAGGATGGTCAGTTGAAGCTGGAAAAGATCCATATGGATAAGAATCCTGCTGATATGTTGACAAATCCAGTAACAAAGGAGAAGTTGAATCTTCATTCAACTTTAGTTGGTCTTCAAGATTGAACTTGAAGATGGAGAAACAAGCCAGAAACAAATTAGAGGATGTTGTTGTACAGGTACAGGTACAGGTGCAACTGTTTATCTCCAAGTGAGAGATTGTTAAGTTGTGGAGCTAAAAGCTTCACTGATATGCAAATGGTGGAGGTTGTTGGTTTACACAGTAACCGACGTCGATCATACCCTGCGAACATCGGTCAGGGGTAGACCGGAAGCTGCCGACATGGGTTATGCATCGGCCGACGTCGATCATCTCCAGACAGACAGAGACCGGTATCGATCGTCTGTGCATTTTTAGAACTGTTCTAATTTTAGACGAACCGTTAGTTTGCATGTAAAGACTAATTTTAGTCTTGAGTCTGCATTTCTAATTATTGTTTGGTTTGCGATCTATTTAAGAGACCCATGGGGTTGTATTGTAATTAAAGGAATAACAACTCGATTATTGAGTTGATTGTAATTGATTGAGAGAAAGAGAGAGAACTCTTGAGAGAGAAATATTGTACACCCAAGAGGTGTGGGAAGAGTGAGATTTCTTCATTGTATTCTGGAAGAGTTTAATACAAGATTGGTTGTTTCTCGTATCTCCTATTATTTGTTGTTTCTGATTTCTAGTTACTTATTACTTCTGGTTTAATTCCGTGTTTAGTTGCTTATACAAAAGTAATCAATTGTACTCCAAGTTCCTAACAGAACAGTCATCTGTCTCATTCTTTCCTGCATGGCCCCTCGAGGGGGCATCACCCACTAATTTTCATCAACTTACAACATGTTTCTTCACTTCTTTGAAATGCCACTACTTCTAGTCGCAATGCCCTTTCAAAGAGGGGCAAAATGTAGAAATCTAAAATTCTCTGCTTTTTTGTCATTACTAATTTTACCATCATTCATCGTTAATCACCATAATCTCCAATACCACCCTAACATACCCTTTACATCCTCCATCATACTAACCTTACACTTTCATCACATTATCCTTTATATTAATTAATCCTTAATATCATCCTATTTAACCTCTAATCAAATCCTCATAATATTAAGGAATTTTATATTCCTTGCCCCCTGCCTCTAACTACCCTCACTAACACTAATCCCTATCTAATTTTCATCAATTATCCTAATCATCTCTAGAACCTACTAATCTACCTTGAGCCACTCACCATCCTTCTCTAAAATCCTCTACGAAATTTTAATTCCTAAATCCGCCTACCAAATCCTCTCATCAATTATGAGCCATTGATCCAAATCCTCAATTGCTCAATCCCAGCCACTAATCCCTTCCGTGTGGCTCTATAAATTGAGCTACACTCACATGCAAACTAACTTTCAATTTTTAAATACAATAGTGCGATCACCTTGCCAATCAATCAAACAATTTCATAGCCAAGTGTTGTCAAAATCTTGAGCAATCCATAGCAATCACACATCCAATTATCAAGCAACAATCTATCGATCATTTGGAGCAATCCAAAACATGAAAGAGGAAGTATTCAAGTGCAGATTTGAGGTATAAATCTATATGTTTATTCTTCATTTAGTTTGCATTTGTTTTCCTTTTCTTTAGCTCCAATCTAAGGTAGTTTTGTTTAGGCTAGGGAGGAGCTTTTGGTCCCATAGACTACTTGGTCTCATGGACGTTATTAAAAGCTTTCATTCATTCATTCCTAGGCTCTAAATAACACTTCCACAAGGCTTGGAAGCCCAACTAACTTTCTGACTTTAACCACCCTCGACAGTTCCCCAATGTATTTGCTATTTTTCTACGTTACCAGATACGCCCCCTAGGCCCTTGGAGCGCGAGGAAACGCTCCAGGATACGGGAGCGCAGGGGGGAGCGCGGGGGGAGCGTCCCTGGCCAAGTTCAAGCAAAAACTCACGTTGGTCGCGTGACACCGAGCAGAGTGGTGTGAATGCACGCAATGTCTGTCATCTGCTTCTTGACATATCGCAAAACCGTATTCCACGATTTGTGAAAGCTAATGTTCAGTGAGATCTCGTCAAATTCAGGAAATGCCTTGCGTAAAGTCGCAGTCGCAAAGTATTGCCCAATGTGGTAATGGGTTTTATAATTTTATTTCATTTTACCAAGTTTCTTTGTTTTAATTTTTGATTTTTAATTTTATTTAATTTTATGTTTTTTAAAGTTTTGTTTTTATATATACTTATTTTATTTTGATTATAGTTTTTTTTATTTTTTATTTTTCAATTTTGTTTTAATTTAATTTTATGTTTTGTTTTTAATTTTGTATTAAGTTAATTTTTATTTATTTTTCATAATTTATAATTTTTTATTATGTAATTTAATTTTTTTATTCTCTTTTTAATATTTATTTTTATTTATAATTTAAAAAACAAGATTATAATATATTTTAATTTTTCTATTTAGTTCGATAATTGAATATTATGATATTTGGCATTGAATTATTAGTATGTTTTGTGGTTATTTAACTTATTAAGCTTCTTCTATGCATATTACGTGGTTAATTTTGCTTATATGTCTATATTTTTATATCTTTTAATTTTTTATATATATTTTTGTACGGCCGTATCCAGCCGTATCCAAACCCTCCCAAAAAAATTTGCCATATCCCCATATCCAATTCTTGTACCCGTACCCGTATCGGCAACTTAGCTATTTTTCCAAAGGCATGAAAATGGATCCAATGCGGCACATGAGAGTTTGGTCATGAGATTTGACAATGGTGACACAATCTCCAAGAAAACCCACTTCAAAACAATCTTCAAATGCTTTTGAGGTGGTCTTGAGTGCTCTAACTTTGACTTGCCTAAAATAGTGCACTGAGAAGTAAAACAAGGTAACAAGGCCTGGAAGCCCAAGTCAACATGATCAACTGACTTAGAATGGTTGTCAAAAGGTACCATGACCTGGACAACTCAACCAAATGCCCGGTAGACCTTCTTCTCAATGCCAACACAAGGTTTACCATTATATGGTTTTCATGGATGCAAAAATGCCTCAAACATTAATAAATCCAAAGAGTAACCTATGTTGATTCTCTACAACTTGAAATCCAAGCTACAAATAGAGATTCAAAGGAAGAAACTTTTTGGTCAATACAATATTGCACTACCCCTAGGATGATCCTGCATCACAGGGAGGTTGAACATGCTCGGTGGTGACTCAAAATTCTTAGTTGGTGTCAGCACTAGACCCAAAAATTTGTGATCGGCATCAAAACTAGACCCAATCTCCTACTCAGCCATGACCTTTTTAGCTCAATACCAGCTTCAACATCAGCATTTCTTTCACCCCCAATGACATCTGTATTGGATTCTTTAGGCATCAGCCACCCTTAGATGTACCCACTAGGGCCAACCATTACTTCTTGATTCGCTCATCAGTAACTGCTGGAATACAAAGGGACACACATGGAAAGGCAACCATTCATCTTCCACAAGAATTCCTCTACCTTTTGTAGCTTTTGTACAAATATATATATAGACTTAGATAGAGAAGATGGACAGTCATTCATATCCTTTAAGATAATGCCATATGCAGAACATCCAGTTAATAACATTATTTCAGTTCTATATCTTTCTTATGAATGAAAGCTATTTTTGTTTCTGTTTTCTGAATTGTAATTTCTTAATATATATATATATATATATAGCTTCATTTCAAGTATATATAATAAATATATATAGAGAGAGAGACTTAGAGAAGATGGACCGTCATTTATCTCCTTTAACAGAATGCCATGTGCAGAACATTCAGATTAATATCACTGTTTCATTTCTATATCTTTCTTATCAATGAAAGCTATTTTGTTTCTGTTATCTGAATTGCTTCTGTTTATCTGTTTTCTGAATGAAAGCTATTTTTGTTTCTGTTTTCTGAATTATTTCTGTTTCCTTTTATGACACATCTGAATTTTAGCAATTTAGAGTGTTGTCCATATCTCCTAGAATCCAGATCAGCTAGGTACACAAGTTCAATTTTACAAATTCAAGCTTCAACTCTTTGGTGAATAAGTAGTTTAGTGAAGGTAGTTCTAACACATTTCTCAAATAGTGCAAATGTCCATCCATATTCTTGCCATAAACATTACTGACACATTCAAAAAACTAGATCATATATGGAGTAATAATCTATTTTCAAAATTCCAATACACATTATCCACTTTACTCAGTAAGGTATTGACACCAAGCCAGTTTAACGATGCCTCGAGCAAAGTATGGTCGCCTAGATTAGCCTAAGGAGAACAATCCCACAAAGACCATAGAAAACATATTCCCTGCTCATGAGACTTATAGGCCTACTAAACTTATAGTTTTTTGTTAAACCACTTGTCATGCATGTGGGATAAATGTTATATTCTCATAATACCGTTATTTAAGCTTATATTCTTGTTTTTTCTCTCTTTATCTTCTGCACTTGGGATGGATACTGGCTTTTCTTGTCACCTAGAGATAAGAAATTATTCCTTGGGCACCCTAAAAATGGCCAACATGAAATCAACTGACTAACATTTATTGTATTACTATTATCAATGAATTTTCTCGCTATATGATTGGTTGGCACATTGTTAAAATCCAAGGTCCAATTAAACCATGTGCTTCATATGAAACGCAAGCAAGCCAAATGTATTATACTATTATCCAAATGTTTGAATACGATGCATCAAATTATTTGGCAAACCTCAATACTAAAGCAGTATCAGTCTGAATTATATGCTACGTGAGTGAAAAGATATAATCAATCCATCTTGGTTTCATCATTCAACCTCAGACACCTGCTGCAATCTCCCAATATAACACTTCACCAAGTCCATGTCCAGATTCAGAAAATCTAGTACGCTTCATATCTTGGAAATAATTGCCAAAAAGAAAAAGAAATGCAATACAGACTTATAAAAGATAGGTCCATGCAAAGTACATGCATGTAATCTTCTTTCTAAATACCATTTCTCAGACAATTGTGCATAGTAACATACAATTTAAATTTTAACTATCCACACTAACCTTTGAGAACCGGTCTTGACATTTGATATTGAAAGTTTGTCAATATCACTGAATACGAGATCTTTCTTCAAGTTTACTAAAGTTCCATCTGTTACATTTACAGGCACAAGGACAGCAAATGCAAGAATTGCTAATGGAACAAATATTTTCAGACTGCACCACAGAGAAAAACCATTAGCATGGAATATGTTCCAAGCCTACCTGAAATGGACATGCCTGAAGCATAAGCTAGTATACAGTGCACGAAGAATAGTAAAGGCAAGTAAAATCAATAAGAAGCTATATAGTCCTTGGATTTTTGAGATATTCAACATTAAAATAAATGATACTAGAAAGGTATCGTTCTTTTCCCAAATCGCATAATCTCTTTGAAGTTCAGCATTATGATGACATCAAATGTAAAATAAAGATGAGTGCAGATTCTTATAGTTTTACAGCGAACAAAACCCCGTATACATATTATTACTTCCTTGAACCAACACAAACTCTAGCAAGAACACCAAAAACATCTTGTTAGTCCCTGAGGGATAGGCAAAGGATACAGAGAAACTAGTCTCATTTGTCCATGCTTAATTATTAACTTGTCAGGATATGCCTTGTACATTTACCTGAATATTGTATATAATTTCTAGTACATTTACCTGCATATTGTATATAATTTCTAGTAACAAGGAAGAACATACAAATATGAACAGAACAATCAGTTCCAATCAGCCATACATGAAGTATTACAAACATGTTGCCTAATTGTATGTATTGAGTGAACTCATAAAGGACTTCATGTAATGGAATCTTTGAAAACAAGGAATAGAAATAGAAATAGTATTAACGTACACTAGTAACCAAAAGTTACTAATATAATTATAGAGAAATACATGTAATCAAGAACATGAGAATGCACAAACTCCTATATTTACCATGGATCCCAAGGCAGAGAAATGGTTGAAGGTACAACTCACCTCCCCTCAACATCGAAATAAAAGGAAAAAAAAAACTAGAAATCAAAGCAGATGAATTGCTAAGTTAGTAACAGAATATTGTTTTTGTGCCAAGTTAAACAGTGTAGTTACTTCCAAGTTGAATCACATGCATGCTGGAACTAGGGGCGATGAGCATGTTACCAGATTTTGGTGCATTTTCTTTGCAATGGGTGTTCATGAAGCGCACATTATTATGCCGAGAGGCATAACTACAATGATAGACAAGGGGGGTAGGAGAAGCGAAGCATGAGATGTCAATAAAAATGACCGACCTTAAATTTGTCATTCATTTGACTGTCAGAAGGCAGTTTTTCTCCTTGCATGGAGAAGGCAATTGAAAAGTCGCGATATTTTGGAATGGAGTTTGGAGCCCTTTTATTTTTCCTGGAAAGATTTTTTGAGCCCTACACAATGGTACATCTATATTGAGGCCGTCTGTCATCAGTCAATGGGAAATTTGCAGAGAAAGTGACGGAGTAGACAATCAATATGGAACCCTTCAATGGGTGAAACTATGACAAATCCAAGAAATGTGCCTCGAGATTGATACATCTTGTCGTTTTTCAGGTAGATATATTTAAGATATATGTAGTGCTCGACTTTTGTAATGTCCCCTTCCAGTTGACATCTCTCAATACTTGAGATTAGCCTATTATGTGGCCCTCGTAGGCTAATATGGAGGATAGAGGGTCTTGTTGAGGCATGGCTTGGCTTCAATTGTCAGAATTTTTCAATTTGGCTTTCGTTCGGGGTCTTTTGGATGCCATTTGCTTGACTTACTATTTTTAGTAAGTGGAGACACTCAGCGGAGCACCCCTGCTATTTTTAGCAGTATGGTCTGGTCATATGCAGATTCAATCACTTATCATCTGGCTTCAGACGGCTTGTCATTTGGACTTATATTGAGGGAGATATTAATATTTATTTGCCAAAATAAATATTAATTTAATTGAAGCTTATATTATAGAGTTATAATTTAAATTTATGTTATAACTTAAGTGACTTAATGAAGGGGTCGACCATCATGAAGAAGGGGCCATACAATTAATTATTATAATTAAATGGGCGCCCAAACTATTGGAAAATTAAAAGTGAAATTCAAAGTTAATTTAAAGGATGCTTTTGAAGGAAATCAACTTGCTTAGGGAGATATAAGGGTTTCTTTTGAAGAAATTCAGATTATGGCATTTTGGAGAACATTTTTGAGGAGTTTTGAACTTGCTTGGAGAACGAGGGTTTCTACCTACAGCAGCCATTGAAGAACGTAGTTCTTCTGTGAGCAACCATCTGAGCTGGTGAAATACCCAGTGAACTTGGTGATTTTGGGGGGTCTCAATCAGAGGCTCTATTTGGGATTTCAATTGGATGAATTTGGTGAAGTTTGGATCAGATTTAAGAGACTGGAGTTGCAGATTATTTTTTGATTGAAAGGGATTATTTTCAGAGGTTTTATTTGCTGCTACAGTACCCGTGAATAGTGACGTGCTACAATACCCATGAATAGTAATGTGCTACAGTACTGTGAATAGTGATGCGCTACAATACCATGAATAGTGACGTGCTACAGTACATGTGAATAGAGAGGAATTGTTGGTCATATATGACAAAGTGTTCGCAGCTTCTTTTGAAGGTAAACATATGATGTTATCTGCAGATCACAAACATATCAGGTTCATTCAATTATCGAAATTTGTTTTTTCATATTGTATTTATTATCAATAAGGCCTTGGACTCTTATTCAGTGAATGGAATAATATATGGCAATAAAAGAAGTCTCAATATTGTTCAAAATTTATTTTCAATAGACTAGTTTTACTTTCAGTATGTGTTTTTTTGTTCAAACCCCCTGAAAACACACAAAATCTCATAAAACCTTCAAAACAAAACAAAAAAAAGTGAAGTTCAGCAGTAGAACCTGTGAAGGGTTCTTACATTGGTATCCGAGCTAAATCCTACCATCTGAGGGTTTAGTTATTACATGCCGCCAGAGGAGGTTGGTTCACAGAGGTATTATACACGCAGGAGAACCTTACTTGAAGGCGAACAGGGTTTAGAACCACAGCCGGTCATTATGGGTGACAGGCGTGAGGGTAGCCCACCCAAAGGCAACAGGAATAATGATGATCAGGATACCAAAGATTTCTTCCGTGCTATGGTTACAGGGCAGCAACAGATGGCGCAGGCATTACAGGCACTCACTACTATGGTAGAAAGGTTGAACCCACCTGTTAGACATAATGGGGAACAAGGAGATAACATGAGTGCTACAGGTAATCAGAGACCACAACGGACCCATTCCAGAACAGCTGATAGGCCTACACGCCCTACATTTATTTTGAAAGAGCCGGAAGAAGCTTTGGCAGAGGAGGCAGCAGGAGACCCCATATTTGCAGATGCACTCATGGCTGCAAATGATGAATGGGAATTATTAGTTCCTCAGGTTCCGGAGAGGATGACCTTTGAACGCTTTGTAAATTAGAGGAGAGAGCATTACAGGTCACTCAGACAGGATAAGAGGCCTAGAGGTCAAAATAGTGCGCTGAAGAGGGCTACAGGCAAGCTTTCTTTGACTACTTTTGATGGTAGTAGCAAGATGACAGCGCAGGCTTGGATTCACAAGCTTGACACTTTCCTAGCACTAAGACCTATGACAGAAGTGGAGGCAATAAAATATGCCACACTACATTTAGAGGGAGCTGCACATGATTGGTGGTACCATGGGATGGTTACCCTACAGCATAACCAGGTGACTTCATACTAGGCCTTCGTGGACAGGTTGGTAGAGAGATTTGATAGGAAGGACCCAGAAGTCTACTTCAGGGAGTTGGCACAGTTGAGACAGATAGGCGGATTGGAGTATTTCATTAGTGACTTTCAGAGGCTATCTGTTATGGTGCCAGATATCTCAAATAGGAGATTGGTTGTTTTGTTCACCGAGGGATTATCCGAACCACTGAAGGGTTGGGTAAAAGCCTTTGATCCTCTTTCACTACAGGAAGCGATGAAGAAGGTACGCAGCATGGAACTTCCAGTTCCATCTAGCAAGTCCAATTCCAGAAGGTCTTCTTCATTTAAGGACAACAAGGGATTCAATAAAAATAGAGAGAAATCTGATTTTAAGAGTGATTCAAAGGAAAAATCAGTAGCACCCTTGAATCGTGAGACTCTTAATGATTTGCGTAGGAAGAAGCTTTGCTTCTACTGCAAGGGTCCATATGATGCTAACCATGATTGTCCTTTACGGCCTAAGGGTAAGGCCAATAGAGTTATGTGGGCTTATTATGAGGATTCGGAATCTGAAAATTCTGGACAGCAAGAGAGTTCTGAGGAGTTAGAGTCAGAGGCTTCAGAGCCTAAGGTGGAGGCTGAGTCAGAGATCCAACTCTAGGAGGCACGGTTGTCTAGCATACAGTAGGAGGGATCTTTCAGACTTCGTGGAGTTTTGGCTGGTCAAAAGGTTATCACCCTTTTAGACACAGGTGCCACCCATAATTTTATTGATGCCAGATTTGTGGAGAGGCGTGGGCTTATAACCGAAGAGTTTGAGGGCATTCGGGTTAAGGTGGCTGATGGTTACACTCTCAAGTGTGACCGTATGATTAAGGATCTTCCTTTGTGCCTGAATAATTATGAATTCAAGGCTGATTATTATGTGGTAAATATGGGCGATATTGATATAGTCTTGGGCATGAAGTGGCTTCATTCTCTTGAGGAATTTATACTTCGCCTTAAAGACATGGAGATCCAGTTCGAGGTGGATGGGAAGACTCATATACTGAAGGCCATCCAAGACAGTAACATTAGGACTATTTCCTTCCGACGAATGGAGAGACTTATGCATCATGACATGGTTGAGTGGGCCGCCGAGTGTACTTTGATGCCTACACAAGAGGGACAGCATAAGACCGAGTATCATCCTGACATTCAACAGTTGAGAGTTAAGCATGGGAAGGTTTTCAGTGACCTTCCCCCAGGGAGACCTCCAGATAGGGGTATTGAGCACATCATAGAGCTTGAGGAGGGGGCCAAGCCTGTCATGATTACTCCTTACCGACACCCAAAGCGGCTTAAGGATGAGATAGAGAAGACTATCAAGGAGCTGCTTGCTATGGGTCACATTCGACTGAGTAAGTCACCATTTGCTTCTTCAGTTGTTCTAGTGAAGAAGAAAGATGGTACTCTTCGTATGTGCATAGATTACAGGGTCCTAAATAAGAGGACTATTAAGAATATATATCCCATACCCCGTATAGATGAGCTTATTGATGAGCTCCATGGTGCCTGTTACTTCTCGAAGATAGACTTGAGATCGGGATACCATCAGATTAGAGTTCGTGAGCAGGATATTGAGAAGACCACATTTCGCTGTCATTGTGGACACTTTGAGTTTGTGGTTATGCCATTTGGGCTAACCAATGCTCCAGCAACATTCCGGTCCACCATGAACAGGATCTTCCACTCACAGTTGAGGAGATATGTACTTGTCTTCTTCGATGATATATTGGTCTACAACGGGACATGGCAAGAGCACTTGGCTCATTTGGATACAATACTCAGCGTTTTGGATAGGGAGTCCTTGTATGCCAAGGAATTCAAGTGTGATTTGGGGATGACTGAGTTGTTATACTTAGGCCATATTATCGGTGTAGAGGGAGTGCGGATGGATCCTGGGAAGATCCGTGCTATCATAGATTGGCCTACTCCTGAGAACATTACACAGCTGTGAGAATTTCTTGGGTTATGTGGTTTCTATCACAGATTTGTTGGTAGGTATTCAAGCCATGTAGCACCTATGATGGATTTATTGAAAAAAGGTGCATTCATTTGGACTCCTGAGGCACAGGAGTGTTTTGTGAGGTTCAAGGAGTTTATGACTACATGTCCAGTGTTGGCATTGCCAGATTTTACGAAGCCTTTTGAGATTCAATGTGATGCTTCTGGTGAGGGCATTAGAGCGGTGCTTATGCAGGACAAGCACCCGATTGCTTATGAGAGTAGGAAGCTCAGAGGACCAAAGAGGGTTTACAGTATATATGATAAGGAAATGCTGGCCATAATGCATGCCTTGGCCAAATTCAGGAAATATTTAGTGGGCAGTAAGTTTTGTATTAAAACTGATCATAATAGCTTGAGGCATTTCCTAGGACAGCGAGATTTAAATGACCGTCAGCAAAAGTGGGTGAGTAAGTTACAAGGATATGACTTTGACATCACCTATGTCAAAGGTACACAGAATGTTGTTGCTGACGCTCTTTCACGCCGGCCTCATCTGAGTTCTATGGTACAGATTGCAGAGGATTGGAGGCACCTGATTGTGGCAGAGTATGCCAAGGATACATGGGCATCTGGCATTGTTGAGGGATCTATTGTGGACACCAAGTACACACTAGGAAATGAATTGATCATTTACAAGAACAGGATTTTCTTGATCCCAGGGTCAGAGATGAAGAACACCATTCTGCGAGCTTTCCATGATGTACCTATAGCAAAGCATCCCGGGTACTTTAAGACATACAGACAAGTTCGGGAGAGATTTACATGGAAGGGGCTTAAGGCAAATGTTCTTCAATATGTGCAAGAGTGCCTTGTTTGTCAGCAGAACAAGCAGGAGAACACATATCCGATAGGGTTGTTGCAGCCACTTCCGATTCCTGATAGGAAGTGGGAATCCCTGTCGATGGATTTTATTTTGGGCTTGCCTAAACCCCAAGGACGTGATTGCATATATGTAGTTGTGGATCGCCTGACGAAGTATGCCCACTTCTTTCCGATCACCACTACTTACACAGCTACACAAGTAGTAGAGGTATTTTTCCGTGAGGTTTTCAGATTACATGGGTTGCCTCAGAGCATAGTTAGTGACAAGGATAGTCGGTTCCTGAGTCACTTCTGGCAGGAGGTGTTTAGACTTTGTGGGACCAAGCTTACACCGAGCACCAGTTACCACCCGCAAACTGATGGTCAGACGGAGATAGTGAACAAATGGGTGGAAGGCTACCTCAGGAATTACATAGCAGGGCAACAAAAGGCGTGGGTTAAGTGGATATACTTATGTGAGTATTGTTACAATACCACTTACCACATGACCATTCAGATGTCCCCATTCGTGGTGTTGTATGGGTATGAGGCGCCTAGTTTTCTTGATTTGCTACTGAGTGACAGTAGAGTGCCTAGTGCAGGAGACTTATTGAAGGAGAGCCAAGACATTATGAGGGCTCTTAAGGAGAATATTGCTAAGGCACAAAATCAGCAGAAGCCGTATGCAGATCAGAAGAGGACCGAGAGATCTTTTGAGGTGGGAGACATGGTATATCTCATGTTGCAGCCCTACCAACAGTCTACTCTCAGGAAGAGTGGATTAGAGAAGCTCAAGCCACGGTACTATGGTCCTTTCAAGATTGTTAGGCATGTTGGAGACGTGGCTTATGAGCTAGAGCTTCCAGCAAATAGTAAGGTCCACAATGTTTTTCATGTGTCACGCCTCAATAAGGCGTTAGGATATCGTGTGGTACCTTCAGCAGTATTGCCTCCTTTAGATGATGCGGGAAAGTTGATTTTAGTACCTGAGTCTATCCTGGAGTACAGAGAGAGACAGCTTACGCAGGAGGACCATTAGGGAATATCTAGTGAAGTGGAGAGATTTGCCAGTAGAGGATGCTACGTAGGAGAGTGAGGAGATTTTGCAGCATCCTGAGTTGAGATTGCTTGAGGACAAGCAATTTCAGGAGAGGCGGACTGTAATGTCCCCTTCCAGTTGACATCTCTCAATACTTGAGATTAGCCTATTATATGGCCCTCATAGGCTAATATGGAGGATAGAGGGTCTTGTTGAGGCATGGCTTGGCTTCAATTGTCAGAATTTTTCAGTTTGGCTTTCGTTCGGGGTCTTTTGGACGCCATTTGCTTGACTTACTATTTTTAGTAAGTGGAGACACTCAGTGGAGCACCCCTGCTATTTTTAGCAGTATGGTCTGGTCATATGTAGATTCAGTCACTTATCATCCGGCTTCAGACGGCTTGTCATTTGGACTTATATTAAGGGAGATATTAATATTTATTTGCCAAAATAAATATTAATTTAATTGAAGCTTATATTATAGAGTTATAATTTAAATTTATGTTATAACTTAAGTGACTTAATGAAGGGGTCGACCATCATGAAGAAGGGGCCATATTTCAATTAATTATTATAATTAAATGGGCGCCCAAACTATTGGAAAATTAAAAGTGAAATTCAAAGTTAATTTAAAGGATGCTTTTGAAGGAAATCAACTTGCTTGAGGAGATATAAGGGTTTCTTTTGAAGAAATTTAGATTATGGCATTTTGGAGAACATTTTTGAAGAGTTTTGAACTTGCTTGGAGAACGAGGGTTTCTACCTACAGCAGCCATTGAAGAACGTAGTTCTTCTGTGAGCAACCATCTGCGCTGGTGAAATACCCAGTGAACTTGGTGATTTTGGGGGGTCTCAATCAGAGGCTCTATTTGGGATTTCGATTGGATGAATTTGGTGAAGTTTGGATCAGATTTAAGAGACTGGAGTTGCAGATTATTTTTTGATTGAAAGGGATTATTTTCAGAGGTTTTATTTGCTGCTACAGTACCCGTGAATAGTGATGCGCTACAGGACCATGAATAGTGACGTGCTACAGTACATGTGAATAGAGAGGAATTGTTGTTCATATAAGACAAAGTGTTTGCAGCTTCTTTTGGAGGTAAACATATGATGTTATCTGCAGATCACAATCATATCAGGTTCATTCAAATATCGGAATTTGTTTTTTCATATTGTATTTATTATCAATAAGGCCTTGGACTCTTATTCAATGAATGGAATAATATATGGCAATAAAAGAAGTCTCAATATTGTTCAAAATTTATTCTCAATAGACTAGTTTTACTTTCAGTATGTGTTTTTTTGTTCAAACCCCCTGAAAACACACAAAAACTCATAAAACCTTCAAAACAAAACAAAAAAAAAGTGAAGTTCAGCAGTAGAACCTGTGAAGGGTTCTTACAACTTTTGTGCATTTTCTTTGGTGAGGATGCTCATCTCATGTAGGTCATCTCATGGATGAAAAGGGCTAATACTTTTCCTATCCTCATAGTCGAACAAGACTGAAAGGGAACCATTTGAAACTCAAGGCATGCAGTAGTAACAGCCACAAATCTGATAGTTGACCAGGCATCTGAAAATGAAGTGGTTCTTTTCTACGGTTCCATGCAGAAAAGTTAAACAAATACACTTGTATCTGATGCTGTTTGTCTCTATCCTGATCTGATGCCAGCAAACTTGAATTGACCTAAATGGAAACTCAAATGGTGTGTGAAGTTAATATACATCAAATTGATACTAAGTTCATTGTCCATTTAAAGGGTTGTAATAAGAATAAGCTTGATGAGAGGGGATTAGGGTAGAACAAGGTATTTCTCATGAAGGCTCTGCATATTTCCTCATGACTACTGCATTTGATATCCCATTTTGAGAGGTTTGAAGCATGACCGGAGAATACAGCAGGCAGGTGATGATCTATGTAAAGATCTGAGCAGCAAAGAAGATTTCCTCTTGACACACCAAATATTGGAAAATTCCTGATTCACAAGTTTCCTCAAGGAATGTAGTAAAAGAAAATGCATATCCAACCTGTCCACATAGTGTATCTGCCATGCAACAGAATTCTTAGAATTAACTTCCAGGATTCTCTGTCCTCTCTCTAACTGCAACTTTAGTACACAGATAATCAATTTTACCTTTAGAGAGAGGAGAAAACACAATTTATAAAATAGTCTTCTCGTAAAAGTAATCGTACACAGTTTATCTAGAAGAACTTTGGCAAAAGTAATCATCACAGCCCTCCATCCGCGTAGTAGCTCATACAGGTGCATCCTTCTTAATAATGATTTTGGCCATTATCAAGGTAGGCAACAAATGCCACTATGACCATCATTTTCAATGGTACAACATGCCTTGGTGGCAAACTAATGAAGAGAATATTAAGTCTTGGATAGTTGTGACAGAAGGCCAAACAAATCCCCAAGTGCAAACATAACATTAATTTTCAACATTGAACTCTCTGGAGCTAAGTTTCATTTCACAGTCAGACATTTCTCAGAGAGGGATAACTTAGATTTGAACTAGTTAGTAGCTCTAGGTGTTGCCAATGATGCAGTATATATATTTAGTTAAAAAATAAAATTAAATTAAAAGAACTGGCATCTGCTTTTTAAATTTCAATGGAATGTAAACAGTCTAGTACTTCCAATGCTTTTGCACCCCCAGCGATGGCATTTGTTCGGTCCATAACTTCAGCCCCTTTCTTGGACCTAATGACAAGTTAACTAAGACAAGATTAACGGTGGAGTCTCGTGGAGGGGATGCTGCTACAATTTTTATACCCCCAGTGATCCCAAGGAATGGATAAATCTATAAAATGCGAAAACCGCAGCCTTTCTGACAACACGCATAGTGGATACTGTTTATGAAGGAAAGTTTCAGCTGCTGCACTGCTGCTGGAGAGGGGTTGAAAGTTTGCAGTGCCTCCTTGAAAGATTTTTACGAACTAGAAGCCTTTAATATTCCTAAAAACAAGTAGCGGAGCTGAAAATTCCATATCCCCCTAGATCATTTTACTGTAAAAGGGTTCTAAAATTGCTGAACAACACCTTCTGCCATGGGACCACTAGGTAAGTCTGGGATATTTCCGGAGAGAAGGCTAAAAAAATCCATAATGCAATATTGCCATTGACTTCAAAAACTGGATCCTGTCTGAAACTAAATTGAATTCCACAATCGGAAATTCTACAATCGAATTTCTAGTTTGAGAGCAGTTTACATTTTGCTAGAGGGAAATCCTAGGGTGTTGATAACATAAAATAGCAAAAAATAGCTCTACCATTTTTTGGTATTTGGGATTTTTTGGAACCTTGGTTGAAGGAATCCATGAAACTTATAGCAGGGTTAAAACCTGCTAGGTATGCTCCCCTTGTTAATGCAACCACTATATCATGTTAAACCAGAACTCTCAGCCATTACTGAGCACTGATGCAAAGGGATACAAGTTCCATGTGAATTTTGACGGAACACATACTCCTCGAATGTGGCTTCCAATTCTTGGGCTATCCCTTGCAAAGAGAAACCTGAGGGTGAGAGCATTAGTCAACTTAAAAGGATAGATTTACCATAACAGAAAACACCTTTGAGTTGTGCAGATTACAAGAAATTGTTTCTGGATAAAAGCTGAACATTGAATTTTTAGATCACACTTTATTCATCAATATGATGGATCATAAAGTGCGATGGAAAACCTCGACGTTATCATGCATTCCTTTAATTTTTATACAGAAACACTTTTTTGCAATTTTTATGGACTGTAGAAGCTTAATGTCTCTAACGTGTAGAATATATTAGTTCCAGCGCATGGGTTTTCAACTTTTCACCCTGCGCATTGTATATTTGCTATTTGAATTACTAAATTTTATGGCTAAGGTCATTTCTGTCCACGTGGGTTTTCAACAGCTAGACGTCTCTAACGTGTAGAATAGATTAGTTCCAGCAGCTTAAGGGAAGACTTTTACAAATATTTTAACTTTTAAATGGAATACCTACTTCAATCGTTTAGCCAATACTCCAAGAAAATTGGAAGATTACAATCCACACTTGGGACTACGAAAAGGACAAGAAGTTCAGCAATAAATCACCTCAGCAGGAAATCGGAGGTCCTAGGATCAAGTCCTAGCAGTTCAGAAAATTGACCAAATGTATAGATATAAAGAAGTTGTATATGCTTACCCGACGAGATAAATTCGAAGGTAAACAGCAGAATCAAGGCCAGCATGATCAATGAGCTCGGCCTCGGGCATTCTGAGCGCCGCCGGCATCCAACTGAGGAATCGAACATACGCCCTGTAGTCCAAATTCACAAACTTACTCACAAATCTGCTGCCTCCATTTATGGGGCTGTGCCTTTGCCCATTCAGGTACCATTTTGGGAAATACACCCTGTCATTTAGTGGCTGCAACCTCAATATCGCAAACGCCACCAGAAATGCAAATGAAGCCAGAAGATTTATCACCGCCGACGCCGTAATATCGCCCAACGTCGCCATTAAAGTAGCTCACTTCTTTAACTTCTACTGCTGTTGCTCCTACTACTAAGTACTACTTGGATGTGGCCTCCGCAGGATAATGTTCGTGGATAAATATACAACGAGTATATGTCTCTTGTCTTGCTGCGAAGTTAACTAGTCTTAGATAGCGACAAGTGACAGTCTGTTATTGATTTTGTTTCGACTGTTGGAGTTGGAAAGGCGAAAGCACACCCGTGACGATAACCCCGGGTTTCGAAACCGTGACCTTCGGTGCGTCCTCCCTATATTTAATAGGTTTTCTTCTGAAAGTTCGATTTACGAGTCTCCGATTAAAGCGTTCAAGTTATTCCAAAAACGAATCGCCTGACGGAGGCTAACGACCTTCTTCAAAGAATCGACACCATTTCGACCCAACGGTTTGGAGCAAATCTGCACCGTCCAACTTGGCATTTTGTGGCGTGGATTGCAATGGCACACGTTGCGTGATTTCGTTCCAGCTTGGGATTCTTCTTTAGTTAGCGGTGACACTTGTCTTTGTCGTTGGTTTTACTTTTGCCTTTCGCAGCGCGCTCCATGGACTCCGCCGTTTCTCGCTGGACAGAATGAAAGTACAGTAATCATGCGTTTTTGACCATATGCAATTTTAAGAAAATATAGTGGGCCCCACGCCCAACAACGCTAAATTTGATGGCCGTATCCCGCATGACTATATTTTTGTCTTTAACCCGCGAAATATAGCCTACTAGCATTTGGAGGGCAATGTTAAATAAGTAACTATCAATTTAAAATAGCTGTCAAATTTAATTGGTACCTGAAGCATATTTTGTCTGGCTTTTTTTAAAAATAGAATCTATCTTTTTAGCCTTATTTTAATAAAATTTATCTTTTGTCTTTTCTTTTGTTTAGAATTTATCCGTTGCCTGTGTTTTCTTTTTTTGGTGGGGATGCTTATGATGGCCACCGACACCGACTTAAGGGAATAATAAAAAGTAATCTTGAAATGGAAGTTGATTTGTAGAAAGCGATGGATGAATGGTGGCCACTGACGATTTATCTGTGTAGACTTCACGATGGATGAGACGAATAGTTTTTGTTTGCTCACTGTTTTGCACCAGTGGTATTTGGGCACATGGTCCCCATGTGCGGCGTCTTTTTCGTGGACCACATGATCATCGAGGACGGTTTTTACAATAAATTATATTCATTTAGAAAATGTGTTCAGACTCCGCAGAAAATGCAGAGGAGGCAATTTAAATTCAGTTCATTTCATTTCAATGGACTGATCCACTCTTTTGAGCTTTCTTTGGAAATGCTTGCCATTGTCATTGGCTGTATTGTCTTTGACTGAGTTAAAGCTCGCATATTAAATGTTTTTGTGTGTTAATTTGAAGGAGTAAAACACTATTTACTTTGTCGTTTCCGTAATTTAAGTTCTTATAATTTTTCAAATAATTGTTAAAAAAAAACAATATTTATTTCGCTGTTTGGAAGGAGGTGGGGATCCTCTTAGTTAGGACTTCAAGGGAAGTAATTATGGGGTTTATTATGTGGGTTCAGCGCTACTTTTTCTCTTTTGATTGTTGAATCTTTCTTGATTTGTTCATTCTTTTTTTATGCATTTTTTTCATTTCCTTAAATATGTTGTACCTTCTTCCCCTCTTCATGTTGCTCCCATTTTATTGCCCATTCTTTTTCTTTCGTCATCTCCCTTCTTTTTTGTTGTTGTTTTTTCTTTTATGTGAGTAGGGAAACTCAAAATTTATGTGGGCACCATCGCAAAGAAGAAATGTAAATATTTTAAGGCAAAAAAGTTGAGGATGGAAGCAAAAGAATTGATGAGAGACGGATCTCAGTGGACGATGAAGGACTTTCTTTCAAAGTGTAAGAGAAGGCATGCCCTACCCTGCGATTAAGGGCTATGATGCTCTTGTTGGGCTTTGTTTGGTTGGCTTTCGCTCCTATTTTATTCTTTCTAAGTTCTTCTGCAAAAGATTCGTTGAAATTTCAATGATAGGCCGTGGTATCTTTTCTGGGTTTTTTGTTGCCTATGTATAGAGGCTTGGTGCCTTGTTGTAGTGTCTTATTTCTCCTATGGAGAAGGTTGGTCCCCTTGTGAATAAGGATTTGTCATTCTAGGTAGGTGTTTTTGTTTCTTTATTATTATTATTATATTTTTGGTTTATTTAGAGAAGAGAACTTTTATTGTGCTTAAATTTAATTCATAATTCCAATCAAAAACGTTCAAAACAAAAAATTATAAAAAAACACAAAATTTTAAATGAAAAATCATTCCACATTCATAATGAAATGAGAGTGATAATCAATGTTATATATATTATATATTGAATAAGGCCTAAATCAAAATTGACTATCACATCTACACGATAACCCAATAACCAAGATTTTAAGCATCACTAATATACCACAATATAATTTTTAAGCATCACTAATATATCATAATATAATAGAATTGAAGATATTAAAAGTCATTCCCGTATTTACTGACCCCGAAGCGTGTTTCATTGGTAAAGCTCCATCCTCTTTTCATCTAAAAGGAATGTTGTTATCGCCAAAACACTCTTTATTTCTAATTATTGACGCCTGTTTAAACAGCTTGTCTACAAAAATGTGTTAGAAAACACATTTTATGACCAATCATTGACACCTGTTTACACATGTTGAGTACAAAAATCTGAACAGGCAATTGACCACAAAGATATCTAAACAGGTACGTAGTATAAGAAAATATATGGATCTACAGGGATTGTTTTGTTACATTTATAGTATGATTTGTGACTACTTATCACAGACGCTGACGTTAAGTCTATGCGTCCGATTTCATCATTATTTCCAGTGAATCGACGTTACTTAACCGATATGGTTTTCGAGATCGACTTCCCGGACGGGATATAAAAGTTATACCAGTCACAAAGAAGTTGGCTTGTTGCGACTCTTTTGCTCCTATCTGGGCTTACCCAGCAACGGCCGCAGTTTTTGAAACCTCTTTGCAATCCCAGCTGCAGTTTTCTCCATAGACTTCGTGGTATTTATTTTGTTTTGTTAAGAGGTATTAGGTTTTTAGTTTAGATCCTTTGTTTATTGTTTATTTAGGTTTGTTGTTTTTAACAAAATTTAGATTTGTTTTTTTAATAACATTATTTAGTGAAGATTTTATCTTAAGTTAGATTTTATATATTTGTTTATATATTTAGTAAATATATAATATAATATTAGTATATATATTTTAGATAAATTTATGTAAAATGCATCCATATATGTTATTCTCGAGGTACTCATAAAATGATATCACAGTAGGAGTAATGAGAAAAGAAGTAAATTTGTCCCTTTTTTTTAATTTTTCTTTAATTTTTATTTCTCTCACTTTACTCTAGTTTTTTTTAATTGTTTGTATTTTTATTTTTATTTATCTTTTTAAACCATCATATTTATTGTTTTATTTTTTAATTTAATCATGTCAGCTTTCAAGCAATTAAATTATTTTATTTTTTATTTTATAATATCGGTTTTTTAATATTTAAATGCTAACTTTCGCACGCTATTACAATGCCCAACTACCACCCCAAATAAAAATGATAATATATTAAGTATATAATTTAAAATTATATACTATAATATTTTAAAATATATATCAAAATACAATATTAACATATTTTGAAATGTATATTACAATATAATATCATATAATAATAATAATAATAATAATAAAAAGTTTACTAATATATTATAATATTAACATATATACATATACATATTATATATATATAAAGATATAAACTATTAAAATACATAATATAAGATATTATATATTAAAATATATAATATAAGATATTATATATTGTATATAGTCCCTTTTGATGTTGCTAGCACGTGAAAATAATGGGCGGAGGTGGTAAGCAATTTGAGTGAAAACTATGGGTGCAGATAGATATAATGTATTGTCTTCCAAGACAAAAATGGATCCCCACTCTATTTTGTGTGGTTGATTCATGGCAGACTTTTCCCAAAATAGAACATGGCCCTAGCAAACAGTTTGGAAGATAGTGAATACATATTCGTATAACTATCATTTGTAGGGTTTTCTGCAGCTGCTACTCTTTGAACGCCTTCTTGTAACACAGTGCCTTTGACATTATCATTGTTGCTTTGTTTCCATGTGAAAGCGTCCTTAAATGCCAGAGCTAAATTGGAGGCCTTACTTATAATTCCAGGGGCCATTTATGCCAACTCGTTCCCCTCCCCAACTTCACTAACCTTATATGGGTGTTGGATCAAACTGACATAAAAAGAGAAAAAATAGGCCTTACTTTTTTTGGTATGGAAGGGATGGCAACCTTCGTTTCAGTTTCCTCCATCTTTGTAATAGGAACAATGTTGACTCTTTCAACCCTACCTTGTTTAGTCTCTTTGAAATGAGATAAGTCCTAGTATGGGTCCTCGTTAGCCATCATAGTTTCCTCTGTGGGACTAGGGATGTCATCCATATTATCATTAACTATATGTGGGATGTAAAAACTATTACAAAGTTATTACCAAAAGCAAGTTTCAATTGTATGGACTGTGAAAGCATAAAAACTTTAGGTTTAAAATAGTTAAAACAATCATAATTTTGATCTAATTACGTTTAGATGCATCTAAATTGACATGGGGAAATTCTTTATGTTTTTAGAGGAGTCATTAAATATCTACCCCCTATTTTCCACTGAGATGACCCATGTTTGAATAATGTATTGGATAATTGAAATAGTTCTATGGAAGTTACAAATTGCATTGACAAAAGTGACATGTCATTAAACTTTGCAAGTGTATGTTCCTAGGGTTCTTTGAGTCCATCACCTTAAATGCCTTGCCATTGCTTCTCACCATCATCGCCCTATTCACCTTGAAATATTTCACCGCTTTCATGCTATGTAAGTATATATTTGGATGCTAAAATAAGTTCATGTAAAGTAATTATGGGGGCAAATTGATCGAGATATGAATTGCCAAGCAATGCTTTAGTCTATGATAGATTGCATTCTTCGTGGAAAAAGATAGCCTATTTTCCCAATCACTATGTCAAAACTGTAACTCCCTTGGTTTCAATCAGGGTATATCTGTATCGGTTGGTTAAAGAGCCTAACATGTTGGGGTCAGGGCAACTATAGGTGATTAGGTTTTGTCTTAGTGACTGCAATGGAGAAGTTATTTTCATTACAATGGCATTGGAAAAATTAGAAACAGTCAAGAGAAATTTGGAATTTCGGGTTTGGAATTTGGATAAAAAACTATTACATGGGTACATACAATCAATATCAAGATTAAAGTTGTAAATGCTTGAACCATTTGTGATTATTTTTCTCGACTACCCGTCAGGGTGATCAAACACAATGTGATGTGGTTGATGAAAAATTGCTGCCATACTGTACTTAAACATGATCTGCACCACTATCATCAGCATCCTAATTTCAAACCTTCGTGTGAAATGTGGACATGTCAATAAATTTTGCAAGTATATGTTCTTAGGGTTCTTTGAGTCCATCGCCTTAAATGCCTTACCATGGCTTCTCACCATCATTGCCCAACTCATCTTGAAATATTTCATCACTTTCATGTTCTGTAAGAATGTATTTGGATGTCAAAATAAGTTTGTCTAAAGTAATTGTGAGGGTCGACCGATCAGGGTCTGAATCATCATGCAATGCTTTAGTCTATGATGGCTTGCATTCTTTATGGAAAGAGATAGCCTTTTTCCCAATCACTATGTGAAAACTACAACTTCCTTGGTTTCAATCAGGGGGCATCTATAGTATTTGGTTGAAGAGCCCAACATGTTGGGGTCAGGCCAATGGGTGATTGGGTTTTGTGCTGGTGATTGCACTGGAGAAATTATTTTCATTACAATGGCACTAGAAAAATTAGAAGCAACCAAGAGAAATTTGGGATTTCAGGTTTGGAATTTGGAAAAAAAAATTGAAGTGGACATGAGTGCATACGATCAAGATCCAAGTTGTAAATGCTCCAACTATTTGATATTATTTTTCTAAACCATCCACTGGGGTGATCAAACATGGTGTGATGTGGTTGACGAAAAAGTGTTTCCATATTATACATAAGCATAATCTATGCCAATAATATGAATCAACATTCTAATTCCAAACCTTTATGCAAAATGAGTCATCTAGATTTCATGATAGATTGCATTTGTGTCTATTAGGATTGTGTAGATTTAAGGCAACTATTGGATTTACATGACTTAAATACATCAGAAAGGGGTACAGAGCTTCCAAGGTGGTAGGTTATTTGATTGGATTTCTACTATTGTGAAGGCTCAACAAGGACAACATGACATTGATTTGATTATGAGAAGGCTCCATGTGTTGATGTGTAATTCAAGTCAGTGTTGCAATGTCAATGATATGGAAAGCCATTTGGTGCATATTATAATACCATAGCATTCCATTTATTCTCCTTCCCTTAGTCATGGATTGGATGGGAGCCTTTTTAATGGGTCACCTAAAATCTTGAGAATGAGAGCGTAGCCCAAATCAACGAGTGCCAGTTTTAGAGATGGTCAAAAATTCATGATGGGATAACTACAAAAAAAAAGGAAAAATACAATCATCAAAGTGTATGTTGTCAGGTTTCCCTTCATTTTTTCATCTATTTTCTAATTTTAATGTTTAATACACTTGGCTATCTCAATGCAAAAAAGGATCTGGTAGTGGACAATGATGTGTTGAGCTCTGTGTTATCGCCCAGAGAGAATGGAAAGGGTTTGAGCAATAGCCATGAGGATTACACAACAACTAGGTCTTTAGGGGACTATTATATGGACTAAGATGGGGAATGGGAAGATGAGATTGAAATGTATTCCATGAGCAGGAGGAACAGAAGAGAGCCTAAAGAACCTCAAAAATTGTTGCCTTTATGGAGTGCTTGAGGTCCATTGGTTTTATATGATTTGCATTCTCAACTTTTAAATGTGATTCAACCTGAATCTTTTACACTAGGCACCAAGTTGTCACACCAAACTGTATCCTACTAAATAATCCCTTCTAGCGTTACTTGGACCTTTAGGCCAACTGCTAGTTTTTAAGTCTAGATTTTAGAGTCTCAATAGAAGTTAGATTCGTGATACAACTTTTTTGGCAATAGATTTTATTTTCTTTATATTAGATAAGAGGTGGTTTTTTTAATTATTAGTTTATTAAATTATTTGAGGGATGGTTTTTATGTTGTGTAGTCTTGAAGCGATTCTCTACTTCATAGTTTTTATATTTACACTAACATAATAAAATAAGGTAGGATGAATTTTAGTGTCTTATAAACATTATAAGATAGGGTAGGACAAATGTTAATGTCCTTTAGACAGTCTAAAATGGTACGATAAATTATTAAAAGTAAGTTTATTTACTTTTTATTGAAACATATCAATATCACTATTATTAATCAAAAATAATAAAATAAATCAATGATTATATGGTTGGTGGTATTCACAACTAATACTCTATGTTAGAGAATATAAATCGACTGAAAATTAAAAAAACCCTGCAAAATACAATAGGTGAGAGAACCAAAATAACAATAATATCATCATAAATTGTAATACATTAGGCACAAGTTGTAACCCTAAAAGGAGGAGGTGGTAGATTGTCATTGGGAGGCTGGGGACTCCAAACAAAAGGTTCAACTAAAGGAGGATTGGGTGCCACCTGATTATATTGAGTAAGGGCTAGGGATCAAAAGAAACAATAATGTCCCAACCAGGAGGTGACTAAATAATTATACCAACTAGACCACTTCCCTACATAGGTGAACTCCACTAGGATGGGCCAACAACAAACTTTTCACGAGGTGGTGCGGACTCCACCCATTCCCCCGCTCCCTTTCTCAATAAGGAGGAGGAGTGGAAAAACAACTATCACTACAAGAGCGACTTCATGAGGTGGATGGTCTAGGGAGATGTGGCTCATAGTTAAGGATCACTTCCCCAAGTGGTGGAGCAACTCTTACAAGTGCTTAAATTCAAAATCCACCTTTTGCTTAAGCTTGAATCTATGTTAGCTGAAAAAAATGTTAGGGGACTAAATTGAGAATTTCAATCAAAAATATAGGGACAAAGTCCATCTCCTATTAGAAGGTAGAGCTACCTTTATTGAAAAGAAAGATAATTTTGGAAATAAAACTATTTACAACAAAAATGATATTTTATATGGGTCTTGTATTTTTAACCAAAAAGTACAAAAAGGTGGTAAAAAAGAAGTGTAGGAGGGAGATAGAAGAGAAAAGAAAAGTATGCAAGAACAATGAAAGAATAAGGATGATTCTAGATAGTCAAACATGAAAACTTACTATAATGATTCGAAAAGGGAGACTTTAGTGTAGGAAACCTTTATCATGAAAATGGGATAGGAAATACATATTCTGAACATAGAAATAGAATACATATATCAAAGAGATTGAATAACGCTAGGAAAAAGGATAAATACATGTAGTAAATTTTTTTAGCAAATGGATTAAACTATGCAATTTAAAAACTCAAAACATCAAACTACCTAAGTAAGATCTAAAGCCATTAGAATCAAATGCAAATAAATGAATGAATTATTCAAACCAACACTCTAATCCTAAAGCTAATTGCTTCAAACCAAGATTAAATTGATAAAAGACAAGAGGATTGGATAGAGGTCACCTTAGACTCAGATTTTTAACATTATGGTTGCTTGATCATGGATTATGGATTCATGGATTTGGTATGTGGATTCAAGTTCATGTCATTGCCTCTTCTTGATTGCTAGTTAGTTTAACCATGGAGAAGTGGCTTGTTTATATGGAAAGTGGAGGGAAGAATCAATGGATATAATTCTATATTGGGCCATTGAGATTAATGGTTGGGGATTTTCCAAGGAATTTTTAATTTCTTGAAAACCTCTAGAATAGAGTGGTCTAGATGGAGAAGGCTAAGTTAGAGAGGATTCTAGAATCCTCTAAGGGATTAATTATGATTAGGTGGGGGATTAGATAGGGATTAGGTGGGTGATTAGGGACTAGGGTGTGGGAGAGCCTAGGAGTAGACTAGTGTAGGTGAGTCATGGAAATTTAAAATTTATAAATAATAGATAAGATGTATTAGGATAAGATAATGGAGATGATTAGAGGAATTAATAAATTGGTGGGGATAAGAATAAGGTCAATAAATGAGAAAATGTTGAGGGGGGATATTATATAAATGACTAGGATTAGGATAAAGGGGATAAATTAGTGGGATTAATTAAAATAATTAAGATGAGAAGATGTAGGTGCATACATTTTGTCCCTCTTTAAAAGGGTATTGTTAGTGGAGTGAATTGGAAGGAGTAATGGTGTTTCAAATAAAAACCATTTCATAGATGAATGTTAGTATATGATGCCCCGTCGAGGGGATATGCATATAAGAATGAGGCAGATGGCCAATTGAAAGAGGAAACTAGGGGTGGGAGGTGATGGATAGATAAGGGGATGGGATGCTATATGTGAGATAGATGATGAATAAAATAAACTTGACCTAAACAATGAGCTAAAAATGGATGATGCCCCTGGCAAAGACATTTACACAGGGAGTGATAATGACTATGTTACAGTTGTTGACACATCCCAAGGGGGCATCAATTGTAACATGATGATGATAAGACAAAAGTCCACAATATTTCAACATATCCCAAGCAAGGATGCATGCAAGGGAGAGTTTTTGGCTAGGCTAGGATAAGGATTTGATAAGATTGATGATTATAGCTCAAGGCTGCAATCGAGTGATATGACAAAGGATATGAGAGAGAGAAAATGATATGATCGAGTAACTAAAAGATGTGGGGGAATAATTGGATTGCATTGCATCAAATTAGTGAGCCGTAATGTGATTAATAGTGATGATGCCCCTAGCAAAGACACATGCAAGGGAGTGATAGATGATAAATTGACCAATCAGTGATGATGGATGAGTAATGGGATAAAAGAGGAATGTTGTGACAGGCCCAGTCGACAGGTACAGGCAATTGACGAAAAGGTTAGTGAGATAATTATGGGGATGATGATTGAACAGTAGACTGATTGATGAATGACTAATATTATGGCTCAAGGATCTGAATAATGTAGGATTTGAGGGTGATAAATGACAATATATATATGAGATGATGGATGTTGAGGAAAGAGGTGAGAATGGTCGAGCTATCCTTGGGCACTAAAAAGTGGCCAAGTGTTGCCTACATAGTCTGAAAAGACCTCATGCCAATGTAGTTTTGACTAGAGAATAATCGATAAAGATTGGTTAAAAGCTAACAATGATGAGGATGATTTGAGCTATTAGTGATTAGATAGAGGATGGACTCGGATAAATGATGAGAGGTTAGATTGTTAATTATTAATGATTGGATGTTAGATGAATGTATATAGACAATTAGAGAAATGATGGGAGTGTAGGTGATCAAGCCATCATAGCTGTCATAAGGCTCATCATAGTCTAAAAAATTTGATAAATATATCACTTGGCAGTATGCCCCAGGATATAAGTATGTCCAAGAGAACATGGTGCCAAAGTACATAAAATGGGCAAATAGTGAACTTTGCATCATCGATGGCACTTAAAGCATCATTGTAAATTTTGGTGGCATCATAACATCCTTGTTCATTGCCCAATAGGCAAAAAATAAACACGATGCAAGACTAAAAAGAAACAATGACAAACATAAGACAATCATATATACACATGTTAAAAAACATATAAACAAGCCAGTCAACATAGAGCAGACAAGTAACAAACACAAGTATCTACATGCAATGTCATTATGTCTTGTCTAATGGCCTGGAATAAAGACATCAGGATGAATGATTAGGGGATGAGATTGGACTAAGATGATCATGATGTGATTGTGGAGCTAGAATAGACTTGAATTTGGAATAAACTAATGATGATGATTAGGATTAGGACTTAGGTAAGGATATGGATGTGGACATGGATTTTAAACTAGGAGAGGGACTTGGGTGAGGATAAATATTTGGATAAGGATATGGATTTGGATTAGACTAGGGACTTGGACTAGGATAAGAATGTGGATAAGGATATGGATTTGGACTAGATGAGGGACTAAGATTGTGATAAGACTATGGAAGACAAGAGCACAAGATGACTAGGATGTTGGGACAAGGAAATATGACAAGAGGATAATATGGATAAGACCTTAGATAAGAGGATCAAGACTTTTAAGACATAGGACAAGATGACATGTGACAAGACAATTTAGATGTTTTTGGATTTTTTGTATTTTAGGATTTTTAGGGTTTTTGACATATTTCAATTTTTAAGGATTTTTGGGATATGTATGTACACTATACAAATGGGGTTACTAGCAAAGGGAATACCAAGCCTAGCAACCAGGATAAAGGTGGATGGAATGATGGATGGGATGATAGAAAGATGAGGTTGAGGTTGAAGAAGGGATGAGGACCAAGGAAGAATGGACTAGGGATTGCTAATGACCACATTATGAAGGAACCAAATGTTTAGTTACCCAAGTGTTCATTGGAGAATATGCCAAGATGATTCTATAATATTTATCAAGACCTCTTTCATGTCCTTACAAAGATCAAGATGGTAAGTAAGGATGGACATAATAGGATGCATGATAGGATAGTGGATGATGGGTAGGAATAATGGACCAGGGGATAAGATAGACAAGGATAAGATGGATGGGATTGACAAAAAAAGGATTTTGCCCCCAAGTGTTGAGGTATAATGTGGATAATAGATTATTTTACCATGACATCATAAATCATTTTTCATCATGGTATTTTCCCAAGGTGCTAGAGGACTGGTTTTCACCATTGGACGAATGATTTTTTATTCTTTTAATTTTATTTTTGACTTTTTGATTTTTTTGACTTTTGTGCATCTTGATTTATTAGATAAGGGTGAGATGCAAGATATAAATGTTTTTTGGATCTTTATCCAACACTTGTTATGGAGATATGTGATGTTAGGATCATGTTTTTACCACTAGATATATTAATGTCCTTGTGACCTTTGGTAATTCTCGATTGTAACCCCTCCAAACATCTAAACCGGGTGTCTTCGTCACCCCTATAAGAGACAATATTGCTTGAGAAAGTGATGTGAACTATGGACTAGATTAGATCTTGATAGGGGTGTATGGGACTTGATTGGATGATAGGACTTGATTAGTAGGATGGTGTGATGAGTGATTGGGTATTAGGACTAATAGTCACATACATCATTGAAGACATTGGGCATTCTTCATTTGATTGGTGCTATATGACAAAAGAATTTAAGATATCCAAGACTTCTAGACTGCATGATTCTTTTTTGATCTAATTATTTGATTGATGATCAAAAATATTAATAGTGATTTTAATATTATTTTGATTTATTGATTGGATTGGATGTTGATTGCCCCCTGATGCCTCATTTTGGGCTTCATCAAGGGAGATTTATTTTTGACTTTGATGATACCCTAGTGCTGAACCTTGGGCTTCACTAAGGGAAGACATTTATGGAATGGGTGGATGTTTTGAATTTTATTGACTTTAACTTATGGGATCAAATATTATTTGATTATTGTGATGGACTTTTTGAATATGGTCTTGGACTTCTACATTTGTGACACACCTTATGTTGCTCGAGGAAGAGTCCAACAATGGATGTTCCTATTTGTCCCTATGGAGGGAGGTGATTAAATGATCACCGACAAAAGGGAAATGATCTATGAAGGATGAAGGTGTTGGATATGATATGATGAGGTCAATGAAAGGTGGTAAAGAAGCATGGTCCTCATAGGGGTTCTTAGGAGTCCCAACAAAGACATCAAAGAAAATCTCCTCAAGATTAGCAAAAGGATCACTAGGATTAGTTATATTATATGTCTCTAAAGTAGGATCAGATTCACTTTGACTGTCTTTGACAAATAAAGCTTTTAAGAACTCTGTTATGACTTCATAATCCTGATTAGGATCAAAAGATATGCCTAGTGACTGATGATCATCCAAATTTGAGGTATCTTTAAAAGGGGAGGCATGGTCATCAATGTCTATGAGGGATGATGAGGAATCAAATTCAGACACTAGTGTTGAACATGATCCTAATGCATATAGGACTTGTATTGACTCTAATGAACATGATGTAATGTTGCTAGTAAAATCTTCCTTATCCACAATTGACCTCTTGACATGGGGTCTTTGATTTGATGGATGAGGGGGAGATGATGGAGGAATAATGGATTCAACAAAGATAGGCCCATGGAAGGACTCATGAGGGAAGGAAGGACTAGGCTCATAAGGAATAGAGTCATCTTCGATGGAGGATTTGTCAAATATGGGGGGACCATGGAAGATGAATGTGGTGTCTTGACCTTGGCTTGGAGAGGGAAGGGATTGATCATGATTGGGAATAAAATCTTGACATTCCTCTTCTTATTCATCTAGGGATATAGACTCATTTAGTTCATCCTCAATTTCTCTATCACCATGATCGTTGAGTTCTTGGACATATATTTGGAAATTATAACATTAATTAATGGTATGCCCCTAGGTTTGGTGATATACATAGTATTGGTTTGCTTTATACCAAGAGGGTTTAGGATTATCAAGATTAAGATGTCATCTAGGTGGATAGACCACCATCTCATTTGTAATAAGCTAGTAGAGGAGGGCTTCTAAGGATATAGGGAGAGGATTATAGGGGCTTTCCTCTCTTTGTGACTTATATGTGGAAGCATTAGACTTTAGATCATATGGGTTTTGACATGATTGGGTGGGTGGACTAGTAGTAGATGAGGTGACCTAGATATGATTCCCTTTGCTAGTATAGGAAGTGGTAAATGACCAACTATGTCTAGTGGATGGGGGATTTGAATGGGACTTACATGGATGGGCTTGGACTGGAGGTAATGATGGGTGGATGGGGTCGAAGTCTATAAGATTTGCAGTGCTCATCTCAAGGAGGTGAGAAAGGAGCATATCCTTATTAGAGATGAGGCATTGTTCAATCAGGGAATTGATCAAATTTGTTTTGGATGCCATGAATAAGGATGGTAAAAAGTATGGATGATGTGGTTTGATCGACCCTAATCGATAGGTGCATGGGATTGAACAAAAAGACTAAGGGATGAATATGGGATGTGCGAGACAAATTTGGATAAAGGCTTGCTTTAGTGTAATCTCAAGTTTGACTCAATGATATGAGATGTTGGATGGGATAAGATAATATTTAAATATACCAATTTAGGATGCAAGCTAGACCTTGATGATGTTGATTGGATTTGACTAAGTGATCTATGACAAGCTCTAAGATTAGATGAGGGGCTAGACTGGGCCAAGAGACTAATTTCAATTGGATTGATTAGATTAGGACTAGCTCAAGACTAAGATGATTGAATCAAATAGGATTCAATAATTAGATTAATAGGTTGATGGGATTGTGATAAATGTGTAGGACTCAAACTTGATTAGACACCAACAAGCTAATGATGAGGACCCTGATAAGAATGTTTTGCCAATGTGGATGAAGACCAAAGTATGATTACAGACTTGATAGGGGGATTGGGTTGGACTATGAAGGTGACCAAGAAAGACAATATCAAGACAAATGATCAGTTATGATTAAAGTGGACTTAGGACAAGATGTGGATGATAAGATGTGATAGGGATATGTAAGTGATGTGGATGGATGATACTAGACTAGGAGGTTATCAAGATTGGTTATAGACAAACTAGAACAAGTGATAAAGATGATGTTAGGTATGATTAATGTTAAGGCTAAGTGATGGATATGAGGTTGGACTATGATAAGATGTGATGGAGGAATGACAAGACTTGATTAGGATATGTAAGTGATGGTGGTATGACCAATTGTGGGTGGATATGACTAGACTAGGACAGGATTAAAATAAAAGGCTGATGGGAGATAGGATGGGAAATTTTTAAAAGGATGTACAAGGAGAATATGTACAAGAGGGTGATATGATGATAAGATAAGGATATACAAGATGTCAATATGTGAAGATCTAGATAGGTGTATATAAGTTTGGGTAAAAGGTTGTCTTGGATCACAAATAGCATGGGTCTAGCACGACACTCACCAAATCAAGCAGACCACAAACCTATCATTAGTAAACTAATTTTGGGTGTGTAACCCAATGGCTACACCATCTAATGGCTTGGTAGGTGAGGTTGTAGGCCAGTGACCTATTACAAAATCTCTCAAATCCCCTCAACCCTATTTGTACATGATGGTCACTTGGGAGCTGATCCTAACTCTGGAAGCAAGTCACCTGTTACAGATAAAAGGTCCTATGTTAGGCTAAATAGGCTCTTTAGGGGCATCCATGATATATACTATGTATGGTGGGGCCCAAGTTTGTTTAGGGTACTTTTAGATGCTTGGTTCAAAGAGTTAACTCTTCCCTTTCATGGATGACCTGTATGGGGTCAATCGCTTATCCTAATGACAATTGTCCCTAATATTTATACTCCACTAAAATATAGAGTTTGGATTAGTACATGGTGATGAAATCCATGGTCACTACCCCTCTAAGACTATGGAAAGTGTGTGGGTGTCAATTCCACATCACATTGCCCCTATAAATGAAAAAATGGGAGGGTTTCTTAGTGATTTTTTACCCTCTAAGAATCATCACAAGGATGTAAGGAAGAAAGCATGCACCACCGTATCCCTCAGGTGAAAAATAGGCAGGCCAAAAAGAGATTAATTAACTAATTAATTAGATGTGAGATATATACAAGATGCAAGAATATACAAAAATGATCTAAAAAAGTGATTAAAATGATTAATAGTTTTAAACAAAATAATTTTTTTATGATACCAAAACATCTTTGATAGGCGGTCTACAAGAAAATGATTAGTAGTTTGATTTGGGACTCTTAAGGGGCAACCTACAAGACAAAGCATTAGAAAAAAATATGTCCTTAAAAAGAAAGGTGATAGCAAGTCAAAATAGCCTCTAGATTCATCCTTGTAAGAAACATAAAGTTAGTCCAACAAGCCTTAATAAAAATCATTAAATAAATCACAATTTGGCTCTATAACTTCTTTGGGTGAGCAGGCCATAATGTGGAGGTCTAGGGACAATAGCCCCTAGTGGGGTCAATGGGTAACACCCCTTACAAGGTCAAGGATATCCCCTTGTGAGGTTCAGGGGTAGCACCCTAGATGCACTCCTTGTCATGGTAAAAGGTGGGGTGGATGGGTGGAGCCCCCAATGCTAAATGTGATTTAGGAATTGTAGGAGGCTCAAAATGACACAAAATTCATTGAAAATGACTCTAAAAATGCTCTCAAAAAAGACAAAATTGAATTCAAAAACAAGTGCAAAAATGTAAATTTAGAATGCAATATCGTAGATACATAGTCAGACCAATGTAAAACTGCAACCAAAGACTATGATATCACAACTATAAAGCAAAACCATTGATTGTGAGTTGTGGTATTGCCCCAAATAGCTAACCATGATGGTCAGCCAAACAATACATGCAAAACCATGATAATTTATGCAATATCGCATTTTGTAATGCGATATCATGACTACGTGATTAGCGATATTATGAGAAAGTTTAAAACTTTAATTTTTTTGATTTTGATTAAAGATGTAGATGTTGAGATGATTAGATTAACTTAGATGTTCAAGATATATAAATGCTTCTGAAATGATCACAGATAATTATGTCAAATTAGTCTTATGATGATGTATCAAGATGTTTATTAAGACAAGATTAACCAATGAAGATATTAACCAATGAATAAATGATTAACCAATGAAGATTATATAACTAGATTTTCCCTAACTCTTGTATTTATCAATTGAAGATAGAGACTAGTGAGCAAACAATCCAAAAACTACCAAACCACAATGTCATGACTATCAATGCAATATCATTATTTTCAGGTTAATATCATGACTACATGATTAGCGATATTGCAGAGGACAACAAAAAGGGTTATGAATGTGATGTTTTGCTTTCAAATGATCCTGCCTTTTGATGGTTCCAATTGACCTTGTCAATTAACACACAACAAAGCACATAGATAAAAACCCTTTTCACAAAATGTGGTTAGCAAAGATACATGCGACCCAAAACCACTTAAATAGGATTCTAAAAGGGGTTTGTACAGTTACTTGTCTCTTTCAAGACAAATAAAGACAAGATTAAACCTACAAGTTATAGATCAATGGATAATTTTAGTATTTTTGATAGAAATTATAATATTACAACTGTGTATGGTAATATCATGTCTTGTAGGGCAATATCATGAGTCTCAGAATGGTGATATTGTAGCTTAGCAATGAAGTTGTACTAAAATCCTAACCAGTCCTATTTTTTCTGCACATAGAGGGTGAAAACATAGATTTACAACATGAGAATGCACAATATGAGCACATAAGGGTTAGTAAATAACAAACAAAATAGGTAATTTTAAGTTTGACATAGGACCCCTACAAAATCATGACTCAGGGACACAATCTCATGATTACCAGGGTAATACCACAATTTAAGAATATATGGTATTGCCCAAGAGTGAAAACCTATCAAACAAAGAGACTGTTAGCATTTGAAACTTGGCTATTAGTGCAAAACCATGACTCTTAGAGTAAAATCACCACTACAATGTTGTAATTTACAAAGTGATATCCTAGTTCACCTGGGTGTGCAAATTTTATCAAAATCAAGGAGGTTTTCTTCCACCAGTCAGTCTTGTACACTACTAAAAACAACACTAACAAGTAAAATGATTAAATTAGGAGGGTTTCTCCCAATGTGGTCACCAAAATGTAGTAGGAATTTTGAGCAAATGGATTAAACTATGCAATTAAAAAATCCAAAACATCAAACTACCTAAGTAAGATCTAGAGCCATTAGAATCAAATGCAAATAGATGAATGAATTATTCAAACCAAAACTCTAATCTAAAATCTAATTGATCCAAACCAAGATTAAAGGGATAAAAGATACGAGAATTGGATTAAGATTACCTTAGCCTCAAATTTTTGACATTACAGTTGCTTGATCATGGATTATGGATTTATGAATCTGGTATGTGGATTCAAGTTCATGTCATTGCCTCTTCTTGATTTCTAGTTAGCTTAGCCATGGAGAAATGGCCTATTTATATAGAAAATTAAGAGAAGAATCAATGGTTAGAATTCCATCTTGGGCCATTGAAATCAATGGTTGAGGATTTTTCAAAGAATTTTTAATTCCTTGGAAACCTTTAGAATAGAGGGTTCTAGATGGGGAAGGCTAAGTTAGAGAGGATTATAGAATTGGAGGATTCTAGAATTCTCTTAGGGATTAATTAGGATTAGGTATGGGATTAAATAGGGATTAGGTGGGTGATTAAGGACGAGGGGTGTAGGAGAGCCTAAGAGTAGGCTAGTGTAGGTGAGTAGGTGGGTCATGGGAATTTAAAATTCCCAAATAATAGATAAGATGGATTAGGATAAGATAATGGGGATGATTAGAGGAATTAATAGATGGGTGGAGATAAGAATAAGGTTAATAGATGAGGAAATGTTGAGGGGGGTATTAGATAAATGATTAGGATTAGGATAAATGGGATAAATTAGCATGATTAATTAGAATAATTAAGGCAAGTGGATTTAGGTGCATATAATACCAACTCTATATTTTCTTATAAAATTGGAAAAAATCATGTTCTTAACCCAACAAGGTTTCACAATGATAGAATTTTTTAATGTAGATTCAAAATATTTCCACAATAAATGTTAGCATAGATTCATGGAAAAATATAGAACTTGCTTATTACAGGGATAGCTTGCACAATAGGGAGCAAAGATAAACATAATCCAATAATTTAGACTTACAGAATATTGTTTAAAGATGGAAGCTGACTATTGCATAGAAACACGTAATTAACACATAGAAATAGATAATATAACTATAACAAATTACAATTTTAAAGGTAAATAAAGTACTCACTATGCATTGTGTTGACGCAGTGGATTGCACACGGGGGCAGGACGCCTAGCTCCCGCCCTTCCACACGCAAAAATGGAAACTCCCCTCTCGCCTATGGGACCAACGAAGCTGGAGGGGAGAGTCTATAGATAAGGGCTAGCTCCCTCTAATGTATCATTTAGGCCTTGGTTTCTCCTACTGCTAACAAATAAAATGTAAAAAGGGGGGGATGAAAAGGGGGAGAGAGATGCTGAAAACAAAACCTAAGCCTAAAAATGTAAAAAGGGTGATACACCAGAAAATGGTTGATCTACTCCACTCAAACATACACTTTCCACAAGAACAAGCTCCCATACACTTCATCTAACACGAGAAAACCTTTTGCATCAGTGGTTCAGGGGTCCGTGGAGATACAGGGAGGAAATAACTACTAGAGGTGTTCTGAGACACACTGCAGCAGCCTATCCACTTCACCTATACTCCTTTAGGGATGCTTCTGACAGACCTGTAAAAGGAAACTCAAAAATACACTAGACATGCTGAAATCATTCTGCAAAAGCATTAAGAAAATGACTGAACACAGAATCAAGGCATAGACACATACTAAAGATGCAAAACTCAGAATGGAGGTAAAAATGCTAAGTTATGATTCAAGGTAAAATTTTGGCAAAGCTCTACCTTACAAGCCCGAGAGATTTTTGGGCAGAGTTTTGCCTTAAGGCTGAGAGCGGATCCTTCTCAAAATGAGAAAATTACAATATATAGGAAGAGGAAGAGAACTTGGCGCTTCCTGGGAAAGATTTTGGTGCTCATTTCTACAAGTGGCCCATGTGCATCCTGAACCTTGCGAAGAGGAAACCACTTTTACTGATGTCATTCTTCTAGAAGAGGCCTGCTAGAACCATGTTGTACAATCACCCAAATTGAATTTGGCATTTAAATATTAATGAAAGAACATGGTCATGCCTCTTTTCTACAAATAGACTACAGTTTGTCTCCTCATCAATGCTAACTGCAAAAAAATAGGTCGCACCACTCATCTACAATAACTCACCTTCCATTCACCACTTGAATGCTTTGTCTTTTCTACTCCTTGTTTTCTTCTTGCTCTTTTAGCCCTCAGGGGTGATCTTCTGGCGGGTTGCTACATTTCCTTGGGCTATTTCCATGATTTGGCGCTCTTTACAATTCAAAACAAATAACTACTTCATTGTGTTAAATTTGACATTCACGCAATCGTCACCCAACATCTAGTCCATTTCCTTAAATTTGACAGCTTTCAGGACATCATCATCCTCGGCAAAAGTCATCCTGTCTTTCCTGCGGCTTTTTTCCTCATGGGTTTTCTATTTTGGGCCTTTTCTTGCAGACAAAAAGTCTGCAGGAATTGGCCGCTCTTTGTACTTTCTGTCAGGGCATTTGCTTTGAACCCTGTGCTGGCAGCCTTTTGAACTGTGCTTCCCCCCAAATTCCTTCGGGCCTTTTGTCTGAAGGAATTCCTTTAGACAAAAAGTTTGAAGGAATTTGGGACTTTGCCTTAACCAAAATTTCAAAAGTTCAATCGCCCTTTTTGTGGCCCCTTTGAAGTGCTTGCCCTCCGCGAGGGCTTTTAGACCTTGAACTACCCTCCACAAGGGTATTTGAACCCATCACTTCCCTTTAGCTGTAGGACACACCCTTGAACCAAGCCTTTGAACCAACCCATTGAACCAAAATTGGTTCAATGATTCAATCGATTCAACGGTTCAATCACTACGCGCCGAGCTGATTAAACCAAAGGCATTGAATCATTTGCTTTGAACCACTTGCTGAACTAAAGCCCTTGAACCAACCCATTGAACCAAAAATTGGTTCAATGGTTTAATGTTTCAAGACTGCATGTTGAGTCGCTTAAACTAAACTGATGATCCGATGACGTTGAACCAAGCGATTGAACTGACTGTCGCTTAAACCGAATGATTGAACCGAAGCATTGAACCGGTTCAACGCTGCGCACCGAGCCCTTTGAACCAAAGGCTAATGAACCGTCTAATGAACCAAGTGTCTGAACCCACCGATGAACTAAGTGCCAAAGTGTTGAACCAAGGCTTGAACTAGAGGCATTGAACCAATGCGTTGAACCGATTCAATAGTTCAACGCTTCAAGCAACTGTTGAAACAAGCCTGTTGAACTCTTTTGTTTGAACCAAAAGCCATGAAGCAAGAAATGAACCAAGCCTAAAAATTGAAGTGATAGACTTGAAGCGATGAACCAGGCTTTGAAATGGAGTGATTAAACTGTCGATTGAACCAAGGCTCGAACCAAGGCCGATTGAACTAAGTGATTAAACCAGGCATTGAACCAAAAGTGTTGAACTGGTTCAATGGTTCAACCATGCCAACTTTTCTTGTGATTTTATTTAGACCAGAGCCTGAAGAAGCCTTGTAAAACTTGGAACTCTCTGAACTGATCCTTCATGCGGCAAAGGACAAAACTTGTAGATTCCATAGAAATCCAAAACCTGCAGAGTCTGTAGATTTAGACCTACAGAGTTCGTAGATTTAGACCTGCAGAGTTTGTAGAAATCTTGCAGAGTCCATAAAAATGAACAGATTCATGCAAAATCAAAAAATGAAATGGCTTAGAACAACAAGGATAAAAGGGGACCAATTTTTGGCCTATTGGGCAAAAAATGGTCAACAAATTGGCGACTCCTAGGGGAAGCATGTCTGCTATGCTTAAAGACCAGTTGCCTTGCAGTCCATTGGGCACAGAGTCAGATGTAGCTTGAAAAAAGGTTAGAAATATCCCCAAAGATCCAAGAATCAAACATGAAGCTTCTTACCCTAGACAAAAGGGAAACACACAAGGCTAAAAACACTACATGTGCAAATTGCACTTAGGGAAAGTAGGGAAAGAAAACTGAAAGCAGACTACTATATACAACTAACCAAGAATATTTGCCTCCCAACTGGATCAAATGGAAAACTGCTTAAGTCCCCTTCTTGGCAAGAAGGCTTATGGTGGCATGCAAGTAGCTGAATAAAAAATAGAGTTGGTGACCTGCTCTTCTTGCTTGTCACCTGGATTGGCTTGTATCCGAGTGGATCAGAATCAAACATGCTCCCGACATATATGTATTTTGCTTATCCTTGGAATCTTGTTGAATGATGGTCCCTCATACTGGTGCTCTTCACCAAGAAATTAGTGGCTGCTGGCTCATCACCATATGCCCTTTGATATGTATAGCTCCCTTGCAATGCATCATGGTCTGACTTGTTTCCTTCTGCTTCATTGTAGACTCTGTCAGACTCATCCTCTGCTTCTTCTCAGCCATATTGAAGAAGGGTGACTATGATGATGTCTGAAATGGAATCACAAACTGATTGCTCATCCCACAGAACATCACCTCTCTATTCAAAGCTTTCTTCTTCAAGGCATTCCTCTAGGAAGACATACATCTCCTTCTCCTCCTTGATGATTAGGGTCTCTAGATGTTCAAAGGTATTCTCCTGATCCTCCTCCAACTCAGGCTCCTTAGCGTAGTTGTCCTCCTCATCGAAGAAACAAGGAATTTCATCAAACAAAGGAGGAGAGAGCTTACCATGCTTATGTTCCTCTTCATATTGCTAGAAAATCTACATGTATGCAAGACCTGCATCTTCTCCATTGCTGATGATGTCTTCATAGGGAGCCTCCATGATGATTTTGCCTTCATTGTCGCTCATGATAGGCCCTTGGGAAACTACAGCTTGGATCTTCTGCTCCTCACTTGCCTCCTGTAGTATAGGTTCTTCCTTGAAAAGGGGTGAAGTGGGAAAACCATGTGGAAGAGGGGGCAATCCTTGAGCTAGAATCGAATGATTCTCCTCTTTCCACTTGGTTAGCGCTTCATCAATATCAGGTGTGTCTTGATATCTCTCTTGGAAATGTGTAAGTGGGGTGTGTTTAGACATGAAATGTGTTGTTGGGTCTGAACCACCCATCACACACTAGCTGAGGAATCTCTCTTTAGATTCCAACTCTGCAATTCTCTTGGCTAGATCCTCTTGGAAGAGCCTTTCCTGGAAGTCACTAGCGTCATCATGAGCAGGAGCAGCCTCATCTTCTTCAAGGTTTTGAGAAAAACTTTGCTTCTCCTCCTTCCTGCCCCACGATTCTACTATTTTCCCCCAGTTCAAGATCTCAGAATTGGAAATTTGCTCCCGTGAACAGGTAGCAACTTTTTTTTCTCCAAGGTCTTGGGGCTCCTCCACAAGGTTTGAAGGTTCTATCTCTTTTTCAAGAAGCAATCTCATCCTAACCTCTAAATCTTCAATTTGCTTGGCTAGATTGTCCTGAAAGAGTCTTTCTTGGAGGTCACCATCATCATCCTCTTCAAGGCCCTGGGCTAGTTCTTGGCATTCCTTCCTTCAGCTTGGAATCTGCACATCATGTTGAAAAGCTTGGGGAGGTTGAGGAACGCTAGGAAGAGACTGTTGATGCACCAGAAGAGTCTCTAGAAAAGGGATGTGCTGGCTCATGGTATTCCCCCCAATGAAAGATTCACAATATAAGGAATTAAGAAGATTGATCTCCATGGGGGGTTGCTCTGATGCCCTTTGATGTTGGAAAGCCAGGCGCACGGGATTGAGGGCAAATGCTTTAGATGAGCTAGAGTGAGCAAGTGCTATCTGATAGAAAGGATTTGGTGCATAAGAGGGGGCTTTCTTCATAATAAGAGGGGGTGCATAAGGCTGACTACCTTGAATGAATGGATTCCTCCATTTTGCTACCTCCTCCTCCATGGATTGCAAGGCCTGAGCTTGCCTAAACAAACACTCCTCTTTATACATCAACTCCTGCTGATATCCATACTGCTCCTCTAGTCTGTCAATCTCCATCGTCTGTTTCTCAAAATCTAGGGCTACTTCCCTTATCATTGAAGGGCAACTAGGAGGGCTGCTTGAGGTGATTGCATAAATATCTGGAGCTTGATTATAGTCATATGAAGGAATACAAGGCCCATGATTTTGTGTAGAGGGATTATACATACAAAGGTGATTTATTAATGGCACTAGGTTGCTTAACCAGTTGATTTAACTTGGAGTTTCCATTGGTGTTGATGTAAAAGCCTCCAAAGGCTGGTTGGTTGAAGAACACACCAAAAATTATTCAACTCTTTGGACACAACTTGTCCTAGTTGGTCCCATCAGGCGCGCCAGAAATTGTTGACGCAGTGGATTACACCCGAGGGTAGGATGCCTAGCTCCTGCCCTTCCACACGCAACAATGGAAACTCCCCTCTTGCCTGTGGGACCGGTGAAGCTGGAGGGGAGAGTCTCTAGATAAGGGCTAGCTCCCTTTAATGTATCATTTAGGCCTTGGTTTCTCCTACTGCTAACAAATAAAATGTAAAAAGGGGGGGGGATGAAAAGGGGGAGAGAGATGCTAAAAATAGAACCTAAGCCTAAAAATGTAAAAAGGGTGATACACCAAAAAATGGTTGATCTACTCTGCTCGAACATACACTTTCCACCAAGAACAAGCTCCCATACACCTCATCTGACATGAGAAAACATTTTACATCAGTGGGTCAGGGGTCTGTGGAGATAAAAGGAGGAAATAACTACTAGAGGTGTTATGAGACACACTGCAGCAGCCTATCCACTTCACCTATACTCCTCTAGGGACGCTTCTGATAGACCTGTAAAAGGAAACTAAAAAATAGACCAGATATGCTAAAATCATTCTGTAAAAGCATTAAGAAAATGACTTAACACAGAATCAAGGCATAGACACATACTAAAGATGCAGAACTTAGAATGGAGGTAAAAATGCTAAGTTCTGATTCAAGGTAAAATTTTGGCAAAGCTCTGCCTTACAAGCCCGAGAGATTTTTGGGCAGAGTTTTGCCTTAAGGCTGAGAGTGGATCCTTCTCAAAATGAGAAAATTACAATATATAGGAAGAGGAAGAGAACTTGGCACTTCCTATATATTGTAATTTTCTCATTTTGAGAAGGATCTGCTCTCAGCCTTAAGGCAAAACTCTACCCAAAAATCTCTCGAGCTTGTAAGGCAGAGCTTTGCCAGAGTTTTACCTTGAATCAGAACTTAGCATTTTTACCTCCATTCTGAGTTTTGCATCTTTAGTATGTGTCTATGCCTTAATTCTATGTTAAGTCATTTTCTTAATGCTTTTGCAGAATGATTTCAGCATGTTTGGTGTATTTTTGAGTTTCCTTTTACAGGTCTATCAGAAGCGTCCCTAGAGGAGTATAGGTGAAGTGGATAGGTTGCTGCAGTGTGTCTCAAAATGCCTAGTAGTTATTTCCTCCCTGTATCTCCACCCCTGACCCACTGATGCAGAAGGTTTTCTTGTGTCAGATGAAGTGTATGGGTTCTCGATGGAAAGTGTATGTTCAGGCGGAGTAGATCAACCATTTTCTGGTGTATCACCCTTTTTACATTTTTAGGCTTAGGTTCTATTTTCAGCATCTCTCTCCCCCTTTTCATCCCCCCCTTTTTACATTTTATTTGTTAGCAGTAGGAGAAAATAGGGCCTAAATGATACATCAGAGGGAGCTAGCCCTTATCTAGAGACTCTCCCCTCCATCTTCACCGGTCCCACAGGCGAGAGGGGAGTTTCCATTATTACGTGTGGAAGGGCAGGAGCTAGGCATCTTGCCCCTGGGTGCAATCCACTATGTCAACACATTGAACATAGATAAAAGATTCGTAAGAAAATCACAACATAACTATTTCATTAATCTCTAACATACATCAGAATCTAAATGAAATCTTGTTGCACTTGCACCCAATGCTTGGTCTCTCTCTTGCGTTGTTGGTGTATATACTAGGTCCTTGATAGAGGTGTTAATGTATGACTAAAAATGTGCACCCAATACCTTGGCTCTACTCCCTATGAAGTTCATACATCTACACACTAATGAATTTGTAACTCAGGGCATTAACCTTCTTGAAAGAAAGGCCATTTTGAATTCACAGTAGCTAGTAACTGGAATCTTGTACGTAAAAATTCACATGCTTCCTCTAAATGAATTTCTAAATTTTTGTGCACTACCCACCAAGTTGAAGTAGTCCCTTTTAGTGCATAGTTGATTGTGATAACTAATTGATCCACTTTTGGAACATGGTGTTCAAGCCTCAATATGAAAGGATTGAAGTCCTCTGTCATAAAATATTGAGGTATCTAGCATTTAGTAGTAAACACCATGTCTAAAGGTCATATCTCATGATCTCTCCAAGGCTAGTTCAACATATGAGTGTCCAAGTCACCACTTATGGACAATATTGTTTCCTAAGGTAGAACAATCTCTAGAGTAGGTTCTGCGTAATCCATCATTATTTCACATGTATTATACATGAAATATACTTAAAATTTAATAAAATAGTGTACTAAAAAAGAACCACATTCTTATATTTGAACCTACATGGCTAGAGACTTTGTTATAACATGTTTGTACACTGGTCACTCTTCCTATTGCATACTATGCAGTTTACCAACTTAATACTCTACAAGTTGAAAAGTAATTTGCCTTTCATTTACATTGACCTTAAACCAACTATTATCCCCATAGGCATAAGGGGAATATGGTTCTTTTGGGATGATATACAAATTTTGCTCAGACTTATTAATGGGTATGAATACTATCTTATCTCTTTGATGCACCTCTAGCTAATTGTGTATCATGTTAATGGTCATTTGACCATCATATGCCCATTTCTTACCAATTAAGGCAAGATAATGGGTCTCTATTGTATTCATATCAATGACCTCAAAATCTCCATGCAAACTAAGCTTGAACACTTTAATCTCAACATCCTCTAGCCTTCTAATGGGATCCACCCTGCCATAATCCACCAAACTGAGAGTAACTAAATTATAGCTCAAGGTCAATCGACCAATGAATTCCCAAGTTGATCATAGAATCATATTGATTGTGCTACCTATAATCATACTTCCCTGACCCTAATCCTCCATATGATTACACATTGGCTCACATGTAGACTATCAAACCTAGCTATCCCACTTTGAGGCATTTTCCACTTGCTTTAACCTTTCCCACATCATACATCCATCCCCTATACATCCTTAACACATCTCTAACCTTTTATGTGCTAGACAAGCTTTCTAGATGCCTTTCAGGTCCCTTCTAGAGGCATGTTGACCACCTAGAGTGGCCATTTGACCCAGGTCATAGCTTAGGAAGGAAACCCATGGCCTAGGTTACACATTTCCTTCATGAAAGCGATGGCCTAGGCAAAACATGAAAAAAGGCCCCTGTTTAGGCCCAAATAGCTATAAATGGCTAGTTTTCATCCTTTTGGTGGATTAGGGTTGAGATATATGTCACTTTCTCATTCATTAGAGCCTCTCTCTACTCTCTCTCTTGCATTTTTGATATGATCTTCCCACTTGATCATCACACTCAAAGCTTGGTTGCCTTCTTGAATCTCACTTGGTTCTTGCTTCACACACTTAGCTTTCATTATGACAGGCGATGCTCTACCATACTACAACTTATCTTGGTGATTCAAATTTCTCTCTACAATGTTCCTAAATCTTGTGGGTTGTCCTTGCTTCCTCAAGAATCCATTATACTTATTCTTGTGCTCCTTGCATTATATCTCTCTCAGTTGGCATATTCTCCTTCACCTCTTCCACAACTTTTGGCTCTTGGTCTAGACTCAACTCACACACAACGTGATCCTCTTCCTCTCTTGCTTCATAGCTTGGATAATTGATTGGTAGAAAGTATGCACACTATTATTGAATTTGATATGAGGGAAATTTGCTGTGCAAAGTGAAATTATTGTTTGTTTAAAATAATATACATGCTAGGGTTTGATTTTTTTAATGATTTAACTTGTTTAGGGCATTATCTAGGATAGTTTATATAGTTTCTTGCATCTGTATGTGGTTAAGAATATATTCATTGCTTGAAATATCTTACATTATATGTCATGCCTTCATTGAAAACACTTCTCATTACATAGTAGAATTCTAAATGCTCAAAATAGTCTATATAATTTTCATAAACAATCCATTCTCTTGCTAAACCAGAAAATTGCATTGATAGGAAACACTAGTGTTGAAAATAAAGAGTTAGCTCAAACTTAGATTAGGTATGCTCTTAAACCCTTGATTGAAAACATCTTTCATTTGGCCTAAAAGTGGTTTTGTTTTTAAGTTTACACATTGCTTTCTAGCTCCCTTTATTCAACATTATTATTTCTGCAATTTGTATGCAAATAGTTTTCTAGTCTTAACTACTTACTTTAATATGGTTAGATCTGATAAAAATATCTGCATCTTTTGTGCACTTGATCATGTTAGGCATGACCTGGTTTACAAGTCTGTTAATAGCTTGGTGCAAGCTAGCAAATCAGATAGCCACTATAGATCTCATATAACCTATAGAATCCTTGAACCTTCTAACCTCTTAGTGGTTTGTTTAAGTACCTTATGTACCCCCCTACCAAACACTAGTGGTTCCATTCCTTGGAGATACATTTTGGCATGCCTAGTGGGACCTCACATACGATCTCACGCTAGTTTTATCCTATTTAGATATCTCTTAGCTAACTCCCCTCTGTTAGTTGTTAAGCTTTTCTTTCAATTATGTTTCGACTTTCACCTTAGTTGTTTTCTCCTACTTTGGTTTTGTGTCATTATCCCTACTAGTTCTCTATCTATTTACCTTTTTATTGTTTTTCATTTTATTCTTGCTTCATTACATCCATGACTGATCTCCCACCCCTGGGATACCAATCCTATTGGATTCAAGGCCTTATCCCTGAGCTTACTCATGAGCAAGTCATGGTTGTAATGGAATGCCATAGACATCATAAGATCCAAGAGTTCCCTCAACCCAACATGGTGATCTAGATCCTCTCACATTCCAAAGGGAACAATATTGGTAGGTATACAACCAATGGACTCACTTCCCTTTTCACTAGTTCAATCTTCATTCATCTGAGGATGTTTCCCCTTGGCCTCATACCATGACTCATTCACCCATTCGAGGTGATGAGGATCCCCTTGCATGATGGAGACCTAATGAGATACATGCTATCATTGATGATTGTCGTAGATGCCTTTAAGTGAATGAAGTGCACCCTTCTCCCTCTTGGAGTCAATGGTGTGATTCATTTGGAGATAGAGCTTGCATCCATTCAATTTTGAGTGCCTTGACCAGTTCTCACATGTGTTCCCTACCTCTTTCTCGATAAGAGACTCTAAAACAAGAACCCCCTCATGTCCATGTTGTGGGTCATAGTTATTCCAACTTGGTGAGGTATCTTCATCATGAGGAGTACTCCCATCCTCCTAGTCCTTCCTTTAGAGTTTCATATGAGCATGCTAATTTTCATTAGCACCTATGGACTAGAGATCTGTGGGATGGCTATCCTAAACATCAATGCCCTCAGGTTAACCCTTGTTTGATGGAATGTGAGTAGAACCATGGGGACCTAGGTTACCACAACCATTTCCATGAGTATGCCACATTATCCCATCATCCCTATAGGGAATAATATCCTTCTCGTGGTCATTTCCCACCCCATGGTAGAGATGATTTCTAGCATGAGCATCTCCCATATCAGGAACTACTTTGGCATCATCCTCTTTATGGTCAGTGTTATGATGATGTCTATTGGCATAGGCAATATCATCACCATCACGAGCCCCCTCTTGGATCTCATCACCAACCTACTATCAACTGTGCCTATGGGGATCTTTGTAGGAATATTCTAGCCCCTTGGGTACGTGTTATTTCCCTTCCCACTCCTATCCCTAAACTATCTATATTCAATAAGACTCGAGACTCCACTCCTATGGATTATATTATGACATTTATGATAGCTTGTATGGATTGGGAATAGGATGAAGGCATGATGTTGAAGCTCTTCATTCATTCTCTATAAGTTGAAGCTCATATTTGGTTTCAAAATTTGCCTCCAAATTCTCTCTCTAGTTTCTAGCTCTTTCTGGATGACTTCTTCTAGTACTTCAATATCTCTAGACCTTTCAACCTTGGCATCCAATCACTCACCTCCATGGTGCAGGCCAAGGGTGAGTCAAACTTTGATTTTGTACATAGGTGACACTCAATCATCCATACATGCAGAACCAAGTTCTCAAATGATCATCTTTATGACGTATTCATGTGAGCATTGAGGCAAGAGGTTCACCTTAAGGCCCTCAAGTGTGGTCCCACCTTGTATGATGAAGCTATTAATTTTTTTTTGAAGATCAAAGTCTTTGAGGTGTGTGCAGGCATGCAGCCCATGCCAACCTAAAAGTCATCCTCTTCATGCGATCGTAACCATAATGTGACTGTTGATAGTGTCATTGATTCTTCTCTCAAGAAGAAAGACAACCATAAGGTCAATGTTTTAATCAAGAATCCAACTAAAAACAAGGATTTTATCTCAAGCACAACAAAAAAATGAATGGTGTTTCCTTCTAACCCTGCCAAGTTTTATAATTTCCATTGGATTAAGGGGCACGATGATGCCAATTATGTTACCTAAAATTCTAGTGCATAAGACTCACCTTCATCTTAGAGTTCTCCACTTTTAGAACCCAATCATAAATTGAATGTGTTCAAGGAGCCTCTGAACCAAAACAAGGAGAAGATGAAGAATAAAAAGAAGAAATCAAAGGCTAAGGCCCCTCATTCCCCTGTTTGCTCTTCTACCTCTTCCAACTCTTCTTTCTAGGCTAACCTGAGAGGGAAATCCAAGTGCAAGAGTAGAAAGTTCATTACCTCTTTAACATAGCCTCTACTAGTTATGAGTGATTTTTTAACATGCACTTAAGTCAAATCATCAACCTTGTTGGAAAGACTAGTGGTGTTGGGCCTCTGTCCAGCCCACAGGGGTAGGGAAACCCAAAGTTGGATTTGACTATCAGAGTAACATCCCTCCCCTGGATAGAAAATGTCTTTACTCCATCATAGAGGAGTTATAGGGCCTCTCAATCAATATCTCCATTTGGGACCTTCGCTTGATGTATCTAATCACCTTCATCCTCTCATCCTATCTTTTAACCCCACCTCTTTGTCAAATGTTTCAGTTCTTACAAAGAAGGCTCAGTTCCCTATTTATATTGAGACATCCATAGATGACTATCATGTTAAGAGATGCATCATTGAAGAAGGAGCTATGTTGAATATCATGCCCCTGCATGTGTTTAACGAGCTTGGGATCAGTTAGAAAAAGCTCTCTAATTCTCACCATAACTAGGTTGGTTTCAATAATGACATAATTATACTAGTGGGAAACATGAAGCTCCAAGTCAGGTTTGGACCTAAGATAGTCAGGATCAAGTTTTGTGTGTTAGACTTGGATCTCTCATATAATATGATTATTTTTCATCCTTGGACCATTTCCATACAAGCCATCGTGTCAACTTCATTTCACATGGTTTAGTTCATGCACAAAGGTGAGCTTCATACCTTGGAGGTTGACCCAAATCTCTAGGAATTTATTTATGCAAAGACAAAACCCTCAAGTGGGGCTTTGGTTGTCTCCTCATGGGGATATGTGGACTTCCACACACCCCCTACTTTTGAGTCTCATTTTTTCAAGGATGAATGTTGTGATCCAATTGAGTATAAAATAACATTCACTCTTTTAAAGTTTGGCATGCGTCAGCCAAATCCCTCTCTAGCTCTATGATCCAAGGTTGGATCTTCCCTTTTTGGATACCTCTTTCAAGATATCTCCCCAAATTTTGAGCTTCCCCTCTCAATGCATTTCTCCCCTCTCAATGCATTTCTCCCATCAGAGTATTAGCTCTCTTAACACATCTCCCATAGAGATTGCTAGAGTCACCGAGTCTGGTCTTAAGTGCTATTCCATCAATGGTATAGAATTCAACCTAATTAATGAGATGAGAGTTTATATGAAACTCATACATGTGCATCATATGCACTACCATCCTCTTACTTGTTTGGGTTTAGAGGTCTCATTCACCAACAATGACCCCACCTTTGACACCTTATGTTTTGGGTCATAACTAGCGAACCTAAGGATATGGATGTTCCATCTCCTTCTTCCCACCTTTTCCTTATTATTTGGCCTCTTCATAGGATAAATAGTGATTTGCCTTAGGGCCATGCCTGGGCTTGGGCCTGTGGTGCTTTGACGAGCCTCAAAGCTTATTAAAACACCCTAGGCCCCTATTCGATGGATTTCCCCTCTCATGACATCCATCATTAGACGTTAAGGGTTTCTATATCCATTTCTCTTATGTACTCCTCTTTGGATTTACCTTAGGATAAAATCAAAGTCTTTTTCTTCTTTTAGTTGATCGGGCTACTTCTTGCTAGTAGCTAGCCCTCTACCGACTCTCTCTCTCTCCTTTTTTACAGTGTTTGTAAGTGATGTGGGTTAGTGGTTGTGGTTTCTTATGACTTGTTCCAACCTTCCCTAGTTGGTCCTCATCTATAACATGCCTCTTACCACCCCTCCCCACCTCTCATTATTGTTGGAATTGAGACACTCTCTCCCGATTGGCCCCCACACAGTGGCAACGAGTCTACTGACTAAGATGCCTTTCCTACCTATAACACTCTGACTCCTATTTGCATCTATAGGAGAGACAAATGTGACCATAAATCAGTCATTCATGAATTAGAATGAGATAAATGTGTTCAACCAACATGTTTTTTTTCTTTTTCCCCCTTTCTAGCCTTTATAATCAAGTTTAGGGCCCTGTTAAGCTCCCTGAGCCTATTTTTGACCCTTTTTGCCCCAAGCCATGGGTTTTTGGGCTAAGTCATGGCTTGGCAATGGGATAAGCCATGGCCCTCATGGCTTGGTAGTGATCCAAGCCATGGGTTTGCCTAAGTAGGCCATAGCCTACGCTTTAAGCCTTCTTTTTACCCTCTCTTGGCCTCCATTTCACTATGTTATTGCTCTTGGAACTGCCAAACCTTCATATTAGGGGTTTTGGCCCATTCTAGATGTAATGACAAGGTACATTTATCTCTTTAAGGCCTCTTTAGGTGTGTTTTAGGACCATTTTAGTCCCTTAGGCCCCTAGTCCTTTGGCCTATTAGGCCCATATACTCTTTATTGGGTTACACCTTAGGATATAAGTTGATCTCTTTTCTTCTTTCAGGTAGTAGTTCTTCAGCTCATTCATAGTTGATCCCTATTGACTCCTTCTCCATCTTTAATTATTGTTATTGTAGGTGTGGGTTCATGGTTGTGGTTACTTTAGGACTTTCTTTGGTTTTCACTAACTAGTCTTCGTCCCTTCATGGACATCCTACCACCCTTCGTCACCTCATCCCATAGTTAGTGTTGGGCTTCACCCATCGATTATGACTTGATTGTGTTCTTTATCTCCCATGTGTGATTTACATATCTTACCTCACTTTGAGATGACTTTTATATAGTTGTTTGTCCTGCATCCTTGACCCCCATCATGGTCCACCTCTTAATGGTGATTCACAAAGAAAATAATAGTCATGGTAACCCAGGACCTACTACTGCAACTTGGGTTATCGATGATCCATAAGGACATGAGTTTGTTGAGCTAGTTTCTTCCTTACCAGTGAGATGAATAACATCATTGAGTATCATGCAATCATTAGTGTTTTGATCGATGCTCATGAGTTAGGTATGTCTTATGTGCATTTATTCTTTGACTCACTCTATATTATTTTTTGGCTCATCGGTGCTTAGGATATCCTTAGCTCTGAGTTGATCCCCTCTACAAGGTAATAGGTGATTTGCTCTCCTTCTTTAAGGATGTCTAGCTCACCCATGTCCCTCACAAGGAGAACACTAGGGTTGATTCCTTACTGAACGTCATTCTAGATTGTATGATTTGATTAGATATTACTTATGTCCCTTATTCGTAGGAGTTGGAGCTGGATTTTGGATTATTTAGCATTTGTACTCTCACCCATGGATTGCATCTTTGAATTATTCCACTACTATCCTTATCTGGTAAGTATAGGTAATGTTTTCTTTTATCTTTTTAGTTCTTACTTTTCTTTGCTTGTGTGTGGCTTCAAAGTACTACACAATACTCCTTATTCATTTAAACACTGTCTACTTGTACTTTGAGGGCATATGTAATCTTACTTCCCATGACCCTACTCCTCCCTATGATTATACATCATATCACATGCAAAGTACTGAAACTAGTTATCCCAATTCAAGGAATATACCACTTGTTTTAACCTTTCTCGCATCATTCATCCAACCCCTATACATCTTTATCATATCTCAGACCTTTTGCTCATTAGATAGGCTCTCTAGATACATCCTAAGGCCCTTATAGAGGCATGTTGACCCATGGAGTGGCAATTTGACCTAGGTTATGACTTAAAAAGGAAACTCATAGCCTAAGCTACACATTTCCTTCCTGAAAGCCATGCCCTAGGCCATGAATCGAGTAGAACATGCAAAAAAGGCCCTTATTTGAGCCCAAATGGCTAGAAACAACTAATTTTTGACCTTTTGGTAGATTAGGGTTGAGATATATGTCACTTTATCATTCATTTGAGCCTCTCTCTTCTCTCTCTCTTGTATTTTTTATCTGATCTTCCCACTTGATCATCACACTCAAAGCTTGGCTGCCTTCTTGAGTCTCACCTAGTTCTTGCTTGGCACACTTAGCTTTCATTATAATAGGGGATGCCCTTCCATACTACAACTTATCTTGGTGATTCAAATTGCTCTCTATAGTGTTCCTAAAGCTTATGGGTTATTCCTTGATCCCTCAAGACTCCATTGCACCTATTCTTATGCTCCTTACATTGGCTTTCTCTTAGTTGGTAGATTCTCTTTCAACTCTTCCACAACTTTTGCTCTTGGTTTGGACTCAGCTCACACACAACCTGATCCTCTTCCTCTCTTGCGTCCTAGCTTGGATAATCAATTGGTAGAAATTCCACACACTATTCTTGAGTTTGATATGAGGGCACTTTATTATGCAAAGTGAAATTCTTATTTGCTTGCAATAGTATACATGCTAGGGTTTGATTGTTTTACTGATTTAGTTTATTCAAGACATTATCTAGGATGTTTATGAAGTTTATTTCATCTATATGTGGTTAATAATATCTTCGTTGCTTGAAATATCTTCAATTATATGTCATGCTTGCATTTGAAACACTTCTCGTTACATAGTAGAATTCTAAATACTCAAAATAGTCTATACAATTTGCATAAAAAATCCATTCTTTTACTAAACCAAAAAATTGCATTGATAGGAAACAATAGTATTGAAAATAAAGAGTTAGCTCAAAATTAGATTAGGCATGCTCTTGAACCCTTGCTTTAAAATGTATTTATTACTTAAAACATCTTTCATTCGACTTGAAAGTGCCTTTACTTCTAAGTTTACACATTAGTTGTTAACTCTCTTTATTCAACATTGTTATTTCCTCAATTTGTATGCAAATAGTTTTCTAGTCTTAGCTACTTGCTTTATTATGGTTAGATCCACTAGAGATACCTGTGTCTTTTTTACACTTGATCGTGCTAGCCCTGACCTGGTTTACAAGTCTATCTATAACTTGGTACAAGATGATAAACTAGATATCCATTATAGATATCTTATAGCCTATAGAAGCCTTGAACCTTCTAGCAAGTGGTTTGTTTAAGTACCTAGTGTACCCCTTTGCCAAACACTAGTAATTCCATTCAGATTCTTGGAGCTACACTACCAAAATCAAACATTGCATTCAAAATATCATATCTGACTAGCTCAATATCCATACAAGAATTAACATCCCAAGGTTTCTTATTCTTAACACTACCATATTACTTTGTCAATATGTTATTGACCTCATTATGTGCACTCTAGAAGATTATGCAGGAGATTAGTGATATTTTGTAAAATATCTTCATTACACAAGGTGTTGAGTAACTTCATCAGGTTTGTCAAGGTAGTCACAACACCCTCCTATCTCATGATTCTTATAATTTTTTCATATATTTGAGCATCAATGGTTGTATTGTCACCTTTATAAGTTTATTTTTGTTGGATCTCTTGTACTACCTGAATAGCTTGGGACATCAATTTTCTCAGTAGCAGGATCGAGATATTTTTCCAACTGTACATTTCTATTCCATTAATTGTGTGGCATTTCCAATGGTTTTAAACCCTATTCTACTCTTTATTTGTTGGTAACTACTTGTACAAACACATTCTCCTTTGGTTGTGCATAAATCATGTTTATGTTGTGTGTTGACCTTTCTTTTCCTTGTTTTTTCAAGCACTAGACAATCTTTTGTTTGGTGTTGACCTTCAACTCTACAACATATGCAATAGATTTGTCTTTACAAATTAATAGGGTAATTTATCTCATAGTGATTGTATGCTCCACATAAATAACATTGCATAGGTGGTTGAGTTTATCAATTTTCATTTTTACGGCCTCCTTGATATCCCCCATGATATCCTCCCCTATAACCACCTATATTTTGTTAATATCCCCAACCTTATGTCTATTTTCTAACATACCCTCCTTATTGTCATTATAGCACATCATGGCCCCCATATTGATGCTGTAGGAACTTAGAGCCCTATTTTTTTTTGTTGGTTGTCGTTGAAGGTTCGTGCTGGTCAATGACTACTAGGGTAAGTGCACAAACTTGGGGGACAAAAAGTGGCCTACAAGTGATCATGATTTTTCTAAAATTTCTAAAATTTGAACTTCTATAGATAATTTGAGATATATACACTCCAAATTTGAAGATGATTCAAAAATATGAAAAATTGTATTTCGAGTCTAGTTTCCAAAACACTATTTAAAAAAAAAATGGTTAAGTATAACTAGGTTAAACATCTAAAATTTGATCAACTTTAGTTTTTTTCAAAAAACATAGTAGATAGATAGCCGTGACGTGAACCATTTTTTGAGTAGAGTTTAATATTATTTTAAACCATTTGGGGAAACTTTGGATAAAATATTTTAGCACGTCACCTATAATTTTTTGTATTTTTTCAATGAATACTTTTTTTTATGAATTTTGAAAGTAAATAGATCCTAAAAACTAACAAAGAAATGGTTGGTCGTCCATGAGTCAAGCCTAACTACCTAAAAAAAATGAAAATCAATTTTTTTTTTGAATGTGTGTATAATTAAGCGTACTACATCACCATATAATTTTTTTCACTTTGATCAATAAAACACAAATTACATGAACATGTATGGGCATGTATGTTTGTGACATGCAGTTGCTTAGAAAAGGCATAGTTAGAAATAAATATAGTTTAGAACCTTAAATTAGTCCAAAAACTATAATAATTATATTTCTGGAAAGAAGAAATCATTCTCATCGTGACGGTATTAAGTTTTTGAATTTTCACGTTAAAATTCTTAATGTATTTGGTAATTAAAGTTGAAATCTATTATTTATTTTCATACCTTTCAAAACTCCACTGTACATTGATAGTCCAAGCCTTTGGCTCGGGAATCCAAGCCATTTGTGAGCTAAAAGGCATAGGAATTGAATTCAATTTCAAATACCATGATCTTGTTAATAAAGCGATCACATTAATATCACAATCGCATTACTTAATAATGTGATCATGTTAGTAATGCATTTGTGTTAATAATGCGATCACATTATATATTATCATCACCCTAAAATATGTGGGAGTTACACATGAAGGCAAATTTAGTCAAAAGCTTATATTTAACACTCTAAATTAATAACACGATCATGTTAATAGCGTGATCACATTAATAACATGATCATGTTACTTAATAATGCAATTGCGTTATATATTATCATCAACCTAAAACATGTGGGAGTTGTACATGAAGACAACTTTGGCTAGAATCTTATATTTACTACTCTAAATGTTACATTTATTTTCTTAATTTATTTTAGTAAATATAAGAAATTAGGGCCACTCAACATCTAATAGAGTTGGTCTCATAGTTACATGCCTTACGACATGGAAAATGGTTTTTCAAAATCCAATCAGGTCAGTACTTAGTCATTTTTAGGGTCTAATTATTAAACTTAGGGATTTTAGAACATAATTTTTGTAATTTATGTCTAGTTTTGGTAAACATATAGTCATTTTATAGGGTTTTATGCCTTTCAGATTGATTTTTAACATTTCTAGGAGTCTTAGGTTTGTCAAAATTAAAGTTTACAAACTACTTGCTTTAAAATTGATGCAAATTGGTGTGATTGGGGTATCATAGGTCATATTGATGATTTACACACATCAAATGACCACTTTGTGTTATTTTCACTTATTCATCATCCCTCCCTCATCCCTGATCACTTATTAATCATGCCTCATCACCCCTAATCACTCTCTCATCATTACTCATTATCCCTAATCACTCCCTCATTGAATATTATTATCCCTAGTCATCTCTAATCACTCCTTCACCATCCTTCATTACTCCCTTATTGACCATCACTATCCCTCATCATTCCTAATCACTCCCTTCTCATCCCTCATCATCCCTCATCATCCATAAGAAATTAGGGTCACTTAGCATCTGATAGAGTTGGTCTCATATCTATATGCCTTTTGACATGGAAAATAGTTTTTAAAAATCCAATCTAGTCAGTACTTAGAAATTTTTAGGGTTTAGGTATTAAACCTAGGGATTTCAATTAATTGATGTCCATTTTTGGTAAACATATAGTTATTTATTAGGTTTTTGTGCCTTTTGGATTGATTCCTAGCATTTATAAGACAATCAAACATCCACCTTGATTGGTCACCTTGAAAATTTTATTGTAAGTCATGTTTAACATATATTAAGGTAAGTTTGACAAGTTTAAGGTGATGGTTATTTCTAACATTATGCTTGTCTAGTCATGCTTGTCTTAGTTAACTGGGTCAAAAGAGTGTTAAAGGTATTTGTTATGGAATTTAACATGTGTGAAGTCACTTCATGTCCTCTCATGGTCTGTACAAGTACCTAAAAAGTGTTGAGCTCCCTTTTCTAATGTTCTAAGCCTTTTCAAGTGTTTTTACTCATTATGTAATGTTTAAATGAGAGTATGTGTAATATTGGTATGTAAAGACTTGATGCTACTGATAAATGTTGTTCTAAATTTGTACATGTATGGGAAACTCCATTAGTGCTATTCCTCAGGGTTTTCAAGAAAAAAGATGGTAGTTTTCACGGCAAAAGATAGGTTTCTCAAAGAGGGTTGTTGGTTTTTAGTATTTAAGAGCATTTACAAACACTTAAAAAACTCCCTCAATCTTCTTCAAGTATAGGTTCATGCATTGGAGTGAGTTTTAGGACCAAACAAAGTCAAAACCTGCTTATCTCTCTTATCGACTTCCTTGGCAACTCCAAAGTAGTCAACAATTTTCATTTAATATGCAAAGGAGAGAGAATTAGAAGGAATGATATTGGGAGTTGATAAGGGTAATTATTCCCTTCAAGTTCATGTCCATATTAGTTATATTGATAGCCCCTCTATGAATAATAATTAAGATCTTAGGCAGTCAGAATTTCCCTCTCCATCCTTATAGGGTCAGTTTTGGATGGTTTCATTACATCTTTGATTTTAAATGATATAAATGGTGGATGTAGGTGTTTCCCATGATTATTCATATTCATTATACATTATTTTCCATCACTACTTGGCATGTGCCAAGAAGAGAGAGAGAGAGAGAGAGAGAGAGAGAGAGAGAGAGAGAGAGAGAGAGAGAGAGAGAGAGAGAGAGAGAGAGAGAGAGAGAGAGAGAGAGAGAGAGAGAGAGAGAGACCTTCATTGTGAATGAGTTATAGGCCTAGGTGATAAGTCACATGCAAGGTTTGAGGATTTTCTCACTCCAAGTGATCTTCAAATAGATTCAATAAATTCCTCATTCCTCCTACTAACGTCTTCAGGTTATCTCTCAATTAGTAACCATCATTTTAGGTGGTCTTTGAAACCATTCAGGGTAATATGCCTCTAATGAAGAGGGACAATCATGCAAGTGCACATAGGGCAAGGATAATATGGAGAAGACAACAATGGCTCAAGTGTGTTCTCCCAGTGGGAATTGAACTCATAAAAATCATGAGGGTAACATACATCAGGTACAAGTCATATAAGTTCATCACAAATATACATGAGAGTGGGTTTGAACCTATTTACAAGTCAAGATGGTCTCCTTAGGCTTGTCTAGTAGAAATATGGTTATAATGAAAATTAAAGATGGGTTAATCAAGACTATTTCATGATTCATAGAATGTGAAGAAGACCATGAAGCTGAGGTATATTGATTATAATTATATAATTATTCAATCAAGTTTAGTATAGGTAGAACATAAAAAAGGAGTCTTAGGCATGATGGTAACCTACAGGACTACCATACATCTTGGAGGAAGTAGACTTATTTATGATGTAGGATGGATTTCCAAAGGAATCCATGAATAAGTGAAAGGAATAATAGGTTGTTCACCAATATTAGCATCATCAAGAGACTAGGGTTGTCTAAATAATCATATTCCAATGATACCCAACCTTTGAAAAGTCCAAAACATCACCTAAAGGATTCAGTGTATGAAAGTAAAAACCTACAAGTTTGAGGTGTTTTGGATATTAGTGGATACTAGGGAGGATTTATGGCATGATCAAGGAATAGAAAAAGTCTTAAAATGTTCCATTTGTTGGGGATCAACCAACAATGGATTACACTTATGAAAGCAATGAATGAGGAAATAAATCAGATAGATAAGTAACTGAAATGATAAATAGCACATAACAAGATATACAAGAAGACACCCTGAAAACTTGTATTAAAAACTCTTTACAATAGGAATACAAATGAAGAACTTTGTTCTTCCACACCTCTCTCAGATGCACACAAGATCTCTCACTAGATCTCTATTCCTCAAGAGCTCTCTCTAAAGTACAGTCCTTCAAACATTTACAGTGTTCTACTCATACTCTATTACACTCTCTCATCATCTTACAATAGCTTAGAAGATCTCTCCTACATATAGAAATAGGAAACTTGAGCATGCTCTTACAACAAACAGTTAAGCCTCTTCAACAAGGGCTCTAAAAATAATATTGCTAAAAATAGAGACGCGAGCTTGAGTCTACAACTCAAACTCATCATGCAAACACTCGCTTCTGTCCTCAGAAATCACTTTCTGGACACACAGATAACCGACGTCGGTTCCTGCCTGTTCGCCTGTGACCGTCATCGGCCGACCATACTGCCGACGTCGGCGCCTCTGAACTGCAACTGACCGACGTCGGTCGCTCCTGACCGACGCCGGTGTCTGTGTAGACCCGAACCTGTTTGTCTATGCTCCTTGGTGAAGCTTTTAGCTCCACACTCCTAACAATCTCCCACTTGGAGATAAACCAGCTGCACCAATACCTGTACAGCAAGATCTTCTAGCTCCTCCATCTTCAACTCAATCATGAAGACCAACAGAAGTTGAATGAAGATTCAACTTCTCCTTATTAACCAGCTTTGTTAGCATATCAGTGGGATTCATGTCTGTATGGATCTTCTCCAGCTTCAACTCACCATCTTCCAATACCTACCGTATGAAGTGGTACCTTAGCTGAATGTGCTTGGTTCTTGAATGAAAAGCTGAGTTCTTAGCCAAATGGATTGCACTCTGACTGTCACTATGCAATCTGCAACTCCCATGCTCCCTTCCAAGCTCTTCCATGAACCGTGTCATCCATATCATCTCCTTGCTAGCTTCTGTGGCTGCAATGTATTCTGCTTCTGTAGTTGACAAGGCTACAACCTTCTGCAACTTAGAAATCCAACTAACTGCCGTTCCACCTACAGTAAAAACATAACCTGTAGTGCTCCTCCTGCCATCCAAATCCCCTGCCATATCTGAATCTACATACCCATGTAGAGAAGTATCTGAACCTCCATAGCATAAGTGTCTACTGCTGGTTCCTCTCAGATATCTAAGGATCCATTGTACTGCTTTCCAATGTTCCTTTCCTGGATTCGCCATATACCTGCTTACTACTCCCACTGCTTGGGCAATATCTGGTCTAGTACACACCATTGCATACATCAAACTTCCTACCGCGGAAGAATATGGAACCTTGTTCATGTACTCTACCTCATCATGTGAATTGGGACATTGTTCTTTGCTTAACTTGAAATGTCCTGCCAAAGGTGTGCTTACCGGTTTCGCATCCTGCATGTTGAACCGTTTCAACACCTTGTCCACATAATCTTCTTGAGACAACATCAACCTGTGATTTTCTCTGTCTCTCTTGATGCTCATGCCAAGGATTTTCTTAGCTGCTCCCAAATCCTTCATAGCAAACGTTTGAGCTAACTTCACCTTAAGCTCTGAGATATCCTGCATGTGAGACCCTGCAACCAGCATGTCATCTACATACAACAATAGAATAATGTATCTACCGTTATCAAATCTCTTAAAATATACACAATGGTCTGATTGACACCTACTGAAGCCATGCTCAGTCATAAACCTGTCAAATTTCAAGTACCATTGCCTTGGAGCTTGCTTGAGGCCATACAAGCTTTTCTTTAACCTGCACACTAGTTTCTCCTTACCCTTGACCTCGAAACCTTCTGGCTGTTCCATGTAAATTTCCTCATCTAAATCTCCATGAAGAAATGCTGTTTTAACATCTAGCTGCTCGAGATGCAAATCCTCAAAAGCAACCAAAGACAATACAACCCTTATAGAAGTCATCTTAACAACTGGAGAAAAAATCTCGCCAAAGTCAATACCTGGCTTTTGTGCAAATCCTTTTACAACCAATCTGGCCTTGTATCTCATCTGACCATCCTCACCTTCCTTCAACCTGTAAGTCCACCTGTTCTTCAGTGTTCTCTTACCAGCTGGCAATTCAACCAAATCCCATGTTTGGTTCTCTCTTAAGGACTCCATCTCCTCAATCATGCCATGCTCCCACTTACTCCTGGACTCCACCTGTAAAGCTTCTTCAAAACTTTCTGGTTCTCCACCATCGGTTAGCAATAAATAATATAAAGAAGTAGAATATCTAATTGGAGGCTTACTTACCCTTTCAGACCTCCTGATTGGTGTCTTGGACTCGTTTTCCACAATCTGTCCACCCAAATCTTCTGACAGTGACCGACCTCGGCCACCTGTAGACCTGTTACTGGCCGACGCCGGTTCTTCCTGGCCGACGCCGGTGCCTGGTCTGTCGACGTCGGTCTCTGTATGATCGACATCGGTTTCTGTACTGCCGACGCCGGTTCTAAACCTGTCGACGTCGGTCTCTGTGTTTTCCTGTAAGTGATTATTTCTTTTTCCCGCGAGCTCATTTTGGACCATAATTTCGTCCAACTCATTATTGCTCTGCCCAGCTTGATCTAGCTTCCTTGTCTGATCACTGTACATCACTCTTTCATTGAAAACAACATCACGGCTCCTAATTACCTTGTTAGTTCCTAGATTCCAAAATCTGAAACCAAAATCATCTGAGCCATAGCCTATAAACGTGCACCTCATAGACTTAGCATCAAGCTTCTTTCTATTTTTCTTATCTATGTGCACAAAGGCTTCACAACCAAAAACTTTGAGATATGAGAGATCAACCTTTTTACCTGTCCATGCCTCTTCTGGAATTCCACCATCCAGAGCTGTAGAGGGTCCTCTGTTGATCAGGTACACTGCGGTGTCAACTGCTTCTGCCCAAAACTCTAAGGGCAACCCTGCATGCAATCTCATACATCTTGCACGCTCCATAATAGTCCTGTTCATCCTTTCAGCAATACCATTCTGCTGAGGTGTCCTTGGAACCGTCCTTTGCCTACGGATTCCATTTATGTAACAATACAATTTGAACTTAAGACTGCAGAACTCACCGCCATTATCGGATCTCAAGCACTTTAATCTTTTGCCTGTTTCATTCTCAACCATGTCTTTCCATATCTTAAAGGTCTCAAAAACATCAGATTTCTTTTTAATACAGTAGATCCATACCTTTTTTGTGGCATCATCTATGAATGTAACATAGTACTGTGATCCGCCAATAGAGGCTACATGAGCCGGTCCCCACACGTCTGTGTGAACAAGCTGCAACTTCTGCCTTTTCTTAGTAGACCCAGTCTTTAGAAAACTAACCCTTTTCTATTTTCCAAACACACAATGCTCACAAAATTCTAGATCCATACTTTTCAAATCTGAAAGCATACCTTTAGACTTAAGGATTGACATCCCCTTCTCACTCATGTGGCCAAGCCTTGAGTGCCACAATTTAGCATCCACATCTGAAGTAGATAAAACTGAAGGAGATTTGTTAGTAATACAATTACACAAATAGAGAGTACCTTCTCTCTTACCTCTAGCCATAACAAGTGCACCCTTGGTCACTTTCCAAGAATCTGCTGTGAGAGTTACTGTACAACCCTCATCACCTAGCTTACCTGCAGAAATCAGATTTCTCTTCAAACTAGGAACATGCATCACATCCCTCAACACCCATGTGTTTCCATTCTACATCTTTAGCTGCACTTTACCTTTGCCAATAATCTTACAAGGCTCATCATCCCCTAAGTACACTATTCCAAAATCTCCATGGACATAGTCACTGAAATATTCTCTGTTAGGGGTAGCATGGAAAGATGCACCAGAATCTAATACCCAAGATTCTATGTTATTATGCAAAGAGAAAATAAGAGCATCCTGTGCAATACCTGCAACCTTTGTCTCTTCCTTTCCTTCGTGCTGATTATCCTCCTTAGGCTTTGACCAGCAATCTCTGCTTATGTGCCCCAACTTTCCACAGTTCCAGCATTGTGGCCTTCTGCCATTCCTGGATTTGGATCTGCCTCTTCCCTTAGACTTAGATCTTGATCTCCTCTTGCTCCTTTCTTTTTGCCTTCCTCTGCTCTCGAAATTTAAAGCGTTCTCGGATGTCCCAGAAGTCTCTTCTGTTCTTTTCCTGCGAATTTCTTCATTCAAAATAACACTAACCACATCCTCTACTTTTAAAATATTCGAAGCAGAAGCAGTATTAGAAACTGCCATTACCAAGCCATGCCAGCTTTCAGGCAAAGAACATAAAATTAAAAGAGCCTTTATTTCATCTTCAAATACAATATTCACAGAACTTAACCGATTAACAATACCATTGAAATCATTCAGGTGATTAGAAACAGATCCACCTTCTTGCATATGCAAATTAAATAATTGCTTCATCAAATATACCTTGTTTGAAGCGGAGGGTTTTTCATACAAATTAGCTAGCGTGGTCATTAACTCTACCGTAGTTTTTGCCTGTGACAAATTAGATATCACAGTGGAGGCCAGACTCAGTCTTATAGACCCAAGAGCCTTTCTGTCAAGAACTTCCCATTCTTCATCCTCCATGTCCTTGGGCTTCTTTGCTATCCCACCTAACGGTAAGTAAAGATCCTTCTGATACAGATAGTCCTCTATCTGCATTCTCCAGTGCTGATAGTTCTTGCCATTAAACTTTTCCATTCTCAACTTACTTTCCTCTGCCATTGCTTCTCCCACTCAAACAGAAATCCCTGTGAGCAACCTGTAATCCGAACACACTACACAGATCTGAACCACCTGTTAGTGAACCTGAGCTCTGATACCACTTGTTGGAGATCAACCAACAATGGATTACACTTATGAAAGTAATGAATGCGGAAATAAATCAGATAGATAAGTAACTGAAATGATAAATAGCACAGAACAAGATATACAAGAAGACACCCTGAAAACTTGTATTAAAAACTCTTTACAATAGGAATACAAATGAAGAACTTTGTTCTTCCACACCTCTCTCAGATGCACACAAGATCTCTCACTAGATCTCTATTCCTCAAGAGCTCTCTCTAAAGTACAGTCCTTCAAACATTTACAGTGTTCTACTCATACTCTATTACACTCTCTCATCATCTTACAATAGCTTAGAAGATCTCTCCTACATATAGAAATAGGAAACTTGAGCATGCTCTTACAACAAACAGTTAAGCCTCTTCAACAAGGGCTCTAAAAATAATATTGCTAACAATAGAGACATGAGCTTGAGTCTACAACTCAAACTCATCATGCAAACACTCGCTTCTGTCCTCGGAAATCGCTTTCTGGACACGCAGATAACCGACGTCGGTTCCTGCCTGTTCGCCTGTGACCGTCGCCGACCGACCATACTGCCGACGTCGGCGCCTCTGAACTGCAACTGACCGACGTCGGTCGCTCCTGACCGACGCCGGCGTCTGTGTAGACCCGAACCTGTTTGTCTATGCTCCTTGGTGAAGCTTTTAGCTCCACACTCCTAACACCATTGGTGACTTAAAAAAAACAAATTTTGCATATGACTAAAGTCCTTTAAATTTTCATTGCTACTTGAATGGATTTGCTTCTGCCTTATGTAATAATAATAAGATTTGAATCTATACTATATTTAGAAATAAAATGCTTGCAACAATCTAAATATTTTTCATATCTAAATGGATATCTACTTCTTATGAGACCAATATCCCTTAAGTGCACAAGTTGTAGTGTATCATCATGATACCAATCCATTAGGAATCACTCCTCCATTATTTCATCATAATTTTTCACACTAAATAAAATGTATAAAACTAAAAAATTATTAAACTCCTTATGTTCATTTTATATTCTATATCATCTTGTATTACTTCAGTCATATTAACACAAAAGTGGTCATTTTATATGTGTAGGTCATCAATATGACCTACACTACCCCAATCACACCACTTTGGATCAAGTTCAAAGTGAGTAGTTTTCAATATTCAATTTTGATAAACCAAGGACTCCTATAAATGCCATGAATCAATATGGAAGGCACAAAAACCTAAAAAATGATTATATGTTGACCAAAAATGGACATCAATTACAAAATTTTTGTACTAAAATCCCTAGTTTTAATACCTAAACCATGGAAATGTCTAAGTACTGACCAAATTAGATTTTGAAAAATTATTTTCCATGTCATAAGAGGTGTAGCTATGAAACCAACTCTATCATATTCTAAGTGACCCTAATTTATTATAGACAATGAGGGACAATGAGGGATGAGGAGGGAGTGACTAGGAATGATGAGGGATAGTGAGGGTTAATGAGTGAGTAATCAATGATGATGGAGTGATTAGAGATGAATAAGAACAATGAGGTTTAATGAGGGAATGATTATGGACAATGAATAATGATGAGAGAGTGATTGGGGGTGATGAGGCATGAGTAGGAAGTGATTAGGGATGAGGGATTGGTGATGAATAAGTGAAATTAACATAAAGTGGTCATTTGATGTGTGCATGTCATCAATGTGACCTATGCTATGAAAATCACACCACTTTGCATCAATTTCAAAGTGAGTGGTGTGCAAACTTCAATTTTGACAAACTTAAGACTCCTAAAAATGCTAATAATCAATCTAGAAGGCACAAAAACCTAAAAAATGACTATATGTTTACCAAAAATGGATATCAATTACAAAAATTATGTCCTAAAATCCCTAGGTTTAATACTTAGACCCTGAAAATGCCTAAGTACTGATTAGATTGGATTTTGAAAAACTATTTTCCACATTGTAAATCATGCATTTGTGAGACCATCTCTATTAGATGTTGAGTGACCCTAATTTATTATATTTAATAAAATAAATTTAAAGTATAAGAAAATAAATGTAACAATATAAATGTAAACTTATAATTAACATTTAGAGTAGTAAATATAAGCTTCTAGCCACAATTGCCTTTATGTGCAACTCCCACATGATTTTATGTACAAAATAATAGGAACATGATCGTGTTATCAATAACACGATCGCATTACCTATTAACCAACCTTTGCTTGATTTATTTAAATGTGTATAATAATAGTAATGTGATCGCATTTTTATTTTACAAATAACACGATTGTGTTATCTATTAATGCAATCACATTATGACTCAATAATTACCAAGCCACAATTTAAATAATGTGATCATGTTAATTAAATAATGTGATCACATTATTTATTAACATTATCACATTAGGTAAACGTCCATAGAATTGTCCCCTAACTCCGTGCACTTACCCACTAATACTAACCAAAATATTGATAACATGGAGATGATGTATTATTCTAACTTGTCAGAGTTTATGGTTGATACAAGGGAAATAAGGCATCTATCCAAGACTACCTTGATTTGCACTTGTCATCTCCACTTATGGTCCTAAAAATGCTTGATTTGTAGTATGTATTTGTTGTGTTACAACTATGAAGACATTCTTAGTAATATCTTGCTTTAACTCTAGTGATGCTTGGGAATTATTTTCATCATGGTTAGTGGACTTAGAACAATTTCAAAATAAACCCTATTATTTTTGTATATAGTGATGTAAAAGATGGCACTTTTAGAATTCACATGCCCTACTACCTTGCATATCTCACAAAACTCATTATTAAGCTTAGGACAATCATTTCTATGATGTCTTTCCCATCCACATTCTGTGCATTGTAAGCTTAGTTTAGGCTTATAATTTTCATGAATCTCATACATTATTCTCATGAATGCATCTATCTTGGCCTCAACCTTGGAACAAACTAAGAGAGCATCCCCATAATCCTCTATTTGATATATTTACAAAATAATAGTTTGAGAGTCAACTTTGCTTGAGTACTAGGTCTGCACAATGGAAAATATAATTCTTGGTCACAACCCTTCTCTAAACCAAGTATCCTTATCTTTGTCCTCCTAAATGAATTTAATTTTATTCATGATATTATAAAATCTTCGATCATATTCTACAACTGATTCGCTAGACTTTTTTTGAATGTCCTTTAAATCTTGGATATTTTGATTTGTACAATTTTTAAATTTAAACTCTATCATTAGCAAACATTTAACTTGTGTAAATTACATAACATTTAAATCCCTTTTGAAATTGAACTCTAAGGCTCATCCTCACAAAGCCCCTATGAGTTTGCATTTCTTAACATCATTTGAAGTTATCCATTTAACATTCCATTTCATATCGCACATTACTAAATATTGATCTAGATATGTAGACCCATCATATGACATTAAAGAAATGAAAATACTTGAATTGAGTTTCATAGTTGGTACACTTGTAGTTACTACCATAGGTTATTAAACACTGGTAATTATGACTCAAGGTAATTGTGCATTGGTGACTGCACACTAGTCTTCTTAGGTGTCTTAAAGAGGAATTTTTCTTCTTCTATTTCCTTCTTATCTATTACTTGCTTTGTTTTTGCACTTAACTTTCCAAATTTGTCTATAAATGAGTCAAACCAATATGTATCCACTGCTTCTCCTACACTTCTTCTTTCTAATAATAAATTAGGCTTGGAGGATGTGTACTTTTTAAATGAATAACTTCTAGTTTGAATTTATTCTAACTCTAAACTTGAACCTATGATAGTTCTGCATTCGAATCTAACTTCTTCTAAAGAACTTTCCTTCCTAGGTCTAGATAAAAACCGTTTCATTAAATGTGATCTACTTATCCCATTTAACCACTTTATTGCTAACTTATCTTCTTCTTCCTGCTACACTATATCCATATCTATGTCATTTCTATCTACTTCATTATCTTCATCGGGCCCTTTTGCACACTCTCTGCTTCTTACATCTTCTCTCAGCATATTTCCACCTCTAACATCTTCTTTCCTTATCTTTTCATCTCTATCACTTTATTCCCTTCCTCTACTCCTATCCATAGTTAATTATGGATTTCTTATTTTATTTCACCATCTCTATTGTCATAGTTCCAATTCTAATCCTAAAATATTTTTCTCACTGTAAGTATTTTCACCTTCCATTTTTTGGGATCATGTTCAAGTTTCTTTTAATCAACTCCTCGTCATTCACTTCTAATTTGCATGCATCCCCATGTTGCTCAAAGTTACTACTCCATGTTGGCTAGAGTAGGCACCATGGCCTTTTTCACAACCAACATCTTAATTAGATTAGGTAGTCATTACAAAAACTTCCCTCTTACTCCTTGGACAACCTAGTCTTGCATAGCTTCAAAAGATATGTATCCCTATACTACAAATTTGGTGATATAAACATTAATTATAGTCCTTGTCCAATAGTTTAATACTCAGGTTCAGTCTGTATATAGGTTGAATAGTCTATCTAACATTTCTTTTGTCCAAAATATAAGCTTTATCCTCCTTGCACTGAAGTAATAAGATTCCACCCTAGATAGCCATGTAACTAACAATCCATGCAACTCACACTAATAGATTTCATATATTTCACATAGATATGCTCTTGGATAATCTCTTTCATAGTTTTTTTGACTCTCATCGCTTCTTATTCTACAAAATTTTAGATTATCTCATCCAACCATCTCTCTATATCCCTTTATCTTGACAACCATCTCAACATATTTCATCCAAATGGTTCCATGCTCACTGCACCATTGTTAGTAGAGGTTCCTAGAAGACTCCAAAACATGATAATTATAAGGATAGCTTGTACAATAGAGAGCAAATATAAATAGAATCCAATAATTGAGACTTACAAAACATTTTTTAAAGATTAAAGCACACTATTGCATAGAAACACAAAATTAACACATATAAACAAGCGATATAACCATAAAGAATTACATATTTAAAGGCAAACAAAGTACTCACTATGCACTAAGCATAGATAAAATATTCTTAGGAAAACCATAACATAACTATCTCACTAATCTATAACACACATTTAAACCATCTTTCATTAAAAATGAGCACTATATATAAAACATTCTAGAGTTTTGTCTCTTTACACTCCAGTATTTTAATAGGTCACAATGAAAGAATCTACATATTATCTACTCTACTTCGTATGCTTACAAGGTCATATACAACCAAAATAATATACAAAAGATAAAATCATATACTTTTGACACGACTCTAGCCAATTATACTTTGTAATGTTGGTGACCTCGATCCATACCCAATAATAAAAATTTCATATGTGTTAACTATCTAACACTAGAACTCAACAACATTGGAAATAAAAAGAATCAAAGAGATTAACATATCCACATACATTATTCATTAAAAGAAATTTTGGGCATAAAGTCTGTAAAAGTTCTCCTTGTATTAATTCTTTCACGGGTTGAAAATATAATCTTTGCTTTCTACCTTTGCCAAAATATGTTTTATTGTCAAAATCCCCTTTATAATGTACAAAACTTGTATTTATAGCTTAGAAGGGTGTAACCACCTACGTAATCAATTTTTTGGTTATTCATTTCTATTTTACTGTTATTTTTTCATTTACCACTTAAAAAAGTAAAACATAACCCTTTTAAGTCATTATAAAATTTGCAATAGATAAATAAAAATTTATATAGAGAAAAAGTGACTTTTAGTGGTTATCAAGAAGAAGACAAGTCTTTTTATTGAGAGGGACCTTGTTCAACTACCATAACTATCTCTAACTCCTCTTTTTGTAATGATTTGAACCTGTATATTTTGAACTTCTTAATAGTCTAGACAATCCCTTCTATTACAAGAACAACTATATGAACTAAACATGCAAGCCATTCGAATAATGCATTGGTAGCTTATTCGATCCTTTTGAAAATATTCAATAAATTTAGAGTGAGATATTTGGTCACACAATGATTACTACTCAAATTTCTCATAGATACTTTATTGAATGTTTTAATTCCAAAAAACTCCTTTTTCACCATTTTCTGAAACAATTCTTTCAATTTTACGAATACATATGTATTTAATTCATCTTCATTCAATAGTTCATAATGAATGGCCAAAATTTTGGCACATACATTTTATTTCATTTTGTCACAACCTTTTTCATGACATTGTAAATCTTCCATAGCTTTATCTAGAGCATGGATTTTTTAATTCATGTATTGAGCCCAACAGTGTGAATAGTTATTTTCAACCTTATGAAGGATACCTTATGAGACCAATGAATTCTCATTCATGGTGGCCATATATTTAAATTCTATTATCAATTTATTCCATATTATTAGTTTTTTCTTGGTAGCTATAATTTCCTCTTCAATTTTCATTTGACTGGAAATGATAATATCATACATTCTTTGATTTTCATCAATAAATTTTAAACCATAAATAAATAGGCCTTCAACCCATGACTCCATCATTTTACCATGATTTATATACCTAATAATTTTAGTGATAATTTCCTTATCAATCTCAAATTCATAGTTTGGTATCTATATTGTGGAAGCATTTGATAAAAGTGTAGTGATCACTTTATAAAAGGTTTCACCTATATTCAAGATTTGTTTGATGTATGATGAAAGCGTATGTACTTTGTCCTCCAAATGATCTTGAGTTTGCATCCATTTTTTTCTCATTTGGATCAATTTGGTTGCAATCATTTTAAAATTTTGAATATTATCTTCAGGATTGGATTCATCAAGATCAATCTTGTTGATATTGTAATTGGCTAAAGTCATTTCTTCTTGATTCATTTATACAAGTGGTTTGGAAATATCTATAGATTGTACACCTGACTAATCAATCATCAACCATGAATTAGTCTTCACCTTCCTCTTTTTTAGAGTACCTTGGATCAAATTAGCAACAACATCAAAATTAATCTCTACTGTTGTGAATGTCAGCTTTCTCTTGTTGATTATCTATTATACCCATGAATAAGACATATCTCCCTTTGAAGTATCCCATTGAGTACTTGAAGAAACCAAAGGAGTTAATGAAGATGATTTTCACATTGATGATGCAAGAATAAATCTAGGCTCAACTGACTATAGAGTAACAACAACTTATTTCATGAGGAAAATAGGAGGTGAAGGTAGAATTGGGAAAGAAGATGGTGGAAGTGGAGGGGAAAATAGAAGTGATGAAGGCACTAGTGATTTAATGGGAGTAGGAAAAATGGGAAAGGGTATTGAACCTAAATTAGAAGCCAAGAATTGCTGACTGGTGTTGTCAATCAACATTAAAGATCAATTTCCTGTATGACATTTCTATTGTCAAATGAAGTGGACATCTTAATTTGGAGGCTTTGAATTGACATATCACCTTCACATGTTTGTTTAATTTTACCTTTATTGGGATATTCTCCATCTCCTCCTCCCATTTCATCCAAATTAGATTTTCTTATGAATATTTTGGTATCAAAAGACTGAGTGATTGGATACGAAGAAGTTTGTTGTTTCCCTCTTGAAATTCCTTCACCATTTTGATGACTTCCTAAAGTGTATTCTCTCACATTTTTGTCATACCAAGATCTCAATATTGATAGCATAGTCAGTGCATTTCTAAAATGGTCGTCACTTCTCTTATTAACCAATTGATTGGAGGAATGGATATGAGGTGAATCTTTTCATAGAAAATATCTTCCATGGTGTCAGTGCCATCATCTTCAAAGTTTATTTTGCACTATTCAAATTTAAATACTTTCATCTGTTTCAAGGTCATCCTTGACTAATCTTTTTTTGACCTTGAAGTGGTCTTCAGAGTCCTCCCTATAGTCATCAATTTTTGAAATGTGAATATAACTGGGGCCTTTTCTGATATTATTTCTCACGAAACCTTTGCTATCAAAATTAAGTCTCATCATGTGTGGTTACACCAAAAAGTCCACTAGTGAATTTTTAATAATGGAAAAATATCTTGTTGATTTATAGATGAAATATTTGAGGCTAATAGGAAAAAATATTCCTCTAATTTTATAGTTGATACACTTCTCATGCACCTCACTTAACTGCCTACAAATCTCAATTGAAATTATTTTTTCACTTGGATATCTTGATAATCAAAGAGGAACACATTCAAATATGCTAACCTTGATATAGGTGAACTTTGAAAATTGAATGATGTAACTCTCATATTTTTTATTAAAACAAATGCTTCATTAAAAATCATGGCCACAAGGTTTCCATCTAATGTCTTGACTAGCATCATGGAGAATGCATCGTTTACTCCCCTAAAATAAAATTTTCCTTTCTCTTGAGTGATCCAAGGTAATTTTTTTTTATATGAATGCACTAGGGAGGTTCTTATTAACTTTAATCAAGCTAGGCCATGTTCTAAGTATTGTAATGGAATAGACTAAATACAAGATCATATAAATTTCTTGAGTGGATTCCAACTTGGTCAATTGTTCATGACTATTGTTGTTGATAATCAAATCCTAATGAATGAATTGTTTCCCAAAATAAATGATGCTCATAAACATGCACATCCAATGACAAAATTTTCATCACTTCACTCCCCATGACTCTAATTAACATAGTAATCATATCTAACAGTTCTTACTTGAAATCTGACTTGTTTGATATTCACTCTTATTCTATTAATGAACCAAGATTGATTCAATATCTTTTCACATCTCTCATGATTATTTTCTTATAATTGTTGAGTAATGTTTTTATTGATTTCCACCATCTCATCATGAGGTTCGATGCCAAAAGTGATGTCGATGGAGGTTATATTTGGTTTATCCATCAACTAATTATCTACATACCTTATTTCCCTGCTCTTTGGATTGTAGTACTTCACACATGCAAGTACTATATCTACACATTGAAAAGATTATGAATAAGCAACAACATGCTTGAGTCCTCTATCCAAAATTTGTTCTCCAAAGGAGTCCTTTTCAAGGCTTCTCTCAAAATTAATTGATGTTTATGTGATTTATGTTGCTATTAGAGACATTCAAGATGTAGAAATGGGATTGTAGCCCATGTATATAAACTTCATTTTTAATGAGGTTGATAGAATAACAACTTGAGCAAGCAGATTGAGATTATTGTATACATAATCTAAAGATATTTAATATGTACATGGAACTAAATTCAATGTAGTGGACATGAATATATATATATATAAGCTCATGAAGGTTATGAGGTGAAACAATATTCTAAGAACTTCTTTGTGCATGCAAAGGTTTGAAGTCCATATATGTCATCAAGCCTGCAATATATTCTCATAAGCATGTTCTATCTTTGAAAACCACCTCAATATTTTTAAAATGCATTGCATGCAAGAGAGAATAAGGAAAATATGAGGGATGAAGTTGATGAGTAATGAATATTTCAACAAATCATGTTTAAGGATTGCAAGAGTTGTTTTGAAAGCTCAAAAGACTGCCAAAGACCATATCACCTCAAAATAAAAAAATGCATGTACACTTGTACACTCCAAAATTGCTTGTAACAAGTTGAAACAATCACATTGTCTTTGTAAAGATGGATTAAAAAGATGGTTAGATCAAGCATTATTCATGAAAACCAAGAAAAATGCATAAATAAATAACAATATCGACCAACCTATTCAATGGGGTTTGCAAATGACAATTAAGAGCAAATGAAAGAAAGAAAACATAAGTTATCTTCCCAAGAGCTTCTCATCACACAAATGGGACTCAAAACGTGTTTTTCCCCTTGATTTGGAGTTTTTGTCTTCATCAATGATGAATGCTTTGCTCCTCCATCATCTCAAGATCACCAACTAAGCTAGGCTCATGATATGAAATTAATGGTGTACCTATCAATGAAGCTATCCTATTTTAAATAAAGCATTATCAAACTACACTCAAATGGCTTGTAGGGAGAATCCTACGTTATAAGTTTACACAAATGAAGTTTAATCAAAGTGTTCTTGGCCCTCCTATTTATAGATTTTCCAAAATGATTAGGATCAACTATGTTCCATATTGAGATTAAGATGTGTGGCCATGAATTAATATAATTATGTAAATAAAATCCATATATATCCTCATAATGATTTGGGAGGAAGGGGTATTAAAGAGGCATGGAAAGCCATAATCTTGATATTTATTGCATTTATGGCTTATGGATGCCACCCCACAAATGACCTCACTTGATGATGTAGTTAATAGGAATCAATTTCTAATAAAGAAATATTTAATAAATTCTATGGAATTCTTACTTAAGCTCATAATTTGGTTTAATTTGTCTAAGTAAGATTAATCAATTTTAGTGCAATTATTTGGAAATTGGTGCACTTCATTAATCAAACTAGTTAAAAAGTCATATTATTGGGTTATAATTTGATTGGATAGGAATTAGAAGGCAATGTTAGTTGCGTACGGACTAATATCCCATTTAGGATGTTGTTAATACAAAATAACACATACACATGGCACATGCTTTCAAATTAGAATAAAAGAGTGATTTTTAGCACCAAAATGCATTTTCATCATTTTAACTCGAAATGATTTGATCAAAGTTAATTATCACATAAAATGCATTGCCCCTATTTGGAGATATATTAACCTAAATAGGCACTTTCATATGACAAACTTGAACTATTTATAATGTTTAAGTGATTTTGGCCCAAATTATGCATTTTTACAAATTTTGAGTAAGATCAACAATTTCAAACACAAAGGTGTTAGGAATTGGATGCCCACACTCTTCTCCTTGACTCCAACTTGAGCAAGTTTGAACATGTATGAAGGAGAGAGAGAGAGAGAGAGAGAGAGAGAGAGAGAGAGAGAGAGAGAGAGAGAGAGAGAGAGAGAGAGAGAGAGAGAGAGAGGTTTTATTTGTATGCAAAGTTGGTTATCAAGTATGCATTAGGTAGAAGAATGAACTGAAGGCTAACACATACCAAAAATAGATTTTATTTTTATCCAAAATTACCTTTAGACTACAAATACCACATGTTCACTTCTAAAAATGTCTTTTTAATGATCTATTTTGAATTTGACAGACTTAAATGAGGGTTTTTACATGTAAAGAACTATTAAAAAGACTGCCATAATTATATTTTTAGACAAACTAGTCTTATACAACCAAAGCCACCTATTTGTGGAGAATACCATGGATTTTATTGATAAAAACACCCATATGAAATACCGTGAATTAAAATCCAAAACTAACTCTCATTCTTGAATACCATGAGCTTCAACATCAAAACCACCTCAATAGGAATAAAAACCATGAGCTGTGTTTGAAAAGTTTTTTTTTGAGACCTAAGGTTTCCACATGGAGGGAGGAGGTATTTAAAGAGGTTTTGTAAGATTTTGAGGTTGAGTTTACATGTTGCGGGTTTTAAAGGAACATAATACATGTTAAAAAGCCTTGAAATTGTCACATAAGTTTATTAATACAGGTTTTAAAGGTGCATTCTACATGCTAACAAGTTTTTGAAAGTAATTTCACATGTAAAGGAGTTCAAAGAGTGCGACACAAGTTTATAAAGACCGCAATATGTTATTACAACATTTATTTATTTAAGAAAAAAATCCATGAAGATGTTGTATGCTTCTGAAAGGATTTGGAATGTTTTTGAAAGGGTGACCAATGTGAAAATGTGACTTGGAACTTATAATTGAAGAATTAACTTTTAAAACTCACAAAAATACAAAAAGATGACATGAGACTCGAAAAGTTACATGGACATTCAAGGAGGGCTAAGGGCCCTTGAAGGAAACTTTCACATGAATAAATGAAATATTTTAATAACGTCCATGAGGGCCAAAAACATTAGGTAACTTGAAAGTGATTATTATGAAGGAATTTAAAATTTGAATAATGGGAATTTAATTTTGAGGATAAAAATATACATAAAGGTTGAAGAGATAACAATTACCTTATCATTAACATAAAAGCGACAAGATGCTTCTTCATTGTTAAACATATCTGAATTCCTAGCTTTCCATAGTTGATATAAAATTATAGCTTTGAATTAATTTTGTAAAAAAGCTACGTATGTTGACCATTGAGAATTATCCCCAAAATAAAACCATATGCCAAGAGAATGATTCTGGGTGGAAGGGCTGAAAAATGCTATGAATCCAATGCCAAGTAGATTGAGCTTTGGAACAAGTCTAAAAAAGGTGTTTGAAGGACTTTAGTTAAGAGAAAATAAGACAATTAGGTTGAGAAATTCCAATATGTAAAAGGTGCTCCTAAATGGGCAGACCATGATATACCATACACTAAAGAAAGTGAATGAGCTTGGGCTTGAGCTTAGCATTACAAATTATGTTAAGTCTAACAAATCAAGTCCTGGGTGAGTAATTTAGATTCCAATGCTTATTCAACTTGTCTAAAGATGAATAGAATGGGCTCATGATTTGATATAGGAGACATGGAGAGTTATTTTTAAAATGAGTATTACAATTCCATCTCCAATACTTCCACCAAGCATGTGGATATTGCAAACCCATCTTATGCAACATGACATTGAGAATCATTTCTTGAATGCACATAATGGAAGGAATGTTTGAATTGATTAAATCATTTTTATCTTTAGTAGAGGCCAAGGACCCCAATCATGAGAATAAATCAAATCATTAACAATATTCATACCTTTTTTGAAAAGCCTCAAATCTTTCATACCTGGCAATCTTGATAACAAAAGACTAGAATTGGTCATAACATGAGACCACTATATATTGTGATAATTGAAATATATGCTACTACAAAAACCATTGAATACACATTTTTAATAGGGTTTGACAATTTTTAAATATTTCCAATTACTTTTGACAATAACAAATCCCTCAATACTGAAAGAGCAGTGGTAATAATCAAAGTGTGAAACCTGGTGTATTTCTAACTGTGTTTACCATAAGGTGAGCCAAAAAGTAAAGTAGTGTCATAGAAGAATTTTATAAGCCTCATAACCTTTAATTTCATAAACCACCCTATTATCAAATATAGAAACAATTTTTCTGAAATGTCAATAATGCCCTTACCACCTTTATCATGAGGAAGAGAAAAAAATATCCCAAGCGACCCTGTGATACCATCAAGTTTGTTTAACATTGGCCCAATGGAAATCCCTGAGAACCTTTATGAATCTATCATAAGACACTTTATAAGGGGCCTAAAAATAAGATTAATATACATGAGTGGCCACCACAATATTAGAACATACATGATTTTTTTTTGATAAATAAAGTGGTTGGAAATCCAATACTCAACCTGTTTCTCCCCTTGATCAATAAAATATCGTAAAATCTCAAGAGGGAAGTTGTCAAATGAAAACATGATATTAAGGAATTTAAATTTCTCCCCTTTTTTAACCCTCTTCCATAAATACTTTTTGGTCCACATAGGAATAGGCATCATGTTTGGTTTGTGGCATTGGGTTTTTTCCCATTGCCAACTAGAAACCAAGGCTTTGAAAAAAATATTGAGGCAATGCAATACCTCTTTGAAAGATGCTTATTATTCATTGAGAGAGAAAACTATCATAAAAAAAGTAACAATATATTATCTAAGAGATTGATCAGGAAGTATAATGACCATGATGAACCCTCACTTCACTTTATGAGTATGAAGATATCTAAATGCCTTTACAAACAAAACATACAAAGCTAGTGCCAAAGGGAAATATTGTCTTATGGAACAAAATAGGCCAAAGGTGTTAGATTTGAGCCCATTGACAATGAGGCAGGTCGAAGCTTATGAAAATAAAGTTTGAATTATTAAGATAAATATTTGTCCAAAATCCAATTCTTGAAGCATAATAAGAATAAATGGCCACTCAATCCTATCATAGGCCTTCTCAAAAATAAGTTTAAAGAATTTGGCTCACTAATAAGAGGTTCAAAACCATTCCATTAATTCCCAAACAATAATGAGATTATTGAAACTGTATATATTTTTAATGAATTCATTTTCCTCTTGTCTAATGATAGTAGGCAAGATGAGATGAAGACGATTCACAAGGGCTTTAGCAAGGATTTTGTAAGACACATTGAGGACGGTGATGGGGAATCGATTAGTAATGAAATTTTGGTCATCAGACTTGGGAATGAACTTGATATTGCCATTGTTAATAAGAGATCCTAAATATTTATTTTATAGGGCATCTTTATAAATTTTCAATAGGTCGAGCCTTGAAAAATACAAAAAAGCTTTGTAAAAATTTCAAGAGATATCATCAATACAAGGGGATTTATAATTGGCCATGCATTTCACTAAATTAAAGAGTTCCTCAAGAGTTAGAGGATATTAAAAAAATTCTTGTATATAAGACTAAGTTTGTGAGGCACCACATCTAAACTTCTTGTAACATGTCTACATTCCACCATCTCTCTTTGGGCTTTAGACACTAGGTTGTAGTGATCAATAAAATTTGAGGATATTTTAGTTAGATTGATGAGATACTAATGAGCAAGCTTGATGGATTTGATTTTATCCATAACTTGTTTATCCTGAGGGATTTGAATTTTTTAGTCCTAGTTCTCAATTTTGAGCCAATATAGGCTAGCTTAGATTTATGCCCCTCTAGTCATGTGGTTATCTACAAATTTAATCTTGTGATTGAGAGAAGCTACCATGGTTTTAAATCATTAATAAAAATGACTATGTTCATCAATAAAATAGATTATTTGAGCACAACACTATCGACCCAATTTTCAACCCACATAATTCATTTGCCATAATGGTATAGGAAGGTGGTGATGCTAGTGATTGTCTCATTCCACCACTTGGCTGAGTTATAAACATAAGGCAAATGTGGTGCAAGGTTCCAAATTCTAGCGATGAGATAGATGTTTCCCTCATGGCAAAGGAGAGACATGTTAAAAAAAATTGATTATGTGACACCTTGAAATGACTACCACCCCATTCTACTTTGCAAGTGATAGGACTATGGTCTGAAAGGATGATTTCAGGATGGACAGTGACAAATTTCCCATTAGATAATGCAAAAGATAACATGTGTTACTTGAAAAGCATGAAATAATCCAATTGATTAAAAACCCTATCAACATCAACATGATGGTTTGACCAAGTAAACCAAAATAAATTATTAAATGTTACCCACCAAAGAAGTGGGTCCACTAAACCCCATCAATTTTTGAAATAAAACCATGATTCATGTTCTCCCACACACCATCACATCGAAAGGGCATTAAATTTGTCATCAGGACTTTCAATCATATTAAAACTATCACAAATCATCTAGGTGGAAAAAGGCATATTTTTTATTGAGCCATCACCATAACACTATTCTATCAGGGCCATCATTTGGGGTGTAAATGTTGAGAACCCCTAAGGAATGGCCATTGATGTCAAACAAAACCCAAATAACTCGATGTGATGGATATTCACCCAAGGCAAAAACCAAGGGGGGAATTTTCATAGAAATCAAAATATTGACATTGCCATCTCCATATTCATGTGAAGTGGAAAATTAATATGCACCAGATGAAACAAATTTAAAAGTAGTCTTCAAAATAAACCCAATAATATTAACTCTTGCAGATAAATAAAATAAAAAACCCCTAACCACTGACAAATAACACACATAAATATTTTTCAAGAGGAATCTATGAGACCTCAAACATTCCATGATATTAAATTCATTGGGGGGAGTCTTCCATAAGTATTTATCCCTAATCATCCTCTATCTTGTTCAGTTCCAATTGTCGCAAACCAATTCCTTAATAAAGATAATTGGTCTAGCATAAATCCCCAAGCAAAATGGAGTGCCTTTTATCTCCATTTTCATCTCAAAGAGAGTTATGACCATTGCGAGGTGGATTTCATGATTGATAAGGGGTAGGAACACTTTAAAAGGGTGTCCTAACATAGGAAGAACATACTTTAGGTTGAATAAATTGATAAAATTGACTCTAAGAGGCCGTCAAAAAGCTATAAGACTAGGGAGGTTTAATAGGGGAAACAAGATCCATTCACCCCTAAGAGGGAGTTTTGTAACAAGGGTGATGTTGGTTGGATTATAACATATGTTTCTAGCAGCATATGTTTTTTTAGCCATCATTTTCTAACCATCATCATTCTCTACCACCTTTTGCTTTTCAGATGACACCTATTCGACATAGGACTTTGACCAACCCATACAAGGACAATAAAAAATCCCATGGTTGGGTGATTAACCATAACCTTGAAAGTCCCACAAAAGTGGCATGGTAGTGATGGAAAGCAAGGAAACAAAGAAAGATAAAACTGACATGAAACCTTAACAGAGTAAGTTTTCTCAAGATTTCATCATCATGTTTACTTATTTAGAAGATTGTTCCTATGACTTTTTAGTTTTTATTTTATTATTTTTAATGAATGCCTATGTATTGTTATATCAATTATTTATGGATTCTAGTATTAGTACCAATATAATATAAAATTTTAAATGTTTTACATGTTTACATTGATTTTTATATTTAGTGCCACACACATGGGTTTCCATAGTTTTGTTGTTATATATATCCATTTGTAAATGTTAGATTCTTATTCCATTGTCACTATGCTAAAACATATTATATACTTTGTATTGTAGACACCAAAATATGGTACTAGACACTTGGACATATCAATCTTGACCTACCTTTACCTTACATGACTTATGCATACACATATGTATCTTACATACCCTTCTCTCATATCTGCATGCTTTCCATGGGTCCAACCTTTCTGATTTACTATCCATAACCTATAGTTATTCAGTAGTTTATGCATACCCTATTCATTATCATACTTAAATAATTTCCAAATCATCATATCAATATTATTATCTTTTAGACAAGTTTGGTAGGCTCAGATGCTTAAAAAAAATTTTAGGTGTCTAACTCTTATGGAATCATCCCTACGTCAAGCAACAATCATTTTTCAAATTCAAATCATATTTATGGGTTGGTCCATATGTTTCACATGTTGGTGACATGACATGAGAAAGTACCTAAAGAGTAACATATAAATGCACAATAGGTCTAAGCCTATTGAAGAATGTAAAACTCCTCAAGGAAACATCTATATATTTTTACACATTCAAAGGGACTACCCTATACATTCTAATTAAGAAATCAGTCACAAGGAGCGGGGGCAAAGTCTGAAGCACTAAGCCAAGTCAAAATTTTCATTTATCAAGTGTCAAAATTTATATTATAGGTTACATTTATTAAAGGATAACCATTACACACATACACCTAAATAGGAGAACTACATGTTCTTTGGCTTTCATCTTCGAAGTATTAGATATGTAAGCAATGCTTAGCCATTCAATATGGAGTGGTTGAGGTTAGCTCAACCAAAATTTTCCCATTTTTAGTCATAAACCTAGCACAAAAAATAGACCTAGGGTTTTAAAAAGAATAAGATATATTTTTTGGATATTACAGACACAATGACCCTTTATATATCACATAGAGATAGACTACAAGTAACTGTAATGTCCTATATTTAAATAGAAAGGCATTGTACACATGTACAAATCTAGTAAATAATAAACATTATCATTTAACAAAGGCATCCATAGATTGAAAGATTCATCATGTAGTTCTAAACACACTGTTCCGAATATGAGTGACTCACAATCTATAGTGTTTCTGTCACCTGCATTAATTCTTAGACCTGCATAGAATAGTAAATACACTCAATATATTAATCTCTTAGTAATTTACATAACTATAAAGCATAATTGTTTAATTATATTCTTCCTTTGAAATTTAGATTTAAATGTTATTATTTTACTTTATAATACTAAATCAAATCAAAGTTTTATTTTGTTTAGGTTCACTTACTTCAAAATAAGGTAAACATCTTGGTGAACATACATTTTGTCTAGAACATAACAAAGCCCTAAGTTTCCCTTAGGGTTTAATCCTTATTTTTAGGATTTCATATTTTTGTCTTAGTGTTTTAGACATGGTTTCTAATTTCCCTATATATTAAGGTAATAATAACATTTTGCATATTCTCATGATTTCATTCTATGCCATCTAAGAAGGCTAGTTTCTATGTCCCTCTAAGGTGAAGTACTAGATTAAGTTCATCTATGGTGTAATTAGATTCCTTTAGTTCCATATAAAATGGATAAAATAAATGCGATGCATGTTCATTATTATTCTTCTTCATTTGATTCAAATGTTCTTAATAAATATATACAAACAAAATATCATATTATTAATAACAAAATGACTAATCTAGAAAATGCTTAAGTAAGATAATCATAAATACAAAGATAGAATCCATCATGATGACTTTAATGGGGTAGATATTTTACAAGTTAAAGCATTGTATAACTTTTGAAATCTAATTCATCAACAAACTTGTGATTATGATAAAGTTCTATAAGTAATCCTAAAATCTAAAGTTGCACAAAAAGCTAAGTTTGTCACATTTGAGGAACAATAACATGAACCTTTCATTATTAATAATCTAATTTTTGGGGGTATTGATTCCACCATAGATATTTAGACTACTACTATTGGTACTATTCCCATGTCTATACCTTTTTCGACATATGTGATTCCCACCCACGGTGTGGGGGCATCATAAGATTTCCTTCAAATTTCCATGTCTATTCCTATACGACCAATCTATGTAAATCCTATTATTAATAATCATGTTACATCATCATCTTTACCTATTACATGATCCTTGAAACAAACTCTTATAGCTCTATAGGCTAAGGATTTGTAGTTAGAGTAGGGTGCTTCTAGTGCAAGTCATTCGACTGATTCTCATTCTTTACTTCATAATACATTAGATCTATATATTTCAGCTCATTCTTTACCTATGGGTTTTGTAGAAGCTAAGATTACATTATATAATGGTAAAGGTGATCTAGAGAAACACCTAAGATTATTTCATGGAACATGCTTAGGGTGTGCCTCAAATGACATATTGTTGACTAAGTTATTTACTCAAAGTCTTGAAGATTATTCTTTGTGATGGTTCTATGATCTCTCATTCCTATCGGTTAAGGCATTCAATTATTTGGTTGATCAATTTTTATCTCATTTTTTAAAGTAATATCATTGAGAAATTGTGTTTTTCTCAAATTTCAAAACTTAAGCAAGGATCCAATGAACTAATAAGTGACTATGTATTTTGGTATAAGACCACATTTTCCAAGATAACAAATCTTATGATAAAAAATGAGTTGCAAGATATCTTAAAGCAAAGTTTACTTTCTACTCTCCATGAGGCTAGTATGTTTAATAAATTCAAATCATTTGATGAGTTATGCCATACAATTAGAGATTGATAAGTTAAGCTCATAAATTTGAATAAGCACAAATATTTGCCTAATGCTACAATTAATTCAACTACAAAATTTCAAAATAAACCAAGATACAAGGTCAAAATTAATGACATTGAGAATGAGGCAAAAATAATGGTTAATGTACCACCTACTATTATGCTTGTCTTGTTTAATCAACAAAGGAGGCAATTTTCATAATTACTTAAACCTCTTCATAATTTATTACAAAAGTTACTTGAATGCAACCTTGTATCTATCCTTCCACCTAAGGAGGATTGATATCAATAAACCTATAACAAAGGGGCATGCCAATAATGCATATTGTGATTGTCATAGATGCAAAGGGCATTCTAAAAATAGATGTTTTAGGCTAAGTCATAAGATTCAAGATCTCATTGATGAAAACATTATTGAGCTTAAAACACCTATGAATGATTCAAGATTACAACCAAATGGGCATGCAAAGTTGAAAATCATTTTCACCCCTTTCTAAATCATGTGGCAATAGAAATTAAGGATATTTGTGAGATGCATATGACATAAAATGCACATCCTCCTCCTTTGACATATGATCACCAACAAAGGGTATTATTGGTAACCTTACAAACACATATGTATAATTAAATAAAATTACATTTGATGATAGTGAGAGTGTAGATGATGATCCTACTTATACATTATCATGAATAAGAACATTAATTGAATCACAATTGATGCATAGTGTTATGGTAGATAATGGTTCACATGAAAACCTTTTTATTATGACATTTATTTATACCCTTGGATATACACATGAGGATTTGATGGATACAACAAGGACTTTCAAAGGATTTTATGGCAAGGAGTAAAACCCTCTTGAGCACATTATGTTATAACTTCAAGTAGACCCTACAGTAATTACTACTTTATTTTTAATCTTACTAAGTACATACCATATTTGACATGTTGGTAGGTAATATTTGGATATATAGGCTTTGAGAAATACCATATTCAGTACATATATGTTTTAAGTATATACAAGGTAGTTGGGTGGTCACAATATTTGGGGTTCCATATGAGTATCCTATTTAGCTAGAGGCATTTTCTCGTCCACCCCCACCACCACCACAATCAATAATTCAACCTATTCATGTTCTTTATATGCAATTAGTTTCTTCACCTATTCAAATTAAATCTACATAGTTAGCTACTCCCCCTACTTAGGTTCATTCTATGTTGTCAATTATACAACCTACTTAGGTTCATTCTATCCAGATAGTTTAAAGGAAGGTAGTTGACTTTTTTAGATGATCAGTGCTTCAATGCCCATTACATTAGATAGTTATTTAGGACTCATAATGACCATTATATTCTCTATCATATCCTAATATAGTGTCACAGATAACTCATAATTTTTCAAAATGAACACAAGCACATGTTTCTCCTACTATACAACGGATTCCAATAGATATTATGCTTCTTAGAGTTACTCATCATACATAGAATGGTTAAAACATGAGATCATTCTTTAGATTTAGATATAGCTACATATGAGACTAATCACTCATGATAGGTGACCATTACCTTGTTTAATATAGGACCTTGACATAACCATCCCCTTGATGGGATAATTAGTTAGCATTTTTTTACACAAGAAAAATATTTTAAAAATACAAAAAATAAAAATAAAATCAAGACCTAAGCATCACATGTTTGCTAATTTACATTATTAATTTATGTTATTTATCACATGTTTGGTAAATTATATATCATTTTACATACACACAACATTTCAAGGTATATATGAGTGAGATGCAAGACATACATGCTACACTGATACATGGCTGTATAGATACAAGACATTACTATAGTCAAGGACCATTACAATACCAAGGGAATCTCATTATATAGGTTATATATTTATATCCCTTTCCATTTATCATGTTGAGTTACATTGATTGCTTACACATTTCTTTCTCTTGATTATATTCTTCATAGTGCTATATTCCATGAATATGCCAGTTTGATACTGTGATATTGACATTGATTGATAGTGTGGACTGATTTGACTTGTTATATGATTCAATGTTTCTATTTAATTTATATAGGTTAATCATTAATTATGATTTTTAGCTTTTGCTTGACTATATAAAATTATTTAATTGACAATATCATTATATGTCTCTTTTTTTGGGTCTTTGTTTTATTTTACTAATTTTTCTAGATTGAGTTTTCATTACATGACTCTTTCTTTATGGCCTCTTGCCTTGTTATGTGACATTTGATTGTCAATTATGCGTGACTCTTGATTTGTGTGACATTGACTATTATTTTGTGCATCATGGCCATGATATTATGTCTTATGAGTAGATAAATCTAAGATTTTTTGTTGAATTTTTGAGTTCATGGTGTCATGATCCATATCATGCACCTCCCTATTTTTATGTCGAGCCATGATCCATATTATGCACCTTTCTACATAGTTCATTATTCAATTCAATATTTATATCAGTGATGGTTACTATTATATACTTAATTGATATATATATATATATATATATATATATATATATATATATATTTACATGATACTTATATGCCTTACATGACATGTTTCATATATATTTTAATGATCTAATCATTAATATGATGACATATCCTCTATATGTTAGCACATGATTTTAAATGATTACATCTTTTTACATAACATGACATGGTTAACTATTTTATTTTTGAATGAAAAATTCATAGACTACATCCATCACCTAAAAAAAGGGAATATTAGTGGAATTTTTTTAGAGATGAAAGCCTCCACAAATAGAAAATTCATATTTTAGTACAAATTACATGATTCAAAGAGTTTATATTGGTGAAAATATTAATTTGGTTCAGATTATGGGATAGATGTTTATGGATTTGAATAAATTTTGGGGGCATATGCAATGCATATACACACATATTATAGGGACATTTAGGGGAAAATGAGATATTAATGTATGAAATTATATATCATGTTGACACCGTTTAGATCAGATTATGAGGCATGAAAATTCTTCATGCACACGCACTATTATAATTTTATACTTGATACTATGGCATTGATGGTACTAAATATTACATATTGAATATATAAGTCCATTTGTAATAGTTGATTCATGAGCCTAACATATGTTTACCCTTTCATCTTAAGGTTCAATATCAATTAAATGAGTAGTGCAATTGAGATTATGCACCCTCAATGGCATAACACTACTCCTAACATTTGAGGCATTTATTTTCCCAAATCATGGCCCTTACCTTTTTTAATTTTTCTAATGGGGAATGATCACTTGAAATTCTCCAAGTGCTTCAGTAAGAAGGCCAATTATCCAAGTACTTTAGTAAGAAGCTCAATTATCCATATACTTTAGCAAGAAGCCCAATACTCCAAGTGCATCAAAAAGAAGCCTAATTCTCCAAACACTTTAATAGGAATCCCAAATATCCATTTATTTTAGTAGAAAGTATAATTATCCAATGCTTCAATAAGAAACATCATATCCAAAAATCATCACAATGGGCAACACAATTCACCTACTTATAAGTGTATTCCTTCCTTGTTTAGTAGATTTAGCAAAAAGATGAAGAAATGAATTAAAAAACATACAAGCATACAAAATAATATAATGGAAAGCCTATTATATAGGCAAAAAAGGAACACCCAAAAAATAACGAGGTGGGTGGAACCAAATACATATATGTCTCTCTTTTGGGTCTTTGTAAAATAATTAGGCCCATGAAACCTACCTACCTAAGTGGTTAAAACCACTATAACAATAAGTATAGGGAATATACCTTAGAAAATATCCTAAGGTAATACAATAATATTCTAATACCCTTCCTTAATGACTAAACTAGAAATAAGACCAAGTTTGTCCTTAAATTTTATGAACTTATCTGATCTAAGTGGTTTGGTCATTATATCAGCTAGTTGCTCTGCATTGGAGTAGTAGAAGAGACTGATGTCTTCATTCATAACCAAATATTGGATATAATGATGGTGAAAATCAATGTGTTTGGTCCTAACATGGATTATTGGATTCTTCACCATCTTCAAAACACTCTGGTTGTCATAGTAAATTAGAGTAGGCTTTGATGACTCAAACTGAATATCCTCCAAAGTTTTCTTTATCCACATAGTTTCATAACCTACACTGACCACAACTTTATACTCTATTTCTATTGAAGATAATGCCACTGTAGTTTGTAGTTTGCTCTGTCATGCAAAAAAAACTAAACCAAGAGTGAATACACAACCTATTGTTGATTTTCTTGTATTTACTAATCCTGCCCAATCAGAGTCAGAACATCCTGAAAGCTCAAAATCTATAGACTTCTTATATAGTATGCCAAAGTCAAGATTACTTTTGACATATCTTAATAACCATTTTTTAGCTAACCAATGTACTTTCTATGGTTTGGACATGAAGTGAGATAGAAAATTCACTACAAAACAAATATCTAGTCTAGTGGTAACGAGGTAAATGAGACTACCTACTAGTTACCGATACATTATTTCATTGATCAGAGGTGAAGCAGTGTCACTTGAAATTTTATATCTAACTTCCATAGGTATGTGATTTGGATTACAATCCATCATTCTAAACATTTCCAACAATGATTTGGTATATTTATTATGTGCCATGAATACAACATAGTCACCTTGACAAAACTCAACACCTAAATAATATTTCAATAGTCCTAAGTCTATCATGTCAAAAGTACAAAAAATATTAGCCTTCATTTTTTGAATGAGACTAAAACTACTCCCAATGATGGCTATACAGTCAACATATACAATGAGAATCAATATATCATCACCAAACACCTTTACATAGAGAGTTGGTTTAGAATTACACCTTTTGAAACCAAAATCCCTAAGATATGAATCTATTTTCATATACTAGTCTCAGGGATCCTGCTTAAGCCCATACAAGGACTTGATCAACCTGCAAACAAGATGTTCCTTACTAGGAACCTAAAAACCCTATCGCTGAACCATGTAGACTTCTTCCTCTAAATCTCAATTCAAGAAAGCATTATTGACATCCATTTGGTGCACCTACCATCCAAATTGAGTAGCAATAACAAAAATCAAATGAAAATTTACCATCTTTGTAGTAAGAGCAAAAGTCTCTTCATAATCAACCCCTTCATTTTGTGCATAACCTTTTGAAATAAGTTTGGCTTTGTGTTTGTCCAAAGAACCATTTACTTTGAATTTTAACTTGTAAATCCATTTACAACCAATGATTTCTTTCCTGGTGGTTGTTCCATGAGATTCCAAGTTTTATTTTTCATCAAGGAATCATATTCTAATTGTATGGTTGATTCCCACTCATTTTTTCCTTTAGCCTCTAAAAAATAAATAGGCTCAAATACATGTGAAACAATAGTTGTTAAGGCAAAATTGTCATGCTCACCTCTATTATCAAATTGCTTTCTTGATCTCAATCTTCTTCCCTCCACACCTTGTGGCAAGTCTCCCTCCTTTAGTTCTTCCATTGTGGTAGAATACCACTTTGGCTTCTTTGGTTATTCTGCTAGAACCTCATAATGAATTGCAATAATTCCCTACGTGGAATGTGATTCCACTGATGAACTAGAATCCTGCTCAACTTTCACATCATAACTTATAATAGAATAATTAGAAGATAACAATGACTCAATATCTAAAATTATACCAGTTGTTTTGAAGTATGGCATTTTTTAAATTACTATGGCATCTCTATTTACCAAAAATTTTTTAGTAGAAACATTAAGTAATATGTAGGCCTTTGACTGCTCATTGTACCCAACAAACATGTATGCTCTACTTTTTGCATCCAAGTTACTTCTCTTTTGACTAAGAATAACTGTAAAAGCTACACAACCAAAAATTCTAAAAGCATTTACATCTGGAGTTCAACCTAGCCAAGCTACCTCTATAGTCATATTCTCCACAACCTTTGTAGTACTTCTACTTTTAGACACCTAAAACTGGTCGCCGATAACCTCCAATCAGGATTTTAGCTAATTTCCACCCAAAATGCACAATTTGGCCTAAAAACATTAAAACACACTAAATAATGAGAAAATGATGTATTCAAGTTCCGATTTTGGCTAGGGTATCCCTAAATGGGGCAATGCAATTTATGGGCCAGTGAATTTTGATTAATAAATTTGAGTCAAAATGCCAAATTTGCACTTGGGTGCTCTGGATTACTCTTTTCTATCAAATCTTTTGCATGAGACTTGTGTCTTTGTTATTTGTTGTTAGTAACATCCCAAATGATAATATGCATCCAACACATCTGACATCACCTTCCAATTCTAATCCAATCAAATTTTGGAAAAATAACAAGACATTCTGATTAATTTGGGTAATTTGTGCAGAAAGTGCTTAATCATGCTTAAGAGCTAATTAACCCAAATCAAGGCCTAATTAATAATTCCATAGAAACTTGTTGAATACTTGTTTTTAGAAATGAATATTGAATATCTACATCATCAAGTGACCTCATTTCTTGGGAAGACATTTCTAGGCCATAAATGCCACAAATATCAAGATTCATGCTTCCCATGCCTCATCAATGCCTTCCATGATGCCCTCCATGCCTCTTAATTGCCCCTTCTTCTAATGCCATGATGAGGATAATTACAAACTTAATTCTAAAAATATAATTAATCCTCAACCACACATCTCAATCTTGAGATGGATGGTTCAGGTTGATTATAGACATTCTCAAAAATCTATAAATAGAGAGGCCATGAACATCATTTCTAAGCTTTTTTAATGCAAAGTTATAATGCCAAATTAGTTCCAAAAGCTTCAAGAAATTATTTTTACCATGGAAAATTGATTCCAAGCCAAGCTAAGCCAAGCCACGAGCCAAAGGTGCTAAGGAGAGATGGAGGTAGCCAAGCTTCCATTGCTAAGGACTTCATGAGCACAAGCTAAGCAAGACACCACTACATAGGCATTTGGAGCATCCAAGGAATGCGAGGGAATTCTTGTGTTTGAATCCTTGTTTTTTTATTGTGCTTGTCATTTGATTTTGTTAACTAAGCTCTCCCTAATGTCTAGGACTAGAGATGTTATGCTATTAGTGTGTTTATTCCATCCTGTTTTCATTTTGGAACTAACACCATACTAACCATCCTCTCTTGAGTGAAATTCCTAGATCACATTATGCAGGATATATACCACCATATTCACTGCTTCTACCCAATATCTATATGGGACATTTCTGCTTTGGACCATACAACAAGCCATGCCCTTCATTGTCCTATTTCACCTTTCCACAACTCTATTTTGATGTAGAGTGTAAGGGGTAGTGTATTATCTGTATATGCATTTAGTGGCACAAAACTCATTGAATTATTTTGAGATGAACTCACCCCCATTATCCATTCTAAGAGATTTCACTAACTGTCTGACGTGTTTTTTAACCATAACTTTCCAAGGAAGGAAGTTAGAAAAACAATCAGATTTCTTCACTATAAAGTATACCCACTTTTTCCTAGAGAAATCATCGACTAGTAATAGAAAATAACGAGCTCTAAAAGGGGTAGGTGTCTGTATTAGACCATACAAGTCTGCATATACCAAATCCAATACTCCCTTAGCTCTCAAAGCTATACCAACATCAAATAAATGTCTAACTTACTTCCTCAACTAATATCCAGTACTTACATGATGACTATCTCGAATAGAAGGAATCCCCTTAACCATCTTATTCTTTTTCAATGTATTCAAATAATAAAAATTAAAATGCCCATACCTTTCATGCCATAGTGAAATTGTACTATCAACTACCATAAGTGCACTTTCTTTTTCCCTCTATGGATTTGCAAGCTTATACAAGACTTTCTCACCAATCCTAACAACAATAATCTTGTTATCTTTGGTAGTGACTAAACATTATTGTCTTTGAAACTTTATAACAAAATCAGATTTTGAAGTGATTTCACTAATTGAAAGCATATTTTTGTTCATATCATGCACATACCTAACATTCTTAAATGTATACCGAACTTCACCATTAAAACTGATTTGAACATTACCATATCCCTTCACAAAATGAGTTCTACCATCTCCCAAAGATGCAGATTCATTACTATTGTCATTTTCAAAAAAATCCACATACCAGTCCTTATGGCATGTATAATTATGAGATGCCCCTAAATAAAAGTACCAAGCTCGATCCATCGCATAATTACTATTAGAATTCATAAAATCAAAATAAGAAGATGTTTCTTTGCCTTCACCTTCAACTATATTCTCATGATGAGATTTCTTTATGGGGTTAGCTATATCCTGTTGTCTTTTCATGCAATATTTTTTAAGATGACCAGGTTTCTTATTATAGACTAAGAATTTGACTCAAGAGAGGTGATTATTATTGTGTTAGTTCTAAAATTAAATCAAATTAAAAGAATCACACTAACAAGCATACATCTCTAGGCCTAGACACTAAGGAGGAGCATAATAAAAAACATACATATGAAAACAACAACTAAAACATGAAAGAAAACTTCCTTCACCTTCCTTAGATGCTCCAAATAGCTTGTTGAAGTGGCTTTCTCATCTTGTGCTCAATGAATCTTCATCAAAGGAGGATTAGCTATCTCCTTTTCTCTTTGACACCTTTGTGATGGCTTTGACTTTTGCTTGGCTCAATAATTTGGCATTATAACACTAATTGTAATGGATTTTGGAATTATTTGTGCATTATAACTTTGCATTATGCAAGCTTAAAATTTATGTTCATGGCTCTTATATTTATATATTTTCAAAATGGTTCAGGATCAACCATGACCATCCATCTCACGATTGAGATATGTGGCCATGAATTAATCTAATTATGTAATTAAATTTATAAATATTCCCCATAAATATTTGGTATAGAGGGTCATTTAAGAGGCATGGAGGGTATTAATGAGGCATGGGGTGGCTTAATCAAAAAATGCCTTCCCAAGAAATGATGCCTTCCCAAGAAATGATGTCATTTGATGATGCAAATATTCAATATTCATTTCTAAAAAAAAATATTCAAAAAGCTCCATGGTATTCTTAATTAGGCTCGTGATTTCAATTAATTAGTTTTAATCATGATTAGTCACTTTAATTTTGGCCCTTTGGTGTACAAATTAATTAAATTAGTTAAAATGTCCCGTTATTGGCTCAAAATTTGACTACATTAAAATTAGGATGCAATGTTAGATGCATTGGATTTTTTATCCCATTTAAGATGTTTCCAACATAAAATAATAAAGTCACATGTCTCATACAAGAAATTTGATAGAAAAGAGCAATCTAGAGCACTTAAGTGCAAAAGTGTCATTTTGACTGAAAATGATTTGATCAAATTTAGCTGCTTCATAAATTGCATTGCTCCATTTAGTGACACTTTGGCCAAAATTGGAACTTGAATATAACATGTTCACATCATTTAGTGATTTTAAGTATTTTAGGCTAAATTATGTATTTATGGTAGAAATTGGTCAAAAGCCTAATTAGAGGTTATCAATGGTCAATTTTAGGTGTCTACAGTTTGCCCTTATTTGGGAAGGCATTGCAAGCTATAGGCATAGTAAAATATTCTCAAAGAATGAAAAAGTCCTATATGCCTATAAATTTAATGATGATGAACTAACTGTATGATGCCCCCTTGAGGGAATGGTTGGCATAAGTAGGTCGACAAATGGTCCCTCAAAAAGAAGGAAGCAAAATGAGGGGACCAAAGAAAGGAAGATGATAGGGTGAAAACACAATGAGTTTGAAAAAGTAGTCAAAATCACTAAGAATTTAAGTGTGATGGTGTACAATGGTTTGCCCAAAGGTGCTTATAAGCATTGTACCCTAATAGTGGTAACAAGGTATGATAACATAATGATTTGCCCAAAGGCAATTATAATCATTGAGAAGATGGAGATGCGCTAGTTAGGATAGACAAATAAGATAACAACATACCCCTGTTTGGAAAAAAAAAAAAAAAATTTGGTGGGAACACAATGATTTGCCTAAAGGCAGTTATAATCATTAAGAAATGCAGGTGGGATGGTGTACGTTGATTTGCCCATAGGCGGTTATAATTATTGGACCCTAGTTATGGCAAACATGATTGATTGGTTGTTGATATGGTAAACATGAATTATTAACTTAGTAAAGGTTTCCAAAATCCTTAAGGCAAAGAAGTGGTCAATGTTTTTGGTCTTTTCTAAATGATTTTATAAATGTTTTTGGAATTTTTCAAGTATCTCAACTTGATCAAGAATGATGAGATACTAGATGGTTTAAGCTCACAAAATGGCAAGAGCATTACTTAGGTTTCTCACAAAATAGTTAGAGTATGGCTTAGGTTGCTTAAAAAATGGTGAGAGCATGGATTAGGGTGACTGAGTTGACCTCAACAAGTATCGAGTGTTGTCTACATAGTCCTAAAATAGGACCTCAAGTCACTATAGTTCTACCTTACAATAGATAAATATGACTATAGTATCCAATTCAAAAAAAATAGGCACAAGTGGTATGAAGGCACAATATGGCATAGAGAATTGCTAGTTGATATGGTCAAGGCACAATAAACAAGTTTTGCCCCTAGTTTTCCCATAGGCAGTTATAACTAGGATATAATGGCATAGGTTACTGAGACTAATTTGCTCATAGGTAGTTATAATTAGGATCAAGACAATGAGAGAGAATGAAATAAGAAATGAAGGATGCAACTGCCAAACATCTATCTTACTGCTCCAAAATACTACCTCTATCTTGAATGTGTGAAACAATTGCTGAAATTGAATTTGAATCCTCTTATTGAAAGTGGTGATGGAACCAAATGGAATGGGACCAAGGTCACAAGACTAGGCAAGGAGGGAGAGATGAAATCAGTTGATGGAGAAGGTGAGGTAAAATAGACATGTGATATGAAAAGTGATAGGTTGGTAGGAGGATAAAATGGTATTATTATAAAGAGGATTGATAAAATGATACAACTTGAAATGGTACTTATAGATAATACACCAAGTCATTCAAGCATAGTACTGCTTGAGGTGGATAATGTTCATTGGATCATTAAGTTTATGACCATCTGATGTGGCAAGCCTGTATGCTCCTATTCCAAAGTTTTCTTTAATGATTAAAAGATTGACCCAGTTGGGTTTGAACTTACCTTTATGCTTCTTTTTGGTCGTGTTATTCTTTAAGGACAAGATCACCAAGTTCAAATTATCTATGTTTCACGTACTAATTTTAGTGGAGTCAAAGTTGATTCTGATAGGCTTCAGGATTATTGACTACATCCATGCATTTCTCATCAACTAACTCTAGTTCTTGCATGAAAGCTACTCGATAGTGATTGTCATCTAGGACATGCTTAAAAGAGATGCGTAGAGATGGAAACTCAACCTCAATGGGAAGGATGGCTTTTGTACCATAAATAATTGAATATGGTGTGGATCCTATGTGTGTATAGTGATTGGTATGATATGCCCAAAGGGTGCAAAATATTTGAAGGTGATAATCATGATCAACATCATTGACAATATTTTTGAGAATGTTGACAATGGCTTTGTTTGATGATTTAGCCTGACCATTACCTTGAGGGTAATATGTTATATAAAAATGTTGTGTGATGTTATATTCAACACATATCTAGTTGACATCCTTGTTCTTGAATGATCCTCCATTATCAGATATAATTTCAAAGGGGATATCATAGCGGTAAATGAGATGGTTGAAGATAAACTTAAAAATTTGCTTTCCAGTCATGTGAGGGGTATAGCTTCAACCCACTTAGTGAGATATTCAATGGTGGTAAAGATATGTTTATGGGTATCAAATGAGGTGGGATTGATCTTCCCAATGAGGTCAAGGCACCATGTAGCAAATGGCCATGGTGTCAACATTGGTTTTAGAGTTTTGGTTGGGTCATAAATCAAATTGGCATGTTGTTGACATTTATCGCACTTCTTTACATATGAAGTTGTATCTGCATCCATCATGGGCCAATAATAACTAGTACATAAGAGATTTTTGGAAAGGATAGCACCGCTAGTGTGGGCTCCACATACACCTTCGTGAACTTCCTGTAATGCTAGTGTAGATTATGTCAAAGTTAAATAATGAAGTAAAGTTTCATCAAAACTACGGTGGTAAAGGGTTGATCCAAGTAAGGTATAATGAGTGGTTTGGTGGATGAAGGCTTTGGTTTATTTTTAGGATATATCAGGTGGTAAAACTTGGTCATGAAGGTAGTTGTAAAGGTTTGAGTACTAGATAGAACTAGGACCAAAAATATCACAAATCATCACGATGGTTGAAGGTTCATGAGATAACACTAGTAGTTCTCAACAATGACCTGATACTCTTTAGCTATGTCTATTTATCAAATTAAATATCTAATAGTGGCCATAACATCTATAGTTTTGTTACTTTCCCTTGGTATATGCTCAAACTGAATGTTGGAAATCTATCATTTGAGAGTGTCGACCATGGCCTTATATGGAACCAACTTGTCATCTTTGGTTTGAAAATGGTCTATAACATGATTGATGATTAATTAAAAATTACCATAGACTTTGAGATGAGATATGTTCCATTATACTACTTAGCAAAGCCTTACAACAAGTGATTCATATTCAACCATGTTGTTGGTACAAGGAAAATTGATCCTAAATTATTTAGGGATTAGATTCCCTTGTGGTGTAATAAATAAAAGGTCTGCCCCTGATCTATGTGCTATGACTGATCCATCAAAATACAACTTTTAGTGCTACTCCTTAAGAGGTGTGCCAATGACTATCATTATAGATTCATTAGAAAATTAGAATATGAGTGGCTCTATATCAACAAGGGTTGCTTCAACAAGTTAATCTGTAAGTACTTGCCCATTAATAGCTTGTTGATTGATGTATTCATTGTCAAACTCACTTAAAAGCATGATCTATTTGGCCATATAACCTTGTAAAGTTATTTTAGATAGTAGATAATTAAGCAGATCTACTTTTGAAATAACCATGGTCCTATTATTTAACATGTAATGGCATAGTTTTTGAGCTGTGCAGACCATGGATAAACAAACTTTTTCTATGGGCATATAATTATGTTCATACATGACCAGTGTATGACTTAAATAGTATATGATATGCTCTTTTCCATTATCATCATGCTGAGCCAAAAGTGCCCCTAAGGCATTGTTAGTAGCTGATAGATACAACAAGAATCATTTTCCTAGCATAAGAGGTAACAAAATAGGTGGATTCATTAGATATTTTTTTAGTTGCTAAAAATCTATTTGGAAATGATCATCTTAGTGAAATGTGACTCCATTATTTAGAAGATACGTAAAAGGATGACATTTGTCAGCCAATTGTGATATGAAGCATTAGATAGATTAGATCTTTCCCTACAAAATATAGAGATGCTTCAAAGTAGTTTGTGGTTTCATCTCTATTATAGCTTAGACTTTGGCTAGATCGACTTCAATGCCTCGATGAGAAACAATAAAACTTAACAATTTGCCTAATGTGGCTCCAAAGACACACTTCATAGGATTAAGTATAACTTTGTACTCATGTAATCTTTCAAATATTCTATGTAGCACTATTGGGTGATTGACCTTGGTCTTTGATTTGCCAAAAATGTCATTGACATAGTCTTTAACAATATCATGCATCATATCATGAAATATGATGGTCATGGCTCTTTGGTAGGTGGCCCCTGCATTCTTAAGACCAAATGGCATGACCTAATAATAGAATATTCCCCATGAAGTGGTGAACGTTATTTTATGTTGGTCTTCTGATGCTATTCTAATTTGGCTGTATCCCAAAAAGTCATCCATTAATGAAAGCATTTAATAACCCACTATGGAATCGATGATCATGTTAATGTTTGGCAATGAAAAGTCATCCTTAGGGAAAATTTTGTCTATATCATAGAAATTAGTATAGAATATGATTCTTTTTAGATTTTTTCTAACTGATACAATATTGGATATCCACTCTAAGTAGTTGATCGATCGATTACATCCTGCTTCTAAGAGTTTTTCCAACTCTTTCTTTACCAATACAACAATATGAGATTGCATCTTATGCAACTTTTATTTTACTGGTTTGGCATCAAGATTGTCCACAAGGTGGTGAAAAACTAAGGTGGGGTCTAAACATGGCATGTCTGAATATGCCCATGCAAAAATTTCTACAAACTCCCTTAAAAGGGTTGTAAGGACTTCACACTCCTCAGTAAGGGAAGTGCCTAGCTTGATCCACTTTGGGTCATTTGGGGATTCGATGCCAACCTCTATTGTATCTTGTACTTGAAGGGTCAAACTGTCTTCAAGGATAGTGGGCAAAGATTTGAAATGGTTGGCAACATTAGAGTCCTTTGCTAGGACTAGCTCTTCAAGTTCCCCTAGGCATGATGAATCAAAGTCCACTAATAGAAGGTTTGGCCTTGTAACCAAAACTATTGGAAACTCCTGAATGATTTGATAAAAATCTTAATATTCTTCAAAACTAAAATTAGACTCATAATTAAGTTTGTCATTGGTGGTCTCCTAAGCTATGGTTGAATAAGGTTGAACACTCGCATCTAATGGTGCCTGAAACAGGTTTTCACCACTAGAATGGCCTTTTTCTTTACTTTTACCTTGGTTAGAAAGCACCTCAAAGAGGTTTTCACTTTGGGACCTCAATGTTTTAATTATTTTCTTTTGGTTAATGGTGTTCACTCTCTCTCCAAAATAGGATTTAGGATCCAACTTGATTGAGAACCTTGATTTATGGTCCACCAATAGAACATTATCTCTAAGGCTAAGAAAATCACATAAAGCCTAATCATTTTGAAACACATTAATCAATATGTTGGACTCTTGCTAGTCCCAGTGTATCAGTTGGGGATAATACAATGGTAGTGGGTCACGATGAATGACTAGGCTAAGGGTACAAATGGAATGAGGCTTAAACAAGTTAGTTTTAGCTAGGTCATCAAAATGGCTATGATCAGACTCTGCTTCACTGTCGACATCCTCATCACTGGTTGATGGAAATGGAAAATGAGTAAGGTATATGGAGTCACCCTTAGGTGGTTTAAATCTAAGTCCATAAAGTCTTTTGTATTTGGTCATGGAAATTGGCTCAAGTGTTCCTTGGTGATTAGGTCTGAGGCCTCCTCCTTCATAGTATTGATTCTTCATGATCCTATTGGAAATAAGATACTTTTTACTTTCATAAAAATTAGCTTGGTTGTTATTGTATAATCATGATTCATCTCCCTCAAGAGGGTCTTGTTCTAGGCTAGATGTTTATACAAATGTGATATGTCCTTTACTTTTTCTCTTTTGTTTTCGATTTAGATGAAGTGGTTTAACTTTAGGTCTTCCAAAGGACTTTGGATTTTGTGGAAGGTTTGTAATATGAAAGGTATCATGGGTCACATACTTCCCTGGGCCATTAGGCAAGATAGTAAAATGTTTGGATACTTCAATAGGTGACATGTGGTAAAGGGAATCAAGGGTATTATGATCAATGCAAGTATTCTCCAATGGATCAAGGAGTATTGTTTTTCCATTATCTTGCTTGGCCACTAGATTCATGTCAAAATGATAATTATAACTCTTAAAATTGGCCTCTAGGTGTTTGTAGTGATTGTATGGATGCAAATCTCCCTATATACAAACTTCCATCCTTGAATGGGAGAACTTGATATATTGGTGGAATGTTGATGGGACTAAACACATTTCATGTAACCAAAGTCTTCCCAAAATCATATTATATGATAAATCAAGATCGAGCACATGTTAATGTGTATCATGGGTCAAAGGCCCAAGGATAACTGGTAAATAGATGGTGCCCTATGATTCTCTTTCCTCATTATCATAGGCTTTGATGGTTATTGTCTCTACATGAAGATCTACCATTATGTACTCGAGAAGCTTGATGAGCTTAAGAGACACTATGTTTAGACATGATCCATTGTTTATAAGAACATGTTTCACTTTATGATGCTTTATGTAAAATTCAATGTATAACATGTTATTATGTAGTGGGTCAAGGGATGACATATCACTTTGGTTGAAAGTGACTTGTTGGGCTAGAGCTAGGTCTCCAACTAAAGCTTAGAATTTATCAGGGGATATGTCACTTGAAATAGTGGATTGGCTAAGGAAGTCATTCAAAATGTTTTTGTGGATCGTTGATGTACATACAAAATCTAAAATGGAGATTTGTGTAGGTATCTTTTGTAATTGTTATACAATGTGAAATTTTTTCTCTTGGTCAATGTTAAATGGTTTATTCCAAGGTTGAACGCCTAGTTAAGTGATGGGCAAAGTGGTATATTAATGTGGGCCTAAGATGGTAATATTTGACCTCTAAGTTGTGATTATAAAATAAAGATTAAATACATGACCATGATTGCTAACAAATGATGGTGATGGTGTGGGACCAAATAGGACAAGTCTCGATTGCTAATGAACGTATGCATGGTCACAAGGCAAGGATGAGTTATTAGTATAAGGTCCAAAATTAAGAATCCTTATTTGCTAGTTCATCTGTGTGTGGTCCTAGGCCAAGGAAGGATTGTTGAAGTGATTGGATTGGTTTGGTATGGTTATCAATGGTCTTGTCTGATTAGAATTTGGTCTAGGATTAATTGAAATGGTACTAATGCTATCTCTTACAATATGGTCTGCAAATCTATTGTAGTCATGTGAAACTGCATGGTAGGTTTGTTGGTTATTACCATTTAGACCTTGGTTCTATCCATTATTTTGGTATTATTGGTTTTGTTGGTTTGGCCCTTGATTTTGATTTTGATACTATTGGTTTTATTATTTCACTAGCTAGTGATGTTGTTGTTGTTGCTATTATGGCTAATTTTTATGTTGGGGAAAAGGGTTTTGATAGATTCTAAGGGTTTGATTAGAAGTGGAATCACCATTATCCAATGTTATCTCCCTATTCTTTAACATATTTTGAATCAAATGTTTAATTTTCACACATCTTCATAAATTGTGCCCATTGACCCGATGATATTCACAGAATTCATTTTCATGGTACCAATTAGGATAAAGAATACCCTGACGATAATGCTTTAGTATAAGCCAACTAATTATATTAGTGGTGGTGAGTTTGTGAAACACAGATTCCATAGGATCTCTAAGGTCACTAAAACATGGTGAGTAGACATTGTTCTCCTTGGAGGAGGGACTTGCAATGGCAAAGGTGGTTGTGTCTATTATGGGGGCCTGAGTTATTACATTTATGGTGCATGCTACTGATTCTGAATAGGTTGTGTGGTATGAGTGATATGAAAAGGCAATGTTGTATGCGAAAATGGTGTTTGCACCATTTGGACATGACATAACTCAGTTACTCTATTTCCCATAACATTCTTATTACGATTTAATTGCTTTGGTCTATCTTGGTTATTGGCTTGTGCTAGTTGTGATGTTTGCACTTGGATTAGATGTTTATTTTGACCATTTCTTGGATTGGTACCTTGATTATGATTGGACAAGGTAAGATTGATGATCCCTTTGTTAATAAGGGCTCACTTGATCAATAAACCTTTGTTAATGATCTATTTAAAACTATGCGCACACACAGTTTTAGATGATAGGATATCTCACTATACAATTTTTTGGTAAACACATCAACTAATTATTTATCTAGTAAATTATGGGTGAATCAAATTTCAAGGGCTCTCCATCATTGTAGATAACTATCAAAGCTCTCTCTAGCCTTCTTCTTGGCTTGCATCAAGTTAAACAAAGAAATCTCATGTTCAAGATTGTATGAAAAGTGTTGCATAAACTTATTTGAAAGATCATCAAAATTGGATACTAAATTCTTGGATAACTTTAAAAACCACTCCAAGGCTTGTCTTTCTATACTTCTTGGGAATTAAAAAAATAGGTATATGTCACTATATGCCACTGGTTGGCATGCAACAAAGAACATGATTAGATGATCTTTGGGGTCATGTTTCCCCTTGTGTTTGTCAAATTTTGGTGGTTCATATCTAGGAGAAAATGGTATCTACAAGTACTCCATGTTAAACAGATAAGAACACACATCATCCAACTTAAATTTTTTAGTCTATTTTCTAGCTTGGATGGCAACAATCACATCCTTCATCTGTTGTAATTCTTGGCTAGGGAACTAGAGAGAACATTGGTTTAAGGGGGAATATTAGCCTAGGTAGATGGTTGAGCAATCAAAAGTGGAGCACTTTGACTAGGGTATGATGGAGGTATTTGTTGGGGTATGTTGGTTTGGTTGGGAAATGGACTAGGAATATGCATACATGGATTAGAATGTAATTGTTGAAATTGTATTTATGGTTTTTCAATATTCTGGTTAGGGTTGGATATGTAGGCTTGGTTTTGGGGATTTTGAAGTTGGGATAGAGGGATGTAACTATACTATGTATATTGAGGTTGAAGAAGGACATGATTTTGACTGATTTAACCTTGCTATTGAGGGGGTACTTATGAACCAAGACCCTATCTTTGAACTAGTGGCACATTCTGCCCAAAAGGCAAAGGTTTCTTGATCAATACTTGAGGAACATTATAACCTCTTTGTTGCATGAATCCTAGTTGGGAAATGGGTAAATGTTATATATTTGATATTTTTTGACCAATAGTCATACGTTTTTGACTAGACATCATTTGGCTTTGAAGTGGTATGTTTGTCTGCAAGGAAAAATGTATATTCCCTATTACTTGACGAGGTGGAATATTGGTTGCCCTCTATTAAGGTGGCAACATATTCAGCATTTGCTATGTTGATATGCTAGATTGTGCCTAATATTGTGGAATATTACTCATCACCTATTGGGAATGAGTAGGATTCATCACATTTTGTTGTTGAGGCACAACATTGGTTGTTGGTTGACTACTTAACCTGTTGGTTGAGCACTTGAAGAAATAGTTGGTTGAGGATTAATGGTAGTAGTTGGTTGAGGTTGGGATGTAGAAACTCCTACTCCTTAATTTAGAGAACCACTCACGGTTTTAATAAAAGGTACACTCATTTGTGTATTAGTTGTTGGGGTATTTACACCAATTTGGTTTGGATGAGATGTTGCTTGTGCATTATCCACTATGTTTTGGCCACTATTCTGCAAAGAAGCAGAAGATACTTCTTCAATGGTTGGAATATGTGTAGAGAGGATTAAAAATAAAGTTAGTCAAGAATTAGTCCATAAACAATGAAACATGCACACAAAACTAACTAACCAAGCCTATCTATTCCTATGGGATTTATAAAGGATAACAAGAAATAAATGAAAGAAATTAACACCATATTACCTTCCCAAATGGATTCACCATACCCATGTGGCTCAAAATTTTTTTCTCCCTTGATCAATCATCCTTGTCTTTGTCAAAAATGGTGGTAAGCTCCTCCAATGCCTCAAGAATACTCCATAAAACTTAGGCTCTTGATTCCAAATCACTAACTAGCCTATCAATGGAGCTTGCAAACAAAATCTATGATCAAATGCAAAGCCTTGTGGAAATAATTTAGCATTATAAATTTTCAATATTCAATATTTTTGAAGATATTTGAGCATAATAACCTTGTACCAAAATAGCTTAGAAATGATGTTCATGGCCTCTGTAATTATAGATTTTTGAGATTGGTTAGGATCAACCATGATTGTCCATCTTACGATTGAGATATGTGGCCATGGATAATCCTAATATTTGGAATTAAATACATAATTATATTCATCATGACCTTAGAAGAAGGGGCATTGAAGAGGCATGGGAGGCATTAACTAGGCATGGGTGACCCATAATCTTTATATTTGTGGCATTTATGGCCTAGGGATGTCTTTGCAAGAAATGATGTCACCTAATGATGCAATTAATAGGAATCAATTTCAAAAATAAATATTAAACAACTCTCATGGAAAATCCACTTAAGCTCTTGATTTGGATTAATTATCCTTAAACAAGGTTAATCAACATTTGTGCAATTTATTTGAAAATTGGCCCTCAATTAATCAAAATGGTCATAAAGTTATATTACTGAGTTGTAATTTGACTCGAGAAGAATTAAAAGGTGACATTAGATGTGTTAGACCTGTATTTCTATTTAGGATGTTTTCAACACAAAATAACAAAGGTACATGGTGTGTACTAATGCATTTAGGAGAAAAGAGTGATCCAGAACACAAAAGGCACAATCGTCATTTTGACTCAAAATGAATTGATCAAAGTTAGTTGGCCCATAAATTGTATTGCCCTATTTAGGGATACTTTGACCTAAACTGGCACTTGTAAGTGACAAATTTGAATCATTTAGTACATTTTATGGATTTTAACCTAAAATGCGCATTTGAGTGCAATTCGAGTAAGATTGACAATTTCCATGCAAATGATGTTAGGAATTGGATGTCTACAGTATGAAATAAGTTGTTGACTAAAGTGTTATACATGAAGGGGTAAACACCCTAACTTTCCTAACCAATTAACTCTATTAACACTCATGTTGAAGGAACTAAATCTATCAGAGGCTTATTTGGCATGGTCAAATGATTGAAATTGCATGCTAGGTTCAAGTAGGTTTTGTATGTTGTATACATCTATATAAGGTGATATTCCATGGGGTCCTTTCCCTTGATAATCATACTAGGATCCTGATACATTGTTTGGACTAGAGCTAAAGGATTTATAGAAGAAGCCTATTGATTGTATAGTATGTTATGAGGCATTCTCACTAGACTTGGTAAATTCTCATGGGGGAAGTCTATTAGAAACTTGGCCCCTAATTCTATGGCTCTAACTAAAATCTCATTTTTGTTTTCTAATAAATGGTGCTCAAATAAATAAGGATCACATGTGGATGGTGTAGTAACAAAGTATGGTTGTTAAGGAAAAGGTTCTTCAAAATTAGGTACCGTAGTTAGGTATTACTCTGTTTGTGCTTGATCCTACTCTGAGTAAGGAGGCATGTTTACCAAGTAATGGGACAAAGGGTCTTAGTTTTGTACCCCTATTTGAATGTTATAAGATGGATATGAATTTGTCTCATAAGCAACATTATCTGCATAAGAGTCTTGAACCATTTCTTCTTGTGCAGCCACATTACTAAATCTTGAATTGTACAAGAGGTCATTATGAGTGTAGGAAGACATGTTGGGATCCATAGTGAATGTTTTTTGACAAATTAAAATAGAGTTATACAAACTCTGAAAATGAGATGTCTAAAAAAGATGTTCAAACTAGGTATATTTTTTTCAAAAGGATGGATAGGTTTATCCAAAAAGGTTGATATAATGATTTGTGATAAAAAAAACTAACTTCAAGTGTCAAATGGTGCACATCTCACACAAAAAGGTCAAGTAAAAGGACCATAAATTGAAATGCTATATTCTAGGTCAAATTGTTTCAAATTAGTCTAATCTAAGAAAAATAAAAGTTGCTAGGTATTTTGGCCAAACATGGCATCAAAATCTAGGCTCAAACAAAGTGTGTTTTCTAGTATTTTTGGCCAAACAACTTCAAAAACTAGACTTTTTAAAATATGAGATATTTAATCTAATATATTTGAAACACTATTAATAAAAACTAGGCATTTGACTTTTTGGTCATAAAAACTTGATTGATACGTATGAGGTATGAAACAAAAGGCACTTGGAGAGTTTATTTTCTCCCAAATAATGGCACAAAGCTATGTTATTTTGATAAATAAGATAAATAAAGGTGAACGATGTAACTATGATAGACAAAAATTCTCAAAAGAATCTCAAAATGGTTGAAAGTTGGATAGACTAGGATTTTATGGAAAGAGGTCTATGAAACAAGTCTCAAAATAATTTGAGCAACATAACAACACTAAACTACTCAAAAGGTGTGGAAAATGCTTGTTCCAAAAAATCTAAGGTAAAATGATTCCAACACAATTTTGGCAGCGTAACACTACTCTTCTCAACTCAAATGGCACACACACTTTCAAATTTTTGACAATATTTCTAATGCAAAAAGTGTTGCATTCAAATGGTCTCAAGTCAAATTGAAATAGGATGATAGCACAAATTTTTTATTCCTAGACTCAAAGTGCAAGTGTTTTCACAAAATGACTTAAGTCCACCAATGATGATAATGATTATGAGTCTTAAACAACCTTCAACCCAAATTGGAAATTAAACCTAAGTTCCCTCAAGTTTAGTGTAGATGGAAAACCCACTTAAAACATTAACCCTATGAAATTATAAAGGTGCAATTTTGAATTTAGATTATAAATGAAGGACTTAAACAAACTTGGTAAAAGGTGTAGACTCAATTGAGCAGCATAACTGGGAAAAAATGAATGATATAACACAAAGTTTATAATAATTTGGATAAGGTAAAAGATGATATTTACATGGGAAACATAACGCCTCATTGCTCAAAGAATTTTGGGGATAATGTGTTTGGTTCATATCATTTTGTTAACACCAAGTTTTGACTCCAAACAAGACCAATTAGAGTAATCATCTTAAGCCTAAACTGACAAGGTTATATTGTATTATTGGAGTCCATCTACATACATAATTTGAAAGGATTTTACGTGTTCATATAAAAAGTAAATTCACATTATATAGTAGGGTTTTCACACCCCCCTTATCTCAAATGACAATACAACAACATGGACCTTAAGGCACACCTTGCACCAATAATACTTACACAGTAAGTGGGGATTATCTAAAAACTACAAGTTTTTTAATGTTTTTAGATGGATCATTTACATAATGAATTTCATACTAAATGATGCAAAATAAGTGCACTTTAATTGGGTGTCTATGGCACTTGAATTGTTATAAAAAGGTTTTGCCCTTTTTGCAACCACTACATCCATTGCTTGCTCGTGTAGTGCGATGTCCAATGTGCAGATACGTCTTAGTACTTAACCCCAACAATAAAAGGTGGTTTAACCACTCAAACCTCTGATCTTAGTGGGGGTGATGAAGTTAATGCTAGGAGATGAAACCCCAGGTCAAATCTTCCCTATAGAACTTGTGGAAGGTAATGAAGTCCCCCTCATGAGATAAGATGCAATGAAATAAATGACTAAGTGAAAGAGATTTATAGGTTGTTTCTAGGTCATTCAAGCCATGTGGGTCTTTGAGGAGAGCCTTAAAAACTTATCTTTCACACCTTTGACTAAGGCACTTTACAATAAAGACGACACTTTTGATCCCAAAAGTTCCCTAAAAGGGACGGATGGGAGAGCATACATGCAATGCCTTTTTTTTTTCCAATCAAATTGTAATTATGCATCTATTGACTAAAAACTTGGACAAATTAGTTCATTTTCAAAAACTTAATTGAAAAGTGTGGTGGTGTTCTTTTTAGCCCTTTAGCCTTAAATTGTGAAATTTGAAAGAAAACCAAAAAAACTTGTTCAGTAAAGCACCCTAAAAGATTTTATTTAAACACCAAAATGAGGTTTCTAATTCATTTTAGACATCCAAATGAAGTGTGAAAAGACTTATTTAAGTTGTTTTGGCCTTTGTTCAAGTAGATCCTGCAAAAAAAAGTGTTATCACTTTTTTTAGCCTTAAATCATATTTAAGTTTGAAATAATTAATGTGGGAAAATGAAGTCTCAAGTTCACATAGTGCAATCCCACTACTCCACAGAGTGATCCCATGACTCTACAAAATCATGATTTAGACATGCAATATCTCTCTTTAGGTTAGATTAATAGGGAACATAATATCACTACTTAGGCCAATAATCCTACCATTCGGGTTGATAATCCTGCTACTCGAGTTGACAAACCTACTACTAGGGTTGATAATCTTGTGACTTAGGTTTCAAGGGATTTTGTGAAAAAATTATGTAATTTCAAGCTAAACTAATGGAATATTATGAAAATTTAATAAAAAACACATGGCTTTTAAAAAATCATCAAAAATAGAGTCCAGATGACCCCAAATCAAGCTCTGATAGATGGCCTATTCTGCACACTATAATATCATGACTCATAGTGCAATCCCACCACTGAGTCAGTCATGAGATTACAATACCACTACTAGCAAATAATGAGATTTCAATGTTGATACTTACGAGTAGTGGGATTGTAATATTGCTACTAGACATGTAGACAAAGATAAACAGTAAGCCAAAAATAGTTAAAAACATAATATCACAACTTGGAATGACAAAGCCATGACTATCTTGACAATATTTTGATCTATAGGACAAACCTATGACTCCATAAGTACAAAACTATGACTTCTAGAAAAACATATTTTACTCAATTTCTTCACTCTTTGCTCCTACACTCCAAGATTCTGCATGAAAATGGTTAATAGGTTACTTTTAAGAGCCTTATGACCAAATTTATGAGGCTAAAGTCCCACCAAGGATGCCATTTTGTAGACTAGGAATTTGACTCAAGAGAGGTGATTGATATTGTGTTAGTTCTAAAATGAAATCAAATTGAATGAAGCACACTAATAAGCATGCATCTCTAGGCATAAACACTAAGGAGGAGCATAATAACAAACATACATATGAAAATAACAACTAAAACATGAAATAAAACTTCTTTCACCTTCCTTGGATGCTCCAAATAGCTTGCTGAAGTGGCTTTCTTGGCTTGTGCTCAATGAGTCTTCATCAAAAGGAGGCTGGGCTATCTCCTCTTCTCCTCGACACCTTTGTGATGGCTTTGTCTTTGGCTTGGCTCAATAATTTAGAATTATAACACTAATTTCAATGGTTTTTGGAATTATTTGTGCATTATAACTTTGCAATATCCAAGCTTAAAATTTATGTTCATGGCTCTTCTATTTATACATTTTCAAAATGGTTCAGGATCAACCATGATCGTCCATCTCAAGATTGAGATGTGTGTCCACGAATTAATCCAATTATGTAATTAAATTCATAAATATACCTCATAAATATTTGGGATAGAAGGGAATTTAAGAGACATGAAAGGTATTAATGAGGCATGGGGTGGCTTAATCCTGATATTTTATGCATTTATGGCCTAGGGATGCCTTCTAAAGAAATGATGTTATTTGAAGATGCAAATATTCAATATTAATTTCTAAAAATAAATATTCAAAAAGATTAGTGGAATTATTAATTAGGCTCATGATTTAAATTAATTATCTTTAAGCATGATTAGTCACTTTGGTGAAAATTTTGGCCCTTTGATGCATAAATTAGACAAATTGGTCAAAATGTCTCGTTGTTGGCTCAAAATTTGACTAGATTAGAATTAGGATGCAATTTTAGATGTTTTGGATTTGTTATCCCATTTAGGATGTTTCCAACATTAAATAACAAATGCACATGTATTGTATAAGAAATTTGATAAAAAAAGCAATCTAGAGCACCCAGTGCAAAAATGTCATTTTGAATCGAAATAATTTGATCAAAGTTAGCTGTTTCATAAATTGAATTGCTTCATTTAGTGACACTCTGGTGAAAATCAACACTTGAATATAACAGGTTCACATCATTTAGCGCGTTCTAATATTTTTAGGCCAAATTGTGCATTTATAGTATAAATTGGTCAAAAGCCTAGTTGGAGGTTATCAGTGGCCAATTTTAGGTGTCTACACTTATAGTAAAAAAAATTTACATTTAGATATCTTATTTAAACCTCTTTTGAAGTTTCTATTAGAGAACTAGTAGTTTTACCAAACTTCTTACCCTTTCCCTTGAAGAATGCACTCTCTATAGAAGTAGATGTAGACAACACTATATGCTCCTACCATCTCTCCTTTTATAATAGCAATGTGGATAACTTTTCAAAGTCCAAAGTCTGCATCTCAACAACCATTTTCAAGGACTCCATAAAAGACTCAAATGAAGGTGGAAGATTTTGTATAACCAGAACAATCAAATCTTGCTCATCAATAGGATATTTCACAACTTTCAACTGATCACTGATGTACTTGATCTATAACAAAAATTTAGAAATAGAGCCACTTTATTACATCTTAGTTTAAAACAATAAATTCTTCAAATACAATACCCTATCAGCTTTAGAACCCTGATATTTAGAAGTAAGATTAATCCACAAAGTTGGTGTACTGGTCACATTTCTAACCTCTGTGATTAAATTATTTGCTACTAATAGTTTTAACAACATAAGAGCCTCATGATGATGTTTATAATAGTCATCATTTCTAGTGGTAGGCCTTTGCTCTTTATCAAGCACTATTTAATCAAGATTCTAATATTCACATATCGTCAAAACCTTATGACTCCATAAACTAAAATTTTTTCCTATCAATTTTTATGAATTTGGCAACAAGAGTTGTTGTAAAGTAGCTATTTTAACCTAATTTTTTGAAAAAATTAAATATTATAAAAAATATAATGAATTTACACAAAATTCCTCTTACCCATTGATTCAAATCACAAACTGGTCAATACCTCCAATTTTTAGCAAAAAACTCAACACCGTTTGAGAGATTTTGAACTTTTCATCTTTAAAAACATAAAAAAAAGACAAAAATAATTAAATCAAGAAATATAAAACTCTGATTTCAAAAATATTTTTGTATTAGATTCCAGATAAAAAACCCAAAAAATGATCAAATTTTTAACCTCCTATACACTTCTATGATAATTAATCACCGATGGGGCTTTAATATGGCTTATATTCCAAAGTTTTTAATTTTCAATAGATTAATAAATTAAAATATGTTCACATGAATATAGTTTTTTAAAACTTTATATTATAAAACTCAACTAATTACAAGAGACCTGTGTAGTTGCATGAAAATCGCTGACTTGTAAAACTTTCAAATGCTGATTGTAGAACGTTTCTCACCCAAATCAAATGCCATCAGATGCAATAATCTTCTCCCAAAAAATATGAAATTTTAGAGCCGTCACATGCCAAAAATAGTACCTAAATAAAAATTTGGTCTCCTCCTCAAACCGTATAGAAATGACCAACTAGAAAATTTCAAATGTAGCTTTTAGGTAAAATACTCAGAAAAATTGAATTCCCTTTGATTCAGTAGATGAATCCCGGGCTAGAGAATTTTATAAAAACAAGAATCATAAAAAACAATACTTAAATTAATTTTTAGGATTTTCCTCCAAGTTGAAAAACTTGTCACAGGATTTGTTTTTCTTTCTCTCACGGCTCTCCACTAGGTGCTTCATGCTTCTCTTTGACAAGACCATCCTCTCTTGCTTCATAGGCTCCCTCCCAAGCTTCCTAAATTATAAGATCTAGTACCATATTAGATTCAACAAAAAGATGAAGAAATGGATTAACTAGTGTACAAATGTATGCAATAATACAATGGAAAGGCTATTATATAGACACAAAAGGAACACCTAAAAAACAAAGAGGTAGGTAGAACTAAATACATTGGGTAGTGTAAAGTAGATAGGCCCATAAAACCTACTTACCTAAGTGGTCAAAACCAATATAACCATAAGCATATGGAATATACCTTAGTAAATAGCCTAAGGTAATACAATAATATTCTAATATTGTTTAAGTTTCAAAAGTTTCATATTTCATTCTTAAATATGGACATTTATTATTGCATGTTCATTGTAGGCTTTTATTAGATAAAGTTAGATATTCAAATACTTATTCAAAATAAAAAGTGTGTTGTACACATTCAATTACATCTCTTTATCTTTTTATCCTAACATTGTATTTTATTTCAATACTAAAATAAAATGGGGCTTTTGTAGACACTAAAATCTAGTATTAGATACTTGACAATGTCAATTTTGATCTATCTTCCCATTAGATTACTTGTGCGTACACAAATGGATCTTACACACCCTTCTCTCTCATCCACCTACATTCCATAGGTTTGACCATTAATAAATGTAGTTGTATGTATATGTGAATTTGTAAATTCTATGTGAAATTTATGCATGAATTTGTATCATGCACCCAAAACTGTATGAATTTATAATTTATTCATATAAATTGAGTGCATATGAATGACATATGCCCCCGTAATCTATGCCAATGATTAAATTTTGAACCATTATAAAACCTCTTAAATCATATTTTGTTTTGAAAACCAATTTTTTCTCTAAAAAGGCTTATCTCATGTCGAAAAATCCCATTGAAATGCCCCCTTGTGAGGTAACGAAATTGTGCCCTAAAAGTCACTCTTCTCAAAAGGAAAAGTTAACTATATCATGCAGAGTAAGATGTAATCATTGAATAATGTAGCATGTAAAAAGTATGTCAATATAGTAAGATATGTACCATTTGAATCATGTATGTAACATATGAGGCAAGGCCTATATAAATGTAACAATGAAGCTTATAATAGTAGATTTTAATGTTAGAGTTAAATGCTTTAGTTAGTGCATGATATGAATCATGACACTCATATACTTAAAAATCTCAATGAATGTACACACATAACATTTACAGGATCATAAAATAAATCCAAGGACCACACATAAGGGACATGTTAAAATGTATCATAAGTAAAGTTTTCACACACAAGGCCAAGCACCACATGAAAAGGACATGAATAATGTCACAACTAGGGGACATGTTCAAATGTCACACAAATAAAGGCCAAGGGACACAAGTAATAGAAATTTTCATATGTTTTACATACCAAATGGTGATCTCATAGAGATGTTCAAGCAATTTGTATACAAGGGACAAGGGCCATACATAATAGATACATAATAATCTAATCTACTATGTACAACTAACAACATCAAATGAGCATATAATTAAAAATATAGTCTACACTATGCATATGTAATATGATCATATACTAACAAATAACATACCCATGTACACGATATAAGATAGAGATGTTATCAAGACATTTATAAAAGTTTTTATAACCTAGAAATATAGGAGTCATAGAATGGTAACACCTAAAAATATTATAACATGTGAAAAATATGCCCCTACTTTAATAAGGTTATTGAGTGTAGATACTAAAACATGATTTCATATGAAATACTAGTCTTTTACACTTGATAAATACCAATCATGGCTTAATAATTTTAGTTCATGACCTTCCTGTTTCCAAAAGGCTCATATTTACCATCTCATCATGCCTAATTACTTATCTATAGTTTAACCCTAACATTTTGATGACCTAGATCACATGTAACCTTTTGTATAGATAAAACATTACTTTTATACTACCCAAATAGATATATATCATCAATAATTTTTTACCTTGAAAGACATTAACATCTAGATTATGACATTAACATTGATGCTAGAGTCTCTAATTTGATGCTAGTGCCCCTACCTTCCAAACAATCAAATTATAATTTTTTAAACATGTATGGGTTGCCTATTTGTCTTCCTTATCCCTCTCTTGATATTATTTAAAGAGGTGTAATATAAATACAAATTAAAATCTATTCACCATCCATCAACCAAGACCTAAGCAAGCACCTCGCAAGCTCACACTACACTATTGAAAATAAATTGCACAACTGAGCTATACTAACCTATTCTTCCCTATTTCAAAATCAATCATAAGAGTAGTATTTTTACAAGTCTAAAGCATTTAAATATAATTTCATAAGCAATATTTTTCAAGTTATGAGTTAGATCACCACATGAACTCATATATAACATATTACACAATTATTCATGCATGAGCCCACATAAGGGGAAAAATGCATCAATATGAGGCCCCCTTTAGATTATATTTAAAATTAGGCAATGATTATTCACATAAGGATCTTTAAGGTAATCTCAATTTCACTTGAGCCCACTATCCCTCATTTTTCAAGGTGACATGTCCTAATTGGAGGACCTATGGTTTTGAGTTAAATGTTGATTCTAAGAACTTATGTGCATGATCTGAACTGCTAATCTGCAAGGTGAAAATGAAACCTAATAGGCACAAATGTATAACCCAAAAAAAAGTCTATGGCTTGAGCTAGACATAAGTGTCAAAATTAGGAAAAAAGCATCGATGATAGTGTCTATACCTCAACGATAATGTTTCAACCGATAGAACAAATAGAGACATAACATTATTCTACCTTATTATGCACCTGTGCCTATCAGACCTGACTACACATAATTAAATAAGCTATGTGTTATTTATATTTCATATTATAAATTTTAAAATATTGTCTAACAATGTACTTTTTTATATTTAGTTTATTCTTTGATTCATCATATTTATCAGAATATTGTAAATCTAATCTCATTTAATTGCCTACTTTTAGAATAGATTATTCTAGTTTAATTAGGTTATTCCCTCTAAACCATCTAAAAATGGTTAAACATTTGTTGAACCCAATGTGAATCAAACACTCAATTGACTCATATTATCCAATGCACCTAAGAGACAATTTACACAATTATCCAAGTTTCTAGCTTTACTCCTTAAGAAGCTTGTGGACTATCACCTCATATTTCTCCTACCTCCCTTAAAGGTTGATATGAGTCAACCTATACCAAAAGGATATAATGAAAATTCTTATTGTGACTATCACCAATGTATCATGCATTCTACAAATAGATGTTACAAGTTGAAGTACAAGATACAAGATCTCATTGATAGTGAACATATAACCTTTGATGATCTTCCAAAGTATTCAGGGTCATAACCTGGTGACGGTCAAAACTATAATATATTCAATAATCCATTATGAGATAATTCTAAGAAACACTAGAAGTTCAAAAGGAATATCATGTACATCCTCCTCCACCATATTATGGGAACCCATTAGATGGAATTATTGGCGCACTTATACAAATAATACCTCCTATGGTTTAGAGGCATTTTATTACATTTGATGATAATGAAATTATGGATGATGACTCATAAATTCAATCATTTTTTATTAGAACACATATTGATCATCAACCTATGCACAATGTTATGGTTAATAATGGTTCTAGTGGGAATGTATGCACCATGAAATTACCTACACATTTGGGATATACACATGATGATTTATACCCTTCATATAAAGTAATAAAAGATTTTATAGGAAAGCACAACAAGTTTTTGGTGAGATTAATTTACCCTTAAAGGTTGGTCCAACACATGTGACCACATATGAGAGTATTTTATATATTACTAGGATGACCTTAGATTCACAAGCTCTATGAAATACCCTCCATAATGCATATATGTCTCAAGTACATTCATTCTAACATAGTAATCATATTTTTAGGTATTTATTATGAGCATCTACTATAACTAGAGAATTTTATTCCAAGATAAATAATTATCAACCCATTAAGGTTAATCATGAACAAAATGGTAAACAAAAGGACATCCCCTTTCCTAGGCATCTGATACTTGAGAGGCAACTACATCAGAGATATATCATGGACTCAAAAAAGTCCTCATCTATAGATACATGCCCCAGCTAGTTGCTAAAATTAAATCAACATGTTTAAGAGAGGTTACAAAGACCCATATTTATAGTTGCATTAAATAAATCAAAAATCACTAAACAATGGGTTCTACAAACCACTTAAAATTCTACTATTGATTTATGACCATAGATTCCTATGAGGCATAGGTAGATTATTGCAGATTATATAGTTCCATATTTGGCACATATACATTATCCTTGATAGTATGACCAATTTATTGTATCCTATCCTGAGTCTAGAGCACCCTATAAACATCCTTAGATGGGATCATTGGATAACTTTCTCTTTCCTAAAATTTAAATACAAAAAAATCAAGAAAATTAAAAAAACATTAAAATATATGTGGTTCATTTTATGATTAGTAGATAGCATATCATTTCCTTTATATACACACATAAGTTTCATAGTTACTTGAGTTTGATACAAGCATACACTAGATACATGATACATGCACATATAGATGTTGGACCTTTCTTCCACCCATGTGACACACTACATTGGGGTCATCTGCCACATGGTTTATAGTTGATACAAGTTACATTTTTTTATGACCACTTTACATTATCATGATTGATATTATATAATAACGCTTACACATATCTATACTCATGATTACATTTTACATAATGTGATTTACAAGACATTTTGCTAACACATGTATATAATAACTAATATGATATGCTTATGTTAGTTGCTTATATCTCTCATTTATTCATATTTTCACATGGATTACATGAGTTTACTGTTAGGTATGTGGAGCTAAAAGCTTCACCATGGAGCATAGACAAACAGGTTCGGGTCTACACAGACGCCGGCGTCGGTCAGGAGCGACCGACGTCGGTCAGTTGCAGTTCAGAGGCGCCGACGTCGGCAGTATGGTCGGCCGGCGACGGTCACAGGCGAACAGACAGGAACCGACGTCGGTTACCTGCGTGTCCAGAGAGCTATTTCCGAGGACAGAAGCGAGTGTTTGCATGATGAGTTTGAGTTGTAGACTCATGCTCGCGTCTCTATTGTTAGCAATGTTATTTTTAGAGCCCTTGTTGAAGAGGCTTAACTGTTTGTTGTAAGAGCATGCTCAAGTCTCCTATTTCTATATGTAGGAGAGATCTTCTAAGCTATTGTAAAATGATGAATAAATGAGAGAGTGTAATTGAGTACGAAGTAGAACATTGTGAATGTTTGAAGGACTGTACTTTAGAGAAAGCTCTTGAGGAATAGAGATCTAGTGAGAGATCTTGTGTGCATCTGAGAGAGGTGTGGAAGAACAAAGTTCTTCATTTGTATTCCTATTGTAAAGAGTTTTTAATACAAGTTTTCAGGGTGTTTTCTTGTATATCTTGTTCTGTGCTATTTATCATTTCAGTTACTTATCTATCTGATTTATTTCTGCATTGATTGCTTTCATAAGTGTAATCCATTGTTGGTTGATCCCCAACAAGTGGTATCAGAGCTCAGGTTCACTAACAGGTGGTTCAGATCTGTGTAGTGTGTTCGGATTACAGGTTGCTCACAGGGATTTCTGTTTGAGTGGGAGAAGCAATGGCAGAGGAAAGTAAGTTGAGAATGGAAAAGTTTAATGGCAAGAACTATCAGCACTGGAGAATGCAGATAGAGGACTATCTGTATCAGAAGGATCTTTACTTACCGTTAGGTGGGATAGCAAAGAAGCCCAAGGACATGGAGGACGAAGAATGGGAAGTTCTTGACAGAAAGGCTCTTGGTTCTATAAGACTGAGTCTGGCCTCCACTGTGATATCCAATTTGTCACAGGAAAAAACTACGGTAGAGTTAATGACCACGTTAGCTAATTTGTATGAAAAACCCTCCGCTTCAAATAAGGTATATTTAATGAAGCAGTTGTTTAATTTGCATATGCAAGAAGGTGGATCTGTTTCTAATCACCTGAATGATTTCCATGGTATTGTTAATCAGTTAAGTTCTGTTAATATTTCATTTGAAGATGAAATAAAGGCTCTTTTAATTTTATGTTCTTTGCCTGAAAGCTGGCATGGCTTGGTAATGGCAGTTTCTAATACTGCTTCTGCTTCGAATATTTTAAAAGTAGAGGATGTGGTTAGTGTTATTTTGAATGAGGAAATACGCAGGAAAAGCACAGAAGAGACTTCTGGGACATCCGGGAACGCTTTAAATTTCGAGAGCAGAGGAAGGCAAAAAGAAAGGAGCAAGAGGAGATCAAGATCTAAGTCTAAGGGAAGAGGCAGATCCAAATCCAGGAATGGCAGAAGGCCACAATGCTGGAACTGTGGAAAGTTGGGGCACATAAGCAGAGATTGCTGGTCAAAGCCTAAGGAGGACAATCAGCACGAAGGAAAGGAAGAGACAAAGGTTGCAGGTATTGCACAGGATGCTCTCATTTTCTCTTTGCATAATAACATAGAATCTTGGGTATTAGATTCTGGTGCGTCTTTCCATGCTACCCCTAACAGAGAATATTTCAGTGACTATGTCCATGGAGATTTTGGAATAGTATACTTGGGGGATGATGAGCCTTGCAAGATTATTGGCAAAGGTAAAGTGCAGCTAAAGATGCAGAATGGCAACACATGGGTGTTGAGGGATGTGATGCATGTTCCTAGTTTGAAGAGAAATCTGATTTCTGCAGGTAAGCTTGGTGATGAGGGTTGTACAGTAACTCTCACAGCAGATTCTTGGAAAGTGACCAAGGGTGCACTTGTTATGGCCAGAGGTAAGAGATAAGGTACTCTCTATTTGTGTAATTGTATTACTAACAAATCTCCTTCAGTTTTATCTACTTCAGATGTGGATGCTAAATTGTGGCACTCAAGGCTTGGCCACATGAGTGAGAAGGGGATGTCTATCCTGAAGTCTAAAGGTATGCTTTCAGATTTGAAAAGTATGGATCTAGAATTTTGTGAGCATTGTGTGTTTGGAAAACAGAAAAGGGTTAGTTTTCTAAAGACTGGGTCTACTAAGAAAAGGCAGAAGTTGCAGCTTGTTCACACAGACGTGTGGGGACCGGCTCATGTAGCCTCTATTGGCGGATCACAGTACTATGTTACATTCATAGATGACGCCACAAGAAAGGTATGGATCTACTGTATTAAAAGGAAATCTGATGTTTTTGAGACCTTTAAGATATGGAAAGCCATGGTTGAGAATGAAACAGGCAAAATATTAAAGTGCTTGAGATCCGATAATGGTGGTGAGTTCTGCAGTCTTAAGTTCAAATTGTATTGTTATATGAATGGGATCCGTAGGCAAAGGACGGTTCCAAGGACACCTCAGCAGAATGGTATTGCTGAAAGGATGAACAGGACTATTATGGAGCGTGCAAGATGTATGAGATTGCATGCAGGGTTGCCCTTAGAGTTTTGGGCAGAAGCAGTTGACACCGCAGTGTACCTGATCAACAGAGGACCCTCTACAGCTCTGGATGGTGGAATTCCAGAAGAGGCATGGACAGGTAAAAAGGTTGATCTTTCATATCTCAAAGTTTTTGGTTGTGAAGCCTTTGTGCACATAGATAAGGAAAATAGAAAGAAGCTAGATGCTAAGTCTATGAGGTGCACGTTTATAGGCTATGGCTCAGATGATTTTGGTTTCAGATTTTGGAATCTAGGAACTAACAAGGTAATCAGGAGCTGTGATGTTGTTTTCAACGAAAGAGTGATGTACAGTGATCAGACAAGGAAGCTAGATCAAGCTGGGCAGAGCAATAATGAGTTGGACGAAGTTATGGTCCAAAATGAGCTTGTGGGAAAAAGAAATAATCACTTACAGGAAAACACAGAGACCGACGTCGGCAGGTTTGGCACCGGCGTCGGCAGTACAGAAACCGATGTCGGTCATACAGAGACCGACGTCGGCAGACCAAGCACCGGCGTCGGCCAGGAAGAACCGGCGTCGGCCAGTAACAGGTCTACAGGTGGCCGAGGTCGGTCACTGTCAGAAAATTTGGATGGACAGATTGTTGAAAACGAGTCCAAGACACCAATCAGGAGGTCTGAAAGGGTAAGTAAGCCTCCAATTAGATACTCTCCTTCTTTATATTATTTATTGCTAACCGATGGTGGAGAACCAGAAAGTTTTGAAGAAGCTTTACAGGTGGAGTCCAGGAGTAAGTGGGAGCATGGCATGATTGAGGAGATGGAGTCCTTAAGAGAGAACCAAACATGGGATTTGGTTGAATTGCCGGCTGGTAAGAGAACACTGAAGAACAGGTGGACTTACAGGTTGAAGGAAGGTGAGGATGGTCAGATGAGATACAAGGCCAGATTGGTTGTAAAAGGGTTTGCACAAAAGCCAGGTATTGACTTTGGCGAAATTTTTTCTCCAGTTGTTAAGATGACTTCTATAAGGGTTGTACTATCTTTGGTTGCTTTTGAGGATTTGCATCTCGAGCAGCTAGATGTTAAAACAACATTTCTTCATGGAGATTTAGATGAGGAAATTTACATGGAATAGCCAGAAGGTTTCGAGGTCAAGGGTAAGGAGAAACTAGTGTGCAGGTTAAAGAAAAGCTTGTATGGCCTCAAGCAAGCTCCAAGGCAATGGTACTTGAAATTTGACAGGTTTATGACTGAGCATGGTTTCAGTAGGTGTCAATCAGACCATTGTGTATATTTTAAGAGATTTGATAACGGTAGATACATTATTCTATTGTTGTATGTAGATGACATGCTGGTTGCAGGGTCTCACATGCAGGACATCTCAGAGCTTAAAGTAAAGTTAGCTCAGACATTTGCTATGAAGGATTTGGGAGCAGCTAAGAAAATCCTTGGCATGAGCATTAAGAGAGACAGAGAAAATCACAGGTTGATATTGTCTCAAGAAGATTATGTGGACAAGGTGTTGAAACGGTTCAACATGCAGGATGCGAAACCGGTAAGCACACCTTTGGCAGGACATTTTAAGTTAAGCAAAGAACAATGTCCCAATTCACATGATGAGGTAGAGTACATGAATAAAGTTCCATATTCTTCCGCGGTAGGAAGTTTGATGTATGCAATGGTGTGTACTAGACCAGATATTGCCCAAGCAGTGGGAGTAGTGAGCAGGTATATGGCCAATCCAGGAAAGGAACATTGGAAAGCAGTACAATGGATCCTTAGATATCTGAGAGGAACCAGCAGCAGACACTTATGCTATGGAGGTTCAGATACATCTCTACATGGCTATGTAGATTCAGATATGGCAGGGGATTTGGATGGCAGGAGGAGCACTACAGGGTATGTTTTTACTGTAGGTGGAACGGCAGTTAGTTGGATTTCTAAGTTGCAGAAGGTTGTAGCCTTATCAACTACAGAAGTAGAATACATTGCAGCTACAGAAGCTAGCAAGGAAATGATATGGATGACACGGTTCATGGAAGAGCTTGGAAGGGAGCATGGGAGTTGCAGATTGCACAGTGACAGTCAAAGCGCAATCCATTTGGCTAAGAACTCAGCTTTCCATTCTAGAACCAAACACATACAGCTAAGGTACCACTTCATACGGCAGGTATTGGAAGATGGTGAGTTGAAGCTGGAGAAGATCCATACAGACATGAATCCTGCGGATATGCTAACAAAGCCGGTTACTAAGGAGAAGTTGAATCTTCATTCAACATCTGTTGGTCTTCACGATTGAGTTGAAGATGGAGGAGCTAGAAGATCTTGCTGTACAGGTATTGGTGCAGCTGGTTTATCTCCAAGTGGGAGATTGTTAGGTATGTGGAGCTAAAAGCTTCACCATGGAGCATAGACAAACAGGTTCGGGTCTACACAGACGCCGGCGTCGGTCAGGAGCGACCGACGTCGGTCAGTTGCAGTTCAGAGGTGCCGACGTCGGCAATATGGTCGACCGGCGACGGTCACAGGCGAACAGACAGGAACCGACGTCGGTTACCTGCGTGTCCAGAGAGCTATTTTCGAGGACAGAAGCGAGTGTTTGCATGATGAGTTTGAGTTGTAGACTCATGCTCGTGTCTCTATTGTTAGCAATGTTATTTTTAGAGCCCTTGTTGAAGAGGCTTAACTGTTTGTTGTAAGAGCATGCTCAAGTCTCCTATTTCTATATGTAGGAGAGATCTTCTAAGCTATTGTAAAATGATGAATAAATGAGAGAGTGTAATTGAGTACGAAGTAGAACATTGTGAATGTTTGAAGGACTGTACTTTAGAGAAAGCTCTTGAGGAATAGAGATCTAGTGAGAGATCTTGTGTGCATCTGAGAGAGGTGTGGAAGAACAAAGTTCTTCATTTGTATTCCTATTGTAAAGAGTTTTTAATACAAGTTTTCAGGGTGTTTTCTTGTATATCTTGTTCTGTGCTATTTATCATTTCAGTTACTTATCTATCTGATTTATTTCCGCATTGATTGCTTTCATAAGTGTAATCCATTGTTGGTTGATCCCCAACATTTACTTCTTGTTTTCTACTTTGTTTTGACTATGGAACATTTGAACATTTTCCTTGTTTGTTATCCATAGCGCCCCTAATTGTTGTTTCTTTGATGTGCAAAAATTTAAACATGTCCACCCTTTGAGTGTGTCACATTTGAACATGACCCTTTTTTGTTGTCTCTTTAGACCCCCTTTGCGTGATATTGAGTGTTCTTGTATGTGTGCTTGAATGTTTGTTGAGATTGTGCTTATTACTTCTAGATCATGCATCTTAGGGCTTGTTATGATTGGATATTGCGAGATTCATCGATACATATAATTAGACATGATACAACTATATGCTTGATTACTACATGATATATATATATATAAAAGGTGAGTACTAGATTGCATTCCTTTCACCTCAAAAGGGGGAATATCAGTGGGGGAATGCCATGGATACATGAGTCCACACACACAAATTTGGAAAAATTAGAAAAATTTGATACAATTTACATGATTTAGATAGACACTTGGGTTAGAATTTTATGTATTTGGCATCGATTTTCACATATTTAGATAGAGTTTTTTAGATTTGTGACACACATTATACACATTTTATATATCAGAGGTTACATTTTAAAAAATACTTCAACTTGAGACACATTAGAGGTTCATATGGCATAAAAATATACTAAATCACATATACATATTTATATTATACACCATTTACAACATATTTTATGAGGGGGAATGAACAAGGTTCATTCCTTTCTCATTAGACATTGATGCACCAAGTTTTCCAAGATGCATTGATTGAGACTTTTATCTATTTATAGCATTTCACTCCCTTGAGTAATGTGTCATGAATCAACACCCTCAACAACCTTAGCATTACTCTTTTTCTCACTCAAATGGTTACACCATTTAAACTTGGCTAGATTGGATATATTATGTTTACATTTAAGATATGTGATTGATATTTAATGATATTAATGGCCTTGACATAAAATCACATTTACACTGGATTGGGAACATGATCACCCTATGATTATCCTCTTCACATCTCAAGGGTTCAATTGTGAACCTTTCTCTTCAATGATTTAACAAGGAATCATCATCACCAAAGTAGAGTACCAAGGGGAAACATGGTTAGATTGACACACAAGTGTATTCTTTCCTTGCTATATTTACTTTTAAGCATTTAATTATTTAATTATAGATTATATTCACTAAGTAAACTATAAGATGCTCTTGGATATAGGTTATTGTTTTAATTATTTAGGACTTAATAGATGTAAATCTAAGGTTGTTAAAGGACTAAGTATAGTAATAACTTGAGATAAATACATGAAATTGTTAATTTGACAAGTTTTATTCCAAAATAGTATATATGATAATAAAGTTTACGTATCTAGAGTAAAACAAGTATTTCTATAAACCAAGAGGCTAAAGCAAGCTTAGATATCAGCCAAACATCTTTCACTCTATGATTGTAGTTGAAAATAGGCCTCAAAAAATAATTCCCTTATGAGTACAGTGACACCAATGGCACTAGTGTCTTTTTGTAGAAAAATTGCCTAAAATTTTTAGAGATGTTGTAGGAGGGTTTTAGAGACCTATAGGTGATTCTGTGAATTGTGGAAGTTTATCTGTGTCACTATTTTTCATGGATCTCTTTTAAAAACCTAATAAACACCTGCACACATGAAATAAAAATTGGATCAAATGCAAAAAAATGAAAAAATTAGGTTGTGGTATATTTTGATCATGCGAGATAGAACCCCTATTGTCCTGGATGCTACCTAAATAACCCCAATGCTAGGGGTCTCAGATTGCATGTGGTTCTCCTTTAGGGAACATGCATAATCAATTCACATGGTGTGTTAGAATAACTTTTACTTAGGCCCTTATTAGATCAAGCATGCAAGTCTAAATGTGATAGCTGAGTAATATGTAGTGTGCTACGCTGTATTATTGACTAATTTTATGTAATTATGTGCCATTATATTAAGTGATAGATGTAATATTACCTATGAGGATCTTTATATAGAGAGAAATTTTATTTTAATGTAAAATCCTTGTTCACTAGCTGACAAGGTGTAAAAGAGGGGTATAAACATAAGATAAGGCTTAAGGGAGGGTTAGGACCTAAAACATGGAAGAGAATGACCATTGGACACTAGCACCAAAAGTGGACACTAGTGCTAATGGTGTTAGTGTCCAAATAAGGGTGATAGTTTCCTAAGGTCATAAAACATAGCAAAGACTAGGCAGAATAGACTAGGGGCACCTATGACTAGGAGGGGATGACTCAGGACCACTTGGGGTACAACAAATAGGGAAAACTAGACATAAAAAAGATCAAAAGACCTAAAATGACCATGTGAATAAGTTCTACATTCAATGCTAAGCCTTCATGTGAAAAAACCCCAAAATACATAGTACTTGTGGTTGCTTGACCAAATTAAGGTGTGTAAATTTCCCCCCTTTTATTCTAGTAATGTAATGAAATGAAAGCACTAGATTAAAAGAAAAAGAGAAACACATACATTTACTTATTGGTGTGGATGTGCTCTAGATCTGACCCACTTCTTGGCTAAAGATAAGGATAAAAGCTATAATTGTGTATCTGAAGAGGAATTCCATAATATGGGTTCCCCTTGTACTGAATTTGAATAGTGATTTAAATTGTGAGGAGCAAAACCCTATTTTTTCCCCACCCTGATATCTAGACAAAATCTAAGAATGTAATTTAAAAATGTGGAGAAATAAGGCTTGCTTGGCCCCACTTTGATATCTGGACTGAATATGAGTATGTAATATGAAATTGTGGAGAAACAAGGCATGATTTTACCCACTCTAATATCTAGACTAAGTTTGGGATTGTAATCTAAAACTAGAGGTCAAAACTATCACTCAACTTGTATAATCTAGGACTAGAAAAATGCTATGGATCAACCACTGTAGATGGTCATGTGACCCAAATTAATAAAATCATAATGACATCTTGGTGGCAATCTAAGTGTAACTTAGAAATATGAACATAGAGAATGGTATAACTTGTCATTCCATCTATACAATTTGGTGGATCCCTATAGGATTGAGGACATGTGCCTTACATCATGCTCTAAACATGATATCTAAGTAATGTACCTATGTATCTGAACCCCTATCTGATGAGATCATGGAACCTTGGAAATCTTAATCAAACTATGTATCTGTATATTTATATATCTGAGTAAAACTATGTGTCTGAATATCTATAAATTCGAGTAAACCTATGTGTCTGAATATCTGAGTAAACCTATGTATCTAAATATCTATATATCTAAGTAAAATTATGTATCTAAATATTTGTATATATGAGTAAACCTATGTATATGAATATCTATATTTGAGTAAATATGTGTATCTAAATATCTATATATTTGAGTAAACTTTTGTATTTGAATATCTATATATCTAAGTAAACCTGTGTATCTGAACCAATCTCTGTGTTTGTGTGTCTATGTGAATCTATATAAATAGTGTGTATATTCTACCCTTTTGGTGAGAGATCCAAAACTATGGTAAGGATGTATAACCAAAAGTGAGACCAACCAATATGTTAGTGATAGTTAGCTGGGGAGTTTGATTAATTTATCTATTGTAACGGAGTTATTTGTTTTTAAATTGGTAGTAGGATAGACCTTTGGTTTATATTGAGTTTCTTAAGGAAATATATATTTTGTCATTTTATAGAGTTGAATTTTATTAGGATATTAGTGGAACTAATATAGGGTGAGGTACATTGGGTTCAAGTCCCATGCACAAGATATAAATCACAAATCAGAGCTACAGTTCTTTAGATATCATGTTTTGAAGAAATTGGTTTTAGTTGGAAAACTTAGTGATCAAGGTCAACCTTAGATAGGTGGCATTTGTAAAATATGGCTTGTATAGGTTGGTTGATTTCTTTTATAACTCATTTGAACCATCTAACTTGATAGTAACCATTTTTTTTGAGCTAGAAAGCATGTTAAGGAGATAAAGAGCGAATGTGACATGGTATGAGGAGGTAGAGGTGCTTATCCATGTCAGGGAGGAGGTTACCTTGGTAAGGAATTTGTCCCTTTTCCCTATTTTTGACATATTTAGTACATTTTATATACTTTTCAGTGAAAATTTTCTAATTTAGGGCCATTTTGAGAAACATGGCACTATTGTCCTTAGAATGGTGCTAGTGTCCAAGACATGGTGCTAGTATCTTGGGTAGGGTGATATTGTCCAACATTATCATCCCATATGCAATGCTACTATCACTAGGCCAAGTTTTGGTGCTTGTTGATTTTGATTGGTGTTTTATGGTTGTTGTATGCTTATCTAATATTCTATGATGATAATGTTGGATTTGACTATAGTTTATAGGTAGATGTGCATATGAGAGAGTTAAGGAGTGGAAAGATGATGGATTATTTATAGGGATCAACCTTGACAAGTGAGGAGAGGGATATGGTAGATATATCTAGTTTGGATCATGTACCATCATTGGCTCTGATGCCTTGGGACAAACATATGATAATAGAATTGTGTGAGAGGTAGAATGTGGATACAAGTACATTTTGGTTACATACTAGGGAGATGACTGTCACATTAGAAGATGTCTATAGGATCTTGAGATTGTTGATTACTAGTCAGTGGGTAGTGCTACAGGAGCCACTAGTGACCAAGTTATAGATCAAGCTATGAGGTTTTTTTAGTGATGCCCATGGGGACTCATCAAGTAGGGAGTAATAGTGATGTGTTGTCATTTATTGTTACAATGAATATTCCATGGTTGTAGAAGTTTTTAGTGGTTCTACTGGATTCATTTATTATTGTGAATGGAAGTGGGGTATCTATCTCATATAAGATGCATGGGATAACACATGATATAGATGATCATGATCCCATGTACTCATGGGGTCACACTATGTTAGCCCAATTATATCAAGATTTATACCACTTCACTCAGGAGATGTGTGTAGGTGGTATTAGGTCTTTTACATAATTACATTATTAGGCTTAATGGTATATAGCAGTGAGTAGATCAGTGTTACCTCGATGAGGTGATTGGGATCACCCCCAAACATTTGTTGAGAGGTGGACTAGTATTAACCATGTGCCTAAGAGGAAAATGATGCAATGCTATAGGTGTTGGATGTGTTGATGACTAGAGATATTATTTGGAGACCCTATAGGGGATATAAGGGATGGTTTAAGGATGGTGCTCAATTGAGACAGGTGTGAGTGAGCTACTAGTTGCATGACCATTGGGTCAATGTATTTGAGAGGTTTTAGTATGATCAAGTGACATGATAGTTTGGTGTTACTCAAGATGTTCCACTGACACCATTAGTGTGGTTAAGGAGTTATCAAGATCTAGTGAGGCTATAAAATAGGCCTAAACCATTAGTTGTAGAGTTAGCTCCAATTCTATTGATAGAATGGGATTTGGTGCTTGATATACTAGATGTGGATGATGTAGAAGTGATCGATGCCTACATAACATAGTAGAGGGAGCATAGATGGGAACCACTATTCCTAGGAGGTGGGATCATCATGGCGGATGTGTTAGATGTTGATCCCTTTAGTGTCATTGAGGGTAGGTTGATATCGTATATTTATATGTTCTATTTACTTCATTATTTATTTGGGTACGTACTATTGTAACTTAGATTTGCATCTTTTGAGGAGATGTCTCGTCTCTCCTCATCTAAGTGGCATCATTGAAACACCTCTAGGCTTGTGGGTAGCCTAAGGATGAGGTGAATCTATAAATATGGCTAGCTCCCTTGATGTACCACTTTGGATCACTAATACACCTAAAATTTTTGAGGGGAAAGAGAGAGAAAATTTAAAGAAAACTATATTAAGGGAGGTGATACACTAAATTGATTAATGACTACCAACCAGATGCATGTTACACATGAAACCATGAGACTAACTAAATGTACACTTCTCCAATCTACATCTTCTCACATCAATATTACATTATGAGGTTATGGATGAATGTTTAGGCTAGGAGGACTAGATAAGAGGCCTTGAATGGCACTAGTTAATATAATAACTCACGCAACCTTGACACTTCATAGAACACTTCAAATGCCCTACAAGAAGAAGCTTTCCAATTACAAATAGGTGAGAGAATGAAACACCAAGCTAAGGAAATAAGAGTCATTAATAAGAAAAACCAATCATCCAAGTAAACACATTATGAAAAATTATGGAAGAGGTAAAATTTAGAAGTCTTATTGATCAAATGGTATGCAAATGAGTAGGGATTTGCCATACTCAGGTGCATCATAAGTTATAGAACTTGAGAGAGAGAGAGAGGAGAAGAGAGAAGTCCAAAGGTCACAAGGACACTTGTAAATATAATAAAATGAGTTAATTATGCTTGATAAGAGGGTGGGAAATGTACTATGTAAGGTTAAGAAGCATAAGTATCATTTCAAGTCATGAAACTCATAAAAAGTGGTGTGGAAGTTCTCATTCTAGCTAACAAAATTGCCTTCATGATTCACCTCTGTTTGAACATCCCAAAACTTATTAGGGATAGGTATGATGATTTTAATGAAGGGTAAGGCTTATATAAATTCCTCTCCATGCATTGGTTGTAGTCCTTATCATATGGAATCTTCCCAAAATGAGCTATCACCATTTGTAGTCTAAATAACTCTTCTTTCATTCACCCTGCACACTTGGCCTCCAATAAGGCATCCATTTTACATAAAAACACATGGGATAGAGTATATGACAATTTAAAGACCCTCCATGGACTTAGAGGCATTAGTTACACCTTAAAATCAACTCACTTAAAGTTTTCCACCCTTTTCACTAGCTTGGTCACTATGCCAATTTTGACTGGTTGAGATGAAGTAGCTAGTTGAGGAACTTATGAGTTTTTCCAAAGCATGAAATCAACATGGAGAGTTATCTTAATTCCTAATATTCACCTCCATCTCTTGGAACCTCTTGGAACCTGCATAACACACAAAATAATAAAAAATACCCTATTTTGTACTCTATCAATATAGTTCTGTACAACTCAAAATGATGGGAAGGATCTTGAAGGAGTACTTTGAAATATTCAAATACTTTCATGGTCAAACTATCTCATTTTAATATCCCTCCAACCTCATTTGTCCAATCGGGTCACTAACAAGGGTTTTGTAAGGGTTTAGGCCTATTTACCCTCTTAATATTTGTTCATAAAGGTTTCACATTGAATTTACAAAAAAATTACAAAAGATTAGTGTATATTACCTATGACAACTTCTCTAAGATTTTAATATTGCCATGCATAGACTCAAGGGAGATGTGAACACTTTAACTTGGCCTATCGAGTTCTTTTCTCCAATTTGCATAGGCCTAAGTTGGTTTTGAGTCCAAATGGATTAATTGTGATTTTTATACAAGTTTGATACTTTTATACATCTAAAATGACATTATACACATGATCCAATAGTTTTTAATGCTAATCTACATCTATAAATGAAATTGACCTCTCATTTGGGCATTAGGCTTGAACCTTGCCTAATAGGCCTATTGTAACCCCTATGGTCGAAGCCATTACATTGGGTTTATCTGTATCCCAACCAATTGAACACATATTTATTGACCCCATAAACATGTTTCAGTAGGTTATAAGATCATTTCAAGGTGGAAGTGACAATGATTCTCCTTTTGGCTCCTAGTCCTAACCCTACCCAAGTAGGTTTGACTACAACTTTGAGTTTCTAGGCCACCCTATAAGGCTCATCCCATATGTGATATGTTTTCATGCTTTCTATAGGTGTGTTATAGATTAATACACATTATTTAATGTCTTTTTATCTTCTGGTGTCATTTTTATACCTTATTCTCCAAAATTTGCTAGTCTTGTTCACAAGGGAGTGCCCTCTATTTGAGATAAAATAGAGGGCACTCCCCCTATTTTCTCAGACAAGATGAAGATTTGAGAGATTTAAATAAGTATGGAGGACCTTTTTTCCAATTTTGGTCCTCTAGTTAGGTCATTTGACCTTCAAAATCTTTAAAAGTCTAAGACTAACTGTGTGAAATGGATTGTGCCAAAAGGATTTTACCTTGTGGACTGAGTGATGCATCTTTAAGGTTATAACTCTAATTTTTTTATAGATCATCAGTGTAATATGAGGCTATCATGATAAATATTAATTTTTTCTAGTTCCATTCACCATTTCAACTCCCTATATACATCTCATTGCATAATTAGCTGGTTAAGGCAATAGACAACCTTCTTGACTATGTTTTGCTTTATAGGAGACACCTGTAGGTTACCTTTCATGAATCAAGATTGAAATAATGTTTAAATACCCCTTTATAGTTCCTTGGATTCACTTGGTGGATGTTTTAATTCATTTTTTTCACTTTTCCTAGTCTAGACCATCACTTTGAACCTTAACCCTGCTCACTATTGTCATAATCAAATACAGTCAATTGTGTTATGAATAGTATAATCCTGTAGGCGTGAATTATTTGTTTGATAGGATACACACCCCATTTTGATAATATGAGATATTTGGAAACATCATCCATATACTAATGTAAGTGTTCCATTCTTAAGTCATTGTCGTGAGTGATGTGGAGGTTGATAGCCTGCTGTAGGTGGATGTTTTCAAGTGAAGAGACCCCTATAGGTACTAATGGGGTTCAAAAAATTTCATATAAATTCCTCTTTGGATGACTTACAATTCATACATTTTATTTTAAATCCTCAAAAACCATTAAAACATGGAGGAATGTCCATTTTTGAAACTTTTGAATGAAAAGGTCTCTTGGAGTTCAAACCTGTAGGTGAACACTTCCTGGGTTTAGTGCATAAAAGCACAACTTTGGGCTTATAAAAAACTAACCTCCATTGATCATTTTCCTCTCAAAATTTGTAGAAGTATTATACACTATGGGGAATTAAAAATAAACACAATATGATGAATCAAAACAATTGGTAACCTTATTGCAAGATGTATACAAAAGGTCTTCTATATCTATTTTCTCATTTTAGGGATCAAGGGCCTGAAATCCATAGTCATCATCCTTGAAAGGTATTTTTTAGTTTTCTCACCAACCCATCATTTCACATGAGTATGAAATGATACTTAAACACATAAATACTTCAAGGAGTGTTTCTTCACATTATCTAACATTTAAATATGGCTCTTTAACCCCCTATTTTATCACCTATAGGTGGTTATTTCACAGTGTAGGCAGTGATACAGAATTGGGCAGTGAGCATGGAAAACATTCCCTTAATGAGTTGTAAATATAACTCAATACCTTAAAAATGGTGTTAAAAACTTTTAATTTCTTCAATGAGATATGTAGCTTGTTTCCACATGATACTCTTTTCCATGGCACCTATAGATGAGTATGTTCTTGGCAGACTAGGTGAAATTGTGCTTTATGACTGCTATATATTCTCTCAACCATTTGAATGCTCAAATTGATATTTAATGTTGATAAAATACATACCAAGGAATTATAATTTTAATTACACATATATGAACATGTTATACAAGTTTCATAGATGTGCTTGCAAGTGAAAAGTAGATAAAGAGATGGGAGCTGACTGTGTATCCAATTTCACTACAACCTCAATGATGCTCATTTTGAAGATTGAAAATTTGAAAAAAAGATATTGTCCTAACCATCTTAGAGTGAGTAAGACATCATGACACATTGGATTAAATCCATTGAAGAGAAATAAGTTTTTGCAAATTATGAAATTGGAGTGCAAGTCCACTATCAACACCTTCCTACAAAGTGAGTTGTTTGAGATATCAAATCCTTTAAAAATGGGAAACCAATCATGGATAAAATTATAAAATGGAGTCAAAATCATCTATAACCAATATAAACAATTTGATTATATATAAATGTACAAACTAAATAAAAATTTATAGGGTGTATAGATTAGCAAGTAGAAAAACACAACCAACTTCAAGAGGATGGTTCATAAAGCACATGCCACCATTCTTAAAAATATTATTATGTAAATGAATCCATCTAAGTTTATTACCAACTCCCAAAATTTTTAGACTTGGAACCTCCTCTATTAACTGTACCAAACATGAACATGTTGATCACTTTTGCATGTCTAGAAGGGCAAGAAAAGAGTAGAACAATTTTAGGACTTTTTTAGCACTTAAAAAGAATGTAAATCACTAAGATGAGTGTGATTAAGATTAAGGGACATTACATGATCTTCTACCATGTGTCACCTTCCCCCATTAGCTGTACAAGTGCCAAACTCTTCTCTTTTTCTAAGAAAACTATTCTTTCTTCTGAAGCACCTACCAATTTCAGTTAGAAATTGCTACCTAAGACATGATAGGACACATGGCATGTGATATCACCATTATTACACCTTAATACTTCTTTAGGAAATTATACAACTCATTAAATGCCCTATTTTGACCCCAAAATGACTCAAAATGACAAATTGACTAATATGACTAAGACCAGGGCTAAGATGACATTAAATGACATAAAATAACTTATAATACACCCCATGATAAAATATTAGACCCTTAAAACACCTGAAAAACATGTTTTTACCTATAGGGGTCCAAATTTAACCTGTAGGTCAAATTTGGTCAACAGGTACCTAATGTATTGTGTTGATTTTTGTACATCTAGGTGATGATGAGTATTGGGAGACTACCATTGAGTCTATGCTTTGAGTAATAACATGGCATATCCTTGATGATGTCATAGATTATGGACGAGTGGAGAGGCCATAAATGTTGCTGACGTTCATTCTCACTTGTTTGATTGAGCATCCATTACTATTGTGATATATAGTCAAGTAACTATTGATAGGGATGAGGTGTGTCCAGAGCTACAAAGATGAGCTATGCCTACACCTAATGCTTTGGGTGTAATAGGTAGCAAGATAGTGGATGAATATATATGTTTACAGTGAGAACATGTAGAGGTGCTGGTTGAATTGGTAGTGGTACAAGATAGAGAGAGTAGACACAAGTCTTAATAGAGGTCTCAGAGAGATAGTGGAGCTTCTAGCTCTAGTATGGATGTATCAAAGAGTGAGAGTGAGGGCACTGGTCCTGGTGACTAAAATTGGATTATTGAGTTATTTTTATTATTGTATTGAAATTATATATTTATGTTTGTTGTTATATGGATGTTTATTGTTATATGGGTATCATGCATACTGGTATCTTGATTTGTGGCATCGTGTGTTTTCATGTGTTTGATTATATTCATGATTTTAAATGGTGATATGGAAATATGTTATGTGTTTAAGTAATGGTAATGGATTTTTTATGTATTTATGAATGTCTAAGTAGATATGTATGGTGGATTAAGAATGTTAGATATTAGTATGGGTGATATAGGAGTATCGTAGGATATCTGAGTGTGGATCATGTAACTACAAAATGCACTATTTGAACCTATATAACATGGTTAAAAAGTAACCATACTAATCATGTTGCATTGGTGTATAAGTATATTCTAGAACATATACTGCTTGGTGGAACACTACTATAATTAGGTGTGTAGACTCTGTATATAATAGCTTAATTGGATGTTGTATTGACATTGTGCTTTCTAGAAAATATCTTAATTAGCTATTGAATTATGTCGTAATTTATGTGATATGTGGCAAATATCTTAATCATTTGTTGAATTATGTCTTGATTTCTATGATCTCTAGAAAATATCTTAATCAATTATTGAATTATGTCTTAATTTCTATGATCTTTGACAAATATATTAATTGGCTATTGAATTGTGTCTTATTTTCTATAATCTCTAACAAATGTCTTAATCAACTATTGAAATGTAACTAAGGATTGAATTAATTTCCATTTTTGTGCCATGCTGCAATAAGTAGGTTGATCTTTGTCAACTAGTTTCCATCTTGCTGAATTTATGGTGCATGAGATCTCTAATAAGTATGTGTCTTATAAACCACATGGCTTGCATGATGAGTAACCAATGGCTCAAAATGAAAATCATTGGATAAATCAAATCTAGAGGAGCATGATCTAGGAGATTGTGGATATCGAGATCTTGATGCCCCCTATGTAAATGCTATAATGCCTCTATTGGCATACTGGTCAATACGATCTTAGAGTGCATAACAATTTTGTCTGAATGTCCATTTATCTTTTGAAAATTATAATATGGTTTATTATATATCCTGTGTATAGGTGTGATAGATGGTGATGAGTAGAATGAGGAGTGATCATCTCCTTATCTAATAATGGAATTAATATATCATGAGGCCTATCTCTATCTAAAAACTATATAGCCCCTTTGTTGGTGTCTTGTGCTCTACTCACTATAGGAGGTGTTTTGTGAAGTGGCTCTTTGCCTTTTTTGAGTATCTTGATTGGTTGTTTCCATTCCCCCTATTTTTTAAGCATAGTTGGAGTGTGTTATTATACCAAATTAGATGACTATGGCTATGGGAAATCTACATCCAAATATACCTTTGAATGTGTCTCACTTAGTCCTAATTTTTTTAATCCGGGAACTATGTAACATTAATGTATGAATGATTTGGATGTCTCGTATATCAATTTATCCTTAAGAGGAAGAATGAGGACTCTAGCAAAAATGTATTATACCTCTAAATCTATCAACTGGTAGATCAATTAATGCATACACGTTTTGAATCTTATAATGTATTCATTTATTATTTTTGGCTGGCCTTGGTGTAGTGAAAGAAACCTCTCATACGTGACTCAAGGTCCATTATTCTAATCATAATGCATGAGAAAGGCCTCTTCTAACTCATAATATGTGTATAGTGAACCAATAGGGAGTGAATTATGAAACCACTATATTTCCCAACCCTTTAGAGTCATGAGAAATAGCTACAAGAGACTCAAACTACTAATGACATGTGCCATAACTTTCCTATAAGATTTGAGATGCAAGTATGGATCTCCATTCCCATCAAACTTTGGTGATGCTGGTATTTATAAATTTGATGGAACTTTTGCATTGAAAATTCTATGCTAGATGGGATTATTATGGATGGAATTGGAATCCTCCCATGAGTGATATGATTTAGTTTCTAATGTGAGATGGTGTACTTGTTGTTGTAAAGCACCCACAACATGCACCACGGAGATTAACTCTTATGAAGGTATATGAACATTATAAATAGGTTTATTTAAATTTTTTATCTTATTATTAATCTTATCCATTGGTACACTTCATCATAAAATAGTACTAGGTTTTCTCACTGTAAACTTTGGAGGGGTAATAGTTTGGACATGGTTAGAGGGAAATATGCTATCACCCTTGTGTAAATTAGGATGAGAAATAAGTTCTACTGTAGGGAGGGGATTGAGGGAGATTCATTGGTATCTCTTTTTTTGTTAATTTGTAATGAAGTGTCCTATGCTAATGGGATAGAAGATACATTATAATCATGTGAATGTAAGTTCTATAAACTATGAACAAAGGAATAAGTGTAAGTGTGTGTGTTTTAGCCTTTAAACTAGCATCATTTTGATCATGAGAGATGGGTGAAGTAGAGAGAGAATTAAAAGGTTTAGAATTAATGTATTCCTCACCAAAATCATAATAATCATCATTATTCCAAGGTTCATCAAAATCATAGATTAATTCACTTTTAGAAGTAAGAGTATGAGAATTATCATTCACATGCTCACTAAGAGAGAGAGCAGGATAAGATTTTTACTTTTTACTACTATGTAATTTATCATCATGTATAGGTGAAATGTAGTGCATGTCTTCACTAGTTATGTGTGGAGTAAATGTATGATTGTTACTTTCAAGATTGGATTCAAGGGTATAAGAAGTAGCAATCATGTTTTTATTTATCATATTATGACATGTAGGAGAAGAGTTAGAGATATGTGCATTATCAACATTTTGTTGAGCTTGAAATATAAAATAAGGTGATAAAATAATGTCATCTACTTTAGTTTATGCATTGGTTAAAGGTGTAATATCATTTGTATACACTTTTTCAAATTTAACTGAGAAGGGTAAAGATAATCGATTGCTCTTTTCTATATTACTTGAATTATGTGAAATTAGATTTTGTTTATTTCACTTATATAGTTTTAATTTGAATAAGCATATAGCAAAAGTTATTGAAAATATAAGATCACATTGGAATATAGCACTACCAATAACAGGTTCTTTTAGAATTGTATCTTTAGTTTGATTTTGAGGTGTAGGAGAAGAGGGAGAGGAAAGAGAAGAAGATGCATATAGTATATTCTCAACAACACTTTCATTGTCATGCTCATATTAATCCTCATATCCATCATTACGACAATAATAATCATCATCATTATAAATGAAATAGTTATCATGTTCTAATGTGTAATCTTGAAAATTTGTCTATTGATTATTATAATTATGAGAAAAATTCAAAAATGCATCAACTGGGTGAGGGGTAAGAGGCTTCTTGGATGTTCTTTTAAACTTGCCAAAAAAGATAATGTAAATAATGAATAACAAACACACAATAGGTAGAATGTGATCTAACATAGGTATATGTGAAACTACGGGAAATATTCATCCTAACATATAGAAAAAAATTAGGATTGTACTTGAAACCCTAAAGTCTAGTATTTGGATATATAGGGACCTATTATATAGATCTAGGGTTTATGAGGGTTATTTGGTAAATTTTTTAATTATAATAAAGTAATGGAACCCTAATATAAGATTGATTTAGATCAATTATATTGTGTCAAAATCTAATAAAAAATAGAAGTTTGTATTCCCTAATTTAGTTTACAAAAAATGAAGTAAACCCTAGGCTAAACTAGGGTTTTAAGAAATATTCAAAGTAAGTCAGGTTCATCAAATGTTTTAACTATGTAGGACTTAGTAAATGTAAATTCTAAGTTGTTAAAGGTCTGAGTATAGTAATAACTTGAGATACATAAAATAAATAGTTAATATGACATGTTTTTCTCAAAATAGTAAAGACAGTGAGAAAGTATACTTATCTAGAGTAAAATGTTAGGTGTGGAGCCTGATGGTCTTTTAGAATTAGAGGTTAAAATTTTGATGTTATTTCAGTCAGGTTTTGGAACCTATTATTTGTATCCCTAATGGCATGAGGGGTTACAAGGGGGGAACCCCCCTTGTGGGTGGGGGCTCTGGGGGTCGCACACCCTAGTGGGGGTTTGGGGGCAATGCCTTTGAAGATTTTTTTTATTAAAATCACTTTGTAAAATTGTGATTTTGTAGTCAATCTAGGCCATTGATTACAGGTTTCTAGATCTAATGGTAGAGGTTATGTTTAGGTTTTTTTTGCCTTAAAATGTATTGATACATGATTGAGATGAAAAAAATATATTGTACACAGAGAAGATGTAGAGAAGGTAGAGAGGTGTAACAGGTTTTGCTACAAAATTTGTTTCTCCCGTGTATTGCTGGAAATAATATACTGGACAAGTTTGGTGGATGTAGCCCATTTTGGCTAAACCACATCAAATCTCGTATCTCCTATTTTATTCATTTTTATGATTATGTTCTCTATGTTTGATTGATTCATTTCATAGTTTCTCTTGTCTGTGATTTGGGGATAAATTTGTTTTATTTTATCTTAACAAGTGGTAATAGAGTAAAGATTTTGTTTGCATAATTTTAAATTTCAGGAAGAAAAGGGTTTGATCTTGAGTGGGATCTATGGAGGATGAAAATAAATATAAGGTGGAGAAGCTCAATGGATATAACTTTGGATTGTGAAAGATGTAGATAAAGGATTACCTTTACCAAAAGGACCTATATTTGCCATTGGGAGGGCAAACCAAGAAGCCATCAACAATGTCAGATGAAGCTTGGGAACTATTGGATTGAAAAGCCCTTGGAAGCATACGATTGTGCCTTGCATCTTCTGTAGCATTAAAAATTTCACAAGAAAAGACAACAAAAGGTATTATGAGTGAATTAGTCCAGTTATATGAAAAACCCTCTACCTCAAATAAAATATTTTTGATGAAAAAATTATTTAATATGAAAATGTCAAAAAATGGTTCAGTACCAGATCATTTAAATGAGTTTAACATAGTTACTAGTTAGTTAAATTTCATAAATATTGACTTTGATGATGAAGTTAGGGCTCTTATCATTCTTTGTTCCTTGCCTGAAAGATGGAATAACTTGGTACTGGTAGTAAGCAACTTTGTGTCTAATAATGTTAAACTAAAGTTTAAAGATATGGTGGGTGTTATCCTAAGTAAGGAAATATGAAGGAAAAGCACAAGTGAGACATCCATATCTAGAAATACATTTACTAGTGGAGAATAAAGGAAGGAAAAAGAATAGAGGAAGAGGAAATTGTGGAAAATCAAAAGGGGGTACAAGATCTAAATCAAGAGGCAAGATGGAATGTTGGATTTGTGGCAAGCCAAGACACACAAAGAAAGAGTGCTAGTTTCAAAAGGATAAATTGGGTAAGGACCAACAAGAAGGTAATAGAGAAGTAAATTTAGTATGTGATGTACTACAATATGCTCTTATATTTTCTTTTTGAAAATATTGTCATTGATGTCAAAGGTCTAACATTATTGGTGATAAAGGCCCCATATCTTTTAATAGTGTTTTTAATATTCATATCTTGGTTAATGTGTGTTAATATTTGTTTAATATTAATGAATATATTTTTGGTTGCATATATGTCAAAAGAGGGCCCATGGAGAAGTCAAATAGTCATGAGGTAAAGACAAAAGAGGAATGAGATGCATTTTCTCATGAAGAGTCATCTTGAGGAATTCCAAGAGTCACCATGTGAAGACAAAAGAGTGTATGGTGCATTTTTCCATAAAGGGACACTTTGAGGAATATGAAAAGTCACCAAGATAAAGACAATAGAGGAAAGGATGTATTTGTTTATGAATGGTCACCATGTAACTTTTCAAATGCAAATATTCGAAGGGTCATGCAATTTTGGCACCATTTTTCATGAGGATTGAAGGGTCACAAAGGGTAAATGCCAAAGGTCATTTGGAAATATATAAATAAAGGCTTGAGAAGCCATTTGTAATATGCAAGAGAGCGCATGGTTTGTATTTATTTTAGAGGAGAGAAAAGTAGGAGATATTGTAGAGTTCTATCATTTGTTGAGTAAGCAATATTTGTGTTTTATACATAAGAGGGGTTAGTGCTCTTGTGGGTTGGTGCTAAAAAATAGTTGTTGTGTTGGTGCTTAGTAAAGGGGTTGGTACTCCTACAAGTTGGTGCTTGTAAATTTTATAATTTGAGTTGGTGCTCATTCATATACTTGAGATTTTTCTTCATGGATTTTCCCACTTTAGGTTTCCACGTAAAAATATGGTGTCTCTCTCTCTCTCTCTCTCTTGTGTGGTGCATGTTATTGTTTCAGATTTATGGCATATCTTGAATGTGTGATTAAGTGATTAAAAATAAGAAATTAGATTAAGTAAAAGATATATAATATACTGATTCACCTCCCCTCTCAATATTTCATGCTTAACAATTGGTATCAAAGTAGGTTCCTTTTTAAAAAAGTTTTAAAAATTGAAGGTAGATCAGGGAAAGCACGATGACTAGATCATATGAAGATTTTTCTACAAATAAGGCACTTTTGTTTGATGGAAAAAATTATGCTTTTTGGAGCATAAGGATGAGGACTTATTTGATGGCCCTTGGATTCCACATTTGGCAAGCAGTGGTGGAGGAATTTGAAGAGCCACATACACTTGTAACTAATCTGATAGAAAAGAAGGCAAGTGAAAATAATGATAAATCTTTAAATGCTATTTTATGTGGTTTATGTGAATCAAAATTTGTTAAAGTTATGCAATGTAAATCTGCTCATGAAACTTGGGTAAAACTTGAGAATATTTACAAAGGTGATGGAAAGGTTCAACAAGCTAAGCTTCAAAATTTTTGAAGATAGTTTGAGAGTTTGAAGATGGAAGAGTAAAAAATATAGCAAGTTACCTTTTACAGGTCGATTAAATAGTTAATTAGATTCAAGGTCTTAGAGAAAAATTAGAAGAATAAATTGTGGTATAAAAAGTTTCGAGATCTCTACCATTGAGATATGATGCAAAAGATTTGGTAATTGAAGAGATGAAGAATTTAGCCAAGCTAAAGATGGATGAGCCACAAGGTATTCTTATGACATATGAGATGCAGACCGAACAAGAGAAACCCTCAAAGAGAGAAGATGCTTTTAAGACATCAAAGAAAGAGAAGGCTAAAATTCAAGAATTGAATGACAGTTCTAGTGATGATGAAGATGAAAATAGAGCTCTATTCATTCGCAAGATAAAAAAGGGCACAAGTAAATATTAAATAAAATTATCTTTTAAATATTTTAATTGTGAAAAGATTGGACATTTTACAGCTAAGTGCCTAGATAAGGGTATTGGTGACAATGAAGAAGGAAAGTATACATACAAGAAGAATTTCAAAGGAAAATTCAGGAAGAGATTCGAGAAGAGTTTGTATTCTAAAGATCCTAGCTCAGTCAAAGATAGTGGAGTTAGTGATTCAGAATAAGAAGAGTAACTATTCATGGCCATACATGAAGATGCATTCACAAGCAAAAGTATAGATGATAAAAAAGAATAGGATGAAGCTGAAGTGAATTTGGAAGGAGAACTCATTTATGCCTTAGAAGAGTTAAAGGATCTTGAGAAGAAGAATCAAAGATTAAATCTCTAGATCAAGAAAATTGAAAAGGAGTCAAAGGAAATAAATGAAGATCTACAAACACACTTTGAAGAAGCCAAGAAGAATGAAAAAGATTTAATGGCATAGTTTCAAAAAATAAGTCAAAAATTTGAAAGGTATGTTATTGAAATTACTTCTTTAAAAGTAGATCTTGAGAAAAAAATAAAGATAGAGCAGCCAATGATTCAAAATTTGAGAATAACACTAATATGTTGAATAAGATATTAGAAAGTTAAAGATCAATATCAGATAAGACAACTATCAGATTTGAAAAAGAGAAAGGGGAGGCCACTTCTTTCACAGACAAATTTAACACAAAAAAGGAAAGAGCTATGTTGAAGCTCTTAAAAAAGAGGAAATAAAAAGGGAAGAAGTTAAGAATACAGAGGACATCTCAAACAAAGAAGGTTGGAAAGAACATAGCTACAAAAGGCAATCAGGTTAGAGATACACAAACAAGTCTTATTTTTATGGTTACTTTTTTTATTATAATAGATATTGTCATAAGAAAAAAAATGTTGAAAAAAGGCTAATAATTTCAGAAATAAGGAGAAGGAAACTGATGCAGAGTCAAGCAAAAGCTACAACTCATTTGTTCCTCTATCAGGGTTTAATGAAGAGGCCATAATATGTTACAAGTGCAAAAACTTCAGAAATTTTTATTGGTAATATAGAAACATGTTTGAGTCAATAAAGAAGGACCAAAGTTTCAAGGCTCCATTCATCAAAAAGAAAGTTCAGACAAGTTCATGGTAGAAGAAATAACTTAAAAGATCTATGTTGGTACAGACAACTTTGCATGAAAGAAATAAAGAAAAGCTATGGTTCATTGATAGTGGATTTTTGAGGCACATGACAAGAGACAAGATCAAGTTCATAAACTTGAATAAGATCAATGGTGGCATAGTGAAATTTGGAGATAATACTACTGCCAAAATTGCTGAAAAAGGTATAATAAGTTTGGATAATGGTAGAACTAAAACTGAAAATATTTTGTATGTAGGTCTTAAACATAATATTGAATGTAAGTCAAATATGTGATCAGGGGCACACACTAAAGTTTTATGTAAAAATTTGTGAAATTAGGAGAAAAGATTCAGATGTGTTGGTTGTAGATGCTCAAAGAATATGTAATAATTTGTATATATTATCAGACATTAAAGGTCAAAGATATATTTTGAGTCAGATTGAAGAAACTTGGCTATGGCATAGGAGAATGAGACACATAAATTTTGAAAATATTATCATCATCATCAAGAAGAAAGCAGTCAAAAATCTTCTAAAGATTACAAATCCATCGAACATGCTTTGTGAACCTTGTTAGCATGGGAAGTAGGCTATAAGGTTGTTCAAAACAAAAGAGTACTCAACCACTTAGATGATAGAGCTTATTCACACTAATTTGTGTCAACCTATGAGAAATAAAAGTACCCAAGGTGAGAAATATTTCATGTTGCTTATTGATGTGATTTTTCACATATGAATTGGGTAATATTTTTAAAGAAAAAATTAAAAGATTTCAAATATTTCAAAGCATTAGTTGAAAATGAAATTGATTTGAAGATTAAGTGTCTAAGATAAGATTGAGGAGGAGAATTTATGTCAGATCAATTTATTGAGTTTTTTGAAGACCATGGAATAAAGAGACATTATTCAATAGCCAAAAATCTACAGTAAAATGGAGTAGTTGAATGGAGAAATAAAATAATTCAAGAGATGACAATGATAATGCTAAATGAATCCAAGATACCAGATAAATATTGGAGAGAGGTAGTTGCTACAATAGTCCATATTTAGAATAGAGCATTATTGAGAGTCAATATCGATAAGACTCTTTATGATCTATGGAAAGACAAACCAACAACAGTTGATTATTTTAGAGTTTTTGGCAGTAGATGCTTCATAAAATGAATCGATGAAAAACTTGGTAAGTTTGAATTCAGAGTAGATGAAGGTATATTTCTTGGTTATTTTTGTAAAAGTAAACCTTATAAATGTTATAGAAAAATAACTAAGAAAATATTTTAAAGTGTAAGTGTCAAGATAGAAGAAGATGGAACACAAAGAATCAATGATTTAATAAACATTCCTGAAATCATTGAAGAGGAAGGCTTGAAATAATCAGATAAAGATGTGAAGGAGAAAAAGGACACTAAAATCCCATCCAAATATGTCTAGAGAAAACATAATGAAAGTGACATCATCAGGGACATAAATGAAGGAATTCACATCAGAAGAATGATGGTAAGTGAATCTAAGCAAGTTAATTTCACAATGTGATACTTGGGAATTAATACCTTGACCAAAAGATCACAATATGATAGGAACAAAATGGGTTTATAGAAATAAGTTAAATGAAAATGGAGAAGTGACCAAGAATAAAGTAAGATTAGTATGTAAATGATACGCTCAGATTGAGGGAATAGATTTTGAAGAAACTTTTGCACTAGTGGCAAAGTTAGAGGCTATTAGAATGTTTCTTACATATGTAATGTTTAGAATTTTTAAAGTGTTTCAAATGGATGTAAAATATACCTTCTTAAATGGGAATCTAGAAGAAGAGGTCTACATTGAGAATCCTGAGGGATTTATTCTCTTAAATATTAGTAGCCATGTATGTATATTAAAGAAAGCATTGTATGGATTGAAACAAGCTCCGAGAGCTTGGTATGCAAGACTTGATAAGTACCTATAGGATCAAGATTTCAACAGAGGATTTGATGATAGTAATATCTACATCAAAATAAAAAGTGAGCATCAATTGATTGTTATGATATATGTTGATGACATCATTTTTGGAGGAAACATTGAAAAGATGACAAAAGAATTTTTTGATAATATTAAAAAAAAATTAGATGTCTATGCTTAGAGAATTATCATTTTTTTAAGGTTGCAAATATTTCAGTCAGATAAAAGAATTTTCATATCTCAATGTAAATATGCCAAGAAAATGTTGAAGAAACTTGGTTTTGAGGATTGTGCACCAGTTGGCACACCAATGAATATAGAAAATAAGGTGAGTAAGGATGAAGATTCACCTATTACAGATCAATCTTTATATAGATCTATGATTGGTAGTCTTTTATATTTGACAGTATCGAGGCTAGACATCATGCATGTAGTAGGTATGGTTGCAAGATATTAGTTAGCTCCAAAAGATAGTCATGTTTAGTTCATGACGAGAATATTCAAATATATCAAGGGAACATTAGATTATGGATTATGGTATCTCATAGGTAGAGATTTCACTTTGGTTACTTATACAAATTCAGATTGGGTAAGTTGCTTAGATGACATAAAGAGTACAAGTGAAGGAGATTTCTTTCTCAATGATAGCTTAGTATCATGGCTAATCAAGAAGCAAAATTTAGTATCACTTTCTATAGCTAAAGTAAAATATATTGAAATGATATTATGTTGTACTCCAGTGCTTTGGATGAAGCAAACTTTGGAAGATATCAAGGTAAAATATGATGAACCTATTTGTCTTTTTGTGACAACACAAGTGCTATTAATATTTCAAAGAATCTAGTGATGCATTCAAGAACAAAACACATTCCCATTAGATATCATTTTTTGAGAGAGCAGGTTATAGATCAACATGTTAAAATGGAATGTTTCAAAGAGGGCCCATGGAGAAGTCAAAGAGTCATGGGGTAAAGATAAAATAGGAATGGGACGTATTTTTTCATTAAGATTAATCTTGAGGAAGTCCAAGAGTCACCATGTGAAGACAAAAGAGAGTATGATTTATTTTTCCATGAAGGGACAATTTGAGGAATACGAAAAGTCACCAAGATAAAGACAAAAGAGGAAAGGATGCATTTGTTTATGAAAGATTATCATGTGACTTTTCAAATGCAAGGATACGAAGGGTCATGTAAGTTTGGTGCCATTCTCCATGAGGATTGAAGGGTCACAAAGGGTGAATGCCAAAGGTCATTTGGAAAGATATAAATAAAGACTTGAGAATCCATTTGTAATATGCAAGAGAGTGCATGGTTTGTATTTATTTTAGAGGAGAGAAAAATATGAGATATTATAGAGTTATATAATTTGTTGAGTAAGAAACATTGAGAGATAGTTGTGATTTATACACAAGAGGGGTTGGTGTTCCTATGGGTTGGTGCTCAAAAATATTAGTAAGGGGTTGGTGCTCCTGTGGGTTGGTGCTCACAAATAGTTGCTATGTTGGTGCTCGGGAAAGGGGTTGGTGCTCCTACAAGTTGGTGCTTGCAATTTTTTTAATTTAAGTTGGTGCTCATTCATATACTTGAGATTATTCTCCATGATTTTTCCCACTTTGAGTTTCCACGTAAAAATATGGTCTCTCTCTCTCTCTCTCTCTCTCTCTCTTGTGTGGTGCATGTTATTATTTTAGTTTTATGGCATATCTTGAATGTGTGATTAAGTGATTAAAGAAAAGAAATCAAATTAAGTAAAAGACATATAATATAATGATTCATCCCCTCTCTCAGTATATTTCATGTTTAAAATTTCTTTGGATAATATTGTTAAATCTTGGGTTTTAGATTCAGGTGATTCTTTTCATGCTACCCCTCATAGACATTATTTTATAGATTGAATTCAAGGTAATTATGTGAATGTTTACCTTGGTGATAATGAACCCTATAGTATTTTTGGAAAAGGAAGTGTTTAGGCTAAATTACAAAATAGAAACACATGGGTGTTGAAGGATGTCAGGCATGTTCCAAGCTTGAGGAGAAATTTGATCTTTGTAGGGAAACTGGGTAGTGAGGGTTGTATGGTCATATTTATAGCCGAATCATGGAAGGTGACAAAGGGTTATATGGTGGTTGAAAAAGGTTAGAAATTAGGCACTTTATATTTTTATTTAGATAATGTTAATTCATCTTGTGTTGTAGCTACTATAGGTAAAGATGAAACTTTGTGGCATTACCGACTTAGCCACATTAGTGAAAAGGGAATGAAGGACCTACACGTAAAATATTAACTACCAAGTTTGAAAGAATTATATCTAGAATTTTGTGAGCATTGTGTATATGGAAAACAAAAATGTGTGAGGTTTCTCAAGGATAAACTAGCTAGGAAGGAGCAGAAGTTAGAGCTTGTGCATATGGATTTATGGGGACCAACTCAAATATCTTCACTTGATGATTCAAATTATTAAGTTACATTTATTGATGATGCAACTAGGAAGGTTTGGGTATACTATATAAAAAATAAGTTTGATGTTTTTGATACATTCAAAAAATGGAAAGCCTTAGTTGAAAATGAAACATGTTTAAAACTAAAATATCTCAGATCAGATAATGGAGGTGAGTATTGTAATAATGTTTTTAATAATTACTATTTAGAAAGTAGAATTCATAGATAGAAAATAGTTCCACGAACACCAATGAACAAGACTATTATGGAACATGCCAGATGCATGATATTTCATGTCGGTTTGCCTTTATATTTTTGGGCAGATGCTGTAACTACAATAGTTTATCTGATAAATATAAGACCTTCGAGTGCTTTAGATGGTGGACTACCAAAGGAGGCATGGACTAGAAATAAGGTAGATTATTATTTTCTAAGAGTTTTTGATTGTGAGGTATTTTATTATATTGAAAAATATCATAGGAATAAGTTAGAAGCTAAGTCTCAAAAATGCATATTTATTGGTTATGGAATTGATGACTATGGATTTCGATTGTGAAATCTAAAAGATAAGAAAATAATTAGTAGAGATGTTGTGTTCTATTAAAAATTCATGTACAGGGATCAGTTATAGGAAAAGAAGCAAGAAGAATCCAAATAGGAATATACAATATTAGAAGACATTATAGAAAAATATATCCCAGAGGTTCCTAATCAAAATGTGCAACAGGAATAGGTACCTCAAACCCATGCTAGAATATTTGCAAGAGTAAGTAGACCACTTGCTCATTTTTATCCTTCTTTATATTATTTATTACTTACTGATGGTGGTGAGACATAAATCTATGAAGAAGCAGTGTAAATTGATGCCAAAGATAAGTGGGAGCAAGCTATGGATGAGAAGTATGATGCTCTAATGAAAAACTAGACATGGGATTTGGTGGAGCTTCCCAAAGGAAAGAAGGCATTGCTGAATAAGTGGGTATATAGGTTAAAGGAGGAGAATGAAGGTAAAAAGAAATTCAAGGCTAGAATGGTTGTTAAAGGTTTTTTATAAAATAAAGGTATATACTTTGAAAAACATATTTTCTCCAGTAGTTAAAATGACTTCTATAAGAACAATTTTAAGTTTGGTAGCAGTAAAAGATTTACACCTTGAACAATTAGATATGAAGACTACATTTATTCATGGCAACTTGGAGGAGGAAATATATATGGAGCATCCATAGGAATACAAAGTCAAATGTAAGGAAAAAATGGTGTGTAGGTTGAAGAAGAGTTTGTATGGCCTAAAACAAGCTCCAAGATAGTGGTATTTAAAATTTGATAGTTTTATTATAGAATAGGGTTATTATAGATGTCATTCAGACCATTGTGTATATTTTAAAAGTTTTGAAAATGGTAATCACATTATTTTTCTTTTATATGTAGATGATATGCTTCTAGCTGGTTCCAACATGCACAATATTAATGTACTCAAGAAAAAATTAAGTGATAGTTTTTCTATGATGGATTTAGGTGCAGCTAAATAGATCCTTGGTATAAGGATAACTAGAGATAAAAAGAATAAGAAGATGAAATTATCATAGGGAGAGTACATCAAAAAAGTGTTGGAAAGATTTAATATGCAGGATGTAAAATTAGTTGGGACACCTTTGGCTGCATACGTTAAATTAATAAAAGAACAATGTCCTAAAATACAAGAAGAAAAGAATCTGATGTCTAAAATTACATACTCATCAGTAGTTGGTAGTTTAATGTATGAAATGGTGTAAATGAGGATGTAAATTTCACATGAAGTGGGAGTGGTGAGTAGGTTCATAGTGATCCAGGAAATGAACATTGGAAGGTAGTAAAATGGATCCTTCGTTACTTAAGAGGGGCCATAGATACAATGTTAAACTATGGTGGATCAGATGTGACATTATAGGGATATGTTGACTCAGATATGGTAGGTGACTTAAATGGTATAATAAACACTATAGGGTATGTGTTTACAGTAGGTGGTACAATAATTAGTTGGGTATCATAGTTACAAAAGTTTGTGGCACTTTCAACCATAGAGGCTGAGTATGTTACTACTACAGAAGCAAGCAAAGAAATAATTTAGTTACAGAGGTTGATGGAAGAATTAGGACATAGTCAAGAAATATGTACTCTATATAGTGATATTTAGAGTGAAATCCATCTAGCCAAAAACTCAGATTTTCACTCTAGAATAAAACATATTCATTTGTAGTATCATTTCATTCATTCAGTGATAAAGGAAGAGCAACTAAAACTGGAGAAGATGCATACCAGTAAAAATCCTATGGATATGATGACCAAGGTAGTTACAAGAGAGAAGTTGAAGATTTTTTTAGCTTAAATTGGTCTTCATGGATGATAATTAAATTAATGAACTTGTTCAGGTCCAGATAGTATAGTGGATGCAGTAGCGGTGGAGATGTTGCAATCAGTCTCCAAGTGGGAGATTGTTAGGTGTAAAACCTAATTATCTTCCAGGATCAAAGGTTAAGATATTGATGTTATTTCAACTAGGTTTTGGATCTTATTATTTATATCCCCGATGGCATGGGGGGTTGTAATGCGTGAAACCCCCCTTGTGGGTGGGTGGTTCGGGGGCCGTGCGCTCTGATGTGGGTTCAGGGGAAACACCCTCGAAGCAATTTTTTTATTAAAATCACCTTGTAAAATTATAATTTCATATTCAATTAGGGCCATTGATTAAAGGTTTCTAGATTTGATGGTAGAGGTTATGTTTATGTGTTTTTCATCTTAAAATGTATTGATACATGGCTGAGATGAAAAAAATTGTACATAAAGAGGAGGCAGAGAAGGTAGAGAGTTATAACATGTTTTATTATAGGATTTATTTATCCCTTATATTTTTGGAAATAATATACTGGAAAAGTTTGGTGGATGTAGCCCATCTTGGTTGAACCACATTAAATATGGTGTCTCTTATTTTGTGCATGTTTATGATTATGTTTAGTGTGTTTGATTGATTCATTTCATAGTTTCTCTTGTATGTGATTTGGGGATAAATCTATGTTTTATTTTATCCTAACATAAAACAAGTGTTTTTATAAATTAAGAGGTTGGAATAGGCTTGAAGATTAGCCAAACAACTTTCATTCTATGATTGTAGTTGAAAATAGGCCTAAAAAAATAGTGTCCTTATGAGGACAATATCACCAATAATGCTAGTGTTTAAATATGGCACTAATGTACTTATATAGAAGATCAAATTGAAACTTTTAGAGATGTTATTAGAGTGATTTAGAGACATGTAGGTCATTCTATGACTCCTAGAAGTTCATATGTGTCACTATTTTTCATGCATCTCTTTCAAAACCCTAATAAACACCTACACACATAAAACAATAATAAGATAAAATGCAAAAGAAAGGGAAAAAATTAGGTTGTGGAAAATTATGATTGCACGAGATAAAACCCTATTATCCTAGATGTTGACTACATTAACCCCAATGTTAGGGGTCTCAGATCACATGTAGTTCTCCCTTAGAGAATGTGTATAATCAATGCGCATGGTATGCTATAATTACTTTCACTTAGGCCCTTCTTTGATCAAACATGTAAGTCTAAATCTGATGGTTGAGTAATATGTAGTGTGCTAGGATGTACTATTGACTGAGTCTATGTAATTATGTGCCAAGATAGTAAGTGATAGATATAAAATGCCTTGTGAGGCTCTTTACATAGAAGTAAATTTGATTTGAATGTAAGACCCTTGTTAGCTAGCCAAAAAGAAGCAAAAGAGGGATAAAAACATAAGAGAAGGCTCAAGGGAGGGTTAGGACCCAAAACATGAAAGAGAATGATCATTGGACACTGGCACCAAAAGTGGACACTAGTGCCAATGGAGCTATAGTCTAGATAAGGGTACTAGTTTCTTGAGGTCCCAAAATAGAGAAAATACCAAGTAAAATAGACTAGGGTCCCTAATGACTAGGAGGTGATTACTCAAGACCACTATAGGTGCAACAAATAGGGAAACCTAAACATAAGAAATACCAAAAGACCCAAAATGACCATGTGAATAAGAGATACATTCATCACTAAGTCCTTTTTATGAAAGATCCATAAAATACATAGTACTTGTGGTTGCTTGACTAAATTAGGGTGTGTATAGTAACACATAAACAATAAATTAAAATGGGGCTTAAGTTAAAGTAAGGTGTGTTGTACACATCGAGGTACACATTTCTTTTCTTTAAACTAGTAATTTCATCCTTATGCATTGTTAGATTAAAAGTGGGGTAGGTAGGCTGAGGGGATAGGGGGGAATGTATATACTAAAATTTGGTTTTATAATATTTTCCAGTCTTGTACACTTGACAAATACCAACCATGGTTCAACCCTTTTTGTTCATAACCTTCCCGCTATTGAAATAATCACATTCACTAGCTCATTGTGCCTAATTGATTATTCATAGTTTGACCCTAACATTATGATGACCCAGATCACCTATAACCTTCAGTTTTCATAAAACCTAATTTATATCCTACCCAGATTGTTATAAATCCTCAATAAATTTTTACCCTACATGACATTAACATCAATGCTAGTGTCTCCAATATGATGCTAGTGTCTTTGCCTTCTAAACAATAATATTGAAAATATTTTGACATGTATGGATTGGCCTATTACATTCCTTAACCCTCCCATGAGATTATTTCAAAAGATGTGGTATAAATACAAATTAAAGTTCATTCATTATCCATTAAGCAAGACATAAATAAGCACCTCTCAAGTTCACACTACACTACTAATTTATATTGCCCTATTATTCCCTAGTTACAAACCAATCATAGGAGCAATATTCTTTTAGGTGTTAAGAATTAAAATAGTATCCCATGAGAATTATTTGTCAAGTTACAAGCAAGATCACTACATGCATTCACATATAACATATTGTATAATTTTTCACACACAAGCCCACATATGGGGAGAACTACATCTATCATTGGACCTCTTATAATTTTATGGATATGTGGGCAGCACTCATTGATAAAGAGGTATTTGAGGTCAACTCAACTTCACTTGAGCTCACTAACCCCTATTTTTCAAGGTGACATGCCCTAATAAGAAGACCTAGGGTTTTCAATAAAAAATTAATTTTAAGAACCTATGAACATGATCTGAAATGATAATATGCAAGATGATAGTGAAACCTAATAGGTGTAGGTGGTTGTTCCATATTTTTTTGTATCTTGAGGATAGTGTCTAGGTTGACAAAAAGATAATTTATAGAATATGATGAATCAAGGTGGAACATCAATCTACCTTTTTATGCACCTATACCTATAAATTATTCTTGATCATCATTAAATAAAATAAGTATTATTTATCTGTATTGAAACTTTAATAATATTGTCTGGTAATGTACTATTATATATTTAGTATATTTTTAGATTCAACACATTTATCAAAATATAACAAATTCAAATTCATTCAATTAGCCCAATTTAAGAATATCTTATTCCAATTTGATTAGGATATTCACCCTAACTCATCCAAAAAGAATTAAACATTATGTAGAGGTAAGCTCAACATCTTAGTCCATGTAATATGTGTTTGTCTTGCATAACATTCATAAATATTAGTGAAATACACGTGTGATAGAAAAAAAGTATGATAACTACTAATCATGAGATAAGTAACGTATTCCAATGATTTAAATTGTATGTCTAATCATGTTCAGGTCCTAAGTTTGGATTTTTACAATATTTTGAGTATTTTTTGAATTTTTGTAATATTTGGTTTTTTTATATTTTTAAAAGTTTTAAACTAAAACCAAATAAAATAGTGATAACCAAGGATTCACGATTAGAATAATGCAAAGATATATGAACAATTCATAACATGTGTCAATGTAAAGTATGCACTATAAATGATGGCATGGCCATGCATAAGCAGGATGCTCCCAAAATATATGTGAATGTGGTTGAAAACCTATGAGAATAAAATAGGAATGTTGAGGACTGATTGTACATCCCCATATCATCAAATGTACACTTGTCAAAGTATGTAGCATGATATGATAAATATAACACATGAAAAGAAAGATTTTTTATGAATAAGCACTGGTTTTCATATTAAAACTGGGTGAGATATCTTAAAATTAGCAATATTGAGGATCTCTATGTTTAAATTTTAATTTTGTGCAAAAATTTGCACAACACATGATTGATCAACTGAGGATAGTAGTGGTAGTTGTTTATGTCCCTAACTAGTCAATTATATCTGTGATAAAAAATGTAATTTTATTAGTGCAAACTATAAAAATAGAGAGGTAAATGGAAGAATAGATCACTGTTTTAGATTATTCAAATTTGAAAAGTGAAAAAGAAGAGCCAAGAAGCTAAATTTAAGGTAATAACTAGGGGCTAGAAGAATTGATCAAATCAATTACATGTGTAAGAAGTAGAAGAATAAAAAAAATAAAGAAGCTATTTAAAATTAAATAGTTCTAATATAAACCAAATATCTCATCAAGGGGATGCCTCTATGTAGGCTCTCTATCATTGGAAATATCATATCAATATTTTAAATAATCAAAATCATAACCATCAATGTAAACATCATCATTGTAGATAACTAATTTCTTTTTTTTTTTTTAAAATAGTGGAATGGCACTACATATATGAAAAATTAATTGCACCATGCTATAGAAGTAGCTTATTATATTTTTATTGCTCTTGAGCATATTCATCATTGTGAGGATATTTTATCTCATTCTGAATTAGAGAAGAATCATGTATCATTTCTTGAATACTAGGAAGAGAATTAATTAAGGCTTTAACTTCTTGAATTGAAGATGTAATCATAGATTTTGTATTATGTTGTTCCTCTACACACAAATTATATATGATGTTTGAATCCTTTGAAACCACATATGTACCATTAGTATTTTGAGAAACATATTGTTATTGAACTTTTGTCATGAGAAACCTTTTGATAAAGATGCTTTCTTGATTACTTTGAGTTTGTTGTTGCAACTTCTATTTTGGTGGTTGATCTTTTAGTAACTTCTCTTGATGTAACTTGTGTAAGCTTTCTTAATATGAATGTGCATTTTTTTCTACTTTCACTTTTATTTAGGAGATGCAATCATAATGGGAATATATGTCTTAATTGATTTATCTGTTATAGGATGACAAATATCAATGATACTTTGTATTTTTTAATTTAAATCCTAAAAAATATTTATATGATGTCTATGCATTCTAAGATATGCATAAATTATTTTGATCTCCTTAAATGATACACAGGAGGTAATGTGATGAAACTGTTTCAAAGCATTTCTCTTAGAATCTCACTTGAACTCTTATTAGCATTTTGTATGCTTTTTGAATCAATGGTTGCAAATGTATGTTGATTTGGAGCCCAAAATTGAGAGGATATCTTTCAAGGCACATAATAGTAAGATAGAGATGAAAATATATGATTAATACTAGCATGCTCTAGATTATTTGTGTATGTGATATTACTTTCAAATGATGTTATCCTTGAATTGAAATATTGCTTTTGATTTTGCAATTCCTCTATTGAATTTCTTAGGGTGATTATTTGATCTTTAAGGGATTCATAAGAACTACCCTTAGATACTATTGATTGAATATGAATACAAACACCATCAATAAGAGATGTGGGAGGTGGAGGGGGTTGGGGAAGGATATATTAGTTACCTTCATTTGGAATTATAAGGTGGTTCACATTACCTCTTAGGATAGTGAAAACATAGAATTGGTTAAATGGTAAGTAAATATCACCATCTTGAGGTCTGTTGATGCATTATTTGACTGATCTGAGTAATATTTTAGGTGACAATTCAGGTGATGGTTCTACCCCAATTGGTGGCAGAACTTCTGGGAGCCATAACTTTTGCACCATAGTTCCGTTTGACTCCCCATTTGAACCATTGGAAAGCTAAGAATTAAGGGAAAATTGTGAGATGGCACATAGCTCTTCTCAGTGGGTTTTGATCCCAAAAACAAAATGAAAGTGCCCTAAATTTTAATTTTATTAGTGTAGTCTAAAAATAGTAAGTTTCTAAAAATGGTAATTCCTCAAATTTTATATAGTTGTAAATCATAAAAGTCAAACCACTTAATCTCCCTCAATATTGGTGACCTTACACATCCTCCTCCTACCTTAAAAATGTGTATAAATGAATACGTAACCCAAAATGGAAATCAAACATCTCTTCTCAGAGATAGATATATGTTTGGGTCTACAAATTTGATCAATAAAACATCTCTTCTCAGAATAACATTATTACAATTGTGTTGTTCTTGTTTCTTGAATTATATTTCAACCAAAACTTATGAGTTTTGGATCATTGGTATCATAGTGGTTTGTATTGAGAGTGTATGACTCCGAGGATGAGGTCAGACTACAAGAAGCTTGGGTATAAAACAATAGAGCTTCCAAACTATCCATCTATTCGCTTTAAATGACCTCAAATGGTAGGCAACACTGAGACATCTGATATTTTCAAGGAATTGGTGAATGAAGACCTCCAATAATAGAAAGTGTAGATGCTACAACAATTTACCTAAATTCTCTGACAAATCTCGATGGGAAATTCTGGTTCCTTATCTGCACCCCTACATCCTTTCAGTTCCCCAACACCCTTCAAGGTTTAGGTAAATTTTGATATCTCTACAATTGAAGGCAAAACCAATGTTGATGTAGTAAAAAATTGGTTAAATCGATTATCTTCCTATTATTTTATAAATAAATTCACTGATAAAGAGAAGATCACTTTTTCTCTTTTGAAAGCATCATTGCCTGTCAAAAATTAGTGGGAAGTGTATAAGAAGAATTCAATTCGGATGATATTGGCCTTTAGGTGGAACCTACTTGAGATGATTTCATAGAAGCTGTAAAGGAAGAATACTAGCCCATTGGAGCATATGATGATCTATATATAGAGTGAAAATAACTTTGACAAGGTAAGGAACAATTTGTTCAAGATTATACTAATATTTTTCATTCTCTATCTATGAGATTGGGCATCCAAGAAAGTGAGATACACAAGGTTCTCGAATATTGTGGTGGAATACAATGGTATATACAGGGGGAGATGGAAATATTCAATTTGAAAACTTGTAGTGAGGTGTACAAGTTGTACAAGTTCATGGTAAATATTGAGCAGAAGCAGGGAAGAATGAATACAAAGAGTTAACTTGCAAAATAAAAAAGTGACAAAGAACGTCAAACACAAGGACAAAATTAGAAAGAAAAGGAAGGGAAGACTAAGAAATGGTGTGATTACCATAAATCTAAAATGCACTCCAAAGAATAATGTCGAGCCATCAAGTCCCTACTTTCTAAGTCACAATCCTCAACATCTACTGCTCTACCTCATACAAACACTATAGTCAAAGAGCATGAAGAAGAGATTGTAGATGCTGAGCCTGATGCCATCATTACTTCATCATGGATCCATGAGGAGAGGCCAGATGATAAGAAAAGGTTGTTTCACTCTAAGTTATGGGTGAAAGGTAAGCCTCTATATTTCCTTCTTGATAATGGGAGTCAAAAGAATTTAATCTTTGCTAATGTTTTGAGAATCCTAAATTTATCCATGAAGCCTCACCCAAATCCATACAATATTGAATGGTTGAGTCTAGGGAGAAACCTCTGTGTCACCCACCAATGTCTTCTCTCATATATGATAAAACCTTTCCAAATAAGGTCTTATGTTATGTGGTCAATATGGATGTTTGTGAGGTACTCTTTGGTTAGCCATTCATGTATGATCGATATGGCATAAATGAATCAATAAATTGAAGGGTCACCCTCACTCTTAGAACATAGTGTTATAGGGTACTAGAGGTACCACTTTCTACATCTCTCTCCCTGATTAGTGCCAAGAAATTCATTCTCATAGTGGTCAAGCCATAGGAATCCAAAAGGGACGATGTTACAACCCTGACTACACAAACATCAAAACAATAGAAGCAAATAGATACCAAGCTGAATAACTTCATGGCCTTCCATCCATAGACTAATGGTTAGATAGAAATGGTGACCAATCAGGCCCTACATAGCTCCACAAAGCACAATCCATTCCAAGTATGTATTGGAAATGAAATCAAAATACAACTGCCACACTTGATGATAAATCTTGATGCAATGGGGGCCATTAATTCTCAAGGAGGGAGGAATGATCCAAGCAATTTTTTAGGTGATAATTTAAGTGATGGTTCTAGCTTAATTGATGGAAAATTTTTTAGGAGCCATAAATTTTGCACCAAAGCTCTGTTTGACTCCTCAATTGAACCGTTATAAATATAAGAATGAGGTGAACACCATGAGATGGAAAGAGCTCTGCTTGATAGGTTTTAAACCTCAAAAACTAAATGGAAGTTCCTCAAATTTAAATTTTAGTAGTGAAGTCTAAAAATAGTAAGTTTTTAAAATAGTAATTCCTTGAATTCTATAATGTTATAAATCATGGAAGTCAAACCACTTAATCTCCCTCGAGATTGGTGACCTTCAAAATCCTCCTCCTACCTTCAAAATATGTATAAATGAAGATGGAACCCAAAATAGAAATTAGACATCTCTTCTTAGATATAGGCATATGTTTGGGTCTGCAAATTTGATCAATAAAACATCTCTTCTCAGACATAACATTAATACAATTATATTGTTTTTGTTTCTTGAATTATCTTTCAATCAAAGCTTTTGATTTTTGGATTAGTGGTATTAGAGAAGTTTATCTTAAGAGTGTATGATATTGAGGATGAGGTTAGGCTATAAGAATCTTGGGTGGAAAACAATAGAACTTCCTAACTATCCACCTATTCCCTCTAAATAACCTCAAATGGTAGACAACATTGAGACATCTGATCTTTTGAAGGAAATGGTGAATTAATCCCTCAAAAAGTATCAAGCGTAGATGCTACAACAATTCAACCAAATTCTCCAACAAATTTTGATGGGAAACTCTAGTTCCTCATTTGTACCCCTACATTCTTTCAGTGCCCCAACATCATTCAAGGTTCACGTGAATTTTTATATCCCTATATTTGAAGGCAAAATCAATGTTGATGTAGTAGAAAATTGGTTGGATCAATTGTCTTTCTATTTTTCTATAAATAAATTCATGGATAAATTAAATATCACTTTTGATATTTTGAAATAATCATTACCTATCAAAAATTAGTGGTAAGTGTACAAGAAGAGATTCAGTATGGATGATATTGGCCTTGAGATAGAACCTACCTAGAATGATTTCATAGAATCTATAAAATAAGAATACTACCTCATTGGAACATATGATGATCTGTATATAGAGTGGCAACAACTTTTCCAGAGTAAAAAATAGTCTGTTTAAGATTACACTGACATTTTTCATTTTCTATATATGAGATTGGACATCTAGGAAAGTGAGAAACACAAGGTTCTCAAATATCATGGTGGACTATAATGGTATATATGGGGGGAGATATAACTCTTCAATCTATAAACCCTCGATGAGGCGTACAAGTTCATGGTAAAGATTGAGTAGAATCATGGAAGAATGAATATAAAGAGTCAGCCTATAAAATGGAAAAGTGATAAAGAAGGTCAAACATGAGGCCAAAATTAGAAGCAAAAGAAAGGGGAGACTGGGAAATGGTGTGATTACCATAAATATGGAATGCACTCCAAAGAAGAATGTCGAGCCATCAAGTCCCTACTTTTTGAGTCATAATCCTCAACAACTACTGCTCTACCTCATACATACCCTATAATCAAAGAGCATGAAGAAGAGATTGTAGATGTTAATCTTGATGCCATCATTACTTCATCATAGACCCATGAGGAGAGGCCAGATGATAAGGAAAGGTTGTTTCACTCTAAGTTATGGGTGAAAGGTAAGCCTTTGCATTTCATTCTTGATAATGGGAATCAAAAGAAGTTAATCTCTGATAATGTTGTAAAAAACCTAAATTTATCCATGAAGCCTCACCCAAAACCATTTAGTATTGGATGGTTGAGTCTAGGGAGAAACCTCCATGTCACCCACCAATGTCTTCTCTCATATGAAATAAAACCTTTCCAAGGTGAGGTCTTATGTGATGTGGTCAATCTAGATGTTTGTGATGTACTCTTTGGTTATCCATTCATACATGATTGACATGGCATCTATGAATCAAGAACTTGAAGGATCACCCTCACTCTTAGAACACGATGCTACAGGGTATTAGGGGTACTACCTTCTACATCTGTCTCCCTGATTAGTGCCAAGAAATTCATTTTCATGGTGGTCAAGCCATAGGAATCCAAAAGGGCCAACGTTGTAGCCCTGACTAAACAAACAACACAACGATAGAAGTAAATATATACCAAGATAAATAAATTCATAGCCTTCCATAAAGAGACTGATTGTCAGATAGAAATGGTAAACAATCGGGCCCTACATAGCTCCATAAAGCACAATCCATTCTAAGTATGCATCAAGAATCAAATCAAACTACAACTGCCACACTTGATGAAAAATATTGATACAATAGGGACCATTTCTCATCAAGGAGGGAGGAATGATATGAACAATATTTCAAGTGATAATTTAGGTGACGGTTCTACCCCAATTGGTGGTATAACTTTCGGGAGGCATAACTTTTGCACTATAGCTCCCTTTGACTCCTTGTTTGAATTTTTAGAAAGTTAAGAATGAGGGAAACATCATAAGATGTCATGAGCTTCAAAAGATAGGTTTTGAACCCCAAAACCCAAATGAAAGTTCCCTAAATTTTAATTTTAGTAGTGCAGTCTAAAAATAGTAAGTTTTTAAAAATAGTAATTCTTTAAATTCTGTATTGTTGTAAATCATGGAAGTCAAACCACTTAATCTTCCTCAATATTTGTGACCTTTCACATCCTCCCCCTACCTTAAAAATATGTATAAATTAAGATGTAACTTGAAATGGAAATTAGACATCTCTTCTCAGAGATAGGCATATGTTTGGGTCTACAAAATTGATCAATAAAACATCTCTTCTTAGAGATATCATTATTAAAATCATGTTGTTTTTATTTCTTGAATTATCTTTCAACCAAAGATTTTGAGTTTTGGATCAGTGGTATCAGAGCAGTTTATCTTGAGAGTGTATGATCTTGAGGATGAGGTCAAGCTATAAGAAGTTTAGGTGGAAAAACATATAGATTCTAACCTATCCACCTATTCACTCCAAATGACCTAAAATTGTGGATAACACTAAGATATCTGATCCTTTCATGGAAATGGTGAATGAAGCCCTCCAATATTAGTGTTGGATGGATATTTTGTCATCAACTAACTGAAGGCAAAATGGGTATATCAGCCACAACGTAATGAGATAAATCTATCCTCTCAGCAAGGGGAGGTTCTCTATAAACTATTACAAACTAATATAAACTAAAAATTAACTCAGGGGTGACATCATATCATCCATTTCTCTTTTTTTATAAATGATGTTTACAAAGTAAAGGCAAACTTCCTTGATATTAAATGAAACTACAAGAAACCCACGAGAGTATAAAGCCTATCGTTGCTTTTTGATTTATAACTTATATAATAGTAGAATGAAATGCAACCCAAAGTCTCCATCAAAAACTAAAACAAAGTATATGATCACAAAAGATAAAAGTAGTTCAAAGCCTTTCCAATACCCTTTGTACTAAAACACAAAAAACACAAACTAAAGACAATTATAGAAGCACAAAGTCTCCATAATCAACTTTGGAACATCTCCCAGATTATTTCCACTCACTCTACTTATTTAATCAAATAGATGAGATGGTATTAGGAAAAGGACATAAGAACTATTTCTTAAATAACACAAGTTATTCCAATACAAATTTTGAAAAGTCGCTTGCTTTCTCATTCATTTAAGAAAATATGACTTACAATTTGAGCTCAAAGTCTCAAAAGGCATCTCAATTTGGGCAGAGCTTTTGCTTTCAATCACCAAAAGATCTATATTACAAAAGAGGCTCTCTTTATTTATAGGGAGAGGCCTTGAGAAAATAGAAAAGACTTAATTACGTTGTCCTAGTCAAAGATAGGAGTCCTTGTTAACTTTGGACTTTCCATATTTTTACATGTAATTACACATGGCAAAAGTACATGTAAAAATGTCTAAAGTGGTTACAAAAGTGCATTTGAAAAATAGAAATTAAACCAAGGATAGTTTTAATTTGTATCCCCATTTTTCTTCAGGTGAGCATCATACATGGTGATAGGTGCTTGTATCCTAATATTGTTTGGAGTAACAATATTCTTAAAAATCACCTTAGCCCTGACTATGGCATCTCTCACTGCTGTGACTGATTTTGCTTGGCTAGTTAACTTAGGTTTCAAATTATCCAGAGTTAACTAGTTATCTAGAATATTATCCATAGAGGCTACTGAGAATGCTTTATCTTTAAATTCCTTCCAAAACATACCTTCAAATTCCTGAATCATTTCTTCTGCTAAAATGAATTGGTTATCTTGTGATGTAAGTTTGTGTTGGGTGAATATTTTGTCACCAGCTAATTGATGATCAAAATAAGTGATTTCAACCACAACATAAGGAGATTGGTCAGCCAAATGTGTATGTTTACCACATCAGAAGGGGATGAATCTCTCCTCTCATCAAGGGGAGGTTCCCTATAACTATACGGTGTTATATACTATATATATTTATAGAAAATAACACTCAGGGTAGGATTACACCATCCATCTCTCTTTTTTCAGAGATGATGTTCACAGACAAGGAAAAATTTAGGTGAAAATACTAAAGGCACTTCTCTTCTTTCAAAAGTGGTCTTATAGCCAACAACATGAGTTCTTTATAATAGGTAACAAATAATTGGTAACAGGGGGCATAGTAACCAGCATAAAAAGGTGTAGCACAAAGTCTCCACCTCAATTGCCCAAGAGTGAAATACAAAGGATAATGGGGGCATAAAGTCATCCCAAGATCCTTTACACAGAAATAAACTGAAAACACACTAAAGGCAATTATGGTAGCACAAAGTCTTCCCACAGTTGGCTTTAGGACACCTTCTTGATTACTTCCACTAGTTTTGATTATTTCATTAAAATGGACAAGAACACATTTAGGAAATAGACATAGGAATAATCTCTTAAATGAAAAAAGATATTACAACACAAAGTTTGAAAGTAACCTGCTTTCTCATTCAAACAAAGAAATATGATTAACAAATTGAGCTCAAAGTCTTAGTAATCGCCTCTCAATTTTGGCAGAGTTTTGTTTCTATAACCAAAAAGATCTCCTTAAACAATAAGAGAGATTACAATATATAGCAGCCAAGAAAGACTTGGTACTTTCTTTCATGGAATGGCCCATGCTACATTAAATGCCTAGAATGCATTTCCAGTTCTATCAAAGGGCCATGTTAGAATAGGGCATCAGCCTTGACGTTGGCATGTCAATTCCTCTCAAATGTCTTCTCTTTAGCATGGGCTATCTGGTCTTTCTCCCAATATGTACGTGGCTGTCCCCTTACTTTTATTCAAAGGGAGAAAAATAGGCCACACCTTTTAATGCTTGTGAGCTCAGATGTCTACTTGATAGACTGTTCCACCTACTAGAAATAACTCCTACATAGATATTTTAGTATCTCTTGTAGCTTCCCCTCTTTCTTTATGATCTAAGCTCTTGATCTATCTCCTTTCTCTTCTATAGGCTATTTTGGCTTTCTCTTTAGTTGGTCGCTTAGGTTGTTCTTTAGGTTTTGTGCCACATTTGAAAACCAATAGATATTTCATTACCTTGAATTTGACATCCACGGGGACATCATTGGTCACTGGTCGCTTGAACCACTTTAAACCATGAACCTTTGAACCTTTGAAAGTTCATTGGTTGAATGGTTCAATGGTTCAGGTGGTCTTATCAGCTCCTTGGTTCTATCACTTCTTTGGTTCATTCGCTTTCCTTTCTTCGCTCGAGGCTTCCCTGTGAACTTTGAACTTATTGAACTGGTTAAACTCTTAGAACCATTAGAACCTTTGAACCATTTCAATTCAAAGTTCAATGGTTCAATAGTTCATCCTCTTCTTTGAATCCTTTGTTCCTCTAAGTCTTTCAAACTCTATTGAACCTTTGAACCTTGAACAATTTCAGTTCAAAGTTCAACAGTTCATTCTCTTTCTTTATATATTTTTTTCCTTCAAACTTTCTAGATCCTTTATTTTCTATTGAACTCATTGAACCTTTGAACTTTGAACTCTTTTGGTTCAAGGTTCAATGGTTCAATAGTTTATTCTTTTCTCTTCGAATCCTTTTATTTTCTAAGTCTCTCAAACTTTGAAATTCCTTCGACTTTATGTCTTTGGAATCCACCCGAAGGGAGGGTGTCTCTTTGGGCCTTGACAAAGGTCCATTTTTTGGTCGCCGAGATCGCTCTGCAAGGGCACATGCCCTTCGAGGTTATTTTGGTGGCCTTCTTTAAAGCCTTCAGACAAAAATTCTAAAGAAATTCCTTCAGACATTTTTTCTAAAGGAAATATTTCCTTTGCCTTAGCCACTTTTTGTTGGGCCTTTGAATTGACTGATTGAACCAACTTTGGTTTAATGATTCAACCTTTTTTTTAAGCCTTCTTTTGTTTAAGTAAGCTGTTGAACTTGCTGAAGTAGTTAAACTTTGAACTTTTGCTGAAGCGCTGAACTCTTTAAGCTTGCCAACGCTGTTGAACCTTTAAACCCATTGAGCCTATTAAAGCAAGGTTCAATGGTTCAATCCTTTGTTTGAAGCTTGTCGATGGAATTTTTTTGGTTGAACCTCGGCATTGAACCAACCTTGAAATTTCATAAGTGTTGGGAACTTGTTTCTTTATGAGAGCCCTCCTATTAAAGCTATTAAACCTATTGAACCTTTGAGTTTTTTAGCTTAAAAAGCTTGAACAACAAAGAATTTGAATACTCAGAACATTTTTTTGAAAAGGGAAGAGAGAAATTTGGCCTATAGGACCAAAATAGTTCATAGGTTGTCTCAAAAATGAGTAACAAATTTTGGAAATAATAGCTGGCTCCAGTTGGGGAATTTTTGTCAGTTGAAATTTTGGAACAGCTGAGGGGAGTAGAAACTAGAATCTCCAGTGCCTTTAAGTATGCCATTGGGCTATGGAGTCATGCTACCCAAAAATAAAGACACCAAAAATGAAAAGAAAAGCATAAAATAGAATGAAAGACTATACAAATATACATATGTACAACTTATGTCACCTGATACTTCAAGGATTGAAGTGCTTCAAATGCTGCCCAATGTGAGGTAGAGAAAAGGGTGTGCCATATTGATATTTCAATAGAAAATTGTTTTCACCATTGAGCTGATGGATAGTAAATTGGCCTATCCATAGGGAATCGAATTTCCCATGCATTCCCTTTAGTTCTCTTCTCTTGTCCCATAACAGAACTTGATCACCAATCTAGAACTCATGGTTTCTTGCTTTCTAGTCGAAGAGCTTCTTCACCAGACTTTGATGTGTAGCAATTCGGTCCACCACCATAGTTCACTGGTCATCTAGCTCAGTCAATCATATGATCCTCTTGTCAATGGAGCTTTCATATGTCTGATCTTTGACCGCCTTTGCCAATTTCTATGCTGGTAATTCTAGGGTGAAAAATAAATAGGCTGCATTATTTGTCACAATCTTGGTTGGGACCCCAAACCTAAAAATGATGTTTTCCTTTAAGAAATCGCATACCACTTCTGAAGTAGCATGCTTGGTTGGAATTGCTTCCACCCATTTGGTGAAGTAATCTATGGTTGTAAGGACATAATCATGTCCAGTGCTTGAAGATGGGTTTATGACACCAATGAAATTGATTCCCCATTATTGAAATGGCTCTTTTATTACCATTGGCTTAAGAGGTAGAGCAACTAACTTGGGTCTTCTAACGAACTGTTGGCATAGTTCACATCTTTGTACCCATTTGTATGCATCTTAAAATAGAGTAGGCCAGTAATACTTGGCTCATAAAATCTTATGGGTAGTTACAGGCGTAGAAAAATGTCCTCCACAAGACAGATTATGGAAGGACTTCAAAAGTTAGTTTTGCTGCTCTTTATCCATGCAGTGAAAAAATGCTCCATCGAAGTTCCTCTTATACATTGTCCCATAGGACAAAATCTACAGCTTTCAATTTAACAGTCCTTTTTTCTTTATGAGACAGGTGAGCAGGACACTCACCATAAGTAAGGAAATGAGCAATACTTGAATACCACTCATTCATGGTGGAGGCAAAGAGGATTGTTGGTGTGTCTTTCACTTCTATTTCTTCATGCCCTTTTTCTTCAGGTCTATTGTCAGCAATCAATTGGTAGAGGCCCCTTCCCCACACAAGCTTCATTGGTCTGATATCAAGATCAAACTCCTAGATTTTAACAATCCAATTGCCCCTTTTGGTTCCAAACTCTTGGTAAGTTAATATGGGTTTGACTGTGGTATCAGAAAATAGGGCAGTAGTATGTGAATTTAAGATGTAAAAATGGAAGTGCTTTACTACCTTTACCACTGCATAAGCATGCTTCTCCATGTTTGAATACTTCAAATTATGAGCTTTGAGAGGATAACTCATGAAGGATATGGAAGATTCCACACCTTCTCTATTCTGTTGAACTAGATTTGTTGAAAGTGTGTGCTCAAAAGCATAACTATACACTGTGAAATCTTTAGTATAATTTGGACAAACCAAAATTGGGGCATGGGCAATAGATGCCTTGATGTCTCAAAATGCCAATTTTCCTTCCTCAATTAAGTTGAAAGTGGCCTTTCCCTTCATCATGTTCACAATATGGGGAGTATTCTCTACGAACTCGGGGATGAACCTTCATAAAAAAGTCACTTTTCTAAAAAAAGAGTGAACTACAGTCTTACTTGTGGGTAGAGTAAGCTCCTGGATGGATTTGACTCTTTCTAAGTCAATCTTTATGCCTTCTCAAGATATAATATATCTGAGAAGTTTCCCTTTTGTTACCCTAAAAATAGAATTCTTGAGATTTAGAGAATGCCATTCTGGCAACATCGTTCCATCACTTATTGTAAATGATGTAAGTGATCAGGAAGATGCTTGGAAAAGACTATTAAATTATTAAAGTACACCATAATGAACTTACCCGTTTCATCTTTAAAATCAAAGTCCATTGCTCTCTGAAAATTAGCGCCAACATTTATCAGGCCAAATGATGTTCTTTGATAAGCAAAGGTGCCCCAAGGCATGGCAAAGGCAGTCTTATGTTGGTCTACTTCACCAACTTCAACTTGATTGTCTTCTAAGAAGCCATCTATCATTGATAACATCTCTAAACTGGTCACTATCTAAAGAATTTAGTCCATGATGGGTAGAGGATAGTTATCTTTTAAGGATGACTGATTCAAATTCTTGAAGTCCATGCAGAGGCAAATTTTGCCATTCTTTTTTCTCACAGGTACTATGTTTGCAATCCATGTGGAATGATGGATTGGGAAGATTATCCTAGCATTCAATATTTTTTGTATTTTAGATAGAATAGTACCTAATATCTTGGGATTGTACTGCCTGAATGTTTTCTTGTAAGGCACCGAATCACTCTTGAGAGAAATTTCATGGCAAATTTTTTTAGGCTTGAGTGACTTCATATCATCATATGAATACGCTAGAACATCTATGTACTAGCAGAGTAGAGTAGTAAATTTAAACCTCTCTTTAGGAGTGCAACACTTCCCAATATTAACTATCTTGGGATCTTCTTTGGTACCCAAGTTTATCTGATCAAACTCCTGGGAGGAGCTTGAATCCATTTGCTACTATTTGATGAACCTGTCGTGCTTGTCAAATAGCTTCTCAAGTGAAACCAAGCCTTTTGGGATTTTATTTCCTTTTAGCTATAGGAATTCCTCACCTATGTTTGAACTAGATTCAGGGGCTAGTTCAAGCTTCTAAGGCTCACTGCCTTCGAAGTGAAGCTATTCAAAGTTGTCTTTTTGTTATAGGAAGGCAATGATTTGGTTGTCACCATTAAACACTTGCCAATGATTGGTGTTATCAGGCACACTTGGTCGAAAGACTACTTTGATAGTGTACCTATCTCCTTTAAAATTTGAGTGAGGGACTAAAAGAGTTGATGAAATAGCCAAAGCATCAGCTTGATCATTGAATTCCCTGGGCACTGCAGAGATACTGAAAGCATCAAAGATTTTATTTTGATCCCAAACCAGATTGTGGTAATGGCACAATCTCTCATTTTTAGTTTAGTACAAGTTCCTCATCTAACAAATCATTAGCTCAGCATCTCCTTTAGCATGAAGGAGTTTGATGCCTCTGTCTTGAGCAGCTTTCAATTTGAGCAATAGAGATTCATACTTAGCAGTGTTGTTGGTTTTGCTAAACTGCAACTTATATGAAGAAGGAAACATATCTCATTGAGGAGATATCATCATATTTCTAGCTCTTAAACTAGTAGAGGAACAACTACCATCAAATTCTAGTATCCATCTGTTATCAAGAACCATTTTACCTTAGATTCTTCTTCATTTGGAGGGGAGGATTCTTCTGCACTTATACTACGTTCTACCAATCCTTCTGTTGTTCTGTCTGAGCTAATTTTTTGATTGTCATTTTTAGAAGTTTCATCAATCACCACATGAACCTCCTCCATGGTTAAGAATTAATTACTCATGCCTGAAGACTCAAACAAAATTTGAGCTTCAAGTGCTGATGTTTTAGTGACAACATATTTTGCTTTCTTCTCAGGGAGTAGCCTTTGCATGACGCCTTTAATCGGGATCCTTGCTTCAGATAGGTCCATGCTCAACTCACCACCCACATCCTTACAAAAATTTCATCCCAAAAAAAATTTCATCCCAATAGAATGTCGTATGAGACTGGGACATCAACCACCAAGACTGTCATCTTGATTCTCTTATTCGAGAATGCTGTAAATGCAAATTGGGCATCCTTGATTTGTTCCAATAGTGGCACTTATTTTTTATCCATGGAGAAAAATCTCCCAAATGTCTTGGTCAGTGTGAGACCAAGAGATACTACCACTTTGGCAAGTATGTCATTATCTGAAGCTCTGGAATCAATGATGCAATTATTTAGCTGGTGTCCATTTATCAGTAGGGAGACAAAATGGTTTAGTCCTCCCAAGAGTAGTAGGAGGAGTAATGACAAAGTTGTTTGGGGTGGACATGTTCTTTAAGGGATCATGAGTTACCTTTCTAACATCTTGTCATGGCAGGGATAGTTTTACTCTTTACACATTGAACTAATCTATCCAACTGTTCAGGGTTGGATTGCAAGAATTCAAATTCAGACATTTGACTTTTTATTTTTCTTGACATGGTCAACTATGTCAAACATCTAAAATGAATTATGAATAGAGGAAGGGAGTTCATCTTTTTGATTTTTAGAGGGGGAGGACTGATCTATGAAATTAAAGTCAAAGGTGAAGGTGTACTTGAGGTACTTACTTTTTTACTACTCACTAGGTCCTTTGACTGGAAAGGCAAAGAAGTTCCTTGCTTGGCAATTGAAATTGTAGGTTGAGATCTCTTCTCTAATTTTTCTTTATCAACTTGTTGGGCTGACTAGTTTTGGGACTGGGTGAATACAATGTATGATCCATCAAACATTTTACCTTCACTTCTGGGTTAATTTTGGTAATTTAGGAAACTAATGTTGGAGTCACCAGCTAATTCTTCTTCTCCCTCTATAAAGAGATTAGTGTCATCTTCTGGGTTCAACTCAAGCTGGAAGGAGAAATTTGATTCTACTTCAAGATATCCAACTACTGAATTGGTTGGAGGTTCTTCAATAACAAGTTTTCCCTATGGAGGAGGAACATGATTTGGCTGCCCTTGATTCCTCACAGCATTGCCTTGGTACGTTTGATTGGGAAATGTCCTCTTTGGTATATCTCGATACGAAGGAGTAGTAGACATCCATTGTACCATTTGCTTTCTGAGAGCCAACAACTCATGTGCTAGCTTTTGCACCATTAGATCAGTGGTTCTTGTAGATGGATATTTAGAGGATGAAGAAGATTTACCTCTGTTAGGATCCCTCTTTATCTTTTCTACCAAGATAAGGTCATCTTCCATCTTAGTAGCCAAATATTGAGTAACAGCAAGGTCTATGTGGCCAGCACATCTCAGAAAAAAACTCACTTCAAGCAACTGAGAGTTGATGAAGAAGCATTTGAGATTCTTAGCTATTGGTTGAGCAATGATAGCGATCCTATTCCTTAGCTTGTCAAATTTGGCTATGAAATCTTTCATAAGTTCATAAGGTTCTTTCTTCATTTGAGTGAGTTGAGCTAACAAGGCATGTCATCTTCTATAGGCTTGAACCTGGCTTCAAATTTAGCTTTAAGAGTGTTCTAGTCAGTCACTGATTGAGCTTGTAGGTGATTAAAATAGTTTTTAGTAGCACCTTGTAATGTCTCCACAAATAGCTTGACTGCCACGTCCTCATACTCCATGCCTATCACACTGCAGGCTATGCTGAAGGTCGTGAACCAAATAATTTGGGGAAATTCTTCCTTAAACTGCATGGTAGCTCATGTAGAGGTGGAATTAAATTGAGTGGACCAAAAGAGTTACTCCAGGGGCCTTGAAATACCATGATTTTATTATGGAAATGGGGGATAACAAATTTGGGTGGAGTATGTATAGGAAAAGCTCTGCTAACAAAAAAAAAAGAAGCTCTAACTTGTATTGGTGACCTAGTATTGGTAGGAGGAAGACTCCTAGTTCGTTGAACTTGAAGTTGTGGAGGAAACAAATCAAAATTTCTCTATTGCATCAACTCAAAAAGAGGGTCAACAATACCTTGGGCTCTCTGGCTTCTAGTATAGCGTGGAGTTGTTAGATTATAGAATAAAAATGGAAAAGAAATGGCCCTACTTTAGCTTGAAGCTTGAGGCTTCAAACTGTGCATTCTTCCCCAGTAGAGTTACCAAAAATTATTGGGTGAATATTTTGTCACCAGCTAACTGATGATCAAAATAGGTGATTTCAACCACAACATAAGGAGATTAGTCAGCCAAATGTGCAGGTTTACCACATCAAAAGGGGACGAATCTCTCCTCTCATCAAGGGGAGGTTCCCTATAACTATACGATGTTATATACTATATATATATGCAAAAAATAACACTCAGGGTAGGATTACACCATCCATCTCTCTTTTTTTAGAGATGATGTTCATAGACAAGGAGAAATCTAGGTGAAAATAATGAAGGCACTTCTCTTCTTTTAGAAGTGGTCGTGTAGCCAACAACAGGAGTTCTTTTTGATAGGTAACAAATAATTGGTAATAGGGGGTGTAGTAACCAACATAAAAAGGTGTAGCACAAAGTCTCCACCTCAACTGCCCAAGAGTGAAATACAAAGGATAATGGGGGCACAAAGTCATCCCAAGAACCTTTACATAGAAATAAACTCAAAACACACTATGTTAAGCATGGGATATACTGAGAGGGGGGGTGAATCAGTATATCATGTATCTAATAAAACTTTTCTTTAACCTAAATAGACTTAATCAAACATTCAAGATATGCAATAAAACTCAAACAATAAACACCACACAAGATAGAGAGAGACACTAGATATAACGTGGAAACCCAATGTGGGAAAAACCATGGAGAACAATCTCAAGTATATGAATGAGTACCAACCCAAACAATATTCTCAAGCATAAACTTGCAAGAGCACCAAACCCCTTTGTCGAGCACCAACCCAACTACTATTCATGAGCACCAACCCATAGGAGCACCAAACCCCTTTTCTGAGCACCAACCCAGCTACTATTTGTGAGCACCAACCCACAGGAGCACCAACCCCTTTGTGTATACCACACACCTATCTCTCAATGTTTCTATCTCAATAAATGATAGTTCAATACAACATCTCTTTCTTCTCTCTCACCTTTGCTCTTCTAAGCTAGATATAACAAATACAAATCATATTCATCTCTCACAATTGCTCTTCTAAGATAGATATTACTATATGAAATCAACCTCCATTTCTCATATTACAAATGGCTTCTTAATCCTTTATTTATAACTTTCTAAATGACCTTTGGCCTTCCCCCTTTGTGACCCTTCAATCTTCATGGAAAATGGTGCCAAAATTGTATGACCCTTCATATTCAAGCCTTTGAAAAGTCATGTGGTGACCCTTCATGATCAAAAATATCCTTCCCTCTTTTGTCCTCATCTTGGTGACTTTTCATATTCCTTAAAGTGTCCCTTCATGAGAAATTGCACCCTTCCTCTTTTGTCTTCACTTGGTGACTCTTGGAATTCCCCAAAATGACTCTTCATGGGAAAATGCGTCCCATCCTTCTTTTGTCTTTATCCCATGGCTCTTTGACTTCTCCACGGGCCCTTCTTTTGTCTCATATGCAACAAAAAATATATTCGTTAATATTAAATAAATATTAACTCATATTAGCCAAGATATATTTATTACAAACATTATTAAATGCAATGGGGCCTTTATCACCAATAATGCTAGACTTTTGATATCAATGATAATATTTTCAACAATCTCCCCCTTTGTCATTGATGGCAACTTCAATCCTGAGACTACCACATCCTGTCACCTGCACATACTGTCATCTAAAAACATACAATAACTCCCCCTTACTGTAGCAATCTATACCTATTCCCTGTTATTCTCCCCCTTTGACATCAATGGCAAAGGGCCTACTTGGAGCTAACACTTAGCTCCCCCTCAACTGATGCTGAACCTCAATGGCAGAAAGTAAAGGAAATTACTCCCAAATTCTCTTGCAAATACTCAAATGTGTCTTTTGGTAGTGCCTCTATGAAAATATATGCAATCTGCTCTGTAGTACTAATATATTCCATCTTAACCTGTTGATCTGCAACCTTCTCTCTCAATAAGTGATATCTAATGGGAATATGTTTTGTTCTTGAATGCATTACTAGATTTTTCAAAATATTTATAGCACTTGTGTTATCACAAAAAATGGAAATAGGTTCATCATACTTTACCTTGATATCTTCCAAAGTTTGCTTCATCCAAAGCACTTGAGTACAACACAATACTACTGCAATATATTCTACTTCAGCTATAGAAAGTGATACTGAGTTCTGCTTCTTGCTTAGCCATGATACTAAGCTATCACCAAGGAAGAAAGATCCTCCACTTGTACTCTTTTTGTCATCTAAGCACCTTGCCCAATCTAAATCTATATAAGCAACTAAAGTGAAATATTTACTTGTGGGATACCATAATCCATAATCCAATGTCCCCTTGATATATCTAAATAGTCTTTTCACCAATTGAACATGACTATCTCTTGGAGATGACTGATATCTTACAACCATACCTACTGCATGCATGATGTCTAGTCTCGATGCTATCAAATATAAAAGACTACCAATCATATATCTATACAAAGATTGATCTGTAACAAGTGAATCTGCATCTTTGTTCACCTTATTTTCTGTACACATAGGTGTGCCAACTGGTACACAATCCTCAAAACCAATTTTTTTCAAAATTTCCTTGGCATATTTACTTTGAGATATAAAAATTCTTTTATTTGATTGAAATATTTGTAATTCTAAAAAAATGATAATTCTCCAAGCATAGACATCTCAAATTCTTTTTGCATTCTATCAAAAAATTCTTTTGTCATTTTTTCAATATTTTCTCCAAAAATGATATCATCAACATATACCAAAATAATCAATTGATGCTCACCTTCTATTTTGATGTAAAGATTACTATCAGAAAATCCTCTCTTGAATCCTTGATCTTGCAGTTACTTATCAAGCCTTGCATACCAAGCTCTGGGAGCTTGTTGTAATCCATACAATGCTTTCTTCAATCTGCATACATGATTACTAATATTCGAGAGAATAAACCCCTCTGACTGCTCAATGTAGACCTCTTCTTCAAGATTCCCATTTAGGAAGGCAGATTTGACATCCATTTAAAACACTTTGAAATTTTTAAATACTGCATATGCAAGAAACATTCTGATAGCCTCTAACCTTGCTACTGGTGTAAAAGTTTCTTCAAAATCTATTCCCTCAATCTGAGCATATCCTTTACTTACTAATCTTACTTTATTTCTGGTTACTTATCCATTTTCATTCAACTTATTTATATAAACCCATTTTGTTCCTACCACATTGTGATCTTTTAGTCTAGGCACTAATTCCCAAGTATCATTCTTTTCTATTTGATCTAATTCTTCATCCATAGCTTTAACCCAATGCTCATCATGTCTAGCTTTTGAAAAATTTCTTGGCTAAATTTTAGATAACAAAGAGAAATTAACTTGTTCAGATTCACTTTCCATCATTCTTCTGGTGTGAATTCCTTCTTTTATGTCCTCGATGATGTCACTTTCATTATGATTTTTATGAACATATTTGGATGGAGTCTTGGTGCCCTTTTTCTCCTTCTCCTTTTCCTCATCTTCATCTGATTCTTCAAAGCCTTCCTCTTCAATGATTTCAAGAATGTCTACTGGATCATTGATCTTTTGTATTCCATTTTCTTCTATCCTGACACTTGCACTTTCAACAATTTTCTTGGTTTTTTTGTTATAACAATTTATAAGCTTTACTTTTGCACGAATAACCAAGAAATATACTTTCATCTGCTCTAGATTCAAACTTACCAAGTTTTTCATTGGTTCTCTTTATGAAGCATTTGCTACCAAAAACGTTGAAATAATCAATTGTTGCTGGTTTGTCTTTCTATAGCTCATAAGGAGTCTTGTTGCTGTTGACTCTTAATAAAACTCTATTCTGAATATGCACTGCTGTACTAACCACCTCTCTCCAATATTTATTTGCTATCTTGGATTCATTTAGCATTGTCCTCACCATCTCCTGAACTGTTCTTTTTTTTTGTTCAACTACTCCATTTTGTTGTGGAGTTATGGCTACTGAATACTGTCTCTTTATTCCACGATCTTCATAAAACTCAACAAATTGATCTGACATGAATTCTCCTCCTCGATCTAATCTTAGACACTTAATCTTTAGATTAGTTTAATTCTCAACTAATGCTTTGAATTGTCTAAAAGCTTTTGATTTAAAAAAAAAATATTATCCAAGTCATACATGAAAAATCATCAATAAGCAACATAAAATATTTATCACCTTGAGTACTTTGAGTCCTCATAGGTCCACATAGATCAGTGTGAACAAGCTCTAGCATCTGAGTGGTTGAATACTCTTTTATTTTAAACCACCTTCTAGCCTGCTTCCCATGCTGACAAGGTCCACAAAGCGTGTTAGATGGCTTTGTGATCTTTGGAAGATTCCTGACTGCTTGCTTTTCACAAATTTTGACAAGATTGTAAAATTTATGTGCCCCATTCTCTTGTGCCATAGCCAACTTTCTTCAATCTGACTTAAACAACATTTTTGACCTTTGATGTCTGATAGCATATATAAGTTATTACCTGTTCTCTGAGCATCTGCAATCAATACATCTGAATCTTTTCTTCTAATTTCATAACCTTCTACATAAAACTTTAGTGTGTGCCCCTGATCACACATTTGACTTACACTCAAAAGGTTATGCTTAAGACCTTCTACATATAAAACATTTTGTGTTTTAGTTCTACCATTATCTAAACTTAGTGTACCTTTTTTGGCAATTCTGGCAGTACTATTGTCTCCAAATTTCACTGTGACACCATTGATCTTCTTTAAGGTTATGAAATTGCTCTTGTCTCCTATCATGTGCCTCAAACATCCAATATCAATAAACCATGGCTTTTCTTCATTTCTTATGCAAAGTTGTTTGGACCAACATAGAACCTTCAGATTGTTTCTTCTACCATGTCTGAACTTTTTTCTTGATGAATGGAGCCCTAAAACTCTGGTCCTTTTTGACTGACTTGAACATGCTTCTACAATACCGAGCTATGTGTCTGAAGTTGTTACACTTGTAATAAATTATGGTCTCTTCATCAAAGCTTGATAGAGGATCAAAAGAGTTATAGCTTCTGCTTGACTCTACATGACCTTCCTTTTCCTTATTTTTGAGATTGTTAGCTCTTTTTCTACATTCTAATTTCTTATGACCATATCCATTATAATAAAAATAGTAACCATAAAAATAGGACCTGTTTGTGAATCTTTAACCTGATTTCCATTTATAGCTTTGTTCTTTCTAGCCTTCTTTGTCTTATGTATTCTTCACTTCTTCCCTTCTTATTTCTTTATTTCTAAGAGCTTCAACATAGCTCTTCTTATTTTCAAAACTGATACCTGTCTTATCTGATATTGCCTTTTGGATTTCTAATATCTTATTCAGCATATTAGTGCTATTCTCAATTTTTGAATCATTGACTATTTTATTATTGACTACTTTCTCAATCTCTTCTTTTAAAGAGGCAATTTTAGTAACATACCTTTCACATTTTTTTCTTGATATTTCCAACTGTGCCGTTAGATATTCTTCATTTTTCTTGGCTTCTTCAAAGGGTGCTTGTAGATCTTCAATTATCTCCTTTGACTCCTTTTCATTTTTCTCAATTTGATTCTTCAATCTTTGATTTTTCTTTTCAACAACTTTCAACTCTTTTAAGGCACACATGAGTTCTCCTTTCATATTCACTTCGGCTTCATCCTCTTCTTCTTCTTGATCAACTATTCTTTTGCTTACATAGGCACCTTTATGTATTTCCATCTTATGCTTTCCTGATCTACCTTCAAGCTGTAAAACTTTTTCAAAAAGGAACCTACTCTGATACCAATTGTTAAGCATGGGATATACTGAGAGGGGGGGTGAATAAATATATCATATATCTAATAAAACTTTTCTTTAACCAAAATACACTTAATCAAACATTCAATATATGCAATAAAACTCAAACAATAAACACCACACAAGACAGAGAGAGACACCAGATATAACGTGGAAACCCAATGTGGAAAAAACTATAGAGAATAATCTCATGTATATGAATGAGCACCAACCCAAACAATATTCAAAAACACAAACTTGCAGGAGCACCAAACCCCTTTGTCGAGCACCAACCCAGCTACTATTCGTGAGCACCAACCCACAGGAGCACGAAACCCCTTTGTCGAGCACCAACCCACCTACTATTCGTGAGCACCAACCCACATGAGCACCAACCCCTTTATGTATACCACACACCTATCTCTCAATGTTGCTATCTAAAAAAATGATGGTTCAATACAACATCTCTTTCCTCTCTCTCACCTTTGCTCTTCTAAGCTAGATATAATAAATACAAATCATATTCATCTCTCACAATTGCTCTTCTAAGCTAGATATTATTATATCAAATCAACCTCTATTTCTTATATTACAAATGGATTCTTAAGCTTTTATTTATAGCTTTCCAAATGACCTTTGGCCTTCCCCCTTTGTGACCTTTCAATCCTCATGGAAAATGGTGCCAAACTTGTATGACCCTTCATATTCAAGTCTTTAAAAAGTCATGTGGTGACCTTTCATGATCAAAAATGTCCTTCCCTCTTTTGCCCTCATCTTGGTGACTTTTCGTATTCCTTAAATTGTCCCTTCATGAGAAATTGTGCCCTTCCTCTTTTGTCTTTACTTGATGACTCTTGGAATTCCTCAAAATGACTTTTCATGGGAAAATGTCCTCTGGCTCTTTGACTTCTCCATGGGCCCTTCTTTTGTCTCATATGCAATCAAAAATATATTTGTTAATATTAGATATATATTAACTCATATTAGCCAAGATATATTTATTATAAACATCATTAAATGCAATGGGGCTTTTTATCACCAATAATGTTAGACCTTTGACATCAATGACAATATTTTTAACACATTAAAAGCAATCATGGCAGCACAAAGTCTTCCCACAGTTGGCTTTAGGACACCTTCCTGATTACTTCCACTAGTTTTGCTTATTTCATTAAATAGGACAAGAACACATTCAAGAAATAGACATAAGAACAATCACCTAAATTACACAAGCTATTACAGCACAAAGTCTTAAAGGAACCTACTTTTTCATTCAAACAAAGAAATATGATAAACAAACTGAGCTCAAAGTCTCAGTAATCACCTCTCAATTTTGGTAGAGTTTTGTTTTTATAACCAAAAAGATCTCCTTAAACAATAAGAGAGATTACAATATATAGCAGCCAAGAAAGACTTGGGCACTTTGTTTCATGGAATGGCCCATGATGCATTAAATGCCTTGAATGCATTTCCAGTTTTATCAAGGGGTCATGCTAGAATAGGGCATCAGACTTGACTTTGGCATGTCAATTTCTCTCAAATGTCTTCTCTTCATCATGGGTTGTCTGGTCTTTCTTCCAATATGTACACGACTGTCCCCTCACTTTTATTCAAAGAGAGAAAAATAGGCCGTGCCTTTTAATGCTTGCAATCTTAGATGTCTACTTGGTGGATTGTTCCACCTATTGAAAATAACTCCTACATAAATATTTTAGTATCTCCTGTAGCTTCCCCTCTTTCCTTATGATCTAAGCTCTCAGGCTATCTCCTTTCTCTTTTGTAGGCTCTTTTGGCTTCCTCTTTAGTTGGTCGCTTAGTTTGTTCTTTAGGTTATGTGCCACATTTGAAAACCAATGGATATTTCATTACCCTAGATTTGACATCACAGAGATGTCATTAGTCGCTAGTCACTTGAACCACTTTAAACCATGAACTTTTGAACCTTTGAAAGTTCATTGGTTCAATGGTTCAACAATTCAGGTGGTCTTATTGGCTCCTTGGTTCTATCACTTCTTTGGTTCACTGACTTTTCTTTCTTATCTCAAGGCTTTCCTGTGAACTTTAAACTTCTTGAACTAATTGAACTCTTTAAACCATTTGAACCTTTGAACCATTTCGATTGTCTTTTAAACTCTATTGAACCTATGAACCTTTGAACCTTGAACCATTTTGGTTCAAAGTTCAACAGTTCATTCTCTTTCTTTGAATCTTTTATTCCTTCAAACTTTTTAGATCCTTTCTTTTTTGCTGAACTCGTTGAACCTTTGAACTTTAAACTCTTTTGGTCCAATGTTCAATGGTTCAATAGTTCATTCTTTTCTCTTTGAATCCTTTTATTTTCTAAGTCTCTCAAACTTTGAAATTCTTTCATCTTTATGTCTTTGGAATTTATCTGAAGGGAAGGTGTCCCTTCAGGCCTTGAGAAAGGTCCATTTTCTAGTTGCCGTGAGCCCCCTGCAAGGGTACATGCCCTTCAGGGTTCTTCGAGCGGCCTTATTATTTAAAGCCTTTGGATAAAAAGTTTGAAGGAATTTCTTCAGACATTTTTTTTGAAAGAAATATTTCCTTTGCCTTAGCAGCTTTCTGTCAAGCCTTTGAACCGACCGATTGAACCAACTTTGGTTTAATGGTTCAGCCTTTTGTTTGAGGCCTTCTTTTGTTTAAGTCTTTTGAAGCCGTTGAACTTGCTGAAGTGGTTAGACTTTGAAATTTTGCCGAAGTGCTTAACTCTTTAAGCTTGCTGACGCCGTTGAACCTTTGAACCCATTGAACCTTTGAATTTGTTGGAGCAGGGTTCAATGGTTTAATCCTTTGTTTGAAGCTTGCTGATGGAATTTTTTTGGTTGAACCTTGGTATTAAACCAACCTTGAAATTGCCTAAGTGTTGGGAACTTGTTTCTTTATGAGATCCCTCCTATTGAAGCTATTGAACCTGTTGAACCTTTGAGTTTTTTAGCTAAAAAAGCTTGAACAATGAAGAATTTAAATACTTAGAACATTTTTTTGAAAAGGGAAGTGAGAATTTTGGCTTGCAGGACCAAAATAGTTCATAGGTTGTCCCAAAAATGAGTAACAAATTTTGGGAACAATAGTTTGTAAGGCAGCTCCTCCAACTTATGCAATAGACTAATATCACTTTGTTCACTGAGGTCTTTTGAAGATTCGAGGTCACTAATCAATTTTTTAAGCATGTGAATCTTATATATCAATGCTTCTTTAGTTTTGGTGTAAGAGTCTCTATCATAAATGATGCCAATTGATATTAGAGTGCTCATTTTCAACTTCTTCATATCCATCCATTTGTCAAGATATTTTTCTATGCTTTCAATATCTTGAGAAATGATATTGATAAGATCATCTAGTTTTGCTCTTATTTTTCTCATTTTATCTGTCTTCTCAGATAACTTTGTGAGCAAAGAAATTCCTTATGTATACATCTTGTCAAAGTAATCTTCAATTACTTTTCCCTTGAGATAGGTCTTTTCCAATTTTTGAATCATGGGGTCATCTATGGAAATAGCCTCTGGAGTTACTGTTTCTGGAGTAAAAGTAATTCTCCTTATCACTACAGTCAATTATTCCACCATTGCTTTATAATGGTCCTTCATCTCTTTCTCTCTATCATATTTCTGAATCAAAATGTCCATGGCTAATTGTAATTCACTCTTAGCACTTTTGTGAGTTATCTTACATAACTCAACTGTAGAGATAGAGTAGTCACTTACATCAAAATTTTCAATAGTTACATCCTGTGGAGGTCTTGAAACTCTTAGAAATTTGTGTCCCTTATCCCCAATCATCTTTGAAAGAATCTTTGGCTTCTTGGGAGCTTTGACTTTACTAACACCATTTTATTGAAATCAAAGTCATTTAGAGAGATGGCTTGTTTTTTCCTTTTGGGCGTATAAGCTGACAACTAAGGTGGGAGCGTATAAGTACTTACATTAGTATCAATCTCCATTATTGGTGTTATTAGAGTTGTACTTACACTGGTAGTGGAAATAATAGGTGGAGTATTAGTAAAAATTGCACCTTCTGCTGAGTGATCAAAAGTGAAACTATCTTAGATATCAAAAGATGGGGATGACAAACTAGGAATTGATCCTAAGTAATGAAGAATATCTCCAAAGGAGCCTTGAGGGTTGTCAAAAATTACTTTGGAAGGAGAGGGTGATCCAAAAGAGGGAACACTAATTGGAGAAATAGGTGAAGGAGTTGCAACAGGCGTGCCTGGTAGAGAAGAAGAAATTCCTATTTATTTTTGAACATTCTCTTAAGGAGGCAAAGTTTCCTTCTCTCGTTGATCTGTGGGCCTATCCTCAGTCTCCATCTATTCCCTTATTGGTTCTTTAGCACTTTGCTTCTCAACTTCCATATCTACTATTTTTGGCTCTTTTTATGTAACTTTTGACTTCTTTGTCACGAATATGATCTTAGGCTTATGTGGCCTAGAAGAGGAAGAAACATCAATTTTATTCTTCATCTTATTTTCTGATCTTCTTTTTGTTTCCTATTGAAATTCAGATTTTGATCCTATGATGAACTCTTTCAAAGTGATTCCCTTATTCACTAACTAATCATTGGTGTTTACCAATATTAGTTCAAATCTTTTCCTTAAGGAAGTCAGTTCCTTTTGTGACCATTGGATTGGGGGAAGAGGGGCATTAACACCCTATTCAACATGGTATCTATTATTGATCAAATCTCTATCATCCACTAGATTTTTAGGGATATCAGTGACTCCCAAATATCCTATCTGCTCAGGAGACAATCTACTATAGTCCATTTTTATGACATCTTCTACTGTCCTCAAATCCACCCAAATATCTTTAATCATAGGCTCATACAACTAGGTTTTCTTCCTGATTATATCCTTTATGCCCCTATAATCAAAATTTGGTCTTTTTTTGAAATTCTTCATGGTTACAAGCTGCATTTTAGTTTCTATAACTCTAGCTTTTCCAGTGGTTAACACTGAAAATCTACCAATTTCAATTGGGAACTTGAAACTTAGTTTCTTGAGTTCTATCTATTTATTATGTATGATAATTATTTACCTAGATAGCTCCATCAAGATCAATTTGTCTGAAGGGAATCTTGGAAGCATATAGGGATGACCTTGGAAAAAGCCAACCCGTAAATAATAAAAAGAAGGAAATTACAATAACATACATCCAAAGTCATTCACAATTGTCCAGGCTTCATCTGACACTCTTTTTTATTCTAATTAAGGATCAAAGAGACACAAAAATACCACAAAAAAACATCATTTACTCTCCTAAATTGATGAATAGAGCCCTTCAAATTCAACTGAGAGTAATATTGATATACTGGGGTTACTCTCCTATCTCCTTCTAATGTCAAACTTGGAAAGGTTCTCATCGAGGCTGTAATATACACTAGGTGTGAAGTCATGTAGAATTTGGAGGTAGTGGATACCTTCATCAATTGCTCATGTAGAGCATTGCTGATTTGTTCTCCCTAGAAAATGACTTGTTTGCCTTGGAGAATTATCTTAATGAAGGGGTACATTCATTCATGAAACTATGAGGAAGTAGGTAAACCTCTTACTCTGCTGAGAAGAGTGATCAGGTCACTGACTTCTTTTATAAAGTCACTTCTAGGAAAGCTTCATGGCCATCTTGACAAATTTGCCATTGGAGTCTTGAGCTATTTATTATTGATTACTTTCTTCGCTCTTTTAGGATCTTTGTCATAGTATCTTTGTGCTTTGACAAAATCAAGCTTTAATACTTCGGTAGCAGGACGCATGAATATTTTATCAATGAACTCAGGGTCCAATCTAATCACCACATTACCATTAGCTTCTGACACAAACCTGGTATCCTTGTTGTATAACTAAGTGCATTAGAGAAAAAACTCTATGTTATGAGTTATTACAGGGAAAGAAGACACTAGATGAATGTTACTTGCGATTATCTTCTTCATTTCATGGCTAGGATTGTTTGATTTAGTTCATTCCATGAACTCAGCCATATCCACATGACCAGTCTCTATATCTCTGATGTCATCGACATTAGAAGTAACTAAGGTGATTAGAAAAATACCTTGATACTTGTACTTCATTGTCTTCAACTTCTTTAGAGAAACCTCATTCATTTGAAAGAGCTTTTGTCAAAAGGATGTTGATGAAGGACCCACAAGAGAATCTGTTAATTCAAAATCCTATGCTTGAATTTAGTGAAATCGTAATCCCAGTCATTCACGAGATTGAATGGTTACAGGGAGGGGGAGTAGATAAATTAAAATAATCAAAATGAGCAACTAATCGGCATTTAAATGCCCCAAATCTAATGCTAACCACTCGATGCATGCGGTCATAAATGCCACATGTGAATACTGAGATCATGCAAGGACAATTTTTTTTGCTATCTTTGCATGTAGAGGTAAAAAATATGCAAGGGTAGTGAAAATTTCCGCTCCTACATAAAAGGGCCAAAAAATGCAAGGGCGACAATTTTCACCACTCTTGCATGGAGAAGAAATGGAGAAAAGATGCAAGGGCAAAAAAATCACTGCCTTTACATCAAACCAAAAACAAAAGCAACATGAAATAGTGGAAATTTATGTTGACCTTGCATATAAAAACAAAAATAACTCCTTGAAATTTATTTAAGTCTAATGTTCTGATTGCATCAAGACTACAACAAGTTTCACATTTTTTGAGAGATTGTGACAAGAAAATGTTGTGAAATTTTCAAGGATGTTAGTCAACTACACTCAAGATCAAGAGAAACTTGTCTCGAATTATGAACTTAGAGTATGATCATGAAATAGACAAGTTTCATAGGGGTTGTCCATCAAAATAAGTGTAGCTAATTTTGGGAATAATAAGTAGTAAGTGCAAATGCTACAACAATTTGCCCAAATTCTCTAATAAATCTCGATGGGAAATTCTAGTTCCTCATCTGCACCCCCACATCCTTTTAGTGCCCCAACACCCTTCAAGGTTCAAGTGAATTTTGATATCCCTACATTTGAAGGTAAATCAATTTTGATGCAGTAGAAAATTGATTGTATCAATTATCTTCCTATTTTTCTATAAATAAATTCACCGATAAAGAGAAGATCACTTTTACTCTTTTGAAAGCATCATTGCCTATCAAAAATTGGTGGAAAGTGTACAAGAAGAGATTCAATATGGATGATATTGGCCTTGAGGTAGAACTTACCTATGATGATTTCATAGAAGCTATAAAGGAAGAATACTACCCCATTGGAGTATATGATGATCTATATATAGAGTGACAACAACTTCATCAAAGTAAGGAACAATCTATTCAAGATTACATTGACATTTTTCATTCTCTATCTACGTGATAGGGCATCTAGGAAAATGAGAAATATAAGGTTCTCAAATATTGTGATGGACTATAATGGTATAAATGGGGGGAGATGGAACTTTTTAATTTGGAAAGCCTCAGTGAGGCATACAAGTTCATGGTAAAGATTGAGCAAAAGCATGGAAGAATGAATAGAAAGAGTTAGCCTACAAAATGGAAAATTGACAAAAAAGGTCAAACATGAGGCCAAAATTAGAAGCAAGAGGAAGGGAAGACTAGGAAATGGTGTGATTACCACAAATTTAGAATTCACTCCAAAGAAGAATGTCAAGCCATCAAGTCCCTATATTCTGAGTCACAATCCTCAACATCTACTACTCTACCTTATACACACCCTATAGTTAAAGAGCATGAATAAGAGATTGTAGATGCTGATCCCAATGCCATCGTTGCTTCATCATAGACCCAAAAGGAGAGGCCAGATGACAAGGAAAGGTTATTTCACTCTAAGTTATGGGTGAAAGGTACGCCTCTACATTTTAGTATTGATAATGGGAGTCAAAATAATTTAATCTCTGCTAATGTTGTGAAAATCCTAAATTTATCCATGAAGCCTCACCCAAAGCCATATAATATTGGATGGTTGAGTCAAGGGAGAAACCTTCATGTCACCCACCAATGTCTTCTCTCATATGCAATAAAACCTTTCCAAGATGAGGTCTTATGTGATGTGGTCAATCTGTATGTTTGTGATGTACTATTTGTTTAACCATTCATGTATGATCGACATGTAATCTATGAATTAAGAACTTGAAGGATCACCCTCACTCTTGGAACATGGTGCTATAGTCACATGAATATAAAAGGGCTGATGTTATAGCCCTAACTACACAAAAAACACAAAAATAGAAGCAAATAGATACCAAGCTGAATAAGTTCATGGCATTCCATCCATAGACTGATGGTCAGATAGAAATGGTGAACAATTGGGCCCTACACAGCTCCACAAAGCATAGTCCATTCCAAGTATGCATCAAGAATCAAATAAAAATAAAACTACCACACTTGACAAATATTGATGCAATGGGGACCATTAATTATCAAAGAGGGAGGAATGATCTGAGCAATATTGCATGTGATAATTCAGGTGACGGTTCTACCCCAATTGGTGGTAGAACTTTTGAGAGCCATAACTTTTGCACCATAGCTCCGTTTGACTCCTCGTTTAAACCGTTGGAAAGTTAAGAATGAGGGGAACAATGTGAGATGGTATAATATCTAATTAGTGAGTTTTGATCCTTAAAAACTAAATTAAAGTTCCCCAAATTTTAATTTTAGTAGTGCAGTCTAAAAATAGTAAGCTTCTAAAAATAGTAATTCCTTGAATTTTGTATTGTTGTAAATTGTGGAAGTCGAACCACTTAATCTCCCTTGAGATTGGTGACCTTCCACATCTTCCTCATACCTTTAAAATATGTATAAATGAATATGTAACCCAAAATATAAATTAGACATCTCTTCTTAAAGATAGACATATGTTTAGGTTTACAAATTTGATCAATAAAACATCTCTTCTCAAAAATAACATTATTACAATTGTATTGTTATTGTTTCTTGAATTATCTTTCAACCAAAGCTTCTGAGTTTTGGATCCTTGACACAAGCCAAAAATTAGGTGAAGGGGTTGTTAGGCCCTACCTCTCCTAAAAAGAGGGAGATCCCATGAGGAAAATACCTCCCTAAGGTCTAAATGTACTAGGTCTTGGTATATTGGTATTCACTAAGTTGGCTAATGTGGACTATTTCATATAAGGGGCCTATTTTAGCAAATTAAAATACAATTAGCTCTGGTTAAGTCATTCATTGAGAGACTACACATGCTTCAACCTCTAATAGAAATCAAACATCTTAAGATTCATTTAAATAAAAATAGTTGACTTATTTGATAGTTTATCACACTCATAAATGCAACAATGCTAGTTAGTGATAAATAAAATGTGAAATGGCAATCAAGATAAACCTTTAGCCTCATATTTATTTTGTTCCTAAATTAAACTAATTATAAAGATAGTGAAAAAGAGTAGGGATAAAGAGATTAAAGTTTACTACCAACACATATGAATATAAAATCATTTGACTGAGGGAGTCCAGTAAAACCAATCTTCAATTGAGTCAAACCTAGTACAACTCTAACTAAAGATAGTGCAAGAGTCTAGGGAGGTTGAATGTGAGAAATAAAAACAAAAACAACATATAAAATGTGCAATAAATAACTTTTGAGTCTCAACAACCTTCAAATTATCAAGATTTTATTTTTTATTAATAATATCTTGGACTCATAAAATCATCTGAATGCAAAAAACTTATTTGAAGCAATGAGACTAAAACAAGGGATAAGGATAAATTATCCTAAAAAATAATGAAATGCATCAAGAAAAATGTCTAATTCTCTATGTATCCATTATAATTTATAAAGAGATAAATAGGCATAACATGCTCTAATTATATAAATACTAGCCATTAACAAGGATTTCAAAGTCCTATAAATAAGAACAAGAGAGGTTAATAAAAAAATCAAAAAGAGAGGGAAAACAAGTCCACACATAGAAGTAGTTGAGAATTCAATGTGGAATCAGGAATCTAGTTGGAACTTTCAGTTAGGCCATGTTGTTACGAACCATGAAAGTAAATTTTGATGGATAAGTGTAGTTGGAAGTGGTTGGAGATGCATTGGTATTGTAATTTATATTTTGCATATCATATTTCATAACAAAGATGCTTCTTTCTATGGCTTATTTTTTCCTTATCGCCATTCTCTGTGCATTCCCAAATGTACATGCCATGCTCACATTTAATGTTTCTACCTAACTTACATTTTAATTTTGTATTTTCTTCACCAATTTACCATAAGGAAAACTTGAAATTAAATTTTGATGGCCAAATTAGACACACTATTCATTATCAAACTTTGATGGCTTTAATGACCAGATGAGCTATCAAACTTAAGCTCACACCTTGCATTGCTGGCTACATAGACAACTTATCTTTTCATTGGGTTCTTGCCACGTGTCTACCATACACTTTTTATTATTCAACTAAGAATTTGATATTACATTGATTATGCTTCACTATGGTGAGGCAAAATTTCACCATGTGGCATCATCTCGCTCACCCAACACATTACTACTCTGCTAGGCTACACAAACTTCCCTAAGGATATGGAGAAACAAGATTTTACCATGTGATTCTATTATGCTTACCCACTTTCCCAAGGCTTGTTGATGTCACTACTAGCATACATAATGCTTTAGAGTAATAGATCATTGGGATGATGCTAGTTGGTAGCATCCTATTAACTTGCTTGCTTATAATTTGGTAGATTGTATGGAATCTTACAGGATAACGAGTGATGCCACATGGAAAAATCCCACCAACTTGATCACCTAGAGGATTTTCTAATTTTATGGACTCAATTAGGATAACAGGTAACTAGGATGGTGCCACTTGAAAATATCCTAATGATCAACTTGCTTAAGCTTTGTTAACTACTTAATAAAAAGTGCCATGTGGCTTTGGGTAGAACTCAAAAATCAACCAAGTGTTAAGGCTTATGAACATGTTAGAACCATTGGGAGTCTCAAAAGAGTACCACATGATGCCAAGTTTCACTTTGGTACCTATGGGCATAATATGAAATGATACAGTCAACAACATTTTAAATCAAAAACAACGATTAGAATTTTAAATTCAAATGGCTAGACAATTTGAAAATAAAAATGGCTAAGTCTTTTAAAATTTGAATAAAATTTAAAATAGACTTAGTAATAGAAAGCCATTTGAATGAAAAAAAAGGTAATTTAAAGTAATTTTCAACTATTTCCATGAAATTGACTATGGCAAAAAGTGAATATAGACAAATTTTAGTCAATTCATAGAAATTTTAGAGTAGAAATAGATCAAAAAAGGATAGATTCAAAAGAATAAAGTAGCCCAATTTTATAAAACCACAACAAGATTAAACCCATTTTCTAAAATCAACTAAGTTAAAATTGAAACTAAGATAAACACTTAGCCAACTTCTACTGAATTCAAGTGAAAATGGCTTGGATTGCCAAGATAAAACATTTCAAAATGGCTCAATGGAAGCCACATAATTCCTATAACAACTTGTCATATTTCCCTCAAAAAGGTAATTTTAAATCTCTTCAAAACTTGAATCTACATGATTAAAACCTTTTAGTCTAAGATATATTTAGGAAACCTTCCTTAACAACCCTAGATGCAAAGCTTGGACCGAGTATTTAACTTGAAATATCAATGAAAACAAGCACCTTCAGTCACTTAAAACTTATCATCTAGTAGATGATTAATCTGAAAAACATTTAAACAAGCAAAACCTTAAAGCTCCAAAGAGGAGGATGAAGCAAAGATGGTTTCCATTTTTAGTGAAAATGGGGTGTATTGTGCAAGCAACAACAGATGGCAACTCCTACTGGGAGATACACCTAAGTATCTCAAGAATCTAGAATATTTAGTTTTTATACAAACATATACATTAGATTCAAGTAATCTTTCAAATTAAATTCAAAAACATGAAGACACAAAATTTTGATTTAACATATGACATACTAAACTTCACTCCTACCTAAATACTATCAGTGTGTGAGTTCATGTGATTGATTTAGTTATTTATAAAGCACACACACAATAAATCAAATTTACTTAATTGATGGGTGCTTCTAAAGGGAAACATGATTTTTCAATTTTGGCTGAGGGGGGAAATGACATGGGCATTGCTTTTATACTATCTAGGCATTTATAACAGCGATAGAGATACCTCTGGTCCCTTTCTAAGGCCTTGATCCACTACCAACTAGGCCAGAATGCCTGTGGTTGAGGTTGTCAAGATCACCCTTTTGAGGAGAAAGTGTAGATTTTACATTTTAACTCAATCCTTTTGAAAGGTGATATTGATTTATTTTTATCTATTGAAGGTTGGGGACCAAACCATGGGTCAAATGGAAGTTATCAAGTGCATAGTCAATTAAAGTAAAGCTAGAAAAAATTAGATATGTATTTTTCTTCATATTTTCTATTAGAGAAATTTGATTATCTTTAAAACAAGAGATGTCTTTATAAATACATGTGTTATGTTATAAATCATAGGCCTTCAACATTTTAACCATACCAAGAAAATGTAGTAGTTCATGCAAGCAATTGAACAAGAGTTTAAACATTTTATGCATAAAAATTCCATTGATGTTACTCTCAAACAATCCACCATTCTCATTCCTTAATCAAGAAAGGGAACCCTTAGGTTAAAACAATAGGTTCAAATCAAAAAGGAGTGCAACAAGGTTTAACCAAGCAAGGACAAACAAAATAAAAATAATGATAGAAAACCTAAACAAAAATAAGCAATAGAAAGGAAAAAATAGAAAATAAAAGAGAAATTATTTATAAGGGCTTCCAAACCAATTAAGCCTAGAAGTAGTTTTTGCTGAATTGTCTATTGATAGGTAATGAGACATCCTCACCAGTAAGACACTTTAGGTGGAAAGCATTCCTTCAAAATATTTTAAAGATTTGGTAATGACCAAGCCATAAAGCATTGAATTTTCCATGTTGTCCCTTCTTTTGTGAGCCTTGTCCCATAAGAGGACCAAATTAGAGATCCCGAAGGCCTTCACATTGGTGCATTTGCCAAGCCAATGTTTGAAAACCTCTTGATGCTTACTGAAATGTAGAAAAGATGCATCTTTTTTTAATTATAATTTCATGAGATTCAAGAGGTGGGTTTCTATTTGATCATTTGTTTCTAGGTAATCTCTTGTAAACATCAAGGTAAGGATTTTCAAATTGGTTGGAAAGATAGGATCTTGGCCATATACCAGGTATAAGCAGAGGTCCCTAGTGTAGATTTAATCTTAGTACTATCAAACCATAAATCAAATTTAATCACATTATGACAATCCATTGTGTTTATTTCTAAGATCTTATTAATTATATCTAACAAAACCTTATTTGTTGATTTAGCTAACCCATTACCTTAGGGATAGTAATTTGAAGAAACTTAAGGGTTACCTAATGATCATAATCCCATTAAAGGAATTGTAGGGAGGAGAAACTAGTGCCATTATCACATAAAAATGTGATGGGAATACCAATCCTTATGGTAAGATGTTCCTCCAAGAATTGAATGATTATGTCAGTAGTGCAATTCTTGAATGGTTGGGCTTCAACCTAATGAGTAAAATAATTTATCACTATAAGGATGAACTTATGATAGAAAAAGAATTAACATTGATGGATCCCATAAATTCTAGTCCCCATTTAGTAAATGGCGAAGTGTCAATGACCGACAATAGTGGCATAGTTGGGGTGCATTCACGGTGTGTAATGACTTGGTAGGTTTGACAAATTCAGACATGTAGATATACATATTTGAAAATATGGGGTTAATAGTATCCTATACATAGTATTTGATGAGTTATAAAACTTCCTCAACCATGCCTAGTTCCATATTTATCATGGAATTATCTAATTACTTCAGGTGATTCTTCTTTATTTAGGCATCTCAAACATATATCTTCACGATTTCTTATATAGACGTGCCAACTTTGATCATGAAATAAATACTTTTTGAGGCACAATGTTTTTCATCGTGTGGAATTTAGGTACTTGAGACACTCATCATTCATCAGATATCCAACTATATCTAAGTACCAATCATCATTAATGATGTCCTACACTAAGTACTACTGATAAATGATTTGGGAATCCAATTTTGCCATGTATTTGTAGAGTCCTTGACCTATAACTATTTTAATTGATTGAATCTCCAAGTAAAACTACTAGAGTATGGTCATCCATTTACCATGTCTCTCACCCAATTCATTCTGCATTTGCAAAGCCTTCATGATTAGATCAAGTAATACAATAAACAGTTTGATGTAAAGGATATAATGCCTAAAATTTATAATATATTTGATCAAAGTAAAGGCTTTCTTATAAATCATGGAATATCTGAGTTCAATTTTTTTCAGTGGGATGCTCATGAAGGATATCGACCTTTCATCTCCCACTTCTTTCTTCTATGTTAACATAACAACACTATAATGTTATGATGTAAACAAATAAAGGTCAAAGAGTTATGTGTAATATGGATTAATGAACATTGGCATATTCATAATAGTAGACTTAATTTGATTAAAATATGCTTGCACTTCAACTATCCAATTGAAATTAGCATCCTTATTTTACATGCTAATAATTGGCCTGATTGTTTTAGTAGAACTTGAAACAAACTTCCTCACAAATATAATTTTATAAAAGAATGACTTTATCTCTTTCTTAGTGCTAGGATGTGAGATATTTAGAATGGCCTTCACTCTATCTAGGTCTATGGATATACCCCTTTCAAAAATAAAATGGCCTATCAGTTTTCCTTCAGTTACCTCCCATATACATTTTATAGGATTTATTGAAACCCCTTCATCTATGAATCTTTGTAATAATATTCTAAAATATTTTACATGATATTTTCTTATTTCAAAGAATACTACCAAATCATCCATGTATATAACTATATACTTTCCCATAAGGTATTTGAATGCAACATCCATTGGTCTTTGAAAGGTATAACCTATGTTGATCAAACTAAAATGCATTCTCTTGATTATATCCTCATAATTGACTACCACTTGATTATAGCCTAAATACCCATTAAAAAATGACATCATCTAGGCACCATTCACAATCTAAAACACTTCATCTAATGAAGGTAATGAGTAGTTATCCTTTTCAAAATCCTTATTTAGATTACAAAAATCAACACACAATCTGATCTCCCATTATTTTCCTCACCATCACTAAGTTCACAACCCATGTAGAGTTTCTCATTGAGAAGATGATCCTTTCTGCAAGTAGTTTCTATACTTCTTTAAAAATCAATGGATATAGTAGTAGATTGATGGGACTTTGTCTTCGCTTAAATGGTTTGAATCTAGGCTTGAGTGGGATAATGCATGTCAAGATAAAAGTATTAAAGACCTTAAGATATTCATAAATCTATGTAATCAAATCATTAAATTCTTTTAGGGCTTGTGCAAAATATCACTTCTCTTGTAGGATGTAGGTGGTGTCTAGAAGCATGTTTTTCACTTCATTTGCCTCACCCAGATTGCACTACTCATGTTACATACCTTTGATAGGGGCATGCATATATTTATCCTTTTGAGAGTCCACATTGAATATCCTCTCAAGTGAGACCATTACCTTAGGTATGTTTTTTGTTTTAAAATTTATAGTCCCATATTCATAAATAATTTGATCTACAAATACTTCATTATTGGTGATGAAGTCTAAAATGTGTTGGCTGTCACTGAAAACTTGGAATTTTTTAATATTAACTGGGACTAAAGGGGTAAAGATTAGATCTACTAAGAATCTTCTCATTATCAAACATGTAATGGGATCTAAAGTAATTGCATCGATAGCTAATGCTTCTGCTATATATTTCTTCTACATTGAATATCCTCTCAAGTGAGACCATTACCTTAGGTATGTTTTTTGTTTTAAAACTTATAGTCCCATATTCATAAATAATTTGATCTACAAATACTTCATTATTGGTGATGAAGTCTAAAATGTGTTGGTTGTCACTGAAAACTTGGAATTTTTTAATATTAACTGGGACTAAAGGGGTAAAGATTAGATCTACTAAGAATCTTCTCATTATCAAACATGTAATGGGATCTAAAGTAATTGCATCGATAGCTAATGCTTCTGCTATATATTTCTTCTACTTGGGAAATGTTTGGATGCCAAAGGCATCAAAATATTCAATCAGGTTCTAGACCTTGATTGAATATTGGAAGTATTATTGACCATATTCATAAATAATTTGATCTGCAAATACTTTAGTATTGGTGATGAAGTCTAAAATGTGTTGTTTTTCATTGAAAACTTATATTTTTTTAATATTAATTGGGACTAAAGGGGTAAAGACTAGATCTACTAAGAATCTTCTCATTGTCAAACATGTAATGGGATATAAAGTAGTCACATTGATAGCCAATGCTTCTACTATATACTTATTATAATCGGGAAATGTTTGGATGCCAAAGGCTGTCAGGAAATCAAGAACAACAAACATGCTCTGACTCCACTGGTTAGGATCTTGCTCCTCAGATAGAGCACAGTATGATTACCAAATATATAAGCAATTGAATATGCGGAAATAACCAGAAACACAAGTAACTAGAATTCACCAATAGCACAGAATATGAGAGACAATACACTATCTTGTATTAACACTAACAGAAAAGAATACATCAAAGAGCCGCCACACTCTTTCACCTTACAGAGATTCGCCACACCTCAAGTGTACAGTAATTCTTCTCACACACACTCTCCTACACAAAAACAGTCCCAACAACCAACTCACGCACAGAATTGGTGTTCACCTCACCAACCAGTCAGTAATAACCCTGCCGGTACATCAAGCACTCTATAGCACTTCAAGCTGATCTCTCATGAACCTGCAACCTGCAATTCAAAGACCAAGCTTACATGTAGATCACACAATGAGCTTGCAACAACCTGCAACTCATAGATCTTACAACTAGAAGGAACTCTTCCTTTCTATCTCATGCCTTATACAATACATGCCAATGGGTCTATAAATAGATCCTTAACTCAAACAATAACTAAGACTCTTAATTTAGACAATTATCCTCGCAGCCCAAGACTCTGGTTGGTCTTGACATGCAAACTCATAGTTCACTTAACTAACTGTCCGTGAAACGAACACTTCGGGAACACACAGGCGACCGACGCCGGTCCCTGCTGGTCTGGTTCTGCCGACGTCGGCCGACTTCCTGCCGTCGCCGATTGCCTTTTGCACTGGATCCTGCCGACGTCGGTCATGCTGCCGACGCCGGTTCCTATAGAACTCAGCAACCATTATTCCTCAGTTTGCAAAGGTTGAAGCTTTTAGCTCCACACCCTAACAATCTCCCACTTGGAGATAAACAGTTGCAACCTGTACCTGTACCTGTACACCGTCTAGTTTGTTTCCTTGGCTTTGTATCCCTCCTCAAGATCACTCTTGAAGACCAACCACCACAAAATCCGTGGTGCAAAATCTGTCATCCAAATTACCTGCCACATCCGCATCTACAACCATGTAGAAAAAGAACTTGACCCTGCATAGCATGTGCACCTGCTACTGGTCCCACTGAACTGCCCTTCAGTATCACTCTCCCGGATTGACTCCAAACTTGTGACAACTCCCACTGCTTGGGAAAACTCAGGTTTAGTACATACCATGCACTCAACCTCACTATGTGAATCAAGACACCTGTTCTATGAACTGTCTAACCATCGGTGTGCTAACCGGCTTCACACAATCATCCTGAAACAAAGTCAAAAAAGACCTCCATGTCACTAGAACACACTCATGCCAAAGAATCTTGCTGCTCCCAGATTCTCCATGACAAACACCTGAACTAGCTTTACCTTTAGTTCAGCAATACCTGTATATGTAACCCTGCAACAAGCACATCATACAGAAAATAGAATAGTGTAGCTAATACTATCCAACCTGGTAAAGAGAAACACAATGATCAAACCTCCATTGCCCTGCAGCTAATACAAGATCATATACCCTGATCTTCCATCTCATGTATCCATTTTCGCTCTTCTTCATCCTCAACATCCATTCGTCTCTCAGTGCTTACTTCCAGCTGGCAACACTACCCAAAACACCTGTTTGGTTCTCCTCCAAGGAATCACATCCTCATCCATGCCAAGCTCCCACTGTTTCCTGGATCTACCTGTTCTGCTTCTTCAATAACTTCCTGGTCCTATGCCATAAGTGAGCAACAAGTAGTGTAAAGAAGGGAAATGATGAATTTAAGAACTTACTTACACCTTCAGTCCTCCAAATGGGCGCTTGAGACTCCATGACAACTAGCTGTCCTCCCAAAATTCGTCTCAGTAACCGATGCCGGTCACATCTCAGTCTACAGCCGACCGATGTCGGTTCCCTGCGACTGCCTCCTCGCCGACGTCGTTTTCCCCTGGCCGACGCCGGTCTCTGTCTGCCCCGAGTCACCGACGTCGGGCTGCACATAGCCGACGTCGGTCCCTGTCTGGACACTGACGCCGGTTTTCCTGCCGACGTCGGTCTCTGTGTTTTTCTTGTGAGACCTGACTTTTTCCCGCGAGCTCTTTTTGGATCAAAACCTTTTCCAAATCACCTTTGCTCTACTCAGAATTCCTCTGCACCTTATGCTGAACTCTGTCCGTCACTTTCTCCTTGAAAACCAAGGCTTTCCCGTTCTTGTCACTACATCGGATTCCTCAAGAAACCTTACTTTCTTCTTCTGCATACAGGAACCACGATCCATGCCTTCCAAATCCGAAAGCATATTCTTTGACTCAAGAACTAGCATCTCCTTCTTATCTATGTGACCAAGCCTATCAAGCCACATCTCTGAATCTACAGCTGAAGTAGATAACCCAGAAAGAGAATCAGTAAAACAAGTAGATAGATAAAGCGTACCTACTTTCTTACCTCTAGCTATAACAAGTGTACCCTTGGTAACCTTCCAAGAGTCCGCTGAGAGAGTTACTGTGCAACCCTCTTCACCCAAACTTCTAACAGAAATCAGATTCCGCTTCAGAACTGGGACATGCATGACCTCCTTTAACACCCATGTGTCACCTGTCTGCAATTTCAGCTTCACTTTGCCTTTGCCAACAACCTGACAAGGCTTACCATCCCCTACACAAATTTCTCCAAAGTCTCCCTGGACATACTCATGAAAAAATTCTCTATGTGGAGATGCATGAAAAGAGGCACCAGAATCTAATACCCAAGATTCTACTTTATCCAAAGAACATACCAGAGCATCATGTGCAACGTAGCCTGCAACATCTGCTTCTTCTCCATGTTCTTCATGATGATCTTCACCCGATCTGCAATCTCTCTTTAAGTGCCCTTGCTTTCCACACTTCCAGCAGGTTATTCTGCCATACCTGGACTTGGATCTCTTGCCTGTCTTCGACCTTGATCTCCCACGCTCTGTCCTCTCTCTTGGCCTTCCTCTTCCTTCAACACTCAAAGCATTTCCAGATAATTCACCTGTGCTTTTCCTGCGTATCTCTTCATTCAAGATTACACTCACAACATCATCCACTTTTAAGACTTTTGAAGGAGACACAGTATTAGAAACTGCCATTACCAAACCTTCCCAACTTTCAGGGAATGACACAAGATTAAGAGAGCTCTAAGTTCATCATCAAATACAATATTAACTGAACTTAACTGGTTTACTAAACCATGGAAATCACTAAGATGGCTATGAATAGATCCACCTTCCAACATTTGCAAATTAAATAAACGCTTCATAAGAAATACCTTGTTTGAAGCCGAGGGTTTTTCATATAAATTTGCCAAAGATTTCATCAACTCCACCGTTGTCTTACACTGTGATAAGCTGGAAATCACAGATGAATCAAGACTCAATCTAATAGATCCCAGAGCCTTCCGATCAAGAACCTCCCATTCTTCATCTTTCATATCCAAGGGTTTGCTAGCAACCCCACCCAACGGTAAGTACAAATCTTTCTGATACAGATAGTCCTCAATCTGCATCCTCCATAATTGGTAGTTCTTGCCATTGAACTTTTCCATTCGTAGTTGACTGCTTTCTGCCATTGCTCAACTCCCACTCAAACAGAAACCCTGTGAGTAACCTGTAATCAAAACACACTACCCAGATCTACACCAATCTGTTAGTATCCCAACCAAAAGCTCTGATACCACTTGTTGGTATCAAGCTCAAGAACCTACAACCAAGGCTCTGATACCACTTGTCAGGAAATCAAGAACAACAAACATGCTCTGACTCCACTGGTTAGGATCTTGCTCCTCAGATAGAGCACAGTATGATTACCAAATATATAAGCAATTGAATATGCGGAAATAACCAGAAACACAAGTAACTAGAATTCACCAATAGCACAGAATATGAGAGACAATACACTATCTTGTATTAACACTAACAGAAAAGAATACATCAAAGAGCCGCCACACTCTTTCACCTTACAGAGATTCGCCACACCTCAAGTGTACAGTAATTCTTCTCACACACACTCTCCTACACAAAAACGGTCCCAACAACCAACTCACGCACAGAATTGGTGTTCACCTCACCAACCAGTCAGTAATAACCCTGCCGGTACATCAAGCACTCTATAGCACTTCAAGCTGATCTCTCATGAACCTGCAACCTGCAATTCAAAGACCAAGCTTACATGTAGATCACACAATGAGCTTGCAACAACCTGCAACTCATAGATCTTACAACTAGAAGGAACTCTTCCTTTCTATCTCATGCCTTATACAATACATGCCAATGGGTCTATAAATAGATCCTTAACTCAAACAATAACTAAGACTCTTAATTTAGACAATTATCCTCGCAGCCCAAGACTCTGGTTGGTCTTGACATGCAAACTCATAGTTCACTTAACTAACTGTCCGTGAAACGAACACTTCGGGAACACACAGGCGACCGACGCCGGTCCCTACTGGTCTGGTTCTGCCGACGTCGGCCGACGTCGGCCGACTTCCTGCCGTCACCGGTTGCCTTCTGCACTGGATCCTGCCGACGTCGGTCATGCTGCCGACGCTGGTTCCTGTAGAACTCAGCAACCATTATTCCTCAGTTTGCAAAGGTTGAAGCTTTTAGTTCCACACCCTAACAAAGGCATTAAAATATTCAATTAGGTTGCAAACCCTATTGTGGTATCTAGAAAAGAGTTTATCATTACATGAGTATTGAATCCTCACTTGCCTAACTACTAATTCATAACCACCCAATAATTTTATATTCTTCACTTTATTTTTTAGTGGAAATAGGAGTATATGAACTAATGCTTCATGCTCAACCACATTTTTTATATAGGTAAACTAAAAGCGATAAGCATCTAAATATATTTTATCCTTGGATTGATCAATTAATTCTAGTGCCACATCTACTTTTAACTTGGAATTATCAAATTTTAGGGTCTATAAGTCTAATTTTGGGGAAATATAGTTGCAATCACCCATTGGTGAGCTTCTTCATATTTGATCATGTAATTTCTTTGTTTTTTAGCTTGTGAAAATCTTTTATTTGGCAAAGAAATAATTTAGTCATGGTAGAAGAAAGGATATAACTATCCCTTATAATCATTTTTCTTTGGGAAGAGCATAAAAACTCTTCATTTCCATTTAAATCCTTATGTTTTAGACTTTCATAGGCTAGATCAACATCTTTCAATGATATTAACTTAGGGGCATAAAGGAAATCATCTTCATCTAATGGGTCCAATTCTCCCACTTTAGGGCCTTGTTGCACACTAAACATGTTAATAAAGAAGAATTACGATCTTCTTCTTCTTTGTTGAGTAGATACACTCCCATTTTAGATTCCTCATAGAGTATCTAATTTATTCTATTGTACTTAGTGATCATATGAGCCATTTTAGGCTCTTGATCTATTTTGATTTGGTTGGGTAGACCATGCCATGGTATCCATATATATCTAAAATCAATCACCATGTAACCATTCATCATTATCAATCAGTCTTGATTCAAAAACATGCCCTAAGCACCTAGGAGATACACCAATTGGACATAAATGAATTGTTGGATCAATGGATCTGAGGCCAGTTACATGTTTATGTGGTTCAACTTTCCTACCACCTTTACCTTTGTTTTGTCTAGTTAGATAAATTTTTAGTTTGATTTTGTAGGTGTAAGGCCTAGTTATTGCCAGATAGTGTATGGCATGATGTTTCTAGAAGAACCTAAATCAACCAAACAATTTTTTGGTGTATGTTTTTTTTATCCATTATATGGTTTTCCTACACATATTTATTAAAATTGATTATTTATAATAATTAGGTCACTTATGTGTAATAATGAGGTCATAAATACATATGCACATCCTTATTTTTAATCAACATGGTTGCACTATTCATTTGGAAACCAATGTTGACATGTGGGGTTTGTCATGTTGCACATGGGTTTACTATTCACTTGGCAAGTAAGTTGTGTTATCATTGTCAAATGGATGTGTCTCAATACCTATTTTATGCCTATATAAGGACCTCTCCTCCAAGGAATTCATAGTGGATTGTGTGGAGTATTGTAGTATGGCAGTTTGTCTAGTGTAGAATTTAGTATGGTGTTTAACTTGTAGGCCATCTATTGTTGCGCTAGAGAGCCCATTAAGCCTTTGAGCTTGGGTATGTGCCAATATTATTTTTTAAAGATTTGTATAACAACCTTCTTCACTAATACATGCTATTATAGTTTATACTCTCATTGTGATTTCATTCATTGCAACGAACTTGTGTGTTCAACCTTCTAATATTCGATATTAGATGTCTCATACATAGATGATCCTCACATGGTATCATACCATAGTTGGTAAATGGAAATAATTTTATTTTGTTGTTTGAAATCTTGAATAGATAATCTATGGTTTATTCTCTTCTAACAGCCAAAATGGTATTTGCATATGTTTTTTGTGCATTTACTTGGTTGTTTACGGCATATTGATTATGTGGTTTTAGAAAAAGGCATTTGGTTATGTTTTGTTAAGCAAGTCTCTCCTTGTAGATTGGTATCTGATTGGAAGATTTTTTCTTTGATTAGTGGTCTTACATATCTATTATGTTTTGAAACATCGGTTGAGGTACAACTATATTGGATCTTGGCTTAGCTTGTATTCTTAGATTACCATTCTCCTCAATCCTACCATTATCTCACCATTTAGAGATTCCAATACCTACTCTCATCACTAATCTAACCGTTCAATGGCCTATCTAAGGCTCTCTACCCATGACTTGTTTATATTCTGAGCCTCCTTCAACATCTATTTATCTTTAGAGCTTTCAAGGCATATTGATTTAGAGATTCATGTTTGTTCGTTATTTTGACTGATTTGAAGAGCGTTTTAGTTGTATTTCTTGCATGGAACTCCCACACAACTTGCATACTTATTTTAGTCCACATAATTCTACTCGGGTACATGGTTTGACCTACATATTCAACTAGGCCTATTAACTCGGTATGCATATCTATGAACACCTATGAAAATCTCTAAAATGGATGGCTATGCCTATGTAGAATCCTAAAATAATTCTAATTCAGTTGGTCAAATATGCCTTATATGTAGTTATACACACCTACCACATAGTCCACACAAATTTTAAAATAACCAACTACCTCCAACACATGCTTCACATTTTAAAAATTCACAAAAATTTAGTTTTAAACTCTTTTAATATTAATTTATGTATTTTAATACATGAAGTGCTTATAGGCTAGTTGGTGGGGCATATTTTGTAAGAACAAAGTGTGGTGGGAGGTCAAAGTTTCAACTCCCACTCATACCATTATTTTATTCAAATTTGTTTTTTATTTATTTATTTAAAAAAAAAAATTAAAAAATGATGACAATATTACATTGACGATGGTGGTGTTTATTATCCTAAATGGATGCATTTTTAGTGGAAATTGACATCCATTTTGAGAAGCTTTTTTGAGGTGATTTTGGTAAATTTTGATTAATTCCAAGGTCCATGCATGTTTCAAATTACATTTAACATTGCGGGCTTAACCCCTCAACCCTGCTTGAGCACATTGGGGGCTATTACCCCTAGACCCCTGTATCATGCCCAATTGTCTAGTACTTTTGAGTGTCAAAGACTGTTGGGTGAGGTTCAATATGGTAGGAGGTTGGTTGCCCTCATAGTATAAATAATCTGGTTTACATAAATTGATCATGGATGCATTCTTGATTGAGTTTGACATATATTACTTGAGTATGCATTATACTTGTAAACTTGGGGTGGTTATTATTGATATTTATGAGGATTACTATTGATACTTATGAGGGAGACATCTCTCTATTCTTAGGGGGGAGACATATCTATATTTTTATGGGGGATTTAAATGTACTTGGGTACCTAACAAGGCCTTATTATTGAGACCCAAATCTTCTACCCACCTAAGCTACACTTAAGGGGGAGGTGTTGGTATAGATTTTTTATCCATTATATGGTTTTCCTACACATATATATTAAGCTTGATTAATTAGAATAATTATGTCATTTAGGAGTAATAATGAGGTCATAATTACACATACACATGATTATTTGTAGTCAACATGGTTTCAATATTCATTTGGTAACCAATGTTGACATGTGGGGTTTGACATGTTTGACATGGGTTTACTATTCACTTGGCAACTGAACTGTGTTATCATTGACAAATGGATGTTTCTCAATACCTATTCTATGCCTATATAAGGACCTATCCTCCAAGGCATTCATAGTGGATTGTGTGGAGTATTGTAGTATAGGAGTTTGTCTAGTGTAAAATTCATTAGGTTGTTCAACTTGTAGGCCATCTATTGTTGCACTAGAGAGCCCACTAAGCCTTTGATCTTGGGTGTGTGCCAACATGATTTTTGTAAGATTTGTATAACAAAATTCTTCACTAATACATGCTATTGTAGTTTATACTCTCATTGTAATTTCATTCATTGCAATAAACTTATGTGTTCGACCTTCCAGTATTCGATCTTGGATGTCTCATATGTAGACGATTCTCACAAAATTATGTAATTTTTTTCCAAATATTTTGATTGTAAAAATAAATGGAGGAGTTTCAGTCCTTTCTTTATAAAGATCAACACGTGAATCAAAAATATTAGTAGATTATTTCCCCTTATTATTAGAAAATTATATTAAAAGTAATTCCTTTTGATTAGAAATTCAACTCAAACATAGTTATATTGGATTTAGTTTTCTTAATATTTTCAATGATATCATAACTAAGTTTATCCTTCTTTAGTTGTGTGTTATCTAGGGTAAATGCAACATAATTTTTGGGCTGATAAGATGTGAGATGTCCTTTAGGTGGAGAATAATTATTATTCAAATTCACATCAGGTGGAATGTGAGTGATACTTGGGGAAGTAGATGTAGTAATAAGGCTAGTTGATTTTCTCCTAAGCTGGTAATTATTTCCCCTTTAAAACCACCTAAATTCATGGACCTCATTTGAATTATCTCCAAGTTCATTTTTATCGTCAAATGGAAATTTGTAAGTTTCTAATAATAAAGATGTGCACGGGTTCCATCCATCTTGGTTTAACTTTCATTAGGAGTATGCATAATTTACATGTTTTCTATCTCCTTTTGGAATATGTTTGAGGTATATACAGACTCTATGTAGTTATTTCTACATGGTCTACTATATCATGCTCTCATCACCAAGTGTTCAAGGCCAAATCAACTAGGTTTACAGAACTGGAAGCATGATTTCTATTTTGGTTGCCACTATTAAGAGGATTGGGAAAGCTTCCATTATTAGGCCTATAATTCCATTTATTATGGGGCCTTTAGATATTTATGTTTCTACCATGAAGTGTGCTCTTAATAATCCAATTCACATTCTAAGGTCTCTACCTGTGTAGTCTAATCATATCATTTGACAACCTTTGGACCATTTATTTGACATTGCCTACTTTAATGTCTATGCCAAAATTTGGTTGATTTTTTGACTAATATTATCGATTATTCACGTGCAATAGGCTATTTTTGTTTAAGATTATTGTTGGTAATAGCTTGTGATGCAAGAACATCATTTCTAGGCCTAATTTTCTTGTAATTTTTGTTTTCTTGTCAAATTTTGGTTTTTTTTATGGTCTAAGAGGTCTTATGGTTCTTATATCATCCTTGGTTTTCATTTAAAGATATTATTTTTAGTTTTAGTTCTTCAAAAATTCAAACTTATCTTTCCTGCCAAAACTAATTTTTTGAATTGTTTTAGCTAGTTTAGGTGTTACAGGAGTGTTTTGTGGGAACTCTCAAGGTGTAAAATGTTTATATGACATATTTAAGACACCATGTGTCTATATCATGGGTCTTAAATCATTAATTTAAACAATGCAAAGTTTTATGTATGTAGTCAATGTCTAACTAGCCCTCTAGTGATCGTTAAAAGGCACAAAAGTAGTTAGAAAAGTTGTAGGACACATAAAAAATTTTGTATTTGAGAGAGGATCATTAATTAATGGTTGTAACATATCAATATCCAATAAAAATAATAAGGATTTCCTCATTTTGATAAAAAAAACCCATTGCAAACCCTATTTTTTGAGTGTATGCATTGAAAATGACTGTGTGTGATAGAGGATTGGAGAAAGATTCAATAAAGAAATATTTATGATGTTTATTGTGAAATTGGTAATTTTTTTACATGTTCCTTTAATGTTATTAACTATTTCATTTGATTATTTTCATACTTATTTGTGAGAAAGATAATACAGTCTTGTAGATTCCAATGAATACAAACAAAGTCAAACACATAACATTGCAAAAGTGAGTAACAGAGGTGCCAAGGGGGTAACTAAGGATTCTATAAGGTGTGTAAGATTATTAGAGATATTATTCAACCATAACAATACTTTTAAATTCATTTTCAAGCATAAAGCCTTAAAATTTTTCCTCTTAGGTTTGCATAAACTGATTTAACCCTGAGTTAGGGTTTTCAAATTCAAACTTGAATTGTGGGAGTTCTAACTATTCAAAAATCACAAAGCTTTGTGATTTGTTATAGGTGAAAATTTTATAATATATTTATGATTTTTTAGACCTGTATGGACTATATGTTTATGGAAAAATAGGATTATGGAGTAATTAGGCCTTGGAATACCTAATTAGAGCTTGATAGGGGTTAGAAAAGTGGTCTCGAAGTGCTTTTAAACCAATAAACTTGTTAGAGGCAAAAAAATCAATAGAGGGTACTAAAAAATTATCATATATTATGGTGATCAATCTTTAGGTATCTATACTATCAATAAAAGTGAAAAAAGGCTACTAAGAAGCTTGTAAGGTTGTGACAAGTGAGAAAAAGTTGCAAGGTTGAACTTTTGGGTGTTGTTTCTCTACATAATTTTGGTAGTAAAGCCAAACTAAGACACCTAGAAGTGAATGGATATAGTTATATTCTATGAAATGAAGATAAGTTAGGATTTTTTTGATAAATTTCCTAAGAAGAGACAAGATGCCACCTAGGAGAAATGCAACAGGTGAGAGGGAAACATCCATACAAATTAGAGATACAATATTTCAAGATTTGAGGAACCTCAAATTCAACTTGATTCAAGAATCATCGTAGTTGAGGTCAATCAAAGGAGAGAAGTAATCATAGTATATTTGAGTGACTAAGAGGAAGAGATCCAAAGACACTAGAGTTGAAAGATGAAGGAGAGAGAGAAATTGAAGAATATAAGTTTGAGAGACTGATGAAGGTAGTGAAAAGGAAAGGATCCAAGCCAAAAATATATCTTTCAGTGTATGTAGACATCCTTATTAGAGAAAAACATCTTGATTGAATATGAGAGTTGGAAAAATACTTTGATTTTGAAGATGTACTAAAAGTACAACAAGTGAAGTTTTCCAGAACCAAGATAAAGGGTCATGCATCTCTATGGTGGGATTACATATAGGATGAGAGAAGAAAAAAAGGAAAATCCAAGATCAAGTCTTGGGACAAAATAGTTTCCAAGTTAAAAATCAAGTTCTTTCCTAGTGACTACATCACCAACTTGTATAAGAAGCTTCAAAACTTGAAGTAGAAAGAGATGGGAATAAAAGAATATACTGAGGGGTTTTACAATCTGAGTATTAGATCAAGTCACATAGAAGATGATAATGATAAGGTGGATAGGTATCTCAATGGTTTGAGATATAACTTGCAGGATGAGTTGAGCCTTGTTAGTCTATAGATATTAGAATAATGTTACCAGTTGGCCTTAAATATAGAGGACAAGATCAATAGGAAACAAAACCAAAAAATTAGAGGTAGAGGTAGAAGTTTAAGGGGTAAAGGTCAAAAATAAGGTAAATGTTATTCACAAAGAAGCCAAGGGGAGTCTAGTACTTCACATGAACATCCATCTAGTTCAAGAGAAGGATTTAGAGGTATAAGGCCATATTTTAGGGGTGGTTATGTATCAAGAGATAGAGAATTAGGTGGTTTTATAGGAATGTGTTTCAAATACAAAACGTTTGCTAGACATAGGTCTTGGGAATGTCTAGAAGATCATCCTATATGAATTCCAAGAACTAAAGGTAGAAATCTGATTACATAGGTAATTGAGGAAGAAAGTGTTTATTCTCCATCACTTGTGAAAGAACTTGAGGTAGGAGAATATTTTCTAATGAGGAGAGTTATAATCAAGACACCCAAGGATAAGGAGCCACCACAAAGAAAAACACTTTTCAAGACTTCTTTCAAGTGACAAGGTAAGTGTTTCAAAATGGTCATAGATTTAGGAAGTACAGATAATTTAGTCTCAACTAAAATGGTCAACAAATTTGGATTGAAGAAGTTTTCTCACCCCATACCATACAATGTCTCATGGTTGAATAAAGGACAAGTTTTTTTTAATGAACAAAGTTGGGTAGAGTTTCAACTTGGACGGTACAAGGACAAGGTCCTTTGTGATGTGATCCCATGGATGTTTGTCATGTTATTCTTGGGAGGCCTTGGAAATATGATAGGAATACCACTCATGATGGTAGGATAAATGTATACACCTTGGTTAAGCATGGATTTAGTCACACCTTGTTGCCTATTAAGGATGAATACAATGACCAACAAGTTAGATCAAATGTGATGTTGGTTAGTGTAAAGGAGTTTCTAAATGCTATGAATGAAGAGGAGTTAAGATTTGCATTGGTAGTCAAGACTAAAACTGTTATGACAACCACTAAAGTAAATGAATTGCCTCAATAAATCCAAGACATTTTGGAAGAGTATGTAAAAATTGTAGGTGATGAGCTACCAAGTACATTTACATCTATGAGGAACATTACTCATCACATAAACTTTATTACAAGAGCAAGTTTGTCTAACAAGGTAGTGTACAAGATGACTCCTAAGGAGAATGCAAAAATAAAGAGACAAGTACAAGAGATCTTAGACAAGGGGATGATCAAAGAGATTCTTAGTCCATGTGTAGTCCCTACATTGTTGGTGTCTAATATTGAAGGTGAGTGGAGAATGTGTACAGACTCCAAAAACTATCAACAAGATCATAATTAGATATAAGTTTCCTCTCCCTATAATGGAAGATTTGATGGATTGATTGAGTGGATAAAGTTACTTTTCAAACATTTATCTCAAGAGTGGGTACTATTAGATTGGGATCAAATAATGGTGTAGACACCGCAAACGTGTCTGCACCTTGGTTCTCCCCCTTGTCCACCTCAAACCCCTATCCTAACCCTTGGCCTCCATTTGATTAAAATAACTTAAATATTTTAAAGTGGCCCCCTTTCCACCCCACCCTTGCCACCTTGGATCCTCCCTTGAATCCCTCCACCTTCCCCCTAGCATTTATTATGTCAAATCTCCTCATTATCTTCCCCCCACGCCCATTTAAGCTTCCTCGTGACCGTTCTTCCCACAACCCCTCGCCCGGCGGCGTGCAAGAATGGGCAGAGGCTATTTTTAGCCTCTGTCCCCATTCTGCCACCGCCGATGTTGGCGACCCTTCGGCCGACATCGGTGAAACTGCCGGCGTCGGCAGCCTTCATTACCCCTTTCTGCATCCGTTGCAGCCCCTGGACCCTTGAGCTCGCAAACAGAATCCTCTTGGCGCTTTGGCATTCGACTCTCTTCTCTCTGGACCTCGTGCAGCAGCAGCAACAGGTGCAAAGGCTCTGGATCAGGGATTTCTTCTTGCAACAAGTCTTCCGTGGCTCCAACAACAGCTCTCCCACTCTCCATTCAGCAAGCCAAAAGGTAAGCACCGTCTGTTATTTCATTTCATTCTTTCATTTAGTCTCAGTTATCTATCCTATCTACTGTCTTCTGCTAGCTGTGTCCTTCCCCTGAGAGGCTGAAAAGCCTTCTCAGAACCTATCCCCTGTCCATCTTCCTCTTCCCTGTCTCCCTTTCTACACAATCCCAGACAACTTCCTCATCCCTCTGTCAACAAAGACCCTATACAGGGCACCTAATCAGAACTAGACCACTCCCCAGTCCATCCAAATTCTTCCCTGAACTCTGTCTCAACCCCGTTCACAAACCAGACCCGTCCACAGTCCAGAAACCAAACCAGACCCGACCACAGGCCACAACCCCGACCGACGCCGGTCACTTCCCCAATCGACGTCGGCAGGATAACCGACGCCGGCAGACCGCATAACCGATGCCGGCAACATTTTCGACCTCGGCGACTGTCTTCAGCGCAAAAACTCCTTCAGGTAATCATTTTGTCTTTTCTTTCCTTTCTAATTTCTTTGTCATTTCTGTATTCTGGCATTCTGTATTTCCTTGGTCTTTTATCTGTCTGTTATCAGTGGGTTGACCTCCCTTGAGGAAGTTTTCACACTTTTGGGAACAAGCTTTTGCTTGGCAACCCACCGCCTATCCATCTAACATTTTCTTGTCCAAGTTCCTTTTCTTTGCAGGTGTCATTCCTCCACAGCCAAAGAGGGGTGCTCACAAATGTCTGGATTACGGTGCGTGATCTTTATCTAGGTACTTCACATGCCTTGTCCATTTATCTCCTTAGTTTCTTCTCTCTCTTTATAATCTGAAAAAGCGAATTAGCGATAGAAACATCCTGGCACGCCCGGTGGGACCCTAGGTTCTTCCTGGGTTCCTTTTCTTCTTCATTCATTTAGGAGCATTAGGTTCTTACCTTTTCTCCTCCTTCTTTTCTTCTCAATGACACTATAAGCAGGACTAAAATGAATCCTTCTTCTTTGCATTTCTAGACTAGTCTAAACATCATACTCTCAACCCTTTCTCAAACTTGTCTTCATAACAAACATCACATTTCGACTTGGGCATTAAAACGTATTGCACTTTCATTTCTGCTTGTGCTTGCATTAGTCCACATCTAGTAACTTAAATCCGCATATTGAATAAATCGTAGACACTTGATGTTACACTACCGAACCACATGCACTAAACGAACATAAAACTTACTTGAGACAAGGCCCGACTGGGATTTCATCCCCCAGCGGATACCTTACCCGTCCCGGTGACCCTACTTGGATTTCATCACCAAGGGGGAAGCCCACTCCGTTCTCTGGCGGAGGATAAACTCTAGGCGAGGTATATCTTGGCTAAGCGAGACCAGCTAACCACTGGAATCGTGAAGTGAGGGGAGCTTGCTCCTTAGCACCAGGCCACGTACCAGACCCTAACACAGATCTTTGAGCACCTAAAACAACACCTGAAACCATCTTTAGACCGCCTTCTTCTAGGACCTTCTTGACAGCCAATCTCCCCAAACATTCATCTAAGGCATAAGCCACAAATTCTAAAGTTAATTCCTAGGATTTATCGCTTAGGCTTGTCTGTCTTTCTCTGTGTTCCTCTTCTCATCTGTTTGTTTGAGTGAGTAAGGACGCTTTCTTCTTTGTTTTTCCAAGAATCTTCAAATCTTTTGGTTCTCTGGAAAACACAGTCACCGACATCGGTTCTGCCACCGACGTCGGCTTTCCCCTGTCACCGGCATCGGTTCTGCTACCGACGTCGGCTTCCTCTATTACCGGCATCGATTATCTCACCGACGTCGGCCACATTTCTTATCGACATCAGTTTTTCAACCGACGTCGGTCTCTGTCACTATCCTTTTTGTTTCAAAACCAGCAGCCTAAAACCTGTCCATTCTCTGTCAAAACCACATTCTGGTTTTCTAAGACTGTAAGAACACAGTTTTTGGAACCAGGACTCTCTTCTTAACCACTTTAGCCAACAACCACTTCCATCTACCCCATCCGTAACCAAGTCCTATCATGGAGTTCCACTCGAAGACTGAAAGAACTCCTACAGGACCGACCCTGACCCCAACCCCGACTCAAATTCCCATCATCCCTGAAGGGGACCAAGATTTCGAGAGATTCTTGGACCTCAATACCGCAGCCCTTCAAAACTATCTCGCGAGAAACCCAACGCGAGACCTTTCGGGTGACATGGCGACGACATCCACACCATTCGCCACCCAACCCTTTATGACTCAGCCTTTCGCCTCAACTATTAACCCAACCATGGCCAATACGCAAAGTTTGGCCTCCCCGTCTATTTTTAGACCGACCTTCATCGAGGTTCCGTTACCCCCTCAACCACCTGCAATTCAACCAAGTTCTACATCATATTAGAACTTGATTGTCTCGACCCCTCATACTCTTGCACCCACAAATGTAGGCGTGCCAACCTATCTTTCTACCAGTGCCGCCATTCAACCACCTTTGGCGGTGCCCAGTCAACTTATACCTTCGACCTTCATAACTCAACCACCTTTAGCCTCCACTTCCGCCCCTGCGACTAGTCATCCGTACATTGTACAATCGACTATGTCGCACGCCTCCTCTAGCCTCTTCCAAGCGCCTTACAACTTAGGGGGCGCTCAACCCGCCAATCCGTCAGCAGATCTTATCGAGATGCTGATGGATAAAATGTCTAGTCTCGAAGCCTCTATTTCCGGTTCAAGCAATACTTTGTCATATGAGCAAATTTGCAACGAGCCCATCCATCCTTCCGTCCCCATTCGACCATACCCTAACCATTGGGAGCTTCCTAAGTTCACTCACTTTCAGAGTAAGGAAGACCCACAACAACATCTACGGGCATTTAGACATGCCTGTTATCTTATTGCCCATTACGATGCGTTGCTTTTATGCACGTTCCCTATGTCCCTTTCTAGCCCTGCCCTTGACTGGTATAGTTCTCTTGCCAGACACTCTATCTTTTCATTCATTCAACTCGCCCAACTATTTCTTGACCATTTCTCAATCAACATCACCAAACAAGTCTCAATTACAGACCTTTACTCCATTAGGCAATTTGACGATGAATCTGTAGTCGACTTTGTCGCTCATTGGAGAGGTCTGATCAACCAGCTCTCCTTCTCTTTGCCTCAACCCGAGCTCATTGAGCTCTTTTCTCGAGCATGTGCCAGACACATCTCTTCTACCTTGCGGATTCAGACATTCTGCACTTTTGACGAAGCTTTCACCATGGCTCGAAAGCTCAAACTCTGCGCCCTTGAAGAAGATAAGGTCAAATTGTGTAATACCAACGCAAAATCTACCAATGGCCATTCTTCTTCCAGACCTTCTTCTTCTGCCAATTCTGAATCTAAAGGAGTGGCCAATACTGTGGTCGTTAGATCACCATCCTCGACAACAACGAGTTACTCTCAACCTTCGACATCTCCAAGCATCACCAAACAATTCCAACAACGGTACATTCAGCGTTCTTACACTCCACTTGGAGAACCATACGCTTCCATTTTGGAAAAACTTCTCAAGCAGGGGGTCCTCAATATCCCTCTAATCCGACCACCTCAATTTGACCCTTCAAAAGCCATCCCTACATGGTATAGGGAGGCCGATTTCTGTCCTTTTCATCGCGTCCAAGGCCATGACATCGACAACTGCCGAACCTTCAAAAACATCGTCCAAGACATGATCGACAAGGGGGATCTTATTTTAGATAACCCGAACGCCCCACCTAACCAACATATCGACATTTTCAAAAAACCATTTCCGAATCATCCACCTACTCAAAACAATGTCCAGACTTCGACCAATGACCCTCAAAACCATGACATTCACACGATTAGCACTATCTTGCCTCTTGTCCTTGACCAACCTCTTCCATTAAAGGACGAAGAACCTTCTTCTCCTATTAGTCCTCCATCTACCTCTCTTGTATTGAAAGACGCTTTGACCACATCAACGCCATTAAGCCCACCTCCATCCGAAGGCCCTACCTTGCCTACTCCTCAACTACAAGTAGAAGGCACGATCATCCATGCCCTCTGCCCACTTGAGGAGCCGCCCTCTCTTATTTCTTCTCCACCAAGAGAAGAACCAGTCTCTCCACCCATTTCAACCGAGGAAGACCCAGTCACGGTTTCCTCTTACCCTTTGCCTGAGATTGCTATATCTCGCGCACCTCCGTCCACATCTAAACCCAAACTTACATCTAACCTCGCCTCACACAATAGTGGCCCTCGACCCAAACACACGAAAACCACTAGACCACATCGGAGGACTCCTCCTCCACCTTCGTCATTGCCCTCTATCTTGGGCCTGCATCCGTCCACTTTAATAGGAATGCTTCCCACTCCCATCCTTCACAGAGGCACATCGCCTCCATTACTCTCTCAACCCATCAGACATACATCTCCTCCAAACCCTCGACCTATGCCTCCTTTGCCTCCCAAACCAACGTCACCAACCCTCACTGCAATAAAACATCCCGACCCGTTAGCAGGTTCCTATGCCTTCCTCTTGCGGCAATTATTGCGGTCGTCTCGTATCGACTTCCCGCCTCTTAGAAAATATCAATCTCTCGGACCTAAACCACCTTGGTTCGACCACACTTGCATTTGGGCGTATCATCGCACGCCTGGGCATGACACGGAGCATTGTCATGCCCTCAAGTCGCCATTCGCCAATGTTTGGAGAATGACACCTCTCTTCTCGACCACATCATCAACAAACATTCCACACCACTCCACTCATCAACTCTCGGATTAAGGCCATCTTGGTTCGACAACTCTACGTTCTGCCACTATCATCACATTCTGGGACATGACACTGAGCGTTGTTGTGCTCTCAAAGCTGTCATTCGTCAGCACCGGAAAAAGGACACCCTTCTCATCAAGGATCCTCTTGACCACCTCTTCAACAAAACATCAACCCCGACTCATGCCTCTCCAAACTCATCACCTAAATCAGGATCTCCACACCAGACTGTGGTCCCTTTGCCACCTTTGACCCCCTTATTCAACATTAACACCGTCCATCTGACCACTAAACCTCAACCGACCTTAACCAATCTTTCAAACATTCTCCCTGCCCGCTGGGGGAATTCATCCTTCCTCCGAACCTCGACCAACTTTTCAACCCAGTCTCTACCACATATCAACCCCTCATTTAATCACTCATCTCGACCAAGTGTCCATCGACCCAACCCCCGACCAATTATTCGACCAGTCTCAACCAAACTTCAACCAAATATCAATCAACCTGACCTCTCGACCAAACATTCAACCTTTTTCAACCAACCAACGACAATGTCAACCAACTTCACAGCCATCAATCAACACCTGACCAATCTGAAAAGAGGCAAATTGGGGCAAGTTTGCTCCTAATTGACTTGGACCTTATCATAACATACAAGCATGGCCCAGGGTCTTATTAGGCCTTGAACCCCTTCTTATGTCTTGCATCTTCGACCTTTCTATTGATAGTCGAGTGCTTGATCACTTGACACGTAACTTGAGCTCATCCCTTGAGCAATCCTCGTCCTCTTAATCCTCATTCCTTTCAACCCTATTCCTCTTAACCATTCCTATAACCCTTTTTATGCTGCATGGATGCTTTGTCCTAATAAAAGGGGAGTCCTTGAGCTTCTACAGCCTTGTCCGTGACTCTAATCAAAAAATCAAAAAAATCAAAATCAAGATGTCAAAACATATCCAAGGTCACAAAATCAAATCAAATCAAAAAAACAGACTGATCCCTCGAAGGACAGCTGTACTATCATTACTGTAGCTAATAGACTGATCCCCCGAAGGACAGCTATTCAGACTTTTTATCAAGCAAAAATATAGACCACTCCCTCGAAGGATGGCTATGACTAAATCTTGCTACAAACAGCAACCTTTCTTAGAAGCTTCCCTCATCGATCAGCTTCACAAACTGACCATACATCAAAAGACATCTCTATGTAGGCTTCCCGCATCGATCAGCCTGCACCAAAAAAAAAAAAAAAATGAGTCACGGACTTGGCTTGTAGCTGTCTCAGGGTCTCCTATAAAAAGGGGCACGGTTATTCCTGCTCTTAAACTGGGTTACCCTATCCACCTCCTATCACCTGCTCAAGGGACTTCGAGCTCACTTTAATGTCAAAGTGATTCGATTACCGCCCTAACACAATACTGGTCAACGACGTAATGCATGAACGGGGCTTTGGTTCTAATAACCCCTATCTATGCTTCCTTTCTGGTCCTTGTCAATGAAAGAGCAATTTGCCTTTCACCTTTTCTCTACACTTTGGTCACATTTAACCACATCAATTGTCGACTCATCTCAAACCCAGCCATTTTCATCATTTTCAGCTAACATCATCCTAGACCATTTCACATAGTTTCTATGGACACCAATACACATGGAAACTACCGACCAGACCCAATTTATGTTAAGCATAAACCAATACTTGCTGAAGCATAAATAGACTTCCATTCATTTTTAGCATGCATCCATCACGACTATGGAAACTTGCTAGAGATGAAAGCCTCTCGACCCCTGTGACATCAGTAGCATCATCTTAGCCTCATCATTTCGACACTTGACCACATCCAATCATCGACCAATCTTCTCAATTCATCTGAACTACATTGGTCTGAGGCCCTATGACCAGGGCTATGTAGGCAGCACTCAGATACCACATCCTCTGAGGTTAGCTCGACCACCCCCATTTGTTCATCTCTTTGATGGACAAACCTTCTCTTCTGCGACCTTGACTTTGACCACGACCAACTCCATCGACTTTGACCAAGACAAATCAATCTCTTTGACCCTTCCTCCCTTTCAGGGAGAACTACATTGGCCTGAGGCCCTATCACCAGGGCTATGTAGGTAGCACTCAGATCACATGACGTTTTCTGAGGTTAGCTCGGCCACATCCTTCGTCCATCCATCCTCTTGACCAATGACCATTGGAGATCATGCGTATCTCCTTCGACCTTTGACTACTTCCAAGCCAATGTTGCCTTTGTTGTTTCTGCATATATGCTACCTCATGACTGGTTAGCAGAATTGTCCGCAGACCTTATTTTTGACCCCTCACAAGTATAGGATCGCAAGCCGGTTGATCCCTACTACTTGTGGTTTTTTCGTGTCTCTGGGAGCACTTCCTGAGCCCTGGATACCTGGAACACGATGACCATTTGGAGCTTCAGCTTAGATTGAGTGACCCGATCAGCAGACGACTAAATGCTGGGGCCCGGTTACTTCAATTTTGGCATTCCTTGACCCTCGACATGCGACAATTTGACCCGACCCTCTCGTGAAGTGGACTACGCGCAATCATGACTATGGCAACATTTTCACTCACTCTCTTCTATCCATTTCTTTGTCAAATCGACACTCGATCTTTGGTTCCCTTCTCTCGACTATCGCTTTGAGGGGGGAACACCTCATCCTTTTCCTGGGGCAACCAACTCCTATTTTTGTCTTGCAGTTCGTCAAGAACAACCAACAAGACAAAAAGGGGCAAATGTAGACACCGCAAACGTGTCTGCACCTTGGTTCTCCCCCTTGTCCACCTCAAACCCCTATCCTAACCCTTGGCCTCCATTTGATTAAAATAACTTAAATATTTTAAAGTGGCCCCCTTTCCACCCCACCCTTGCCACCTTGGATCCTCCCTTGAATCCCTCCACCTTCCCCCTAGCATTTATTATATCAAATCTCCTCATTATCTTCCCCCACGCCCATTTAAGCTTCCTCGTGACCGTTCTTCCCACAACCTCTCGCCCGGCGGCGTGCAAGAATGGGCAGAGGTTATTTTTAGCCTCTGTCCCCATTCTGCCACCGCCGACGTCGGCGACCCTTCGGCTGACATCGGTGAAACTGTCGGCATCGGCAGCCTTCATTACCCCTTTCTGCATCCATTGCAGCCCCTGGACCCTTGAGCTCGCAAACATAATCCTCTTGGCGCTTTGGCATTCGACTCTCTTCTCTCTGGACCTCGTGTAGTAGCAGCAACAGGTGCAAAGGCTCTAGATCAGGGATTTCTTCTTGCAACAAGTCTTCCGTGGCTCCAACAACAGCTCTCCCACTCTCCATTTGGCAAGCCAAAAGGTAAGCACCGTCTGTTATTTCATTTCATTCTTTCATTTAGTCTCAGTTATCTATCCTATCTACTGTCTTCTGCTAGCTGTGTCCTTCCCCTGAGAGGCTGAAAAGCCTTCTCAGAACCTGTCCCCTGTCCATCTTCCTCTTCCCTGTCTCCCTTTTTACACAATCCCAGACAACTTCCTCATCCCTCTGTCAACAAAGACCCTATACAGGGCACCTAATCAGAACTAGACCACTCCCCAGTCCATCCAAATTCTTCCCCGAACTCTGTCTCGACCCCGTTCACAAACCAGACCCGTCCACAGTCCAGAAACCAAACCAGACCCGACCACAGGCCATAACCCCGACTGACACTGGTCACTTCCCCAACCGACGTCGGCAGGATAACCGACGCCGGCAGACCGCATAACCGACGCCGGCAACATTTCCGACCTCGACGACTGTCTTCAGCCCAACAACTCCTTCAGGTAATCATTTTGTCTTTTCTTTCCTTTCTAATTTCTTTGTCATTTCTGTATTCTGGCATTCTGTATTTCCTTGGTCTTTTATCTGTCTGTTATCAGTGGGTTGACCTCCCTTGAGGAAGTTTTCACACTTCTGGGAACAAGCTTTTGCTTGGCAACCCACCGCCTATCCATCTAACATTTTCTTGTCCAAGTTTCTTTTCTTTGCAGGTGTCATTCCTCCATAGCCAAAGAGGGGTGCTCACAAACATCTGGATTACGGTGCGTGATCTTTATCCAGGTACTTCACATGCCTTGTCCATTTATCTCCTTAGTTTCTTCTCTCTCTTTATAATCTGAAAAAGCGAATTAGCAATAGAAACAAATGGGATAAGTGGAAAACCACTTTCAAAACTAATGAGGGTTTGTATGAATGGATGGTTATGCCATTTGGTTTGACAAATGTACCAAGCACTTTCATGAGGCTTATGAATGAAGTCCTCAAACCTTTTATGGGTAAGTTTTTAGTGCTTTACTTGGATGATATACTTAGCTATAGCCCTAGTAGGGAGGGCATCTTCACCATTTTCATATAGTCATGATAAGGCTGCAATAACAAATGTTGCTAATCAACCTTAAGAAATGTGAGTTTATGAAATTAGAATTGTTGTACTTAGGATTTGTCATCTCTCAAGGCATGCTAAATATGGACAAGGAAAAAGTGAATGGAATCATGGAGTGGCCAAAACCTAGAACAAATGGAGAGGTAAGGAGTTTCCATGGAATTGCAAGTTTCTATAATAAATTTATTAGAAATTTTATTGGAATATGTGCTCCAATAATATACACCATTAAAGGAGATAATAAAAAGTTTGTTTAGACTAAGAAATCTGAAAGGAGTTTCCAATATTTGAAGTAAAGAATAATGGAGCAACCTATCTTAGCACTAATAAAATTTAATAAAGTTTTTCAAATAGAGTGTGATGCAAGTGGAGTGGAAATAGGGGTTTATCTAAGCCAATAGATTAGGCCAATAGCCTATTTTAGTGAAAAAATAAATGATTCCAAGAGAAATTATTCATCCTATGACTTGGAAATCTATGAAATGGTGCAAGAATTGAATAGGTGGATGCATTACTTAATTATAAGAGAGTTTATAATCTATACAAACAATCATGCACTTCAATTCATCACCAATTAGTCTAAGCTAAATCAAAGAGACATGAAATGGGTGGAGTGTATGTAGAATTTTACCTTCACCATCAAACATAAGCAGGGATAAACAACAAGGTAGCATATGCATTGAGTAGAAGAGTCTTGTTAGTGCATGAGATAAAAATTAAATGTGTTGGTATTGAGTCACTCAATAAGATGTATGAAGATGATGAAGACTTCAAAGCAACATATAATGATTGAAATAATCTAACTACACTAAACAAATAGCCATGGTTGGTCCATTTCATACAATATGGGTTTCTATTCAAAGGTGTTTATATATGTGTGCCAAGAAGATCAATAAGAGAGAATTTGATTCAAGATAAGCATAGTGGGAGTATGGCAGGCCACTTTGGGCTTGATAAAACTTTGGAGCAACTCACTAGACACTATTTTTTGACCTAAGATGCAAGCAAAAGTGAGAAGATATGTTAAGAGGTGTAAATTTTTTCAAATGGACAAAGGGAAGAGCACTAATGCAGCTTTATATCAACCTCTACTGGTCCCAAATAGAACTTGGGAATCCATAATCATGAACTTTGTGATGGGACTGCCTAGAACACAAAGAGTTTTTGACTCCATATATGTAGTTGTGGATAGATTTTCCAAAATAACACATTTCATTCCTTATAGGACCACAAATGATGCCACCCATGTGGAAAATTTGTTATTTAAGGAAGCAATAAGACTTCATGGACTGTCACTAAACATTGTGTCTGATAGAGATACTAAGTTCCTAGGCCACTTTTGGAGAACACTATGGAGAAATATAGGAAAAAATATGAGTTTTAGTTTAGCTTACCACCCTCAAATAGATTTTCACACTAACGTGGTTAATAGGATTCTAGGGAACTTATTGAGGTGCCTATCTAAGGATAATCCCAAGTAGTGGGGTATTGTATTGCATCGGATAAAATTTTCTTACAATGACTCTTATAAGAGAATTGGCATGAGTCCTTTCCAAGTGATATATGGTATGCAACCTAGAGGAGTGTTAAACTCAAAAATCTCAGTCATATGGATAAGAGGAGTGCTGAAGGGGAAAATTTTATAGTGGCTATGAAAGAGGTTTATCAACAGGTAAAGAAACATCTAGAAGCTAGTGTGGAGAAGTACAAAAAGCAAACATATGTATGTAGAAGAGAATTAAATTTACATGTTGGAGATTTAGTTTTGGATTATCTTAGGAAGGATATATTTCTTAGAGGTGAGTAAACAATCTTAAGATGAAAAAAATTGGTCCTTATAAGGTGATTAAAAAGTTTACTAACAATGCATATGAGTTGGAATTGCCTAGTGGTGTAGGCTTATCACCTATTTTCAATGTTTTATATTTATACCCTTACAAAGGAGTAAAATATGAAGACGCAACAAAAAAAATAGCTACAGTACATAAAAATTAGGAAAAATTATTGCCTTAATTCAAACTAGATGAATTGGAATGCATCCTAGATAGGCAAGAGTTTAAGCAGATTAGAGACAAGTGGTATTTCAAGTATTTGGTCAAATGGAAATAAACAATTGATGATGCTACATGGATGATAGAACATGACATCAAAAATCATGAGAGTACTCTAGAAGAACTCATGGACAATGGTCCCTAAGTATTTTTCTCTTCCCCTTGTAGTATGATGTAGAAACATCACTCCTAGGTCTATTTTTCTTACAATTTTGGTTTTCATTTCAAAGTTTGGGCTTTTTATGGTATAATAGGTCTTAGGGTGCTTAGATCATCCTTGGTTTTCATTTCAAGATGTTAATTTTAGTTCTAGTTCTTCAAAAATTCAATTTTGGCATTTTTTTTTGTCAAAATTTGGTTTTTTTATGGTCTAATAGGTCTTAGGGTGATTAGATAATCTTTGGTTTTCATTTCAAGATGTTAGTTTTAGTTCTAGCTCTTCAAAGATTCAAATTTTGCTTTTCTCATCAAAATTGAATTTTTGAATTATTTTAGATAGTTTAGACATTGTATGAGTGTTTTGAGGGAAATATCAAGGTGTAAAATGGTTTATATAATCTCTTAAATACACCATGTATATATACATGGGTCTTAAGTCATGAATGTAAACAATGAAAAGTTTGATGTATGTATTCAATGTCTAACTAGCTCTCTAGTGACAGTTAGAAAATCCAAAAGTAGTTAGAGCAGTTATAGGACATATAAAATAATTTGGATTTGAGAGAGGATCATTCATTAATGGTTGTAATAGATCAATCTCTAATTAAAACAAGAAGGATTTCCTCATTTTGAGTAAAAAACTATTGCAGACCCTATTTTCTGAGTGTATACATTGAAGATGACTGTGTGTGACAGAGTATTAGAGAAAGATTCAATAAATACATATTTTTGATGTTTATTGTGAAATTGTTAAGTTTATTACATGTTCAATTAATTTTATTATGTGTTTAATTTGGTTATTTTCACACTTATTTGTAAGAAATACAATACAATTATGTAGATGCCAGTGAATACACACAGAGTCAAACACAAAGCATTACAAAAATGAGTAATATACATGTCAATAGGGATAACTAAGTATTTCATAAGATGTGTAAGGTTAGTAAATATTTTATTCAACCATCATATTGCTTTGAAATTAATTTTGGAGCATGAAACCTTAAATTATCTCCTCTTGGGTTTGCACAGACTGATTTAAGCTTATGTTAGGGTTTTCAAATTCAAACTTGGATTGTGGGATTTATAACCATTCAAAAATCATAAAAATTTATGATTTGTTAGAAGTGAAGGTGTTCTAAGATATTTAGGATGTTTTAGACCTATATGGACTATATGTGTATGAAAAAATAGGACTGTAGAGTAATTAGGCCTTGGGAGACCTAATTGGAGCTTGACATGGGCTAGAAAAGTGGTTTCTAAGTGGATTTGAACCAATAAATTTTTTTGAGGTAAAGAAATCAAAAGGGTACTAAAAAATTACCATAAATTTTGGTTTTCAATCCTTAGGTGTCCCTACTATCAAGAAAAGTGAAAAAAAGGCTACTAGAAGCTTGTAAGGTTGTGACAAGTGAGAACAAGTTACAAAGTTGAAATTTTGGAAGTTGTTGCTCTGCATCAGCTTGGTTGCTAAAGAATGAGGGGACTGTTAGTGTATGACTACTAGAATAAACATAGCCACTAGTATTAGGCATATTGGTTATGTTATTGTAGGTGATTGGGATAATTTGATTATTGATGGCCTTAGGGAAAACATGGTTGGGAGGTATATATGGTGCACCAATAGGCATAGTTCATTAGAGTTGGGGAGTACACTAGGCCAAAGGTACCATACATAGCAATTGGGATGGAATTTATGACTAGAGTGTTTTGCATGATATCTTTGTTTAGCATGAGGACATGATTATATGCCCTCAGTTGTCTTAAAGATGGAAAGCCCCTAAAATAAATCTTTGTGGGACCATTTGGTGCTCTATGTTTAATGCTTTACTGTAAGAAAAATATAGGGATGTTAATGCAGTTGGGTCCTTCTAAGGAACATTGATGTTAGAGGATCAAGGGCTCTTAGGTAAGTCTAGATGGCTAGGGCTTTAGTTGATAGATAGGGGTATTTTAACCTATATTATAGTTTGTTAAATTGAGCATTGAATATGCTCATAGGCTCATTTTCTTCTCTTTTGATAGCTGTGAAGTGATGACATAAGACCACATGATCAATTGGGAGCCTAAAATGATTCATGAATATTGTCTCTAAATTAGTCTAGGAAGTGATTGACCCATGGAGTAACCCAAAATACCAAGCATAAGTTTCTTCTCTTAAGGAACAGGGAAACACCATACTAGCCACACCCTCAAATTAGACCTGCATCCTGATGAGTGCATCTTTAAAATATTGAATGTGTTCCTAAAATGTCTAGATTCATCCTAATACAAAATTAGGACATAATTTGTCCAAGTTATTTGGTAGGTCATGGGGTATAACAAGAACATTCATAGGACAATAACCTCCTTTCCTAAGTTAGGCCATGGGGTTGGCCATTATAAAGATTAGGGGATAAAAAATGGATAGACAAAAGGAGTTGTTGTAACTGTTGGAATATTACCAGCTGAGTAAATGGGCTTGGCCTTTTCTTTCCCTTTATTAGTTCTTTATTTTGGTATTCTATGATTAATAAGTTCTAAGAGCTCTAAGCTATTCTTAGTAGATTTTGATCAGGTGTTTATCTTTATACCTTCCATCTTAATGGATGGTTTAGCTCAATAGCATAAAACATTTTTTGATATCTTAGCTCAAAATTTTATTGTAAACTTAACTTGTGATTTAACTAGCCCTCCTTCTAGTGCTAGAACATGTTGATGCATATCTTGACATAAGCCATTAATTAGGTGAAGGGGTTGTTAGGCCCTACCTCTCTTGAAAGGAGGGAGATCTTTCAAGGAAAATACCTCCTCAAGGTCTAAATATTCTAGGTCTTGGTATGTTGGTCTTCACTAAGTTGGTTGATGTGGACTATTCCATATAAGGGATTCATTTTAAAAATTAAGATGTAGTTAGCTCTAGTTAAGGCATTCATTGAGAGATTACACACTCATTGTGAGTTTGCACATGCTTTATCCTCTAATATAGATAAAACTCCTTAATATTTTCTTAAATAAAAATAGTTAGATTATTTTATAATTTAAAACACTTATAGATGAAACAATGCTACGTTAGTGATAAACAAAATGTGAAATGACAAACAAGATAAACCTTTAACTTCATATTACTTTAGTTCATAGAGTAAACTAATTATAAATAAAGTGCAAAAGATTAGGGCTACAGAGACATTACCCTAATATTAACACATATGAATCTAAAATCATCTAATTGAGGGAGTCCAATAAAACTAATCATTAGTTAAGTCAAACCTATCGCAAATCTAACTAAGGATGGTGCAAGAGTCTAGGGAGGATGACTAAAAGAAAGAAAAACAAAACCAACATATAACATGCATAGGAAATGACTTATGAGTCCTCACAATCTTCAAATTATCAAGATTTTATTTTTGATTAACATTATCTTGGACTCATATAATCATCTTAATGCATAATACATATATGAATCAATGATACTAAAACATGAAATAGGTATAAATTCTCATAGAAAGGAATGAAATGCATAAGGAAAAATGTCTAATTCTCTATGTCTATGTTACAATTCATAAAGAGCTAAATAGGCATAACATGATTTAATTCTAAAAATTCCAGCCTTTAACAAGGATTTTTAATTCCTATAAATAAGAAAAAGAGAGGCTCAAAAAACAAAACTCAAAGAGAGAGGGAAAAAAGGTCAACATGCAGAAGTAGCTAGGAATTTAATGTGGAATCAGGAATGCAATTGAAACTTTCAACTAAGCCATGTTGTTGCTAACCATGGAAGTAAATTCTATCGGATAAGTGTAGCTAGAAGTGCTTGGAGATGCAATGGGATTGTAATTTAGATTTTGCATATCTGATCTCATAGTAAATATGCTTCTTTCTATGGCTTATTTTATCCTCAACGTCATTCTTTATGCATTCCCAAATATGTATGCCATGCTCACATTCAATGTTACCACCTAAATTGCCTTTTAATTTTGTCTTTTCTTGATCAATTTTCCATTAAGGCACACTTGTAATTTAATTTTGATGGCTGGATTGGACACACAATCCATTATCAGGCTTTGATGGCTAGACAAACTATCAAACCTAAGCTTGCACCTTAATTTGTTGGTTGTGCATCTAGTTTTTTTTATTTGTTCGATTCTTGACACACAATTACCATACGCTTTTTTTTATATTCAATTGAGACTTTGATATTACCTAACTATGCTTCACCATGGTGAGGTGATATTTCTCCTTATGGCATCATCTCTCTCACTTGACACTCTGTTAGGCTGCATGAACTACCTCGAGGATACAGAGTAATGTGATTTCACTACTTGATGGCATCTCACTCACCCAATTTTATAGGTCTTTTTAAGTCATTTATGATGTAAAAACTATTATAAGCTATTAGATATTTGGGATGATGTCATGTGGCATCATCTTATTAACTCATTCACCTAGAGCTCTGCTAGTTGTACAAACTCTTTTGAGTTAGCAAGCCACCAAGATGATGCCATATGGAAACATCCCACCAACCCACTCACCCATAGGATTTTCTCATTATAAGGAATTAGCCAAGATAACAGGTGATGGAGATAGTGCCACTTAAAAACAACCTGATGATCTACTTGCTTGGGGCTTTGTTGAATACTAGATAAAAAGTACCATGTGGCTTTGGGCAGAACTCGAAAATTGACTATCAAAAGATGTATGAATGGGTTATAAATTTTTAGAGTCATGAAAGAGTGCCACATGACATTGAGCTACACTTTGATACCTATATACATAATAGAAATGGCATAGTCAAAAACCTTTTAAATTGAAAGTAATGGTTATAATTTCAAATTCAAATGGCTAGTCAATTTGAAATAAAAGTGGCTAAGTTTATTAAAATTTGATCAAAATAACACAGAGACTTAGTAATAGAAAAAAATTAAAATAAAAACAACAGTACTTTAAAGCAATTTTCAAGTGTGTCCATAAAATTGACTTAAGCAAAAAAATTGATAGATTTCATTTAATTCATAGTAATTTTAGAGTAGAAATAGATTGAAAAGGGGCAGATTCAAAAGAATAAAGTATTCAAGTTTCAATAAGTCCCAGTAATATTAAACCTATTTTCTAAAAGTGACTAAGTTAAAATTGAAACTAACATAAACACTTAGCCAATTTCTACTGAATTTAAAGTGCAAATGGGTTGGATTGCCTAGATAAAACATTATAAAAAGGCTTAATAGAAGCTAGATAATTCCTATAAGAACTTTTTATATTTCCCTCAAAAGGGTATTTTAAAATCTCTTCAAAACCTAACTCTACATGATTAAAACCTTTTAGTTTGAGATATATTCAAGAAACTTTTCTTAGCAACCCTAGATGCAAAGCTTGGACTAAGTATTTAACTTGAAAAATCAATGAAAAGAAGCATCTTCAGTCACTTAAAAATTATCATCTAGTAGATGGTTAATCTACAACATATTTAAATAGATAGACCCTTAAACCTCCAAAGGTAAGGATCAGGCAAAAGAGGGTCCCCATTTTTGGTGAAAATGGGGCGTCTTGTGTGAGAAAAATTAATGAATTAATCATTTAAAGCACACATAGATGGTATTTAGTGAGATTTTAGATTATTATGCCACATATTGAGGTGGAATTTAGTGCTTTTATTTTTTATGATTTTGTCTCAAGTAGTCAGTTGTAGCTATGCTTGTTGTTTGGATGCAATAACTGAAGATTCTAGAATCTAAAGCTATTCAGGAGTATCTTCTAGCAGATTCACCATTTGTTGTTACTCACACAACACACCCTAATTTAATCAATTAAATCAAGGATCTTATTTTTTAATCTATTTTTCCTAATTAAAATGTTTTCAGGTGTGCAGTCTAGCTTCCATTTGCTACCACTAGACATTATTTCAAGCGTAGTTTTGCACCATTTAATAAAGTCCATTTCTATAGAAATTTTACATGGGGATAGTCAAATGTCATTAGAATAAAATGGTATAAATGGTTGTATAAAATATTTCCCAAGTGTAAATTTTAAATCCTTCAAAACAAACTAGTGCATTGATTTCATGTGTCCTTCCAATTGTCAAATATTCCCAATGTGCACTTTTACAACCTATTTGTGTAGGGGTAAATTATATTATTTTTTATTTAAAATTTGGATGATGATAGCTATATGAAGAAAGAGTGAAAATGTGAAGAAAGTAATGGATAATTTATTTCCTAATTATGAAATATGCATCCATCAAAACTAACCTTTACATTGACTTTGGTCATTTTCTACATCTTTCTAGTTGCCAAATATACCTGATGTGCACCCTTCAAACCTACTTTTGCAGTAATAAATTGTATCTAATTTATTTTAAGCTTTACATGAATATATTAAAATGTGAGAATAATATAAAGGTGAATAAATTAGCAAATGATTCTTTCTCATGATCAAAATGTGTAGTAATAAAACTAGTATTTGAACTGATTTTGACTTTGTCATTTTTTGCACATTCCAATTATCAAATCTATCTAGTGTACACTCTTCATACCTAAACTCATAGGGTTATATAATATGTTTCTCTTTAAAATTATTATCATAATATCCAAATGTAAGGAGAATACAATGGTGAAGGAAGTCGCATGAATGTGCTCCTCATTTGAAAAATGACATCCATGAAAACTGACCAGTGCACATATTTGTCTTTCCAATGACCAAATCTAGTCAGTGTGCACTATTGAAACCCAATTTATCATGACAAAATGAGATCCAATAAAATTTAAAACTAGAATAAATATATTCAAAGTCGGAAATAATTTATTAATAAATAAAGTCTTAGAATATTCCCTCCCATATGCGAAATGCATAGCTTAAAAAATCAGCTTCTGCACTATTTTTTTACTTGGTCATTTTTTGTGTTTTTGGTTTTCAATTATAACCTATATGAAATTTTCAAACCTATGGTCACACAATGAAATGAGGTCAAAATCACTTGAATATTTTCATGATAATACCTTGATAACATGAGAATACAACCTACTTAGTTTTGTAACAATTGTATTTTCCAATGAAAATATTTAAAGGTGCAAAGTAACCCTTCTAAGAATATTTGACACTTAGTCAACTTTTGACCAAAAAAAACTAAAAGGGTAGTGCACTAATGTTAAATTGATTATTTAAAAAATATAATAATACCCTTTTGAGCATCTTTTCAAGATATTTATAGAAATATAAGATACGATGGGTTTTTCTCATATTTTATCCTATGAATTTTTCTTTGACCATATTTTGAAGGTGATGATATGTCTACTATAGTCATATAAAATGTAAAAATTGGTAATTTTAGTGTGGCTTGTGACACCCAACCCATAGGTCCCTCTTGCACGCTCTCTTGATCCTTCTAGACATCTTTTCTCTTATTTCCAGTCATTCATAGGGTTTTAGGTCCTGATTCTAGCTCAACCAAGATACATTTATTATGATAATTCTATCCCCCTAGGTCCCATAATTTCAAGAAAATAGAACAAAACTAGGACTATAGCATCGAACCCTAGGGTGTCCATTTCTGACACTCCTATCCAATTCTATTTTTAGCTCCAATGGTCACTTCCTTTCACTTCCTATCCTTCTTCTTATCAGCCTAACATGAATGCATTCAATCCATGACCAATAGATCTCTAAAAAATCACATTCAAAGTTAATTTACAAGGCATTAAAAAATATCACAAAGCAAGCAAGAATACAAACAAGACTACTCAGGCATAATTCCCTATTCTCTACATACAGTCATCCAATATAGTCACAAGTTTATTCAAACCCTTACACTAGTCCCTAGCCACCTAAAGCACACCAATTTTAGCATTTTTCATCTTCATATACACTATTACACAAAGCACATCAAGTGGGAAAACTACATATGGCTTGATCCCTCTTCAGAGTATTGGTATGTAGGCATCTTGCCAACACAAGGGGTGTGGATACATGGTCAATGCATATTACACACACTAACCCCTTTCTTTCTCAAAATTTTGCCTAAGCATAATAGAGTCTAGGGTTTAAATAATAAATCAACTCTACAAGTTATACAGACATCCAACATCCAAAATTTCATAAGCAAGCTCACACAGAGATAATGAATAAAACTTAGATTGCTCAAGCCTCCAGGACAATAGCGGCAAAAGAGGACTATAGTGTCACACCCTGGGGTGCCCTATTTTAATGATATTATCATTTCATGAAATGAAGGCTAAATTTTGATTCATGACACTGTCACAGTCTTGCACAATAGATTCCAGACCCTGTCTCAATCATCTCAGTCCAATTTAAGCTAAGTTATATTTCTGCTCACGTATTACTATTTTTAGAAAGGTTTAGATTGAAATTAAATTATAAAAATTAGTAGATTAATTAACCCAATATTATTTATTGATTTAATAAACTCATACCCTTAAATAAATTAGGAATAAAACTCCAATATTCACAAAACTGTCAAATCATTTGGTAAACCTGACTTACTTTGCACATAAAAACCCTAGAAACCGTAGGATAAATTTCTTACTGATTTTTTCAACATTTTTTTGATTTTTACCTACATATTTAAATAAAAAAATCATATTTAATTTTTAAATTTACATTATTAATTTCAAAATTAATTTATTTAAAACCCTAGTTGAATTTACTAGGTCCTTTTGTGCACAAAAACCCTAAAAACGTTAGGAATAATTTCTTGCTAATTTTAGAAATAATTTTTTGATTTTTTACCTAAATATTTACATTAAAAATTCACTTTAATTTTTAAGATTCCATAATAATTTAAAAAAATTATGCAAAACCCTAATTGCATATATTAGGTCCCTTTAAATTAAGAAATTTTCAATAATTTTTCAATTTTTTACCTACATATTTAACTCATAAATTCACTTTAAATTTTAAAATTCCATAGTAATTTTGAAAATAATATTTTCTTCAAAACCCTAGTTGCACATACTAGGTCCCTTTAAATCAAAAAATTTCAATATTTTTTCAGATTTTTTACTTGCCTATTTAAATCAAAAATTCAATTTAATTTTTAAAATTTCATGGTAATTTTTAAAAAGATTTTTTTTCTTCCAAACCCTAGTTGCATATATACAAGGTCCTTTCAAATCAAGAACTTTCCAATATTTTTTTGATTTTTTACTTGCATATTTAAATAGAAAAGTCACCTTAATTTTTAAAAATTCAATAGTAATTTTAAACAAATCATTTTTCAAAACCCTATTTGATCTTACTAGGTCCCATTGCTTTTGAGGTAGCACCTTCCATGTTTGTGAGATTCATATCCTTTTTATACATTCTCCAGTTTTCTATTTTAGGACTTTACAGTTCTTGTATTCAATACTTTCCTTCCATATCAAGTTGCTTATTACAAATTATTACAAAAAAACTAATCAAATTTTAATTTGTTTTTCTACTATAAGATTGGCCCAATACACCAATTTTGATAAAATTGATAAGAGGGAACTTCAAGACCTTTTAACTAAACATCCTAAGATGTAAGACGACATGCTTAAAATACTACAAGAAGAACAACAGAAAGTAAATAATGGCCAATCTTCTCAAACCATAGAGTAACTTGTTGCAAATGACACTATGAGGTCAACTATGTCTCAAAACCCCCCTATAACAACCCAACCTTCCTTTGAGGCACCACTAGATACAACTATTACATATTTATCTCCTAATGTGGCAGCCCTTGTGTAAGAGATAAAATCTCTTCAATATAAGGTGCTACATCTTGAGCAAGGTGATTCTAGACCAACACAAGCTTTGGATTCTTTTGTTCTACTTTATACACCATTGGCACGTCATATTGCTTCGAAATCTTTACCACAAGGTTTTTTTCAAACCAAGCACACTCTATATGATGGAAAGGGTGATCGAGAGACACATTTGAGAGATTTTCATGTAGCATGCTTAGATTATGTGCCAAGTGACTGGCTACTAACCAAACTATTTCCATGGAGTCTAAAGGATTATGTTTTACAATAGTTCTATAGTCTACAAAATCAGTTGGTCAATGCATTCAATCTTTTAGCCAACATGTTCGTAGATCATTTTAGCATTAACATTAGTGATAAGGCTTCCTATGCCCAAGTTGCATAATAGAAATAAAGGTCAAATTAGCATCTCATAGATTATGTACTTTGATATAAGACTATCCTAGCTAAGATGACTAGCCCCATGGTTGATCAAGAGTTAAAATATCTCTTTAAATAAAGTCTTCTACCATATTTGCATGAATCAATAATTTTTGAAGGTTCTCTTCCTTCACTAAGTTATGTCATACACCAAAGGAAAGGGAAGTCAAATTAATTTCAATGGCCAAACTCAAGTACACGAGCATATCAAAAATATTAAACAAAAGTAACAATAAAGTCCCATACAAAGTAAAGGTCAATGATAGCAAGAGTCAAAATCAACCTACAGTCAATACGGATTCAAATCCCCCTCAATGAGTGGTTTTATTTTCACCTCCTTAATGAACTTTTCCAATCTACTAGTATCTCTAACCAGAGTCCTACAATAGTTATTGGAATGTAATATCATATCTCTCCCTCCTATTTAAGAATTTGATCCAACAAAGCCTCTTCCATGGGTATATTATCAGTATGCATTTTGCAAATTTCATAGGGCATCAGGCCACACAACAAATAGATGCATCAGTTTGAAACACAAAATATAGGACTTGATAAATGGAAATGTTATTGATATTGGCACTTTAGTTGAACCTCCTAAAGCAAAGAAAACACAAGATAAAGCTTTGAAAATCTTCTCAGATCCTTTTCCATAACATTCTAAATAAGAGACAGGGGATACATAAGGTGTTCAACATGCATATCATGCACATCCTCCACCAGTTACATATCAGGCACCTTTAGTTGAGTTACTCCCTTTAAGCAACACAATTGGTGTAAATAATTATAGAGTTCCAGTTAGATCTTCGATGTCCTTTTCAAATTAGGAGATAGATGAGGATGATTCAAATTATCCTGCACTCTCTATCAGATCTTACATTCATAATCATCCCATTCATAGTGTTCTCATAGACAATGGATCTAGTGTGAACATGTGCACTATGACAATAATGCAACATTTTGGATATTCAAAGTAGGATATTACCCTAACAAACATAGTTATCAGTAGATTTAGTGGGCACATACAAAGTTCATTAGGTGAGATTTTACTTCCTCTATAGGTTGGTCTAACACATGTGGCCACCCCATTTACTATTGTTCTCAGTGTAGGAGTTTTCAACATGTTACTTGGTGGACCATAGATTTAGAAACTTTGAGTAGTACCTTCTACAATTCATAGATGTATAAAATCCATTCATGCTAATCAGGTTGCTATAATTTGTGGAGTTCCATATGAGTTACCACTCCCTACTTTAGAGCCATCTACTATTTTGTAGTTACCAATTTCAGTTCTGCCACCAGTTTTAGTTTCTCCACTAGTTATAGTTCTTCCTCCAGTTTAGATTCAGATATAGTCAAGGCCTTCCTCACCAACACAAAGTGTTCATACACTTCTATGGAGGCCTATTTTAAATCAACCATAGTTTTAAGATTCTAGACATCGTCTAGCTATAATGTTCACACATAGGGTAGTATCATTGAGGTCTCACACCTCTACTCACAAAGCACATGTTTAGAGAGTTTTTCCTACTACCAAATGGGTCCATAAAATCCCTATAATTACATCCACTTCTTAGAGTTATATGGGGACACCAAAGTTGATTTCCACTATAGATATTTTAGAGCATTTACAACATATATAATTTTTAGAGCCACAGTCTCAACCCTTCCATCATGCTTCACAATCATGCATGATCACTCTCCTTGACTAAGACACCATGATAGGGATTCTCTCATGAGACTCATCTATTAGTATCATTTATTCTTAGTCTTTCTTGTATATAGCTTTCTTTTAAATACTTGTACATAGTTTCTTTTTGCTTACTTGTACATAGTTTTTTAGTTTTTGTTGTACATAGTCTCCTCATGATTGATTGTACATAGCTTATATGTAAAAAATACAAAAACATTCAAATATATCAAAAACCAAAAATAAATAAATATTCAAATATGTCAAAATATAAAAAACAATATAACATTTCAAAATACAAAAACATTCAAATAATTCAAAATCATAAAAATATTTCAATAGTATGCATCATCCATGGTTTACATTTCTACTACCATGCTAGACTTACATTTGCTATTCTATGTTATTGTTTATTGATTTATCTACATTAGCATGGTTCACTTAATCTTCTTTGAGTGTGTGCAGTGACTTCTAGATCCTTGATTGCTTCACTCTACCCATTAAGAGGGACATCCTACTACATTTGAGACATACATCGATATATCCACCCACTGGGGGCATATTCTACATGACTACACCATCTAGATTATGTCATTCCTACACCATACACTCTAGTTATCATGTTGAAGTATATTAATTACTAGCTTACACAGATTAATTTATCGACACTCACTAGTATATAACACTTGTGTATTTATTAATATATACCTAGTATTGTACTACATTTCTTCCATACTTTCACTTCTTGCTTTGATTAGTTAGATGTGACTGTATTTCTAGTATTTACATGCTTTCCTTTCTTGATTTTCATAGCTAGATGTGATTGCATTTCTCAGTTCCTATTTTGTCCCCTGTATGTGCCTTAGGATATTTTCTAATGTCCTTTGCTTCTATGCTTGTGTGTGCCTTAAGACATTTGCCAATGTACTTTGCTTGTACTCTTCTATGTGATTGTGGTCCTTGTGCCAACCTTGCTTGTTTCCAATTGCATGTGTATGTGGCATTTGAACATGCCTTGTATGCTTACTTTCTAATTTGAGTGACATGTGCCCATGTCTCTTATTTGCTTGGTCCTTTGGCCACTTTTGTATGCTTCTTTCTTCTTACCTTACATGCTTATTTGTTTGTTTGCTTCTCATTGTTTGCAATGCCATAATCCACATCATACATTATCTTGATTTCTTGGATTCCATGATGGACATCATGATCCATCGTTCCTTGACAACTAACAACTAACAACTAAAAACTAACTAGACTTTCAATTTAGTTCACTATATTTCACATGTTATTACATTATTATATCTATCTAGGCATACCCCTATTGATCTAACAATATCTCATACAAACCATGCTATATATTGAAATATCTTATCGATTATCATTGATATATCATGTATTCTCACAACATAACACACTTTTAAGGTTATTTATTTTGAGGATAGTCATTATAGGGTCTTCATTCCTACCCCTTAAAAGAGGGGGCAATAAACATGAGTTTTGTCATAGAGATCAAACCTCCTACATGTTGAAAAATCAACTTTTAGAACACCCACTACAGTACCCAGACTTCAAACCAAGCAAAATAGAGCAAGTAAATAGTGATAATCATTGAATAGCTATCAGAATCAACATAGGATAAGAGTGCCAAGATTGGACTATAGCATTGAACAGTAAGGTGTCCAATTTTGGTGCTCCTATCCAAACAACAAAAAACTAGATTTTCCAAAAATAGATAGAAAGGTAAGATCAATTATAGTTTTGTCATCAATAATTTAGTTTAGAATTAGTATTTTTAGTATAGTTTTTCTCAAAAAATCTAGATATAAGGGGCATCATGCATGACATAATGGATCTTGCTTCTAGTTTTAGATTAGGCAGTTGGTATAACTTCTAGATCAGAATCCATGTTATAGACACCAGTGAATGGGGGCAATGTGCGTGACACATTTGCCTTCTTTTCTTTTCAAGTTTATTGCATTACCTAGGTATTATCAGTAGTTGCATGCCTTATTGCATCTACTATTAGTTGGCATCATTTTTGAGTGGATTTCACATAAGCCTATTGCCCATTTTCAGAGTGGATTTCATACAATCCTAATCTCCACCTTTTTGAATGGCCAAGAGTGGCCTAGTTTTTAACATACATTCAACTATCCATGCCACATTTGTTAGATTTTGGAGTATTCATGGGCTTTAAGGGCCACCTCATACGACACACATTCATACTAATATCAGTTCATAGCTTTACATAGTGGGCAATAATGGAGCCAAAGGACTAGCTAGAATTTGTATTCTTGAGCCACCTAATCAGAGGGATTGGACATATAGTCTAAACATTGATTAACACATGCATGATCACATAGTTTCACTTAGTGGGAGATGATGGAGCCAAAGGGTCAGCCTTTGCATTTTTGAACCACTTTTAAGGAATGGAGCACTCAGCTCCATTCACGATAATACGCTTGGTACAACATCATTCAACACATACCCAACATCACTCATCATTGCTCAGTACCACAATAGGTTTTCTATTGGTCTGTGTACACGATGAGGTATATTCATTCTTTTTTCTTCCTCTCTCTCTCTTATCCATATTTTTACATTCTTATTTTAGATATAGCATATCTAGTAAGAACTGATCTACTCTTTATTTTCTCTTACAGATTTACACTTCACAACATGCTCTCTCTACACACACCCAATGTTACATAGCTTCATGAGCTTCACCCTTATAGGTAAGTCTAGGTACACTTTCTATTTTTCTTTGATCCTAGTATTTTGATTTGCTACATCACTAGAATAAAGGGGGTCAAATGTAGTCATATAAAATGTGAAAATTGGTAAATTGAGTGTGGCTTGTGACACCCAACCCATAGGTACCTCTTGCATGTTCTCATGACCCTTCTAGACATCTTTTCATTTATTCTCAATCATCTATAGGCTTCTAAGACCTAATTCTAGCTTAGCCAAGTTGCATTTTCTATGATAATTCCATACCCTTAGGTCCCATACCTTTAGGACAATAATGCCTAACTAGGACTATAACATCAGACCTTAGGGTGTCCATTTTCAGGGCTCCTATCCAATTACATTTTTAGCTCCAATGGTCACTTCTTTCCACTTCTTATTCTTCTTCTTGTCAGCCCAACATGAATAAATTTGACCCATGACCAATAGATCTCTAAAAAATCCCATTCAAAGTTCATTTAGAAGGGGTTGGAAAATATTACAAATCAAGCAAGAATACAAACAAGACTACTTAAACATATTTGCCTATTCTCTACATACAACCATCCAATACAACCAAAAGATTATTCAAACCCTTACACTAGTCCCTAGACACCTCAAGCACATCCAATTTTAGCATTTTTCATCTTCTTATACACTATTGCATAAAGCACATCAAGTAAGAGAATTACATATGGATTGATCCCTCTTCAGTGTATTGGTATGTAGGTAGCATGACCACACAAGGGGTGTGGATACACGTTTAGTGCATCTTACACATGCTAACCCCCTCTTTCTCAAAATTTTTCCAAAGCATAATGGAGTCTAGGGTTTGAAGACTAAATCAAATCTATAGGGAGTTATACATATGTTCAACATCTAAAATTTCATAGATAGGCTCACATAGAGACAATGGACAAAACCCAGAAAGTTTAGGCCTCCAAGACAATAGCGATAGAATAAGACTATAGCATCAAACCTCAGGATGTCCTATTTCAACACTCCTATCCTTTCACAAAATGAAGGCCAGATCTTGATTCATGACACTATCATAGTCCTCCACAACAGATTCTAAACCCTATCTCAGTCGTCTCAGTTTAGTTTAAGCTAAGTTATATTTCTCTTCACTTATTACTATTCTTAGAAAGGTTTAGATTATAATTAAATTATAAAAATTATTAGCTTAATTATCCCAATATTATTTATTGATTTAATCAAATTAGACCCTTAACAAAATTAGGAATAAAAATCTAATATTCCCAAAACTGTTAAATCATCTACACATGACTGCATGTTGTTTTTTAAGCCATATATTTTGATTTACAGCTCCATTTTTGATGCCACTTATTATATTAAAAATATTATTTATCCATATTTTCAATGATGTTAGTTTCAAATGGAAGAAGTGAAAGATTCAAAACCTATTAGTATTTTAATCAAAATACTTTATTACTTTTAAACACTATGCTTTTATAATTTTTGATATGGTTCATCTTTGATAAGGAATAAATATGTTTTATTTAATGATTTGGTAGGATTTGGGCAAGAGAAGCATAATTTTCAAGGCAAGGAGAGTCCCAAGCAACTAAGCATGTGTAAAAGTGGGCTGATAATGAGTGTTTTATCATCTAGCACCTGTGGGAAGAGTGTTTTTTCATCTAGTGATTTTGGAAGGTGATTTTATTCATTGAATCTCAGCCTTGGTGGGTGGATCACATTAAACATTTTCAACCCACTTTTGGAGGGAGAATTTTATTGGGTCAATTAATTGTAGTCTATTTAAGGACCATCCAAAGACTTAAAAAGGGTGGGCTCCTTTTGATTTTAGCAATAATGTAGTAGACCAGACATGCCTAGATTTTCCATAGTAGACCAGGCATCTTTTCATGTTTCTATAGTGTAATTTTTCATTGTTACTATGCAAGTGAAGTTTGTAATTGAAATATTGTGCCAAATCCCAATATTAATAAATCAAAAAGCTTCATCTTGATATTCTGAGTGATGTGGAAGATTGCATCTATTTCTTATGCATTGTATGGTGGTTATGGTAAGATTTCCTCTCAGTAACTCCTCCCCAAACTATCACACTATATTTTAGATGGATTTGTGCTAGGTTTGGCTCAGCTAAAGACTAATTTCTATGAGATTTGTTCAATCAGACACTTCAAATTCATCTTTATGGCAATAAGCTTTATTCTCTCTTTCTCTACCTTTATTTTGTATATTATTTTGTAGTGGTTTTATTTTAGAGTTTGCGTATCAAAAAATGCAATCTGATATTACATGCTTACTTTGATTTCTTGATATCTATGTTTATTACCATTGATACACTATTAAATCCTATATGTAATGAACACATTTAAATTATTTGAATGACTATGCTTGATTTTCATGCTAATTTCCTAGGTAAATCTCTACATTTAGAATGCACATGATTTATCTAAAATAATCCAACAACTAGCAAAGGCCTCTTCAATTGGAATGGTTATAATGAGCCAATGAGTGAATATTAGTGTGCCTAGAATAAGTAGAAGAGACCTTGGGGAGTGGATATCTTAGTGTTTCCCTCTTTGTAGGAGGGAAAAGTGCATAAAAAACACTTGCTTATAATTGGTTGTCTGTTTGTGTTAAAGGACCAATCAATAAGGTCTATGAGGAGAAGTAAGGAAACGAGTCATACATGCCTTTTGCCATCTAGTAGTAACTAGTAAAAGATCTAATTGAATATTATAGTAATAATAATTGAGTAATACTTGAGGTGGAAGATCATGATTCATAACATATTAAATATATTATTACTCTTGTTCCCATGTCATTAATTACTTTTTAATTTTTTTCAATAATGGTACTTGTGGTTTAGCATGGGATTTGGTTTGTTTTCAAAATACTCGAAGCAAAAACTACTCATCCAATATAGACATTATATTATGTGGAAAATAAAGATTTGACCACTTCAAGAGATATGTAAGGTATTTTTTAAATCCAAGAGAGGTTTTTGATTAAAACTAATGGTTTTAAGAAATCCAAAAAATAATTTAAAAATAGTTAAACCATTCATCCCCTAGGCTTAATTTAATAGAAATAGTAAATTATAAATTCCATAAAATATGTATAATATTTTGAAGGAAAAAATGTTTTTTAATCTAGTAAATACATTTAGAAAAAACCTGGAAACATTTAAAAAATAGAGTTGTTATGGATCAAATATGAGCCAAAAAAGTGGGAAGATAAGTCATAAGTCTAGGAAAGAAAACCCTAATAATAAAACGAGGGTGAAATCCTAGAAAAAGATAAAACTTATGATTTACACAGAGGATAATGGGAAATCAGAGATCACCTCTGAAACCCTAAGATAAAATTTTGATGTCCTAGAAATAAGGTTGGAACCCTAATGGAAACTCAATGTTTGAAAATGTTTAAACAATAAACAGGTTCACCGATATGCTTTATCAAATTTTTTGGTGTGAATAGGATTATTTCTCCAACTGGTTCTACTATTGGTGTGAATAGGGTTATTTATCTATATGGTTCCACTCTTGGGTCCCTTTTACACCCTTTTAATTAAAATTACTTAGGTTTTTTGACTTATTTCTCACCTCATAAAATTATGACACTTTTCAAACTATTATGAATGGTTACTGATGGCATTTTCCATAAATACCCTTTATAAGATCATTTTGAAATCAATTCATTCATTTATAATTATTGTTTCACATGATATCTTGCATGCTTGATAAGAATATTGATTATTCTTATCAATTTTGATCTTTTATTTTTGAGTGCTTCCATTAGGCCTTTAGATCCTCATTGGTTATCTTCATAACCAAATACCAAAGTGAGTGAAGTGCCTTGGGTATCCTCTTAGGAGATCTTAGATTGCAAGATCTAGTATTCCTTTGATGCATTGAGTATGTTCTTCTCTTGTATCCTTTCGAGGATGATAAAGATAATTAGAAAAGTTTAAAATAAATAACAAATTTTGAGGGGAGTTAATCCTTGTGTGTTTTCATTGTAGGAACATTCTAGAGTTTTTAGAGTAAATCTAAGATCACCTTTATGTTTAGGGTGTCCAAAAAAGTTAAAATTTCCTCTTATTTCATCTTAGTTTAATATCAAAGGCTAGATCTGAAGTTTTTATTTGTAAAATTTCATCATTGCTATGAGCCAAGAAATATCTCTGTACCTATGCATTGACATTTTTTAATGCACTGATCCCATATTCACTGTATATTCATCATTTATTCCTACTACATCTTCTGTAATAAGAATTTATGCCATCTACTATGTACTATGTCATCAATGTCAAGATCCATGCAAGTTTTCTTTTACAGTTTTAAAATTTTTCTCACCTACAAAAAATATTTTTGGCATAGTTTTGTTTTTAAAAAACACTAGATTCATTTTTTGGCCATTTGGCCTATAGATTTACATTTGTTTTATAAAAAAATTGAATATTTTTTTTCCATACAACCAATATATCTGAAATTTTAATGTAGTTCATTAAAATAATATGTACAAGATCAAAATATAGCTCTCTAGGTTTTTGTATAAGTTCAAAAATATCCGATTTTGGCTATACAACCAATCGATCTAATTATTATTGTATTTTTTGGAAAAAAATAAAAAATAAAAAATATAAAAAAACATTGTCAAAATAATCAGATACAAATATATAAAACAAAGAAAAAAAATATTTATTAAAAAAAAAAAATTATTTTGTACTTTGTAAAGGCTTATGGCCTATTGGGCCAGATCCATTAAAGCTTATGACCTCTTTGCAGGTCATGGTATACACCTAAGGGTTAAGCCTTTGGTGTGGTGATGCTTCCACTCTAAGGGTGACACCCTTGGGTGGCACTTCCCCCCACTATGATCAAAACCTATGGTGAGAAGCTCGGCCTCCACCTAGGCTATTTGACCTTTGCACTATTATAAAATGATTTTTTATTATATTTTTCTATATATATCAGTCAACATTGAGTTTTTTAATGTCCTTTTCTCACACAAAAAAATAAATAAAAAATTGATCAAAGATTCCTCTCGAAATTTAGAGGGAGTTCTAAACTCTCTTAGCGATAGCTAAATTTGGTAGACCTATAAACTTGGTGGCAGTTATGCTAAAGTTGGTAGTAAAGATTTGACCGACTAGACCCCCTCTCCAATGTAGTCTTCAAATTTGTAGTTCAACATCAATGACTGATATCTTGGGCTCTTGATCTCTATTTTCCAAGCATTTTTTTTTTATATTTTGGTTATTTTCCCACTCTATGCAATGGTGTAGATGATTTTTGATCCCACTACACAAATTATAAATTTTCACAGGAATTTCGATGACATTCTCCATTTTAGACCATTCAGGACTCTGTTTGGGTTCATCCATGATTTTTTTCAAGTGCCATTTTAAAAAAAAGTGCATGAATTTTCATGTACTTCATAATGGTGATATTAGTTTGTATTATTGTAATCAATAATTGTACTTTTTGCTTCATCATTTCATTTTGGCACTTGTAAAAAATTGAGATCATAACCACTTTACTATTTTTTGAAACTAAAAATTGTAACTGCACTAAAATATAATGTTCCAAATCATATTTGATTTAGGGGAGTTCTTTCATTGAATAATTTTAAGGGGGTTGTGGTGTGTGATTGTGCCCAAATTCTTTGAGTTCTCTCTTGTGCACTTGTAACTTTGTCCTGGGTAATCCTAAAATTTCTCTCTTCACTCCATACAACCATACAACATGCAAATCACATGCATAAGTGCTTTAATAGGTAAAAGATATACTCACTACATCAAGGAAATAATTCTAGAATCCACAGATGCTAAGAAAAAATGCTATGGCTTATTGAAAATACTAAAACTCTTGAATATTTGCACCCATATATTTCTCTTAACCTTATTTTCCATATTGATCAATGTAAATCACCTAAGGAGGATTGTGATATAGTTAAAAATTTGTATGGTCAAAATGATGAGGTTAGGGGGTATCAAATTAAAAATGATCTTGCTAATCTAGATCCAACTAGTCTTGATAATATCCAAGACTATGTAACTAAAGTAAATGATCTAAGAGCACAACTCAAATAAGATGGTATTGAGAAGAAGGATGTAAAATCAATCTTCAATGCATTAGAAAAGCTTACTTTTGAATATATAACATTTGTTTATATCTTTTAGATTCATCGACTGACTATGGGAAAGGCCTAAACTATGTCTTCATTTGAGTCATTTTAAAATACATTGATACTTGAACAAATAAATTTCATCACAATGGATATTCTCAATCCATCTAAGTCACAAGCCTTGGTGGTGGGTCACCCAAAATGTGCAAAAGGGTCTAATAAGAAGTAGAAGCAACCTATGTACAAACCACTGAAAGATCACACACAATCATCTCATCTTGCACCAATAGATTCTAATCCTCTTTCAAGAAAAGGGATTTATAGATAAATGAGAGGCCAATTTGTTACTATTGTAAACAATTTAGTCATGATAAACATCATTTCCATGCTAAACAAATTGATGAGTTGACCCATCTTCTTAAGAAGAATCACATCAATTTAACACCATCCTACACAAAGGAATAATCTCCTTCTACTTCTTCTAAATCAAAGAAAGGGAAGGTACAAACACTAATAGTAGTGTAAAAATATTCACATCAGTGGATACTTGACTTAGGAGCTACACATCAAATAGGTTATGATCAGGAACAATTTTCTTCTTTAGAACCTTATCCATTGCCTCATATTATTACAAGTCATGATACACTAGTGGATGTTGATGGGAAAGGTTATGTTGACATGCATGATGACCCATTTGAGAATGTTCTATGTGTTCTTGACTTATGTGCCAACCTTCTTTCTATCTACCAAATTATTTATCTTGGGAATGGTAAGAAAGTTGAGTTTTCCCCTGATTTAGTGTAGATTTAGGATCTTGAGGTTAATGCCTTGGTTGCAGTAGGACAAGACAATCATGAGTCTTAGGTATATGTATTCTCCCATTTTGTGCCTCATTCTCCTTCTAAAAATTTACTCACTCATTTAGATTTGATGAGTAAACTATGGCATGAGTGGTTTATCCATCTCAATTACTGCTATATTTAGTAGCTCAACTCACATTATATGGTCATAGGTTTCCATCCTATCCAATTTTTTGATGGTAGGATATACCATAGGCAAGCATCCAAAGGATAAATTTGACAAAGGGACATCTTGGAGTTCTTCACAAGTCCTTGAGTTAGTTCATCGTGATCTCATTGGTGCCATTCTTACCTTATCCTTTAGCAAGACATGTTATGTTCTCACATTCATTGATGACTATTCAAAATACACTTGGGTTTACTTTCTTCGTCAGAAGAGTGAAGTCTTTGACTGGTTTCAAGACTTGAAGGCTCATATTGAGAAGTACTTGTTATCACTCAAACTGTACACCCGATGAATTAGAATATGGTTCAGTGAGACAATGGGATCATCCCCCAAGGTGTGGGACACTTGTGCTCCTTGGGACAAAACTCCGAAGAAGGCCGATTTACTTCTAATCTAAATTCATCTGATTTAGGATCAACATATAAGCCTAAAAGAGATGAATGAGAATTTGATTTGTAAATCTAAGTTATAAAAACCTTTATAGTCTCCTTGGATCAGATTTAAAATAAAATAGAATATTATAATTTCTAATTTCCCCTTTTAATAAATCCAAAAAAATTAATTTATAAAACTTCCATAATTTAATAAAGGAAATTGAAAGGATTTCTGATCATAGAGAGGAAATTAAAAACAAAATATAATATAGAAGATTTGTTTACGGGTTCACCAAATGGCTATATCCCAGGGTCCACTCTATGAGTGCTTCGATCTTATTAAAACTCTTTGAGACTGATTATAAAAATCTCTCTGAGTAAATAATTATTTTCGTACCAGATATCTATCTATGCAACAAAATAAACCTCTTGGAGGTTATGCTACCTCTATATTCAGATATCTCTATCTACAATTTTCTTTATGCAAATTCACTGCTTCTCTGCCAAAATCTTATTTCTACCTTTGTAAAATAAACTAAAGTTTTATATTTCTCAATGCTACTTGGCATTGGTTGGGCAGTAACCAATTTCCTCGTGGTACTAATAATTTTGTCGAATTAGGGTTTTTCCCATTTTGATAGCATGGCATTGATTCTCTGGGATTTCCTACTATCGGTATTTAGTTTTGCTTTGCAACCGATCAAAACCAAAATCTCAAAATGGAGTTCAACATCGTTAGTAGGAGTCTATGTGTGTAACTGAGCATGGATAATGGCATAAGATTAGTGCCAACATTGATCCAATTTATTGAATAATTAAACTTTTCCACATAAATGAATAATTAATATTCAAAATATCGAATGATTCTATGCCACACTATTACCCAAGATCCAACATTTTAATAATAATAATGTGTTTTTTTTCTTTGTTAAATTCCATTTAAATAACTCAAAATTCTAAAATCAAAAATAAAGAAATGCCATAATCAAGATTAGTAATTCTTGATTAAATTAAGACTTCCACACAACATCTATACAATTTTTGATAAGTATTTGTTAAGGTTGCAAAACAAGATCAAGAATACATCCACGCTAAAACAAAAGACTTGAGTTAATTAAACATGCAATTGCCACGCCATAATATCATGTGTCCATGTGAAACGTTTTGATAAAGATGCATGGAGTCTTTTTTTAAGGATAAAATCTTTAAAAGAAATAAAAGTGGTACGAATTTCTTTTTTACTTAAAGATTTAAATATGCATGCCACATTTATTTGAAACCTCATGCCTTTTAAATGACATGTGTCACATAAAACCTTTTTCTTTTAAAGATTACCACGCATAAAATCTTTATGAAATGGTACATATTTTTAAAGGAAAATAAGATATAATTAAAATCTTAATAAAAATGTATTAAATTATATTTATTAATTCTTAATAAATTTATTAAAATATATAAAGATTAATTTAAATATCTTATTAAAATATATTCATTAATAAATAATAAATATATTAAAATATATATTAATTGATAGTAATTTTTCAAAATTAATTATAAATGTTGTGATGAAGGGGTGACATTATTGGTTAGATAATGTTTCATTTACATTCACAACAATAATTAAATATTGTTATTATTGATTGGAATTATGGGGTAGAAATCCATTGGATCATTCCTTCCCATTGAGAGTTTTTGGACCTCCAAAAGTTGAATTTAATTATCAATCAGGGGAGGGTATTTTTTCCTCACTTTTTTAATTTCCATCTATTTTACCTTATTCAAATGCAGACATTTCAAACCCACACGGAGATATTATGTATCACCCCTTCATGTAGTTTTGATTTTTCTATCAATAATAACATCTTCCTGTAACTCATGAAGAGACTTAGGAGTAAAATCATCAACATTAGGAACCTGAATACCCTCATCTTGATCCATGATCATAGGAGGATCATACAATTTCAAGTTTTTCACATTAACCACTGGATAAATCTGCATATAAAAAGGCAAATCCAATTGAAAAGCATTTGTATCAATCTTTTCCAAAATCCTGAAAGGACCATACCTGATTGGTTTTAATTTTATACCTTCACCCTTTAGTCTTTCTTTGCTAATGTGAAGCCAAACTTGATCATCCACTTTGAATTGATGATCAACACTGTGTTTGTCATGCCTAGCCTTATATTTAGCAAGGCTCTTCTCCAACTATTCTTGAACAATGTTTTGAATCATCTGAATCCTCTGAATGAAATTTTTAGCTTTTTTGGCATCACTGTTTCCATTCACCATTGAGTTAGATTCATTTTCAAAAGAGAAGTCCAAAGGAGACTTAGGAAAATAACCAATCAAAAGGAGACTTTAAAGTAGAAGAATGCAAAGCATGGTTATAAGAATGTTGCACATAATATAAATTTTCATCCCATAATTTAGGATGTTTACCATAATACCCCCTGAGCAAATGTACCACTATTCAGTTCACTACTTTTGTTTGTCCATCGATTTGCGGATGAAAGGTTGTACTTTTCTTTAGCTTAGTATCCATCAAATCCCACAATGCTGACCAAAACTCACCAACAAATTGAGCATCATGATCAGATATAATAGAAGTGGGTAATCCAAAATGGATCTAAATATTTTTGAAGAATAAATGTGCAATATCTTCACTTGTAACCTATTTAGTACAAGGAACCAAAATACATATTTTGCTAAACCTATCCACAACCACATACAGATAATCATGTTTTTTTTGTGACATAGGTAAACCTCCTACAAAATCTATAGAAATAATTTCCCAAGGATGGTTAGGAACATGAAGAGGTGTATACAATCCTAACTTCTAGTTACTAGGTTTACTTATGGAACAAAGAATGCGACCTTTAATATAATTAGATACATTTTCTATCATATGAGGTCAATAACAATATCTTTTTAACTGTGTAGCTATTTTACCAATGCCAAAATAACCTGACACAAGAGAAGTGTGTGCTTATCTAATCATGTGAACTCTTTCATCTTGTGGAATACAGATTTTTCCAAGATGATATAACATTCCATTATGCATATGATAGTCAAATGCTTCTACTGATTTACCATTTATCAAATCTTCATAGACATCCTTAAAATCAACATTTGTAGCATATTGTTCCTTATAAATTTCATTAACAAAAGGACTATGCTACAAAATAGTAGATGCTACAATAGGAGGTCTAGAAAGCATATCTATAACCTTATTATGTGTTCTCTTTTTGTACCTTATAAAAAGATGGAACTGCTGTAAAAATCCCATCCATAAAAAGTGCCATGATTATTGTAGCTTGGATTGTGATTGAATGTATTGCAAACACTGATGATCCATATGGATGATTGTTTCTTTTCCCATGAAATAATGTTTCCACTTTTTCACACTCTACACCAAATCATACAACTCTTTATCATAAGTAGGATAATTTTTAACTGCGCTTGTTAAGGTTTCCGAATGAAAACACATTGGCTTTCAATTTTGCATTAATGTTGCTCCCATTGCATACCCACTAGCATCAATTTCTCTTTCAAAAGATTACCATAAATTAGGAAGTGCAAGAATTGGGGCTGTACTTATCTTTTCTTTCAAGGTATTGAATTTTTTTATATGATTTTCTCCCCATTGAAAGACCTGCTTAATACTTGTTAAAACATGTAAAGGAGATGCGATGTAAGAGAAGTTGGAAATAAATTTTCTCCAAAATTGAATTGCTTTGAGAAAAATTCTAACTTCTATTGCATTATTAGGCCTTGGCCAATTTACTAAGGCTAAAACTTTTGTAGAGTTTATTTTTAATGAGCTATTCCATACAACATAGGCTAAGTAAACCAAAGATGTTTTTAAAAATTCACATTTTGACATCTTTAAGAATAGTTTCTCCTTTTGCAAATTATCTAAGAATTTTATAATGTGTTTAAGATGATCTTCCCATGTGTTATTAAAGATTAAGATGTCATCCAAGTACACAATTAAAAAATCATCAAGAAATAGTGTTAACACATCATTTTATAACTCACATAAATGTGGTAGGTGCATTACAAAGCCTAAAAGGCATAACAAACCACCCAAAAAGACCTTGCTTATTTTTGAAGGTAGTTTTCCAATTATCACCATCACTTATTCTTATTTGGTGATAACCACTTCTCAAATCTAACTTAGAAAATACTTTGCATGTTTTAACTGATCTAGCAAATCATCAATATGAGGAAGAGGGTAGTGGTTTTTAACCATGATTTTATTCAAAGCTCAAAAATCCATGCACATCTACCATGTACCATATTTATTTGCTACCAAGACAATAGGCAAACCACATGGAGAGGTAATTGGATGAATGAGTCTTTTCTCAAGCAACTCCATCACTTGCTTCTTTATTTCTTCATTCTCTACTACTGACAAACTATACATGCCAATATTAGGGAGAGAGGCATCCTACTGCAATTGAATCTCATGTGGATTGCCCTCTTGGGGGGTAAACCTTGTGGTTCTTTAAAAACTCCATTGTAGTTAGAAATAATCTTTTCTATTTCAAATTGATGTTTAGGATCACAACCTTCTAAGGCCTTGGATTTTATACTATCCTTGGCTTTCACAATCATGAGAATAAAACTTTTACTTCAGCTTACAAGTCTTTTCATTTGTCCTATAGAAACAAGTGTCAAATTGGATTTGACACGATGGGATATTACTATGTATTCAATCCCATCCTTTACAAATATATATTTGTTCTCTTCTCTATAAAAGATTGCCTTTCTATCATATAAGTAAGGACTTCCTAAAACAATTCCACAAATATCCAAAGGAACTACATCTAGCTCTACTTCATCAATGAATTTATAAGTAATAAAAAACCTCAAGGTGCATGTTTTTTTGACCTTCAATTTTGCATATATTCTAAAGGATATGGTTTTGGATGTGGTTTAGTTTTGAATCCTAATTTTTTAACAAACTCTATAGAAATAAGATTAGCTTGTGATCCACTATCAAAAAGAGTATCTATTTTAGTATGCTTAAATATGACTCTTATGTGGAAAAGCTCATTTATTTTTCTTGAAACATGTTTAGATTTAGTTTTATAAGATGAAGCAATAACATAAGGTTTAGGGTTTGAGTAGGAAGAAATTGAACCTTGCAGACCCATACCAGTCACTTTTGTTTCTTCAATAGAATCTGATCCTAGGTCTTACTAGATAACAACATTAGCCTTCTTTTCATTTTTATTCTATAAATTCTTTGGTTTAAATTATGGATGGAGTTTCTAAAAATTAGCCTCATCATGATTCTTCTTGCAGTGATTATAGAAAAGTTTTCCTTCTTCTTTCTTAACAGTGTAAGTAGACTTACCCTTACCCTTTCCTTTACCTTTTTCTATCTTTTCAACTAGCTTGTGAGATTTCTTTCCATAGCCTTCCTTGGTCATCTTATCCTTGGCTTCCATATGGGTAGCTTGCACATAAAATTCATCAAGGTTAGAAGGATTAAACATAAGAATAATATGTCTCAATTAACTATGTAAACCTCCAATATACTTCAGCAATGTTTCTAAACTGTACAGAGGAATGCCCAACATTAATACCTTCTTTCTAAACTTCTGAGTATAATCCTGCACACTCTAAACGTTATTTTGTCTAAAAGTCTACCAATCCATAGTAGCTTGTTGCATATAACCCAAAGGATAAAATTGCTTTCTCAATTCAAAAATAGAATCATTCCAGGAAGGGATTACCTTACCATGTTGATTGAGATCTTCCTGAATCTTACTCTCCCACCAGATGAGTGATGTGCCACTTATATGGAGAGTATCCAACTAAATCTTTTCTTGCTCATTGAGAATTTTTTGAATCCTATAATATATCTCAATTTTCTTGACCTAGTTATCCAATTTCTCTACACTCAGCTAGCCATTATAAATTGAAAAATTAAATTTAACATATAATTTCAAATATGGGATAGTTTTACCATCTACACTTGCACATCTTACAATAATTTTAGGTTCAAACTCTGCATGTTTCCCTTCACCATGTCTTGATCGAGACCTAATTAACATACAAAACTATTGTAATTGCTAGACAATGTGTTAAATGGCCTTGATCATAGGCTCTGATACCAAACTAATATGGAAATCCAAGTTATAAAAACCTTTACAGTTTGCTTGGATCAGATTTAAAATAAAATGGAATATTTTAATTTCTAATTTCCTTTTTTAATAAATCAAAAAAATTAATTTATAAAACTTTCATAATTTAATAAAGGAAATTGAAAGGATTTCTGATCACAGAGAGGAAATTAAAAATAAAATATAACTTAAAAGATTTATTTACGGGGTTCACCAAATAGTTACATCCCGGAGTCTACTCTATAAGTGTTTTAATCTTATTAAAATTCTTTGAGATTGATTATAAAAAAATCTAAATAATTATTTCTATACCAAATATCCATTTGTGCAACAAAATAAACTTATCAGAGGTTCTGTTGCTTTTATATTCAGATATCTCTGTCTGTAATGTTTTCTGTGCAAATCCAATACTTCTCTACAAAAAACATGTTATTTCCTCTGTAAAATAACCTACAGGTATATATTTCTGAACGCTACTTGGCATTAGTTGGGCACTAACTAATTTCTTCAAGGTACTAACAATTTCTTTGAATTGGGGAAAACTTGGCATTAGTTGGGCACTAACTAATTTCTTCAAGGTACTAACAATTTCTTTGAATTGGGGTTTTTCCCGTTTTGATAGCATGGCGTTGGCTCTCTAGGATTTCCTAATAACTGTATATAGTTTTGCTTTATAATTGATCAAAATCAAAATCCCAAAAATGGAGTTCAATATAGTTGATAGGAGGCTATGCATATAGCTGGGCATGGATAATAGCGTAAGATTAGTGCTAACACTGATCCAATTTATTAAATAATTAAACTTTTCTACATAAATAAATAATTAATACTCAAAATGGCAAATGGTTCCACGTTCTACTGTTAGCTAAAATCCAACACTTTAATAATAACATATGCCAAAATTCAACACTTTAATAATAACATATATTATCTTTTTTTTTTTGCTTTCAACTTAAATAAATTAAGATTCCAAAATCAAGAATAAAGAAATGTTATAAATAAGATTAGTAATTCTTGATTAAAGTGACTTCCATGCAACACCCATGCAATTCTTGACAAGTCTTTGTTAAGGTGCTAAGATCAAGAATACATCCATGCTAAAACAAAGACTTGAGTTAATTAAACATGTAATTGTCATGCCATAATATGGACTCATGTAATAAACCAAATATCATGGGTCCATGTGAAACGTTTTAATAAAGATGCATGGAGTCTTTTTTAAGGATAAAATCTTTAAAAGAAATAAAAGTGGTACGCATTTATTTTTTGATTAAAGATTTAAATATGCATGCCACCTTTATTTGAAATCTCATGCCTTTTAAATGACATGTGTCACATAAAACCTTTTACTTTTAAAGATTTACTATGCATAAAATCTTTATGAAATGGTACGGATTTTTAAAGGAAAATAGGATATCATTAAAATCTTAATAAAAATATATTTATTAATTCTTAATAAATATATTAAAATATATAAATATTAATTTAAATGATTTAATAAAATATATATTAAAAATATGTTTATCAATAAATAATAAATACATTAAAATATATATTAATTGATAGTAATTTTTCTAAATTAATTATAAAAGTTGTGATGAAGGTGTGATATAATTGGTCAGATAATGTTCTACCTATATTCCTAATAATAATTAAATATTATTATTATTATTGATTAGAATTATGGGTTAGAAATCTCTTGGATCAAAATCTACAACTAATTCTAAGTCTAAAATTATTGTGGAAAAAGAGAGAGGGGGGTTGATGAAAGGAAAACAATAGTGATGCACCAAAAGTAGAAATAACACTTCTACATGATTTGAATAACACACTAGAATTGTAAAAAATAAGAAAAACATTACACAATATCTAACATTAAAACTTCAATTGCATAACTAAATCATATGGCGTTGCATGACACAATACACAATGAAGAAGGATGACAAACGGTCCATAAAAAGTGCTTATATAGACCTAAATAAGTAAAACATACAACCTACAAAAGAAAGAATCAAGTTTTGAACAAAGGTGTGAAGGGATGGATGACAATGAGAGGGAAAAGAATTACCCATAGGCAAAGATCAACAAACCAAAATAAATGTACACAAAATGCTAGAATCATGAAGAAAGGCAAATTCAATTCTCATTATTTGCAAGGCTTAAGTAGTAAAGGGGCTTGTGGAAGGAAAATTTCAACAACATTGTTGTGATTGAAAAATTTCAACCATTTTAAAATGTAAGACTTGGGATTTTATAGGCAATGGGAAGACCACATGTCATTGATTACAATAAAAAATATAGTTAAGATAATTAAATTTAAGATTACAAATCGAAACATATAATCTCTTTGTAAGTCAGATAGGGGTGGCCAAAAGTAATTGGGACTCTATGTCCTCGAGGCATGTAGATTATTGCTTCGGGCTTGAACCTGTCAACTTGACACATTCTCTTATTGGTTATGGAACAACCAATATTTAATCGTTTAATGACCACAACTTAATTTGCAAGCTTTTGTGTGCAAGAATGCAGCTATAAATCACATGGAATTACTACCTTGAAATATTTTGGCATAATTATGCCACTTCTTATTTCAATGCTACTCCCTATGGACCTCTATGCCATCTTATCATTTATCCTATAATCTTTGGTCATGATCTCATCATGCTGGTCTCACTCATGCTTTAATGCTATTATCTATATTAACATTAAATTCTACAGACTCGGGCTTAGTTCATTTTAATATACCAATTACAATGTCCTCTTGAGTCATTTATCTCATAATCTTATGGTTCTCAATCCATCGCATTTTTATTCTAAAAATATTGATTACGATGGTCTTGACAGCTAGATGGGCCATTAATTTTAGGCTTGGTGATTGATGATGTGGCACTATTTAATTCACCACCACCTTTGTTACTTGGCCACATCACCCTTTTGATCCATTGAGTTCTGAGCATAGTCTATGGCCTTTATGTGTCATCTTCCTTATTATTTTGGGCTAAGTTATATATTTTTCAGTTGGGCCACATGACAACTTCTTACTTGCTTACCCTTTCCCCAGGTTTTACTTATTAGGCTCTATTGAGTAGTAGTTGGTGCTCTTCCTATTCAGTAGGTGATCCTATCACTAAATAATCAAGGCTTGCCACTCCACGTGGCTCCTTAATGCTTCTCCTTTTCTTGGCTAAGGCTTCAAATAGATGTTGATTGTTCCTCCTATAGTGAAGTGATATTTCACCAAGTGGTGACATCCCACTCACCCACTATTTTAACACACCATTCTATTTAGATGGGCTACCCTAGGGCCTCGAAGCAACAAGATCTATCCATGTGGCATCATCCCACTCAACCACTATCCTGGGGATCTGACATGTTATTTGGGTTATACATAAACCTATGGGAGAATAGGGAAACAACATTTTACCACATGACATCATCCTACTAACTCGCTAGCCTGGAGGGCTTTAAACTTATACAAATGGTTCTGAGTCATCAGGATTATGACACATGGAAGCACTCCACTTACCTACTTATTTGGGGCTTTGCTGATGTCATTGATTCATCAAGTAACTTCTCAAAAATTGACTAAGTCTTTAAAATACTTATGGATAGGCCCATGACTATCGAGAGAGAGAGTGATGCATGGCACTGAGTAACCTTGAATAAATTCAAATTGTAGACACCTAAAATTGGCCACTAATGGCTTCATACCAGACTTCAAACCTATTCTTACCAACCTTGAAAATTAAGCCTAAGAATCACTGAACATCCCAAACTTATTTGTGCATCATTTATCAAAGCTTAGAATCTTGTTGATATATCCTTAATCAGGGTATCCTATCATAATCAATAAAAACCTCTCATAGATTCATCTCCAATCATTCTATGATATTACAACATGCAATTTGGCCTATAGAGCTATTAAATGGGGCAAATGCACACATGAAAATAAATCAAATCTTGAAAATGCTAAAAAGCCTTAAAAAAATTAATTAAAATGCAAAACCAAATTTAATGCTGAGTTGAATTATCCATGTGCAATTAATGAAATCTTAAAAAATAAAATTCAAAAATCAAGAATATCCTAGGTTTTCATGATTGCCTTTTGTGAGTTATCAAGCCTTTGCAAATATCTCAAAATATCTCACTCATCCCTATTCTTTGCAAATCATGAGGTTTTGACACCTTTTAATTTTACTAGGGTTAATTAACTCACTTAGGTTAGGTTTGAACGCATTCCATGTTTAAACTTCACTCTAACTCACCTTGAATTAGGGTTAGTTTCTAAACCTATAAATACAAGCATTTGCCTCTTTATTTGGAGAGTTTGGATAGAGTAAAGTTATAATGTAGGTTTTATAACAAGATTGAGTAATAGTGTTATAATGGCAAAATCATAAGCCAAGCCTTCAAGCAATAATCCATATCAAAGCCACAATGGTGCCAAAAGAGAAAGAGATAGCCAAACTCCATTGCCAAAGACTCTTTGAGCACAAGCCGAGCAAGCCATGAACAAATCACTTGGATCTCTCAAAGAAGGAAAGGGATTTGTCATTCTTTGCATTTTAGTTGTGCTTTAATATGTATTTTGTTCATTATGCTCCCCCTAAGATCTAGGCTTATAGATGTTAGCTTGTTAGTGTGTTAATTTCATTTGTTTTAGGAAACTAACACTTGTTTTAACCTCCTCTCTATTGTCAAATTCATATGATCACACAACTAAGTGTCAAAAAGCATTTGAAAGGGCTCAATACCACTATGATATTGACACATGGCATTAGGAAAACTTTGAAATAAATAAGTCTTTTGCTTCTCGATTCCTGTAGGCTTCGAGAGAGCTCTGTGCTCACTAGGAAGGCCGATAGGGAGGTCGAAAAGGTTACTACACACTTGAAAAATTCCTCAAAACATCTAAGTGTTGAAACTCATTTGGGCCCAAATTTATATTCATTTATTTCCTTTGAATTGACTAAACTTTGAGAACTTATGAGTGATCTGAATCCTTGAATTGAATTGGATGTGGCTTTCCCATGATGACCAAAAATGGTCAACAATACTTTGGGAGCCCTATCAAAATTATCCAAATAGATAATGGTTGAGTATATGTGAAGCATCACCTTGATTAATTTTATACTCTTTAAGAGATTAAACTTCAATAATAAATTGTATACACACCATAACATAAAAATGTTGTTGAACAGAAGAACATGACCTTAAAGGATATGGTTAATTGCATGATTCATGCTCATTCTCTTACTATATAATTTTAAGCTAAAGATATTAACTATGTCACTCACATTCAGAAACATGTTCCTCACAAAGCCTTGAAATACATGACTCATTTTTAAGTTTGGTGCATCAAGAAATTAGTTATGTGGTACTTTTGAGTTTTTGGCTCCCTTGATTTGACATGCATTCCTTCAGAGAAATGCAAGGCTTTAGAACCTCAAATTGTCCTTTACTCTTTGTTGGATATCTTGATGGTGTCAATGGGTATCGACTATTTATTCCAAAGATGAAGTATATTTTTATTGAGAGGAGGGTTTATTTTGAGGATATATTTCTTCGCCTTGCCTCTCATACTTCCCCTCTTACCTCCATAATGGAATCTGATGATAATGAGTTAAATAACTGTTATTCACCTCCACCTCTATAGGAGTCATATTTAGTAAATGCAAAATCTAATCCTTCAACTCCTTCTTCATCACCTCTATGGGTTTGATATTCTCTAAAATCAACATACACCTTTGTCAGGTACCTTTAGGCACTTAAAGGACTCAGTCACAACATTGACATCTTCCACACATGTACATTTCCTTGATTATGATCCAATATATTTTTGTTAATCATTAGGTATTTTTTAATGGGATTTAAAAATGGAGGAAGAGTATAGTTTCGTAATGAATAACCACACTTGAGACCTTGTCCCCATTCCTAAGGGAAGGAAAATGGCTCGATGTAAGTGGATCTACCAAACCAAATATGTAGCGGATGGAACTATTAATAAATTAAATTTATGACTTGTAGATAAAAAGTTATCATAAGTTCCTGGTGTTAACTACATTGATACCTTTGTCCCTATTGCTAAGATGACTTCCATTCACTTGACTCTTTCTATTATTTTAGCTCATCATTGGGTTGTTGATCGGATGGATGTGAAGAGTGAATTTATTCATAAAGATCTTTGGGAGGAGATTTACATGGAGTAGCCATAGGGGTTCATGTAAGACTCTTATTTGGTTTGTAGGTTGAGGGAGTCTATCTATGGCCTCAAACAGGCCCCTCAGGCTGGGTATGCCAAGATGGACTCATTTCTTATATCAGACAGATTCTCAGGATGCCATTCAGATCCTAATCTCTACATTTTGAAACAAGATGGCTCCCATTTGATTTTGGTCCTCTATGTTTATGACTTGATTCTTACTAGAGTCTCCTCATCCATCATTGACAAGTTCAAATATACTTTGCACTACTTTCTCAAGATCAAGATCACTCAAGCTTATTTTGGGATCACTCTTACTCATACCAACTATGCACTTGATCTTCTAACTTGATTTCATATGGTTGATTATAAGCCTACATTGGCTCCCTTTTTTTTTTAGGAGTTAAGCTTGAGGTGAAGTGTTCTAATCCACTAGTTGATTCCACCTTGTATTGTTAACTTTTTAGGGGCCTCATCTATTTGATGTACACTTTGTTGGCATAAATTCCTTAAAAACTCTTCAGAACTTGATAATAGAGGGATAGAATTTTATATAAATTAATAAACATAAACATATGATAGTAATGCAGACTGGATATATTCATTAATAGAAAAAATAGATGGGTGCACAAATAAACATAGGCTTATTAGAATTAGAACAATTGGTATAAACTCATATGATTAATAGATTAAAGCAACTTGAGTACTCACTATGTATATAATAATGATAAAAGATACATAAGAAAACCATTTCAAAATAATGTGTATTAATATCTATTGCATCAGAACCATATCCAAATATAGCTGAGTGTTATATATAGAGTTTTACAAAACATTATATCTTCATATTCCAGCCTTTCATTATGCTTAAAAGGAGTGACTCTTTGCATTATAAAGTTTATACATTGCTTACAAAGGTCAAATACATACAAAAATATTATGTAAAAGATAAAATAGTGCAAGTTGAACATGTGTCCATCAAATATACTCTACGATTTTGATAGCCCTGTTTTATACTCAACACTTTATTAGACTTAAATTATGTCTCATCCCAAGAAAAAGTTGTAGAAAAATATCTTGATCTGAAGATCAAGATGAGGAATTAAACTAGAAACAAGAGCTATGATTATCACTCCAGGCATTATTTTCTAGTTTTCACCTTTTGTGCACTACTTAGCCACCCTTTTAGGTTTTCAACTAAGTATCATACTAGCCTACTACCCTTTCAAGATTTCAATAAACTAGCTTAACCAGGTGGACACCCTTGATAGGTTTTCAATAAAATTGATCCCAATACTAATGTTTAAGGACTTCCTTAAAAAAATGTGCCAAAAAACTCGTGAAATTTGAAAAATTAGAAATGCATAGTACCTACTGGGTAGGTGGTGGCATGCTCTAGGTTGGTTGTGTAATAGGTTGTTGTGATGATGGATCTATTGGAATAGTGTGTGAAGCACTTTGTTTTGTAGAAATTACTGGTGGAGGATGTTATGGCCATTGGATGGATGGATACACACTTTTGGAAATCTTCTTCTATTAAAGTATTTATTATAACTGTTAAATGGGAATGAATTATGGCTCATAAATGCTTTGTGAAATAGATGGATCAAGCTAAAATAGATATTGCTTTAGCATTTTATAGTCAGTCATAACTTCCCACATCATAGTGAGAAATGTGCTTTGAGTCACAATTAGGTTCTTAATATCTTCATCTTCTATGATCATGATGAATTCCCTATAATTTAACATTTTGATCTGGATATCCTTGGACAATCTTCCAATTGGTATGCATGCCTTTGTGCCTAAATACCTACAAATGAGATGCATAGAATCTCATTTTTCTATGTCTATATTTTTTGCATGGCCTCATCCCTTAAATCAAGCAAATACTTGAGTGTGTTATTTATTTTTGTAAGGTTATCTGTATGATCTTCCATCATAGTTTTAGCTTTATTCACTTAGTTGAAGTCTAGTTTAGTTATAGACAATGAATTATTAAGCTACTAATTCCAATTCAACATACCCTACGCTATCCATTTTGCTTGGACCACATCTATGTTAAATGTGGAGCCCGTTTCAACACCCCTAAGGTTAAAATGAAATTAATGTAGCTTTTTTAACTTGTACTTTTTACTTTCACAAATGGTGGGGCACATTTTTTGAGTGTGCCAACCACTTCCCACATTTGTGGCACTTTTAATGGACAAGTGGGCATGATTAAAGGTGGTTGAGAGAATCAGGGGATTATCTTTATCCCAGTTGGTTGTAACCTCCCTTATTTGTTGCCATTTTGGTGGGGATATGCTTATCTCCAAGGTATGGTGCATTTTTCAAGGGATTTTGGAAAGTATAAATAGGGGTGAGTGGGAACACATTATGCATTGAATTTTGCATCTCATTTTTGATCTTTGTATTCTCTCTTCGGTCGGTGTGATCGGGTTTGAGGTGTAACCTAGCATCTCAATAATTTTGGTTGGAGAAAGTTATATCTATGAGAGGTTTTTTTTTAAGAGTTGTCTTGTACTCTTGTTTATAATATTATAGAGATCTTCTTAGTGGACATAGCCCACATTGAGTGAACCACATTATATCAGTGTTATGTGTGTACTTGCTTAAATCTAAATTTTCTTTCATTTGTCTCTATTATTGTGATTTTGAGGAATAAATTCTATGTTTCATGTTATTGCATAATCATTATTGTTTATTAATTACTTATTCCTAATAATTGGTATTAGAGCTAGCTTTAGTGGTTTTGCTAAAGTGGTGAATCATAGGGAAAGATATTAGCTTGAGTGGGAGCTATGACATATAATGGCAGATCTTGAGTTTAAAAATTCAATGGGTAAAATTTTAGATTATGGAATATACATATGGAGATGCAACTTTATGGCACTAAAAGCTTAGTCATATGAGTTGAAAGGGCATGGAGATCTTGAAAGACAAGTTGCCCAGATTGAAATAGGTTGATTTGGACTTCTGTGATGATTATGTGTATGGGAAGTAGAAGCAAGTTAAGTTACTAAGGGTTAGACATGTGAAGAAGGAGAATAAGTTGGAGTTGGTTCATTCAGATGTATGGGGGCTAGATCAGGTATATTTTGTTGGTGGTTTAAATTATTATGCTATATTTATTAATGATGTAATTAGGAAAGGTTGGGTTTATTGTTAAGAATAAATTTGATGTGTTTAAAACATTCAAGAGATGCAAAGCTTTGGTTGAGATTGAAATAGGTCTCAAGTTAAAATGTCTCAGGTTGGACAATGGAGGTGAGTATTTTAGTAAATCATTTGATGATTATTGTTCACAAAATAGAATTCATAGGCAAAGGATGGTTCTAGGGATGCCATACGAGAATGGAGTTTCAAAGAGGATGAATAAGACAACCATGGAGTGTGCTAGGAGCATGAGGTTTCATGTAGGGCTGCCCCTAATGTTTTGGGTAGAAGTAGTTAGCACAATGGTACATGTGATTAATATAAGACCTTCAGTACCTTTGGATGGAGGCATACCTATGGAAGCTTGGTCTAGAAATAAATTTAATTATTGTTTTTTTAGGGTCTTTGGATGTGAGGCATTTGTTCATGTTGCCAAGAAAGATAGGACCAAGTTAGAGGCTAAGTATGAGATATGCACCTTTATTGGTTATGGTGAGGATGACTTTGGTTTCTGGGTTTGGAGTCTTAGAGACAAAAAATATTATACTCTAGGGATGTTGTCTATAAAGAAAAAGTCATTTATAAGGATCAATTGCAGGAATAAGAAAAAAAAGAGTATACAGTGTTGGATGATATTATAAATGGTAAGGTGTCCAAGGAGACAGTTTAGGAAACTCCCACACAGGAACCCCAAAATCCTATAGTAAAAAGGTCTTATATGGTAAGAATAGATCCTAAATGTTTTTCCCCATCTTTGAGTTATTTGTTACTTACTGACAATGGAGAACCAAAATGTTTTTAAGAAGCAATGTAGGTGAATGCTAGGAAGAAGTGGGAGCAAGCCATGAAAGATGAACATAGTTCTCTCATAGAGAACTAGATGTGGGATTTGGTGAAGCTACCCAAGGGTAAGAGAGAATTTCAAAAAAAGCGGGTATAAAAAATCAAAGATGAGGATGGAGGAAGGAAAAGGTATAAGGCCCGATTGGTGGTCAAGTATTGATTTTGATGAGATTTTTTCCCCTATTGTTAAGATGACTTCTATTAGAACTGTGTTTGGTATAGTTGCAGTAGAGGACTTACACTTATAATAATTAGATGTGAAGACAATTCTTTCATGGTGATTTGGAAGAATAATTATATATGGAGCAACCACAGGGTTATGAGGTCAAAGGAAAGGATAAACTGGTGTGCAGTCTAAAGAAGAGCTTGTATGGCCTTAAATAAGCTCCATAATAATGTTATAAGAAGTTTTACAATTTTATGTTGGAAAATGATTACTCCAAGTGTCATTCTAACCATTACATGTATGTCAAGATATTTGAGGATGGTAATTATATTATCTTATGCTTGTATGTAGATGACATGTTGGTTGTAGGAAAGAACATGAAACAATTTCAAGTACTTAAGAAGTAGCTTAGCGATTCCTTTTCTATGAAGGATTTAGGTGTGTTGTCCCCAAAAAATGTCATTCATTTTTGGGAAAACATTTGAAATATTTTGGTCCTACAGACAAAAATCCTCTCTCCCCTTCTCAAAAATTGTTCTGGGCATTCAAATTATCCATTTTTCAAGCTTTTAAAAAGTTCTACAGACTCTATAGGCTTGAATATATGGACTCTACAGGCTTGAAACTACGAACTCTGCAGGCTTAAATCTATGGACTCAGTTCTATGTAATTTTTAGGAAGGAATCTATGGACTCATTTCTACGGACTCTGCCAGTTCTATGGATTCATTTATATGGACTCTGTAGGCTTAAATATATGAACTCTACAGATATGTTTCTATGGACTCAAAATGCTTGAAATTAGCAGGTTCAATAGGTTCAAAGGCTTCTATAGGCGATTTTAATCAAAAGAACAAGTTTTCAACACTTAGTCATTTTCAGGATTGGTTCAATGCCTTGGTTCAACCAAAAGAGTTCATCGGCAAGTTTCTATGAAGTGTTTGAACCATTGAACCGTTGAACCTTGAACCATTTTGGTTCAATAGGTTCAATGGGTTCAAAGGTTCAATGACATCAACAAGAGTTAAGTGCATTTTTCAAGGTTCAAAGTTTAACCGCTTGAAGGTTCAATGGCTTCAAAACACTTATCAAAGAGAAGAAGGCTTGAACCATTGAACCACTTTGGTTCAAAAGTTCAATGGGTTCAATGGTTCAACAGGTTCAACAAGTTCAACGGCCATATGGTTCAATGCATTTGGTTCACGAGATAAAAAAATACTTAGTCAAATAAAGATATTGAATAGATTAAACCATTGAACCGTTGAACCAAAGTTGGTTCAATCGGTTAGTTCAATCGACAGGTTCAAGGGGTTGCCCCAAAGCCAAAGGAAAAAGTGCCCTTGTGGAGGGTAATGAACTAAGTTGAGTGCCCTTGCAGAGGGCAATGAACCAAGCTGAGTGCCCTTTCAGAGGGCAATGAACCAAGCTAAGTGCCCTTGTAGAGGGTAATGAGCAAAAGCAGACAAAGAGAATTCCTTCAAAAAAGTGAACCAAGGACAAACAACCCTTGCTGAGGGCAGGCAAGGAGCAGATGGACTATTGCAAAATTCTGAAGGATATTTTTGGGCTTGAATAATCCTTGCAGAGGGCACAGTTCTCTTTCAGGAAAAGAACATAGAAAATTGACTAAGGCAAAATGATTAAGGCATTTCCTTCAGACAAAATGTCTGAAGGAATTTCTTCATACTTTTGTCTGAAGAAATAAGCCCAAAGCAAAGACAAAAGCCCGCTGAAAGAAAGCCCAACGGAAAGTAGAGGCAAAGCGAAGGAAGATTTCCTTCAAACAAATTATCTAAAAGAATTCCTTCAAACTTTTTGTCTGAAGGAAAAGTCCACCAAAAAAGAAAAAACTCATCGAGAAAATAAAATCCTGAAGGCTACCTGAAAGATCCTAAAGGGTAGGTACCCTTGTGGGAGGCTCTCACCAGGGAAAATGGACCATTTCTTAAGACCTTGAAGGGCAAGTTCCCTCTGAGAAAGATCAAACCTCAAACTGTAGTGGAGTGCACCATGTGTCCCTCATAAAGTTATAGTGGATTACGCCACATGTCCCTCGTAAAGTTGCAGTAAAAGCTACCATGTGTCCCTTATAAAGTCAAAGTGGAAGTTGCCAAGTGTCATCTACTAGGACACAGTTTCTAGTAACTCTTAAAGCAGTGGAACGTGCCACGTGTCATCTACAAAGCTCGATAGAGACCACCAAGTGGCAACATCTGCAACTTCTTCCTTTTATTGAGTAAGGACTGTGGTCGGTCCTGGGTGAGTGGCTAAACTTGAGCGGAAGCCACCATGTGTCATCCTCTGTGGGATTCTCAAAATACATCTAAAGCCTCTATAAGTTAAGTGGATTCTACCACTTGTCTTTGCCTATTTCACAGTGGAACATGCCATGTGTCACTTGTTGAGATCAATAGGAAAGACATGAATGAATTTCTAAGGAGGATGACAGGCCCACAACCGTCAAATTCAGGGCAACCAAATTTTTTTTGGCTTTCAAATGATGATGGACCCAAAGATGTCTAATTTTTGGCAATGAAATAATTATTGATCCTTGCAGACTTAAGCATAGACCCTGTGAACAAATTTAGCGATCGGCCAAAGAGATAGCCTGAGAGCTTAGATCGCACAAAAATGGGCAAAATATAGCTAAGAAAGGGGGAACGATGAAGAAGGATCATAAATATCCACACATGGGAAATGTTTCTAGAAGGTGAAGCAATCCACCAGGTGGACATCAAAGAATGTGAACATTTAATGATGCAGCTTATTTTCCTGCATTAAGTAGAGCTAACAGCTATGCACACATAAGGAAACACATCAAGCGGCCCATATTAAAAACTGATGCTCGATTCCAACATAGCCCATGGATAGAATTTAAAATGCATTAAAGGCATTGAATGCATCATAAGCCATTTTTTTGAAATAAAGTGCCTAGGTCTTTCTTGGAGCACTATATATTGGACTCTCTCTTATTGTTTTAAGAGATCTCTCTCTGTTATCAGAAACAGAACTCTGCCCAAATTGAAAGGCATTACTAAGACTTTGAGCTCAGATTGTAGATCATATTTTGTTATTTGAATAAGAAAACATGAAAATTTTTAGACTTTGTGCTGGAATAGCTTGGTTTTTGGGGAATTTTTTCTTATGTCTGTTTCCTTAATACATTTTTTGTCCATTTTAATTAAATAAGCAAAATTAGTGATAGTAATCAGAAAGGTGTCCTGAAGCCAACTGTGGAGAGACTTTGTGCCCCCACAATTGCCTTTAGTGTGTTTTCTTTCTATTCTTGTGTAAAGGATCTTGGGATGAATTTGTGCCCTCATTATCCTTCATATTCTATTTCTGTGTAAAGGACCTTGGGATGACTTTGTGCCCTCATTGTCCTTCATATTTCACTCTTTGGCAGTTGAGGTGGAGACTTTGTGCTACATTTCATCTTGCTATGTTACTGTGCCTTGTTACAATTACTTGTCACCACTTGAAAGGTTCCTTTTGTGTACTGAACAACACTTCTAAAAGAAGAGGAGTGCCTTCTATCATTTCATCAGGATTTCTCCTTTGACTTGTTAACATCATCTCTGAAAAAAGAGAGATGGATGGTTTATCCTACCCCTGAGTGTTATTTTTTACTTTTATATATAGTATATAGCTCCCAAATATTTATAGGGAACCTCCCCTTGATGAGGGGAGAGATTTGTCCCCTTTTGTTGTGGTAAACCTGCACATTTGGATGACCAATCTTCCTTTTTATGGCTGATCAGAACTATTTTGCTCATCAATACGCTGGTGAAAAAATATTCACCCAACAAGGTGCAGTGAAGAAAATCCTTGGTATGAGGATAAATTAGGATAGGAAGGAGAGGAATTTGATCTTATCCTATGAAGATTACGTGAAGAAATTTTTGGAGAGGTTTAGTATATAGGATGCTAAGCTGGTTGGGACTCTTTTGGTAGGCCATTTTAGATTATCAAAAGAGCAGTGTCACCCAAAAAAAAATGTTAAAGATGTCCAAGGTACCTTAATCATCAATGGTTGGTAGCCTAATGTGTGTTATGGTTTGTACTAGGCTAGATATTTCCCATGTAGTGGGAGTAGTAAGTAAGTACATGAGTAATTCAGGTTTTGAGCATTGACAAGCAGTGAAGTGGATTCTTTGATATTTGAGAGAAACTATGGGTAAATCATTGTGATTTGGTGGATTAGACACCACTTTGTGTGGTTATGTGGACTCAAATATGGTTTGGGATGTTGATAGAAGGAGGAGTATGATAGGTTATGTATTTACTATCAAATATATATCATTTAGTTGGATTTATCAGATATAAGAGGTTGTGGATTTATTAACCATAGACTCTGAGTATGTTTCTGTTATAGAGGCTAGCAAGGAGATGATTTTGTTATAATAATTACTTAATGAGTTGGAGCATAAGCAAGAAGTTGAGGGATTATATAGTGATAATCAATGTGCTATACATTTAGCCAATAACTTCACTTTTCATTGAGGATGAAGCACATATAGCTACGGTATCATTTCATCAAGATAACTTTGGAAGAAAACATGGTGAAGATAGAGAAGATACATACGAGCTAGATTCCTACAGATATGTTGATCAAGTTAATCACATTGGAGAAGTTGAGGTTATGTTCAGCTTTGGCTGGACGTCATGAAAATCATGGAGGAGTGTTAAATTTTTTTTTAAGGAAAGTGGGAGATTGTTGAATGTGGAGCCTGTTTCAATACCCCTAAGGTTAAAATAAAATTAATGCGGCATTTTTAACATGTAATTTTTACTTTCACAAATGGTGGGGTGCATTTTTTGAGTGTACTAACCACTTCCCACATTTTTGGCACATTTTATGGAGAAGTGGGTGTGATTTAAGGTGGTTGAGAGAATTTGGGGATTATCTTTATCCCAGTTGGTTGTAACCTCCCTTATTTATTGCCATTTTTGTGGGGATATGCTTATCTCCAAGGTATGGCATAGTTTTCAAGGACTTTTGTAAAGTATAAATAGGGGTGAGGGGGAACACATTATGCATTGCATTTTTCATCTCATTTTTGAGCTTTGTATTCTCTCTTCGGTCAGTGTGATTGGGTTTGAGGTGTATTTTATCATCTCAAGAATTTTGGTGTGAATTTGGGTTGGAAAAAGTTATATCTATGAGAGGTTTCTTATTGAAAGTTGTCATGTACTCTTGTTTATAATATTATAGAAAGCTTCGTAGTGGATGTAACTCACATTGGGTGAACCACGTTATATTGGTGTTATGTGTTAATTTGCTTAGATCTAAATTTTCTTTCATGTCTCTACTACTGTGATTTTGAGGAATGAATTCCATGTTGCATGTTATTGCATAATTATTATTGTTTCATAATCACTTATTATTAAAAATCTATGTCCATAACCTATTCATACTCCTCCAAGGGCTCACAGAGCACCTTTATTTATGCTTTGATATTTTGCCCTTGAGCTTGCAACATTTGTAACTTGTGTGTATCTAGTGAAATATCCTTAAGTGAGATATTTTATAAATATATTCAAAACTATAAAATCCTAATTCAACAATTAGACTCAAATCTAAAAATAAACTCAAGCTCTAATACCACTGAAATATCCCCAAATAAGATATTTGCTAAATACTAACTTTTACAATAAAACTAGAACAATCACTCATAATAACTCCTTACAACAATATATTGAACAACTAATAACAAACCTTGCATTAATATATAACACAAGTCATGAAAACTACTAAAAAAAAAATAACACAAATACAAGACATATAATATATTGAATACAACATATAATTTGAAGACAATAATTGCTTATAACAATTTGATATAACTATCTCCAATGAAGCTCCAATGTGGTTCCTGAATGCAACTACCATCAAGCAGCTAGGGAGGAATCTTTCACCATTGAAACTATTAAATCTTAGAGGGTTTCTATCCTCAAATATTTCTACACTCCAAGGGTTTTTATCCTTAAAAGAGGAATGGTTTGAACCAAGTTCAAACTTCACAAATGGGTGGGGGGTTAATAATATTCAACATGATTTACAAATGGAGAAGCATGCTTATATAGAAATGGTTCAAGGAAAGAGGGGGGAGAGAAAACTTGAAGGATAATCCAAGAATTACAATCCATGTGGAACGTAAAGGATCATGGTTGGTATGCTTGGCATTATCTGATAGAGTCAAAAAGGAGAGCATTAAGGGGGACAAGATTAACCACTCCATGTGACTCCAAATTTGGTGCCCCACATTCACACATGTGAACAATATTATGATGCTTGTCCTCAGATGCAAATGGTCAAAGTGGATCACATGATCAACCACCCTACTTTGTATTTGTCTTCCACCTTCCACATGCTTCCAAAAAGGACACCTCATACATGTGAGATCATTCAACAATAGGAAACTTTGGCATCTTCCTCCCATGTGCACACATACACCAAAACACCTTTTGAATTCTTATTACCTTTCAAATCAAGCAGCTTTCTAAGGGTGTCACCCCAACTATTTACCATTGTCTTTATTAAGCATGTGAGTCACAAAATATGAAATATATATATCCTCTTATGGGCCAAGCCACTTCATCCATAAACTACCTCCTTTGCTGCATCACTTGAGAGGCCACTATGAATAATGATACATGAATAGTGCTAATGAATAATAACTTTTGAATAGTGTTCTATCACATAATTAATCCCTTACAACACCCAACTTAGCCTATGGGAATTAAATATGCTAGTGGTCTTATTCAATTATCTCATAGGGAAAAAGGGGACATTACATCTAGCCACTCTTTTGTTAGTTATGCCAATAGAGCTGAAAATTTATTTTCTTTAGATATAGACTGGTCACCTAAGACTTGGGTAACTAGTGTCAATGAGCTAGTACACATTGGTGAATTAAAGGATCAAATCTATGTTATCCTGTCACAACTACAAGACTTCCTACTCTAAGGCTAAAGCCTTCTACACTATTGATTCCTATAAAGTTGTTGCACCTTTATTTGTTTAGTATCAATAGCTAAGAAACATCCAAACATGTTTCTTGCATAGTCATAGCCAGAGCCATGGATGTTTCCATAGTCACTTCTAGGGCTACAAATGTCGAATGCATTATTCCCCTTGCTTGTTCCTTGGATTTTGATTTTACCTCTGCTTTATATTTAGCTTAGGATTTAGCATTATCCTTATCTTTTACCTTAGTTTTAGCTTTGGCTTTTGTTTCAGCCTTATCCTTAGCTTATATCATATCCTTAGCTTTGGATTTAACTACAACCATGGCTTTGTCTTTGGCTTCCTTCTCTTCATCTTTTGGCTTAGCCTTTTGCTCCTCTTGACCCTTTACAATTATCTATGCTTTATCTTTCTTCTATTGTTCAGTTTGCACTAATTGTTATTTCTTTTCTACCTCTTCTTTTTATTAATTCTTTGCCTCTTCTTTTTTGGTTCTTTTATTTTGAGCATCTACTTCTTCAAATTTCTTCTTTTTAGCCTTTAATTATTTGGATTTATACCTATGTTCATCCTCTATGGCCTATTGTTTATGCTAATCCTCTTCTTTTGTAGCCTCATGCTTTACCTCTTATTTCATTTTATTTTTATCTTCCTTTTCCTTCCTCATAGCCTCCTTTTGTGCCTATGATGGATCCTTTTGTTCTTATGTAGCTTCGTGTTATGACTATGGTTATGGCAATTTGGTTTCTTCAATCTCTTCCATGGGGATAGATGCATCCAACATCGTAACTAAATCTAAATCTTCCAATGAGTATGATTTCAAAATAGTACCCCTTCACACAACCATTTTATTTTAGAAATTTGGTGGTGGAGTGAGGCTCTTCTTTATCCTCTTCACAGTTTGGGCCTACATCTATTGATGAGACTCTTGTGATTGATATGCTATGCTATCCTCTACTAGGTTTGTGAAAGACACCATTATGTCATTTATTATTGGAGATGGTCAAGCTATAGCATGTGTCCTAGGTCTACATAGTAAGTTTGGAGGTGGGATTTTTTGTGTCATTGAGTTTGATTATTGCATTAAAAATGATCATATAGTTGGGTCTCCATGGAAATTTTTTACCTATAACTATTATTGGGATACTTATTGACCTACAATGTCAACTCTAATGAAATATAGAGGTTAGGTGATGTCCATCCACAAGTCTTATCTTACCTAATTCTATATTTGATAGGTGTACACTGCTTTAAAGAAACATAATTATTTCTCCTCTTCTTGCTTGTAAAAATCATTGTAGATGTCTATGAGCACAGATTGTAGAAATTATAACTCTCTAAATCCTATATCCACCAAGTCACATTCAACTTCTATCTTTAGAACATGTTTATTTTTGAGTTAGGACTTTATGTGGTGTGTCCTTTTTTTAGGTGGTGGTGGTGAGGCTCATCATGTTGGTGCCTTCCTCTTTCCCTTATCAATATGTGATGGGGTTGATCTTGGTTATGGTGTTTCCTACAATTGATCTTGTGGTTGGGTTGAGCATGTGCTTGAGGTTGCACATGTTGTTGCACACATGGTGGCATGGAATGCAAAGGTTGTACCAATCTAGTTATTATAACTTTCTATCTCAAAAATTATTTATATGCATCCAACATGGTGATAAAAAATGGAAGTGGAGTTATGGTTGCTTTAGGCAACTTATGCAATTTGAATTGTATTCCATTGTGAAACTTGGTCACTAACACATGTTTTCCTAGATATTATATCATGTACTATGGTACCCTAGGGTATGAATTAATCATGTCTTGGATCTCTAGTGACCATGCATTGAATCTCCCCAATTTATCATAATATTGCCCTATTTTTGTCCATGTAATGTTGTGAATATAGTATCAGGCCAAAAATCTTCAGTAGGGTTGACAGGTCCTTATGTTGATTTCTATTATGTCAAGAAGAGTAGTAGGACCGAAAATTGGTAATGGAATACCTAAAAATTATTGATGAGTATATTTTAAATGTTTGTTGTGAATTTAGAGGTTAGAAACTTAGGCCAATTAAAATCCTCATGAAGGCATATCATGCGATACATAATGTCCATCACTCCTTTGGTTGCCTACTTCGCATGATTTGTTGTCTAACAAAATTACTTTATGATGCATTCAAATAGAATGCACATTGAAGCATATTATAAAAAATCAATGGGGATTCCTCTACTACTTTTTTATTATTTTCTCTAGTGTCATAGTGAATAGGTGGAGTTGTGGATTTGTAATGTAGAAAAGACTTTACTCATTTTGGAAACCATGTTGCTCTTGCCATAGTCATATGGTTGATGAATATGGTCACATATTGAGATAAATTAACAACACCTTCATTATATTTATGAAGTAAATAAAAAATTACCTCATCTAATTACTCAAAATTAATCAATTTGATCAATTGCTCGACATCAGAGCCTTGTATTAGATGTTTAAGTTCTAATTCTCATGCTTTTGTTGCTTCCTATGGCTCATGGGTAAATATAGTATTTTTGGTTGCATCAATAAAATAAAAGCGGTCTAGATCATGATATCTAGTTTGGTAGAGTCCTATACCATCCCCCATTCCCTCCTTCCATACATCTATGAGAAATATCAACATTTTTCCTATCCATGATTGTTGTTTTGGACTACATTGAATAATTTATTCACTTAGTCTAGTGTTGGTGTTAAATTTTTTCACAATAAATTATTTCAGATGTAGATTAAAAATTTATATTAGTTACATAAGTATGTAATGTCTTTTTATTATCCATTCCCTCTATTAGATAGTGTTTACTTTCCAAATCAATCAAATTGTTGAGTATAAATGCACTGAACTAGTTATGCATGAGTTTATCTCCAAAATTTATATCAACTAGATATTGTTTGATATGATGGTTACTATTTTATGTCTATATTATTTGATTCATCCATTGGTAGGTAGCTGATGTGACATGGTTTCCTTTCATCTATTGAATTTCTTTTATGGTCCATGTTGTCATTCTACCACATGATCTACTTTAGGAAATATGCAATGTGTTAAGTGCATTTTCATTAATGAATTTAAATGAAAAATTTACATACTTTATCTATACATATCTTATCAACACCCCATTCTCAAACTTAATTAACAACCACCATGTTTTAGCTGCTAGTTATTTTTACTCCAATCTAACTCTATGTATCAATTGTACTCTATGATCTTAATAGTCCAAATTTCATTTCAATGTGATGTGACAAAAATATCACACTATAAAAACACACTAACCCTAACAAACAAATAAAAAATAAATAACATTAAATAAAAATCCTTACTACATGGTACTACTCAACACCTTCTCTTAGTTACAATGATGCATGATAGAGATTAATGATGGCAAGGCTTAAGCTCAAACCATTTATATGCCCTAGTAAAATGGTTCCTTGTAAAAATTTTAAAATAATTTTTACCTATTGTGAAACATTATGAATAATATAGGATCCTTTTCATCATATGCACAACTTTATTGAAAATGCTTTAAATCTACTATCATAGAGTAGAATGACTTGCTCAGGATCAAATTCCTTAGATCACAAGTTATGATCATGCCATGATTTTTAAATTAAATTATTAATATCTTACATCCATTACACTCTTTGTCTATTTTCCTCCATCTTAACCAAATCCATCAATCTTTGTTTTAGTAATTTTTGATTGCCCAACCTCATAATCATTGTAATGCACAAACTAGGAATAATGTATTCCATAGGCATTATTGCCTCAAGACCATAAATCAATTGAAAGGTAGTGAAACCTATCACACATTTATAATTTGTCTTATATGCACAAATAATAATAGGAATGTGATCCTATTGATCATCACTTTAAACATTGCATATCTTTATCATCATTTTACCTAATTCTTTGTTGGAAGCTTTAGCTCACCCATTTTCTTGTGGATGATAGGCCATGATTTTGTGGTGTATTATCATAAACTCCTCAGTAAGATTATTTATTATGTTAATTATGAATTGAGTAGCTCTATCAATAACTAATTTTATTAGACATCTAGATCTTATTATGATATTTTCATACAAAAATTTAGTGGCATCCTTTGCACTGTAACTTGGTGTCACACTAAATTCCACTCATTTCATGAAATAGTCAGTCAAAATAATGGTATATCTTGCATGAATAAATTTTATTAGGGGAGTTATATTCCCTACAAAGTCAATTCCCCATTATTCAAATGGTTATTTTGCTAGCTTTGGGACCAAGGGCATCTCATCATGATGATTAGGTTTTTCCATTCTTTGGTGAACATCATAGTTTTTTGCCACCTTGTGCATATCCTAAAACAAATTTATCCACCAAAGACCACTATATAATATATTACTTGCATTGGATTCTCCTAAAACACTTTGATTTGCTTCTTGAAGAAGCTATGGTCACTCATGTTCTAAGGATAATCTACACAACACATCATTATTTCTAATTTTATACAAAAATCCATTAATGAGAGTATAAGGAATGGCTCATGTAACCATTTTATTTTTATCCCTTTAAATATAGTGCACAAGAAATTTTCCTTGTTCTAGGAATTTCATGACGTCCTTAATGTTGTCAGGGATCATAAAGGCTCTAAACAAGTGCATATCTAGAGATTCATCTTATATTTTCTATGGGTCTTCTCCATTTCTTCTCCATTATTAATCCCAATCAAATGATCTGGTCCCACATTCTCTCAACCTGACTTCATATTGATTATGAATTGGAATTCTTGAAACAACATTATCCACGTAGAGATTTGTCAACCCAATATAGGTTTGTTAACTAGGTATCACAATTCCTAGTGATCTATGAAAAACTCAAATGATGTGGCCAAAAGATAATGTCTAAGATTTTATAAGGTAAAAAACATATCCAAGGATTCTCTCTTTGTAGCTGTATAGTTTTCTCTACTGCTGATAGTTTCTTGCTAGTGAAGGGTAGAGGATGATCCAACCCACCATCCCTTGGTTATGCTAAGATAATTCCTACTAGGATACCAAAAACATCCACATGTACATGAAATATATTCTTCCAATTAGGAAAAACTAAGATAAGAGATGTTAATAACCTTTTTTTGAGATCAATAAATACTACTTGGCATTCCAATGTCCACTCAAAATTTGTATCTTTATGAAATAGCTTTTCTAGCATCATAAAAATGGACACGTATCCATTGATGAATTTTATATAGTAACATGTATGACCCGAAAATGTGTGCATCTATGTGAAAATAGATGGAGGTAGAATCCATACTATTATTATAATTTTAGCTTGGTCAACTAGGATTCCATCACTGCATATGATGTGACCTAAAAGAACACTGAAAGGTGTGAAAAATAAGTACCTATTTAGATCCAATACAATGCATAGGGTTTGATACCATTCCAACATTAAATATACATTTGAAATATGCTCATTAAATAAATAGAAGACATCCCAATCATCCAAATAGACTTCCATAAAATTATGAATGAAATATTTAAATATAGCTACCACAACCCTAGAGATTATTATTGGAGCATTCTTAAGACCAAAGGGAATTAATTTATATTTGAATGACCCCAATTCAATTACAAAGGTTATTTTATCTTACTCTTCCTCTATAATAGGAATACGATGGTATCAACTGAATCCATCTCTAAATGAGTACACCTCATGAACTATGACTGATTCAAGAACCTCATCTATAAATGGTATTGTAAATGGATCATTAACACAAGCATAATTTAGTGTGTGGTAGTTCCCATAGACCCAAATATCACTAGAATTATTTGGATGCACAACCATGGGACTAACCCAATCTACCTTTTCAACTATATAAATGATCCTTGCTACTTGAATTCAATCCAACTTAGCCTTTACTTTCATCTTCATCTTGGGATTTAATCTGTATAGGCATTTTTAAATGGGTATAGTGCACTCTTTCAATTAAATGAACATCTCCCCCAATAATTTATCTACACCTTTCAATCATATGAACATGGTCATAAAGACATCATAATAATCTCTTAGCAACTGCAATTCCTTGAAATCTCATTCTGCATCTAGTCGTCTCCCATAGTCACATGTTTAGGCACATACCCTATTCTAATATTTTATTCAATTTTCTTTAGTGGTTCTTGATATACTTGGTTAGATACAATGGGTATAGCCTCTCATAGATTTAATTCCCTTTCTTATTACATAATGTTTACATTGTGAAATCTTTCTTCTTTATCTTATTCTGCACTTTGGACATTTGTTGGCTCAGCTTCTCATTTTGGTTTGAAGAATCCTTTTAAATCCAGATCCCTATCACCATCAATAAATTATATTAGATCATATATAAGTATATTACAAGGTTTAAGAATAGATTTATCTTGTTTACTAGCCTTCTAATTATGAATTGCTAGATTCAAATCTTGAGCTACTTCTTACTATGATGATGAATCTGTTGTAACTCCCAAATCTTATATTTGGCCATAACATTGAAAAGTATTCAAATTTTTAATGTATTTTGTACCACTAGTTTTCCATCTTCAAACACAAAAAATTGAGTAAAGTCTTATTGTACCTGTGCCCAATGTTAAGTCTCTTTTACAAGCTCCTGATGCATCTACCACCTAGTTGAAAGTAGTGCTAGTGTATCATTGAAAATATGCACCTAATATCTTGGCTCAACATCTTATGGAAACCATATATCTACACATTTATGAATGTGTAGCTCAAGACATTAGCCTTCTTAAAATAATGGCTGATCTATTCTCATAGTGAATAGTAACTTAAAATAAGGTCACACAAATTCACATGCTTCATCCCATTGTAACTCTTGTTCACTATCACTACCCAACAAGTTATAATAGCTCCCTTTAAATCATATCTAAGTGTGTTGACTCTTTGGTCTACATCTATTACATGGTGCTCCAATCTCAAGATCAACAGATTGAGATATGCTATCATAAAATATTGTGATAAGTTGCATTCTATGGAAAACACCATGTGCAGAGGCCATATTTCATGATCTCCCCTATCCCAATTCAACATATGTGCATCTAAGTTGACACTTATTGAAGATTTTATTTCCTAATGTAAGACACCTTATCGAATAGGATTTATATAATTCATTGTTGTTGCACCTATATTATATAGGAAATCTACCTCCAAATTAGTTGGAGATCATGTAGGTAGAGATGTACATCCTTCAATTTGAAATTGGAGAGTTGGAGATTTTATTGTTACTAGTTTATAATCTAGCTACATTATTGTTTGCATTTGTATACTTTTATCAAGCTATGGTTTAAATAACTAACATTCCATAACTCGTAGAGTATTTTTATTTATAACTTGCTCAATTTGAACCAACTATTATCACCATAGGCATAAGGTAACTCTTATTATTTTGGAATCACACAGGGCTTCTACTCTGATGCATTCAATAGTATAACAACTATTTTGTCTCCTTGATGAGCCTATAATTGATTACACATTTTATTTATATTCATTTGACCATCATAAGCCCATTTCTTACCAATCAAGGTAGGATAATGGTCTCAAATATTTTCATGTCAATGGCATGAAAATATCCTCATAGACTCAACTCAACCATTCTAATCTCCACATCTTTGAGGTGATCAATTGGTTTTACCCTCCCATAGTCTGTAATACTGAGATTGATAAGAATATAGCTTAAGTGTGACCTACCAATAGCCTCCCAAGTAGATCTAGAAATCATATTGATAGTACTTCAAAAATCAAATAATGTATTAAGAATTTCATATCCTATGAGCTCAATGTCCATTTATGAGTCAAAATCCCATGGTTTCTTAGTTTGACATACCAAATCACCTTGTTATGATGTTGTCCTCATTATGCACATTCTAAAAGATTATGTAAGAGATTTCTAATATTTTAAGATATATTCATTATGCAGAGTGCTGAATAGTTTCAACAAATCAATTAGTGTAGTCACAACACCTTCCTACCTCATAATCCACATAATTTGCTCATATATTTATGCATCAATGGATATAACATCTCCTTATAATGCACTCTGCTATTATATGTACTAAATAACCTATGAAGCTTGATACATCAAGCTCTTCTTTGTCATATGATCAGGTTATTTATCCCATTACACCGTCTTAATTCCATTATCCTGCAACATTTCTAATGGAAGCAGCCCTTACTCTACACATTATTGTCTAGTAATTGCTTGCATAAATGCATTTTAATTAGGATGTGCATTTATCATATTCACATTGCACACTAGTTTTTCTTTATTTAATTCTCTAATATTGGGCAATATTTAGTTTGATGCTATCCTTAAACTCTATAATACATGAAATATGTTTGAGGATTAGTGGAGCAATTTCACATAAAATGATTATACACACCAAATAAATAACATTGGATGGACTGACATGCTTATCGATTATCATTATAATGACCTACTTGATATCCACCTTAGTATCCTCCTCTGTATCCTCTTTTATTCTGTTAAAATACCGAACCATGTGACTACTTCCCAACAAATCCTCCTTGCTACATTTGTTGTACATTGTATCCACTATACTGATATTGAGGTGATGTTGGAACCCAATACTATTATTATTGTTGAGTACTCACATTTTTTCATGAGGATTGTTACTAATATTATGATGATGATGGTGTCCATATAGATAAAACTTGAGGATGATATTGATATTGAGGCAACAAAGGAATCCATTTAGGACTACCTTGTGTTGCACTACTCATTCTCCCTCTGGGTTTGGAATTCTTTACTTTGTAGTGGGTAACTATTGCACTGTGATTGTGAAGACATTTTTGGTGATATATTCCTTTAGTTATTGAAAATTTTGACAACTCTTTTCATCATGATTTGTCAATTTACAAAAAATATAGTATAAACTCTAAGATTTTTGAATGTACTATTGTAATAGATGAAACTTTGAGATTGTGCCATACTACTCTATAGAGTTCACAAAACTCTATCTCGAGTTTAGGATAATAACTCTTATAATGACTTATCAACCATACTTTATACACCATAATTTAGTTTAGGTTTATCACTTTCATGCATCTCATCCATATTTTTGAGGAAATCATCTATTTTTACCTTAACTTTGGAGCCAACTATAGGAGCATCTCCATCATCTTCAATTTATTCCACTCATAGGGAAACTACGCGAGCACCATCCTTAGTAACAGACTGAATGAGAATATGACAATAACATCATTCTCAAGTTCTCATCCAACCATTATCCTCAAGGTAATGGGGTATCTGAATCTACTAATAAGAACCCGATGAAGGAAATAAAAAAGTCTATAGTAGACAAGACTAGAACTTGGTATAAGCTCCTTAAGAATGGTGATGCCTTAAGATCCTACTTGATCCTTATTCTATCTACCTAAAGGGCATACTTGAGGAGCTTATGCCAAGTTCTAGTCTTGTCTACTATAGACTTTTTTATTTCCTTCATCAGGTTCTTATTAGTAGATTCAGATACCCCATTACCTTGAGGATAATGGTTGGATGAGAACTTGAGAATGATGCTATTGTCATATTCTCATTCAGTCATTTCAATGGATACAAAATATAATTTTGGATTGCATCCCTTCTATAAACCAAGAAAATTTATGCATATCCTCCATGATTCATCACATCTAAAAGTCTATGATCATAGTCTATATGGATTCTCCACTCCACTGTCGAATATCTTTTAGATCTTGAGTTGTCTAACTCAAGAACTTTTTAATTTTAAATTCTATAATTATCTGCACTTTAACTAGATGAAGATTTAAGTAATTAACATTTCTTTTTCAAATTAATTCCAAAGCTCAACCTACTAAATCTCTTATGAGCTCATACTTCTTTACATTATCAGAGGTTATTCCCTTAACCTACCATTTCATGTCATAGGTTAAAAAATGTTGCTCAAGGTTTGTAGATGCATCATATTATGTCAATGTAATAAAAATGCATGGATTCAATTCCATATTTGGCATGATTTTAATTAATATGAATGGTTTTTGTGCACTAGTGACTATGACTATAGGTTACTATGTACTATCAACTATGACTATGGGATTTTGCACACTAGTTTCTACAAGTGTCTTAAAATTAGTCTCAAAATCAAATCCAACCTCTTATAGCCTCTAAGTATCTATGGAATTCTTAGTCTCTTCACTAAGTTTACCAAATTTATTTATAAATGACTTAAACCAGTGTTTACCCATCCCTTCCTTTGAACTTAGTGTTTTTACTAGTGATAAATTGGGTTAGGGGGATGCATACTAAAGAAATGAGTGATCTCTATCCTTAATTTTATTTGTATATGATTTGGAACTTAGGTTATGGAGCTAAAAGCTTCACCAGGATGCAAGCAGGAGAAGTTATGGAGGTTGCAGAAGAGTTGCGGAGTGTCACAGACACCGGCGTCGGTCATGAAGAAATCGACGACGGCAGGAGGGAGACAGGAAGGTAATCGACATTGGTCATGGATCGGATGGCGTCGGCACCCCCAGGCAGTCAGGGACTGGCGTCGGTCACCTGTGGTTCGAGCTGCGAGTATGTTACGGGTAGTTGGTTGACGAACCAAGTGTTTGCATGTTTAGAGCTATTCTTAGACTGAGATCTACGGATTTAATTATTGTACTATTGTCTAATTATTGTTTGGATGAGATCTATATATAGACTCATGATTGTATTGTAAAAGTGTGCTAGAAAGCCATAGAGCTTTTAGAGAGAGCTAGTGTAGCTCCTCCTAGTTCCAAAGGGGTGCTGAGTGTGTTTGATCAGGGAGAGTTGCAAGGTCTACAAGGTCAAGGAGCTGATCCACCGGGGTACTGGTTGAAGAATCATAAGGACTTGGTGAGGAAAGGACAAGGGTTCTTCAGGGGTGTAGAGACATCTACATGGTGAGTAAGGTCTAGTGATTTGTAGGTAGCAGCAGAGAGCAGGGGATCTACTTGGAGTACGGTTGTGTACTTGGTGAACTGGCAGCGTGTTACTGACTAGTTGGAGAGGTGAACATCAATTCTATATTGGAGTTGATTGTTGGGACTGAGAGAGAGAGGGAGGAAGGTCTTGAGGTGTGGTGAACCTTTGAGGTGGAGGAAGAAGTGGCATCTTCCTTATTGTATATTCTTCTGAGTGATTATCAATACAATTGTGTATTGTCTCTCATATTCCTGTGTTGTTTCATATTTCTAGTTACTTATTGATTCTGGTATAATTCCGTGTTTAGTTGCTAATACAAGAAGTAATCACATGTGTTCTAATTGGTAGAGCAAGATCCTAACTCAGTAGGGATCGGAGCATGTTTATTGTTCTAGGTTTCCCTGACAATCCAACCTCTTATAGCCTCTAAGTATCTATGGAATTCTTAGTCTCTTCACTAAGTTTACCAAATTTATTTATAAATGACTTAAACCAGTGTTTACCCATCCCTTCCTTTGAACTTAGTGTTTTTACTAGTGATAAATTGGGTTAGGGGGATGCATACTAAAGAAATGAGTGATCTCTATCCTTAATTTTATTTGTCTATGATTTGGAACTTGTGATACTTTTACATAATATTTTACTAATTCAAATAATATTTTTTCTCTTAACTATGATCTACTCCGATCTTTTAACTACTCTAATTTTATCTTACTTTCCTCTTCTTCTTGACTCTACTCCATATTATTTCTACTCTCAACTCTTTTTTCTTCCTCATTGGGCCCTTCTCTTTCCTAATATACATACTCTCTTCCTTATCTATAGTAACTTACAACATATTTTAAAGCCTCTTTTTGGGATCCCCTTTCTTCAACATCATCTACTTTATTCCTATTCATATTCGCAGTTAAGTCTGGATTATTCAATTTGGTCCATCTTTATTGTCATAGTTCTCTTTCCAATCCCAAAATCTAGATATTTTAATCCTTTATATTATGGGTTCAAGTTCAAGTTCCTTTGCTCATCTCTACATCATTCACTCTTGATACCCAAAGTGACTACTCCTTATTGGAAGGAGTAGGGACCATGGAGTTTTCCAAAAACAACATCTTAATCATAATAGGTAGTTACTGAAGGAACTTTCCATGGATTCCTTTGACAAATAGGTCATGTGTAACTTCAAAATACAAATATCCTTGTACAAAAAATTTAGTGATATATCTGCTAATGGTAGTATTGATCCAATGGTTTATTGCACGGTTCCAATTAGTATCTATATTTCACAAGTTTTCTAGCTTTTCTTCTAACCAAGTTATGAATTCCATCCTTGGCTGAAAATAATAATACTCCAATCTAAATAACCATGCAAATAATAGCTCTATAATTTTTCACTAGAAGATTTCATAGATTTATCTGTAGATACACTTTTGAATAATTTCCTTCATAGTCTTATCTATTCTTCTTGCTTCTTCTTATGCAAATTTCTTAATTATTTCATCAAGCCATCTTTCTATATCTCTTTGCCTTGAAAACCATCTCAAGATGTTTCAACAAAAAGTTCCATGCTCACCACACCATTGTTAGTAGAGGTTCCTAGAAAACCTTTTAGAGCATGTTAATATAGGGATATCTTACATATGAAGTAACAAACATAAACATTTGATAGAAATTTAAACTAAACATATTGATTAACAAAAAAAATAGATAGATGTACAAATAAACATAAGTTTATTAGAATTTGAATATTCAATATAAACTCATATGATTAACATATTAAAGCAACCATAGTACTCATTATATACACCTAGAATTTCTCACTTCATTATTGTCGATTGATATTTATATTAGATGACACTAATTCTACTTAGTCTGATTTGTTTCACTAATATCCCCCTTGATCCCACCAATTAATCCCCCCATCTTAACCATTCATCTAATATCCCCTTCTATTATTCTCCATGTCACTATCCTTATTCATCCCATTCCTTCATTAACTCTATTCTAATCCCTATTACTCTAATCTAATCCTACTTATCCATTATATGCGAATTTAAAAATCTCATAACCTAACCTACCCACCTAATAACCTACACCCTAGCCTTCCCTACATCCCTATGTCTCTAATCCTCACCTAATCCCCCATCTAACCCCCACCTAATCCTCCATTATCTATAAGATAATGGAGAAGTCTCTAGAATTGGAGACTTCCCTCCAAGTCTCTAGAAACCTCTAATTCTAGAGGTTTCCCAAGGAACTAAAAATTCCTTGGATAATTTAGAGCCATTGATCTCACCTCCCTAAATTCAAATTATAACCCATGATTTTCCCTCCTAAAATCTATATAAAAAACCTCTCCCTCCACCCTCAAACCAATTAGGAATCCCATACCAAAATCATGCCAAAATCATTCTAGAAATCTTATAGAAAATACATAATAACCATCAAAGCATCCATTATTATAATCCAACATCAAGCTATCATGGAGTCAATTTGAGTCTAATCACATGCATTCAAATCCTAGAATGGAGGCATTAGAAGGTAAAGAGCATGGTAAGAATGTTCTACTAGTTTTGATTTATCTCCTCTATCCATTCCTATTGGTGCCATCAAGTTTTGAGTTTTATTGTCATTTTGATACTATTTGCTTGAGCTTAAAATTTGGTGCACATCTTGATGACCATGGTGGGAGAAACCTCCCTTATTTATATTTATACAATTTCTAGTAGTGTTTTTAAGTTATTTTAGGATCAACAATACATAGAACAAGCTTTGATTTTTCATTTTCAACATGTTCTAGGCAAGGTGTGGTATTGCACTACTAGTCACAATATTGTAATAGTGGGTTTGTTAACTCTAGTAGTGGTATTGTCAATTAGATATTAGTGGTTTGGATTTTAGTAGGGTCTTTGAAAAACATATGACTCTCTCAGTTGTGGGATTGCTTTATCATTAGTGATATTGCAGATCTTAATAACGATATTGTCAAAAAGGATACTTAGGTTTAGATTATAATCTGTTTCTACTAACTCTCTATTGTTGTAGGTATTTTTCTTACTACTACTATTTTTATGTGTAGATCAATAATAAAATCCCATTATAGATAAGTTAATCACATAATTTTGACAAATCCATGACTTTCCTAGTAGTAGGGCTGTCCTGGTAGTCATAGGATTGCAATTCTCAGTCGTGGTATTGTTCTTTTATATTAGACTAGTACAACACTACCCCTATGACCTTTGAATCATCATTTATAGTGTTTCTAGGATCTATTTGATAAGTTTTGAGAAATTTTAAGTCAAAAAATGAAGAGGTTTTTCCATTTGTTAAAAGTGTGAACCATTCCTCTATATAAGCATTTCACCACTCTCTATACTTGTAAAAAACTACTAATAGGTGGTGTTCTGTGTCTTGCAGGGTTCATAAGGGGAAAAAGAAAATCATATTTAACTAGAATCTCATCATATAAACTACTTTGATCTCATTTTTAAATACTGTGATTGCCTTAGTCGTGGGTTTGGCCTATGAATAATAGCCTTGTCATTTCTAGTCACAGATTTGTAGTTTAGGCTAGTCTAGGCTAGTATTAGGTTCTGGTAGTATTTTTATCATCAAATAATTATATTTAATATCAAAGAACTATAAACTATATTGATTTGATAAACATTTTACTTAGGTCATATATATTATTTTTCTTATAAACTATAATATCTCTATTTGCATTTTTATGTTAGTCATGACATTATCATTTTGAGTCACGATATTGTGGTTTACAACAAAATCGTTACTATCAATTTATATCTAATAGTAATTTTGTCGATCCTAGTCATAGTTTTGTCTAAATAGTCATGGTTTTAGAATTGACTATCATGGTTAAGCTAATCATGACAATATCGCCACTCATAAGTCAAGGGTTTGTCCTACAAGTCATAGTTTTGCATTGTGTAGTCACAGGTTTGCATTAATTTTTGCCTTAAATTTGGTCCTTTTTTAGTGTGATTTCGCAGTCAATTTTTGTGAATTTTGAGTCACTCCAAGCTTCCTACAAAGCCCAAATTATGTGCATGCATAGGGTGCTACCCCCATACCCCACAAGGGCTATTTCACCTTGACCCCACAAGGGGCGCTGCCCCTTGACCCCATTGGGGACTACCAACCACAGACCCCTTCATCAAGTCCTGCTCACTCCAAAGAAGTTATAGATCCAAACCATGATTTTTTTAGGGAATTTTATTAAGGCATATTTGACTAACATCTTATTTATTGTAGGGTTTATTATGCCAACATCATCTTTCAGGTCATATTCTAGGTCTAACATTTTATTTTGCAGGTTACCTCTCTTGAGTGCCATATCTAACTACTAACTCGTGTGATTGTAGACCGCTAATCAAAGACCCCATTATGGCACTTTTCACATCATATTTTTATTAATTATATCATTTTAAATTGTCTTGTTGTGTGTATATCTATTTTTTATATACTTTTGTGTGTGGGTGTTAATTTGTAAATAATTTATCATATCATGCTCATCACATAGGTAATTAGTTGGTTAATTAATCATATCATGTGTTTATCTATTTGTTAAGCCCTCAATTAGGATATCATGTGACATGGAATTGACACCCATGCATGGGCTTAACATATAGGGGTTAGTGTCATGGATTTCACCACTATTCTCTAACAAAACTCCATGTTTTGATGGAGTATAACAATCAGGGACAACTATCGTTAGGCTAAGCGGTTGACCCCATACAAGTCATCCATAAAGGGGAAGAGTTAACTCTTTGAACCATACATTAGACAACACTCTATATAGACTTGGGCCCCAACCTAACTTTGTGTATATCAAGAATTCCCATAGAGAGCTCGTTTAGCCTAGTATAGGACCTTCTAGCCATAACATGTGAACAATTTTAGGAGTTAGTATCAACTTTAAAGTAGCCATCAAGTACAAGTAGGGTTGAGAGGGATAAATTGATTCCATAATGGGTTATTAGCCTTAAACCTTATCTGTGTAGTCATTGGATGGTGTGAGCATTAGGTTACACACCTATTAGTTTATTAATCATAGGTTGTGGTTTGCTTGCCTAGGTATGTGTTGTGCTTAAATTGTATTGTTTATGAGCTGAGTCAACCTTTTGCCCATATATATCCTATCTAGGTCCTTTTAAAATATATTCTTGTCTATTATATCCTCATCATTCTATTTTAACATATCTCCCCCACCATCCTTTATACATCCTAGTCATCATCCTTGTCATCATCCTCATCTTGATCCACATCCCCATTGTTGTCCCCGAAAATGTCAGCTCATTTTTGAGATAACATATGAACTATTCTGGTTCAACATACCAAAATCCTCTCTTCCCTTTTTAAAAATTGTTTTGGGCATTCAAATTCTTCATTATTCAAGATTTTTCATATTTCTACGAACTCTACAGGCTAAGTTCTACAGACTCATTTCTATAGACTCAGTTCTACGAACTCTGCAGGCTTAAATATATGGACTCAATTCTACAAACTCCGCCAGTTATACAAACTCATTTCTACGGACTCTGTAGGTTCATTTCTATGAACTCTGTAGAAAAGAAACAAGCTCTCAACATTTAGGTGATTTCAAATTTGGTTCAACGACTTGGTTCAATAAAAAATGTTCACTGGCAAGCTTCTAAGCAAGGATTAAACCATTGAACCTTGAACCATTTTGGTTCAATGGGTTCAATGGGTTCAAAGGTTCAACATCATTGGCAAGAGTTAAGCACTTTGGCAAAGGTTCAAAGTTCAACCACTTCAAGGTTCAACAGCTTCAAAACACTTATCAAAGAGAAGCAGGCTTGAACCATTGAACCGTTGAACCATTGAACCAATTTGGTTCAAAGGTTCAATGGGTTCAATGGTTCAATAGGTTCAATGGCCATATGGTTCAATGCATTTGGTTTAAGAGATAAAAAAGACTTAGTCAAATAAAGAGATTAAACTGATTGAACCATTGAACCAAAGTTGGTTCAATCAGTCAGTTCAATCGATAGGTTCAAGGGAGTACCCCAAAGCCAAGTGCCCTTGTGGAGGGAAATGAACCAAGCCAAGTGCCCTTATGGAGGGCAGTGAGCAAAGGCAGACACAAGGAATTCCTTTAGAAAATTTTTGATGGCAAAGTTGTTAAGGATCATTTCCTTCGAACAAAAAGTTTGAAGGAAAAGCCCGAAGAAAAACTTGTTAAAGGAATTAAAGCCAGAGGCCAATCAAAGGATCCCAAAGGGTAGGTACCCTTGTAGGAGGCTCTCGCCAAGGAAAGTGGACCATTTTTCAAGACCTTGAAGGGAAAGTTCCCTCTTGGAAAGATCAAACCTCAAAGTGTAGTAGAAGTCACCACGTGTCCCTTATAAAGTCAAGTGGAAGCTGCCAAGTGTCGTCTATTGGGACACAGTTTCTAATAAGTTTCAAAGCTATGGAAGTCACCACATGTCTTGTTATGACTCAGCAGAGCATGACAAGTGTCGGCATCCACATTTTATGTTTCTTATAAGCTGTAAAGCTTATTTTGATAAGCTTCTCTCAGAGTTATGTGGAAGGCGACAAGTGGCAACTCTGGAAGGTTTCAATATGTTTCTCTAAGAGTAGCAGAATGTGCCATGTGTCCCTTACAAAGCTTGGTGGAGGCTGATAAGTGTCAACCTCCATAGTTTCTTCCTTTTGTCTCGATATTAAGTAAGGACTGTGGTGGGCCCCAAGTGAGTGGCTAAACTCGAGTGAAACATGCCACGTGTCATCGTCCATGTGAGTCCAAATGAGTCCCAATGTTTTTATATTGTTTCTAAAATCTCAGCAAAAGCTACCATGTGTCTCTTATAAAGATAAATGGAGTGTGACAAGTGTTAACATCTGTATGAATCCAAGTGAGTCCCAAATTTTTCTACAGTATCTCTAAAGCTTAGTAGAAGCCACCACGTGTCGTCTTCCACAAGACTCTCAAAAGGCACCCAAAGCCTCTATAATTTGAACAGATGCTACTACGTGTCCTCACCTATTTCACAATGGAATGCACCATGTGTCACTTGTTAAGATCAACAGAAAGCGACCAAAGCAAGCAGGAAAGACACGAAGAAATTTCTAAGGAGGATGATGGGCCCGCAACCATCAAATTCAAGGCAACCAACTAGCTATTGGCTTTCAAATGATGATAGACCTGAAGACATCAAAATTGCAGCAATGAAATAATCGTTGATCCTTGCATGCTTAAGCACAGACCCGGTGAAAAAATTTAGTGATCAGCCAAAGAGATAGCCTGAGGGCTTAGATCACACAGATAAGGATGAGATACAACAAGGAGAGGGGGAATGATGGATAAATATCATAAATATCTATGCATGGGATATGTTTCTAGAAGGTAAAGTAGTCCATTAGGTGGACATCAGAGAGAGTGAACATTCAATGGTGTGGCCTATTTTATTGCATTGAGTAGAGTGAACAGCTATGCACATATCAAGAAACACATCAGGTGGCCCATATTAAAAATTGACGCTTGATTCTAGCATAGCCCATCGACAAAATTTAAAATGCATTAAAGGCATTGAATGCATCGTAAGCCAATTCTTTCTTGGAGCACTATATATTGGACTCTCTCTTATTATTTTAAGAGATCTCTCTTTGTTATCAGAATCAAAACTCTACCCAAATTGAAAGGCATTACTGAGACTTTGAGCTCAGATTGTTGATCATATTTTGTTATTTGAATAAGAAAACAAGTGACTTTTTAGACTTTGTGCTAGAATAGCTTGGTTATTGGGGAAATTGTTCTTATGTCTATTGCCTTAATACATTTTTTGTCCATTTAATTAAATAAGCAGAATTAGTGAAAGTAATCAAGAAGGTGTCCTAAAGCCAACTATGGAGAGACTTTATGCCCCCACAATTGCCTTTAGTGTGCTTTCTTTCTATTCCTATGTAAAGGATCTTAGGATGACTTTGTGCCTTCATTATCCTTCATATTCTGTTTCTATGTAAAGGACCTTGGGATGACTTTGTGCCCTCATTGTCCTTCATATCTCACTATTGGTAAATTTAGGTGGAGACTTTGTACTACATCTGAGTCTGCTAGTTACTATGCCTTTGGTTACCAGTTACTTGTCACTATCTAAAAGAATTCTTGTTGTTTCCTACAAGATCACTTTTCAAAGAAGAGAAGTGCTTTCAATCTTTTCACCAAGATTTTCTCCTCTATTTGTTAACATCATCTCTGAAAAAAGAGAGATGGATGGTTTATCCTACCCCTGAGTGTTATTTTTTGCTTATATATATAGTATATAGCTCTTGCATATTTATAGGGAACCTCCCCTTGATGAGAGGAGAGATTTGTCCCCTTTTGATATAGTAAACCTACACATCTTGCCAACCAATCTCCCTATGATGTGGTTGAAGAGACCTATTTTTCTCATCAGTTAGCTAGTGACAAAATATTCACCCAACAGTTTTTGGTGACTTCGCTGGGGACTTACGTGCAATCTAAAACCTCAAGTTTCAGATTGAAGTAGTCCTTGCCCTTATCCATTATAGATTCTGGCGACTCCATTCTGTGTCTTACCCATTATCATTATAGCCTTACCATCTCTCTCCACCTCCATGCCAACTAGGATAGAACGTGCAGTTTGAAGCCTCAAGCTTCAAGCTGAAGCAGTGCCAGTTCTTTACCATTTTTATTTTTACACTCTGGCAGATCCACGGTATACACAAAGCCAAAGGGCTAAAGGTATTTTTGACCCTGTATTCAAGTTAGTACAACAAAGAAATTTTGATCTGTTTCCTTCACCATCTCACCTCCAACAAACTAGGAGCTTTCCTCTTACTAAAGTCAAGTCTCAATTACCAGGCAAAGCCTCCATTTTTGCTATTAATAAAGATTTGTCAATACTTACCCCTCTAAGATTTATTATTCCACCTTTCCATAGTCATACAATGGTAGTTCAAGGCCCTTGGGGTAACTCTTTTGGCCCACTCAATTTAACTCAACCTCTACATGAGCTACCACACAGTTCAAGGAAAAAATTTCCTAAGTTCTATGGTGATGGGAAGGTTCATCTTGATGAACATATTGCAACCTTCAGCATAGCCTGTGGCATAATAGGTGTGGAGTATGAGGATGTAGCAGTCAGGCTATTTGTGAAAAATTTACAAGGTGCTACTACAGACTGGTTCTATCATTTGCGGGCCCAGACTGTGACTGACTAGAACACTCTCAAAGCTAAATTTGAAGCCATATTCAAGCCTGCAAAAGATGTGCATGCCCTATTGGCTCAACTCACACAAATGAACAAGGAGCCTCATGAGCCAATGAGAGATTTCATAGCTAAGTTTGACAAAATGAGGAACATGATTCTTGTAATTGCTTAGCCAACACTTGAAAACCTCAAATATTTCTTCATCAACTCTCAGCTACCTGAAGTGAGTTTTTTGCTGAGATGTGCTAACCAAATACACCTTGCCACAGCTCAGGATTTGGCCACTGAGGTAGAAGATGACCTTATCTTGGCAAGAAAAATAAGGAGAGATCCTAATAAAGGTAAATTTTCTTCATCTTATAAATATTCATCTACAGGTACCACTAATCCAATGGTGCAGAAGTTGGTAAATGAGTTACTAGCTCTCAAGTAGCAAATGGTGTAAGGGATATCTTCAGCTCCTTCATATATAGATATGCCAAGGAAATTCCCCAATCAGTCATACCAAGGCAATGCTACCAAGAATCAAGGACAGCCAAATCATCTTCCTCCCCCATAGGGGAAACTTGCCATTGAAGCACCACCAACCAATTCAGCAGTTGGATATCTCGAAATAGAATCTAATTTCTCTTTCTAGCCTGAATTGAATCAAGAAAATGATGCTAATCTCTTCACTGAAGAAGAAGAAGAAGAATTAGCTAGTGACTCTAACATTAGTTTCTTAAATTACCAAGATGAACCCAGAAGTGTAGGTAAAGTAGATGAGAGATCATATGCTATGTTCACTCAGTCTAAGAATTTGTCAGCCTAGCAAGCTGATAAAGAAAGAATAGAGGAGTGGCCTTAACCAAAAATTTCAATTGCTAAATGGGGAACCACTCTACCTTTCCAGCCAAAGGACCCGGTGATTACCAAAAAGGTAAGTACATCAAATATCTCTGCACCTTCTACTTCAACTTCATAGATTAGTCCTCCCCCTCCTAAAAACTAGAAAGATGAACTACCTTCCTCTATTCCTAGTCCATTTCAGTCATTTGACATAATCGACCATGTCAAGAAGACCAAAATTCAAATGTTTGATTTTGAATTCTTGCAATCCAATCCTGAGCAGTTGGATAGGTTAGTTCAGTGTGTGAAGAATAAAGCCATTCCTATAAGACAAGATGTTAAAAAGGTAACTCATGATCCCCCAAGGAACATGTCCATCCCAAACAATCTTGTCATTACTCCTCTAGCTACCCCTAGGAAAATAGAGCCTTTCTATGTTTTCCTGTTGATAAATTGTTACAAACTGAGCAATTGCATCATAGACTTAGGTGCATTTGACATCTTCATGCCTACCAAGGTGGTAAAATCTCTTGGACTCACACTGACCAAAACCTTTGAGAGATGTTTCTCCATGGAGAATAAACAAGTACCTATGTTGGGACAAATCAAAGATGCCCAATTTTCATTTGCAACATTTCCAGACAAAAGAATCAAGATGACAATCCTGGTGGCTGATGTTCCAGCCTCATATGACATTCTTCTAGGGTGAAATTTTTGCAAGGATGTTGGTGGAGAATTGAGCATGGACCTGTCTGAAGTAAGGATCCATGTCAAAGGCATCATGCAGAGGCTACTTCCTGAAAAAGAATCAAAATATGTTGTCACTCAGACATCAGCCCCTGAAGCTCAAATTCTATTTGAATCTTCAAGCATGGGTAATTACTTCTTAACCATAGAGGATATTCATGTTTTAGCAGATGAAAGTCCTAGAGGTGATGATCCAAGAATGGACTCAGATGAGACATCAGAAGAATTGGTAGGGTGTAGTATAGATGAAAAATAATTCCCCCTTTCAAGAAAAGAGAAATCGAAGGAAAGATCAATTTTTGATGATTTTGGATCCTGGAATTCAATGGAAACAATTCTTCTACCAGCTCAAGGGCTAAGATTGTATTGATATCTCTTCAAGGAGATATTTTTCCTTCTTCATACAAGTTGTAGTTCAGCAACACAAACAACATAGCTGAGTATGAATCTCTATTGCTTGGATTGAAGGCTACTCGAGATAAAGGCATTGAAATCCTTTATGCTAAAGGAGATGCTGAATTGGTGGTTTATTAGGTAAGGAACCTGTATCAAACCAAAAATGAGACATTACACCACTAATGCAATCTAGGCTAGGATCAAATTGAAAGATTTGATGCTTTCAACATCTCTACCATACCTAGAGAATTCAATGACTGAGCTGATACACTAGCTGTTTCAGCAACTCTCTTAGTTCCTCACCTAAACTTCAAAAAAAATAGGTACACTATCAAATTGGTCTTTTGACCAAGTGTGCTTGATAATTCTAATCATTGTCAAGTGTTCAATGGAAACAACCAAATCATCACCTTTCTAGAACAAAAAGACAACTTCAAACAGCTTCACTTTGAAGGTAGTAAGCTCCAGAAACTCGAATCAGCTCTTGAAATGAATTCAGACGTAGGTGAAGAATTCTTGCAACTAAAAGGGAATAGAATTCCCAAAGGACTGGTTTCTCTTGAGAAACTATTTGATAAGCATGACAGGTTCATCAAATAGCAACAAATGGATTCAAACTCCTTATAGGGGTTTGATCAGATAAATTTGGGTACTAAGGAAAATCCCAAGATGGTGAACATTGGGAAGTGCTGTACTCCAGAGGAGAAACTCAAATTTATTGACTTGCTTCACCATTACATGAATGTTTTGACATACTCTTATGATGATCTGAAGTCACTCAGGCCTAAGGAAATTCACCATGATATTCCTCTTAAGGATGATTTGGTGCCTTACAAGTAGAAATCTTGGTAGTATAATCCAAAGATATTAGGTACTATTCTATCTGAGATACAAAAATGCTGAATGCTAGGATAATTTTTCCAATCCATCATTCCACATGGATTGCCAACATAGCCCCTGTAAGGAAGAAGAATGGCAAAATTTACATATGGGTGGATTTCAAGAATCTGAATCAGTCATCTTTAAAGGATAACTATCTTTTGCCCATCATGGATCAAGTGCTTCAGATAGTGACCGGCTCAGAGATGTTATCAATGCTAGACGGCTTCTCAAGATAAAATCAAGTTGAAGCTGGTGAAGCAGACCAACACAAGACTGCCTTCACCACACCTTGGGGCACCTTTACTTATCAAAGAATGACATTTGGCCTGATAAATGATGGCACCACTTTCTAGAGAGCAATGGACCCTTCTTTCAAAGATGAATTGGGTAAGTTCATTATGGTATACCTTGATGACTTGACCATATTTTCCAAGCATCGCCCTGAAAATGTACGCTAATTGCAACAAGTGCTGGAATGTTTCCACCAAAATAGCATTTCTCTCAACCCTAAGAAGTCTATTTTTGGAGTAATAGAAGGGAAATTTCTCAGATACATTGTATTTTGAAAAGGCATAAATATTAACTCAGAGAGAGTCAAATCTATTCAGGATCTTACTCTGCCCACAAGTAAGACTGTAGTTCATTCTTTCTTCTAAAAGGTGAATTTTTTATGAAGATTCATTCCTGAGTTTGCTGAGAAGACTCGTTATATTGTGGATATGATGAAAGGAAAGGCCACTTTCAGCTAGACTGAAGAAGGCAAATTGGCATTCTAGGATATCAAGACAACCATTGTCCACGCCCCAATTTTAGTTTATCTAGATTATACCAAAGATTTCATGATGTATAGTTATGCTTCTGAACACACACTTTCAGTAATTCTGGTTCAAAAAAATGAAGAAGTGTGGAATCTCCCATATCCTTCATGAGCTATCCTCTTAAAGCTCATGAGCTAAAGTATTCAAACATGGAGAAGCATGCCTATGTGATGGTCAAGGTAGTAAAGCATTTTCACTTTTACATTCTAAATTCCCACACTACTGCCCTAGTTTCTGATACCATAGTTAAATACATATTAACTCAGCAGGAGTTTGGAACCAAAAGGGGGAATTGGATTACAAAAATCTAGGAGTTTGATCTAGTTATCAAACTAATGAAGCTGGTGTGGGGAAGGGGCCTTTGGCAATTGATTGCTGAAAATAGACCTAAAGAAGTAGGGCATAAAGAAAAAGAAGTGGAAGACACGCCAATAGTTCTCTTTGTCTCCACCATGAATGAGTGGTATTCAATTATTTCTCATTTCCTTACTTATGGTGAGTGTCCTACCCACCTGTCTCATAAATAAAAGAGGACTATTAAATTAAAAGCTGCCAATTTTATCCTCTAGGACAATGGCCTGTACAAGAGGAGCCTTGATGGAGTGTTCATTCGCTGTGTAGATAAAGTGTAGCAGAACAAACTTCTAGAATCCCTCCATAATTTGGATTGTGGAGGACATTTTTTTTCTCCTGTAACTTCCCACAAGATTATTTGAGCTAGGTATTACTAGCCTACTCTTTTTCAAGATGCATACAAGTAGGTAAGGAAATGTGAACTATACCAGCAGTTTATTAAAAGGCCCAAGTTGGCTACCCTGCCTCTCAAGCTAGTGGTGATAAAAGAGCCATTTTAGTAATGGGGAATTGATTTCATTGGTACTGTAAACCTATCTTCAAGTGCTGGACATGATTATGTCCTCACAGCCACAAACTACTTCACCAAGTGGGTAGAAGCTATCCCAACCAAGCATGCTACTTCAGAAGTAGTGTGCAATTTCCTCAAGGAGAATATCATTTCTAGGTTTGGGGTCTCAACCAAGATTGTCACAGACAACATAGCTTGTTTCACTTCTCAAGAGATTACTCAGTTCTATTTTTACTATGGGATCACCCTCTCCCACTCTTCTGATTACTTTCCACAAGGGAATGGACAAGCTGAATCAAGTAACAAGAACCTGATGACTATCATCAAAAAGCTGGTGGATGAAAACCAAAGGACATGGCATAAATCATTGGTTGATACTTTGTGGGTAGATAGAATTACACCAAAAAGGGAAATTAGTATGTCTCCTTTCCAACTTCTTTATGGGCTCAATGCTGAGATACCAATCACCCTAGAATTGCCAGCATTAAAATTGGCTAAGGCAATTGAAGATCAGGAATATGAAAGCTCCATTGATAAGAGGATCATGTGCTTAACTGAGCTGAATGAGCAGTGAACTATGGTGGTGGAACAAATTGCTACACATCAAAGTCTAGTGAAGAAGCTATTTGACCAGAAAGCAAAAGCCCATAATTTTCAGATTGGTGATCAAGTTCTGTTATGGGATAAGAGAAGAGAACCAAAGGGAATGCATGGGAAATTCAATTCCTTATGGAGAGTCCCATTTACTATTCATCAGCTCAATGGTGAAAATAATTTCTTGGTTAAATATCAAGATGGTACACCCTTTTCATTGCCTCACAGTGGGCAAGATCTGAAGCAATTCAATCCGTGAAATATCAGATAAGATCAGCTTGTACACACACACACACACACACACACACACACACACACATTTGCATAGTCTTTAGTTCTATTTTTGTGCTTTCATTTTTGTTTTTGTCACCTTTCTTTTTGGGTAGCATGACTCCATGGCCCAATGGCATACTTCAAGGCACTGAAGATTCTGGTTCCTACTCCCCTCAGTTGTTCCAAGTTTTCAAATAGAAGGAAGTTCCCCAACTGGAGCCAGCTATTGTCCCTGAAAATGTTAGCTCATTTTTGAGACAACATATGAACTATTTTGGTTCAACAGACCAAAATCCTCTCTTCCCTTTTTAAAAATTGTTCTGAGCATTCAAATTCTTCATTATTCAAGCTTTTTTAGATTTCTACGGACTCTGTAGGCTAAGTTCTACAGACTCATTTCTACGGACTCTACAGGCTTAAATCTACAGACTCAGTTCTACAGACTTCATAGGATGGAATCTACGAACTCATTTATATAGACCCTGCCAGTTCTACAAACTCATTTCTACAGACTCTACAGGTTCATTTCTATGGACTCTGTAGGAAATAAACAAGCTCTCAACACTTAGGTGATTTCAAAGTTGGTTTAACGACTTGGTTCAATCAAAAATGTCCATCAACAAGCTTCTAAGAAAGGATTGAACCATTGAACCATTGAACTTTGAACCATTTTAGTTCAACAGGTTCAATGGGTTTAAAGGTTCAACATCATCAACAAGAGTTAAGCACTTCGGCAAAGGTTCAAAGTTTAACTACTTCAAGGTTCAACGGCTTCAAAACACTTATCAAAGAGAAGTAGGCTTGAACCATTGAACCACTTTGGTTCAATGGTTCAATAGGTTCAATAGCCATATGGTTCAATGTGTTTGGTTCAAGAGATAAAAAAGACTTAGTAAAATAGAGAGATTGAACCGATTGAACCATTGAACCAAAGTTGGTTCAATTGGTCAGTTGAATCGGCAGGTTCAAGGGAGTTCCCCAAAGCCAAGTGCCCTTGCGGAGGGAAACGAGCAAAGCCAAACACAGGGAATTCCTTCAGAATATTTCCCATGGTAAAGTTGTTAAGGATCATTTCCTTTGGACAAAAAGTTTGAAGGAATTTCTTCAGACTTTTCTCTGAAGGAAAATCTTGAAGAAAATCCCATTGAAGGAATTAAAGCTAGAGGCCACTTGAAAGATCCCAAAGGGTAGGTACCCTTGTGGGAGGCACTCACCAAGGAAAGTGGACCATTTCTTAAGACTCTAGGAAAGATTAAACCTCAAAGTGTAGCGAAAGTCACCACGTGTCCCTTATAAAGTCAAGCAGAAGCTGCCAAGTGTCGTCTATTGAGACACAATTTCTAATAAGTTACAAAGCTGTGGAAGTTGCCACATGTCCCGTTATGACTCAGTGGAGTGAAACAAGTGTCTACTTCTACATTTCAATTTTATTATAAGTTTCAAAGCTTCTTTCGATAAGATTATCTCAGAGTTCCATGAAAGGTGACAAGTGGCAACTCCAAAAGGTTTCAATATGTTTCTCTAAGAGTAGCGAAATGTGCCACGTGTCCCTTACAAAGCTTGGCAGAGGCCAACAAGTGTCAACCTCCACAGTTTCTTCCTTTTGTCTCAATATTAAGTAAGGACTATGGTGGGCCCTAGGTGAGTGGCTAAATTCAAGTGGAACATGCCACATGTCATCGTCTGTGTGAGTCTAAATGAGTCCCAATGTTTCTATATTGTTTCTAAAAGCTTAACAGAAGCTGCCACATGTCTCTTATAAAGATAAATGGAGCACACCAAGTCTCAACATCTGCATGAATCCAAGTGAGTCCCAAATGTTTCTACAATATTTCTAAAGCTCAGCGAAAGCTACCATGTGTCATCTTTCGTAGGACTCTCAAAAGGCACCCAAAGCCTCTATAAGTTGAGCAGATGCTGCTATGTGTCCTCACTTATTTCATAATAGAATGCGCCATGTGTCACTTGTTAAGATCAACAGAAAGTGACCAAAGTAAGCGGGAAAGACATTAAGGAATTGCTAAGGAGGATGATGGGCCTGTAACCATCAAATTTAGGGCAACCAACTAGTTGGCTTTCAAATGATGATGGACCTGAAGACATCAAATTTGTAGTAATGAAATAACTATTGATCCTTGTAGGCTTAAGCACAGACCCTGTGAACAAATTCAACGACCGACCAAAGAGATAGCCTGAGGGCTTAGATCACATAGATAAGGATGAGATACAATAAGGAAAAGGGGGAACGATGGAGAAAGATCAAAAATATCTGAGCATGGGACATGTTTCTAGAAGGTAAAGTAGTCCACCAGGTAGACATCGAAGAGTGTGAACATTCAATGGTGTGGCCTATTTTTTTGCATTGAGTAGAGCAAATAGCTGTGCACATATCAAAAAACACATCAGGTGGCCCATATTAAAAACTGACGCTCGATTCCAGCATATCCCATGGACAGAATTTAAAATGCATTAAAGGCATTGAATGCATCATAAGCCATTTTTGTGAAACAAAGCACCCAAGTCTTTCTTGGAGCACTATATATTGGACTCTCTCTTATTGTTTTAAGAGATATCTCTCTGTTATCAGTAACAAAACTCCACCCAAATTAAAAGGCATTACTGAGACTTTGAGCTCAGATTGTTGATCATATTTCATTATTTGAATAAGAAAATAAGTGACTTTTCAGACTTCGTGTTGGAATAGCTTGGTTTTTGGGGAAATTATTCTTATGTCTATTTCCTTAATACATTTTTTGTCCATTTAATTAAATAAGCAAAATTAGTGAAAGTAATTAGGAAGGTGTCTTGAAGCCAACTGTGGAGAGACTTTGTGCCCCCACAATTGACTTTAGTGTGTTTTCTTTCTATTCCTGTGTAAAGGATCTTGGGATGACTTTGTGCCCTCATTATCCTTCATATTCTGTTTCTATGTAAATGACCTTGGGATGACTTTGTGCCCTCATTGTCCTTAGTATCTCACTATTGGGCAATTTAAGTGGAGACTTTGTGCTACATCTCAGTTTGCTAGTTACTACACCTTTGGTTACCAGTTACTTGTCACTATCTGAAAGAATTCCTACTGTTTCTTGCAAGATCACTTTTGAAAGAAGAGAAGTTTCTTCAGCCTTTTCATTAGGATTTTCTCCTCTGTTTGTTAACATCATCTCTAAAAAAAGAGAGATGGATGGTTTATCCTACCCCTGAGTGTTATATTTTGCTTATATATATAGTATATAGCTCCTGCATATCTATAGGGAACCTCCCCTTGATGAGAGGAGAGATTTGTCCCCTTTTGATCTATTAAACCTACACATCTAGTTGACCAATCTCCCTATGCTATGGTTGAAGAGACCTATTTTGTTCATCAGTTAGCTGGTGACAAAATATTCACCCAACACCCATCACCCACATCTCATCTTGTATATCCTAGTCATCATTGTATATGTATTTTTTGTATATCCTTTTTTTTGTCATACCCGCTCATCCTTAGTCATACCCTTACTCCAAATCATATCTTACATACTTACCCAAGTCCACATCATCAATCACTTACCATAGTCACCTCATCCCTTTATAGTCTCACCATATCCCATTATCCTTGGTCATCACCCCATTATCTTGTACATACTTACCTAATCACCATCTTGTCTCCATCCCTTCCTAATATAACCATATCTACCCATCACCTCATCCACTCACATATCTTAATCATCATCCTGTATCCATTATCTAATCCCATATCGTCTCTATCACATTTTAGTCTAACCATATTCCCATATCATTGATCATCCTAATCATCATATTATATATATTAGTCTCATCCCCTTATATATATCTTATTTTCTTGTACATCCTACTAGTCCTATCCCATCCTAGTCCCACCTATCATTCGTCTTTCCATCTGTCACCTATCCTAATCACATCTTATCTCATCATCCATACCCTATCCTAAGTCCACCTCATCCATAGTCTCATCATCCCATATTATCTTGTCTCATATTTCAATCACATCTTGTATATCCTTGTCTCACCCCTCTTGTACATAATTTATTCTCTTAAACATTCTACTAGATTCCAAAATTAGTCACATCTTCTCATCATCCTAGTCACACCTTATCATAAGACCACCTCATCCATAATTAATCACACCATAGTCTTGATTATTCCCATATCATATTCTATCCTAAGTCCACCTCATCCATAAGCCTAATCATCCCCATACCACCTTGTCTCATTATCCCATCACTTTGTATATCCTTGTTTCATCTTCTTATATATAATTTTCTCTCTTGTACATCCTTCTAACCACATCTTATCAGTAGACCCATACGTCATTAGTCATCCCCTAATCATATCTAATCATACCTAATCATCATCCACATATTATCTTAAATCCATACCGGATCACTTGTCTTGACCTTGCCTTCACCCATCTAATCATCACCTCATCTTATCCTAGTTAGTTTCTAGGTTACATATAGGTCTAAACCATCTAACTTTCATTACCCCTTCATCATTTCATCATCACCTATAATCATATTTATCCTTATTCCATTATCCTAATCACTATCATCACTCAACTTACCCCATCCCATCTTGTGAAAAATTATTATAAGGTCTTGAGCTAATCCTATCATCCTATCATCTTATCTGTCTATCATCCTATGATCTTATCACCATCTTATCATCCTAATCCACTTGGTCAAATCTCATACCTAGTCAATGTCTTGTTAGCATCTTGTCACCTTGTTAGTCTCAATCTAGTAGACCTATCACTCATCCCTAGTCTAATCATCTTACCTTATTCATTACTAGCACCCATCATATCATCCTCTTGATAGTTTGAATCTAGGCACCCATCACATTCCCAATATTTTTGCTAGCTTGACAACTAGGCATTGTTGATAAGTTGTTAGGACCTATTGCACTATTGGTTTGACATTTGATCATAGTCCTTAATCCATTAGTCTATCTCATCTCTATCATTACCTATCATACTAGCTTGGTCCTTTCAATCTATTTTTTTCAAGAACCTTATCCAATATTTATCCTATCTACATCATCCATCATCTATCAACCATTACCAAGGAACTAAACCCCACCTTCATAGACCAATATATAGATGCCCATAAGGATGAGATCCTTTTGAAGTCCATTATGATGGGTGTACCACTTCCCAAAGGTGTTGATCCTTTTCAGCTCATTACACCTTTTATCCAAGCCCGTCATGTGAATCTTATACCAATCCTCCATTCTCTAGCCATAAACCATCAGCTACTTATTCCCACACTAGCAAAGGGAATCTAATCTTGGCCACCTCAAAGCCATCCACTCAATCATATCCACACCCATCACATCATAAGTCCAATGCTTCCACATCCAAATCACAAAGAGAGGTGGGTCTTGATACTCCCCTTCCCATATCATTGGAATCCCTTTTCAAACAACTTGTCACCATTAACATGATGGTATATCCACCTATCTGACATCTTGATCTTACTAAAACTAATCCCTCTTGGTATAAAGATAATAAATATTACGTATATCACCAAACTTGGGGGCATACCATTAATTGATGTTAACCCTTCCAAGATTTTATCTAGGACCTTATTAACCATGGTGATATAGCAATTAATGATAAACTTGATGCATCCACATCCTTGGGTGAGCAAAAATAGGAATGCCAAGATTCCCTTCCCAATCATGATCAAGTCTTTCCCCTTCCAAGCTGAGGTCAAGACACCACTTCCATGTTTGATAAATCCTCTATCAAAGCCGAGTCTATTCCCTATAAGCCTAGTACCCCCATCTCTCATAAGCCCCTCCATGAGCCTATCATTATTGAACATATCAATCATCCATCATCTTCCTCTTGCCCATCACCTCAAATACCCCTTATCAAGAGGTCAATAGTGGACAATGCATCTACAAATAATAACCTTATATCTTATGCATCAGATTCAACCTCAAATTCAGTATCTAAGGTCTTATCTTTCATAAGATCATTTTCAACACCTGTATCCAAATCAGATTCCTCATAATAAATGTTGTCCCTCATTGATGCTGATAATGTCTATATTTTAGAGGATGATTATAATCTAGATATCTCTAATTCATTACCAAGAATTTCTTTTTATTTCATTCCAAATGATGAAGTCATAAAAACATTCTTTCAAGCTTTATCTATGGAAAATAGTAAGAGTAAATATGATCCTCCTTTGAATGTGTTTATTATAGCTAGTCTCAATGATCCTTTTGCTGATATTATGGAGATTTTCTTTAATGTCAAAATCGGGTCTCCTAAGAATCCCTATGAAGACTATGCTGCCCCATCACCACTCATTAACCTCATCATACCATCTCCATCACCTTCCTCCATCATATATCCCTTTCTTCCCATCAATGATCATTTAATCACCTCCCTCCATAAAGATGAACATGAACATGCATTATTGGACCCTTCCTTGAGCAACATAAGGAGTGCCACAAACTTAGAGGTCTAAGACTATACGCTAAAATTCATAAATCATGATCAAACCATCTTTGATCCCACAAATAAAAATTAAGAAAAATCAAATCACTAACCTAATCCAAAAGTGTCTCTTCCTAGTGAAGCCCATAAATTGGTACTAAGGACTCATCAATGTTAAAATAATCAATCAATCTCCCTTAGTGAAGCCTAAAATTGGGCACTAAGAGGCAGTCAAAGTCAAATCTAATCAGAAAATCCAAATAATGTAAAAGGAATGGCTGATCATCCATCAAATAATTAGATCAAAGATGAGCCAAAACCTCAAAGTTTCTTCGATCTCCTAAAGTATTTTATCCTTTGGCACTAATCGAATGAAACATGCCACACATCTTCAACTATGTATGCAACTACTAGTACTAATCCTCCATCACCCATCACCCCATCTTATCACAATCCCATTATCAATCTAGTCATAATCCTCCATTACCCATTACCCATCACAACATCATATCTCTATCCTATCATCAATTTAAGTCCTAGTATCCATCAAAATCAATAAATAGTCCACTCTATACCTCACATCACTTCCTTGAATAACATTATCTCTCCGAGGGGAAATGATGATACCTAGTCTAGATATTTGGATGGGTCTCCATCAAGCATCACATTAGGTCACATGGACCCTAATCCATCCAAAAATAATGACAACATGATCCTACCATCACACATCCTCAAAACAGGTGTTGGCTAAATAATCCATCTAGTGTTCACACCTTGTACCTTGCCCATCATCTAATAAATTGATATGCCCAATAAAATGTCAAGAAAGTCAAGTAAAAAAAATCATTCATCCAATGGTGAAAACCAGTCTTCTGGTGCCTTGGGTAAGTACCATGATGAAAATTAGTTTTAGCATCATGGTAAAATAATATATTATCCATATTGTTCCTCAACACTTGGGGGAAAATCTATCCAATTCATATCCTCTCCCTCCTTCTCACTTGTCACATCCCTCATCCACCTTGTCTATATCACCTATCATCTTATCCCTTGATCCATTGTACCTATCCATCCTTCACTAGCATATTATGCATATTACCTCTTCTTCCTTTCTGTCTTGACCTTCATAAGGAAGTGGAAGGTATTTTTCAAAATGTCCATCGCCCATTTTACCATTCATTATCTTTTGGATACCACATTTAGTCTTGACATCCAATCCTAGTGGTCACCCATTCTTTCATCTCTTCAATCTCATCCTTTTGGCTAGGTCTTATCAACATATAACACCTTGTCAAAGACTTTAATCTAGCACCCATCACTTCCTATCAATGCCTTTTCACACCTAGCACCCATAAAATCACCTCTTTACTGGTATGAAAGGTACTTGATCCCATCACTTCTCTATCAATGCCTTTTCATACCCAGCACCCATCTAATCACTCTTTTCTATTATGAAAGGTCTTTGATCCCATCACCTCCTAGTCTCTTTGATAGATTAGAATCTTAAAAGGCCTTGTTTGTTGGTAATCCTTGGTCATCACTTGTCTAATCACCATATTTGGCCACTTTTCAATTTGATTTCAAGACCAAATCAATATTCAAAGACCTTCTACCATCCTCCATCCTTCCATCCTAGGCTAGGGGAAACAACTCATCTTAATCCTAATCCTCATCATTCATCCTATCTAAAACCAAGTCTATCCTCCATCCCCATCACATCATGATTATCCTAATCCAACCCATCACCCAATCACTCATCCTATCATTAGGCAATACATTATGATACTACATGTAGATACTTGTGTGTGTGTTACTTGTTTATTTATTTTATCTTGTTTGCATGTCATGTATATATTGTGTTTGTCTCATGTTTGTCATGTCTCTTTGTATATATTGGGAAATGAATGATGATGTTATGAGGACACCCAAAGTGCCCTCAATGATGCAGAGTTTGTTATTTGCCCATGCATTTTGGTACAATGTCCTCTTGGTCATACTTATATCATGGGGCATACTATCAAGTGATATATCTATCAGATTACTTAGACTATGATGAGTTTTATGGAACTTGTGATGGCTTGATCACCATATCCTCATCATTCATTTAATCAACTAACCATCCTTGTTCCCATCACTAATCTAATCCTCACAACCCATTTGAATAAAAATTTTAATCATCATCATCCTTCATCCTCTAGTCAAAACTACATTAGCTTGAGGTCTTTTCGGACTATGTAAGCATAATTTTTCCACATTTCTATGTATAAGGATAGCTTGGCCACTATATCATCTATCTTCATCCTATAATACTTTGGTCACTCGATCATCTCATATATTATCTATCATCAGTAAAATCATATCAATCGATTTAGCTTTGAGCTACACCCATCACTAATATTATCAAATCACTATCTTATCCTGGCCTAAAGCTCTCCCTTGCATTAATATTTTACTTGGGATATGTCCAAAACTTATGGCCCTTTAATCCTATCATTATTTTATTACTGTTGATTCCCCCTTGGGATGTGTCTCCAATTGTAACACCCATCATATTTCCTCCCTATACATGTGTCTTTACAAGGGGAATCATCAATTTTTAATTCATTTCTCAAGTTAAATCACTCATCTTCTTCATCTCCTATCCCACACCTGACATCCCATCCCCTCATCTATCCATCTCATCCTATACATTATTTCTTCATTCAAGTGGCCATTCGTCTCATTCTTCTCTGCATGTCTCCTTGAGGGGGAATCATATCCCATAACATCATCAACTAACATTCATTCATGGCATGGGTTTTAATTTAAATATCTTTACTTTGCTCCACTAGCAATGCCCTTATAAAGAGAGGCAAAATGTATACACCTAAAATTACTCGCTTCATTATTGTCAACTAATATTTCTATTAGATGATACTAATTCTACTTAGTTCAATTTATCTCACTAATATCCCCCTTTAACCCGATAATTAATCCCCCCATTCTCACCATTCATCTAATATCCCCTTCTATTATTCTCCATTTCAATATCCTTATTCATCCCATTCCTTCATTAATTCTATCTTAATTCCTATTATTCTAATCTAATCCTACTTATCCATTATATATGAATTTAAAATTCCCATAACCCCACCTACCCACCTACTAACCTACACATTATCCCTCCCTATAGCCCTTTGTATCTAATCCTCACTTAATCCCCCATATAACCCCCATCTAATCCTCCATTATCTCTAAGATAATGAAGAAGTCTCTAGAATTGGAGACTTCCCTCCAAGTCTCTAGAAACCTCTAATTCTAGAGGTTTCCCATGGAATTTAATATTCCTTAGATAATATAGAGCCATTTATCTCACCTTCTTAAATTCAAATTAGAACCCTTGATTTTCCCTCCTAAAATATATATATAAACAACTTCTCCCTCCACCCTCAAACCAATTAGGAAGTCCATACCAAAATCATTCTATAAAACTTATAACAAATCCGTAATCAACCATCAAAGAATCCATTATCATAATCCAACATCAAGATATTATGGAGTCAATTTGAGTCTAATCACATACATTCGAATCCTAGAATGGAGGCATGAGAAGGTAAAGATCATGGTAAGAATGTTCTACTAGTTATGATTTATCTCTTTTATCCATTCTTATTGGTGCCATTAAGTTTTGAGTTTTATTGTCATTTTGATAATATTTGCTTGAGCTTCAAATTTGGTGCACACTCACTATGCACAACAAATGACAAAAGAAACATAGGAAAACCATTTTAGAACAAAATGTATTAATCTCTACCACATGATAACCATATCAAAATACAATTGAGCACTATATATAGAGTTTTACAAAGTGTTGCCTTTTCATACTCTAACCTTTCATTATGCGCAAAAGGAGTGTCTCTTTTCATTATAAATACTATTAAAATTATTATAAAGGCTAAATACATATAAAAAATTATGTAAAAGATAAAATTGTGCAATTTGCACATGTGTCCATCAAATATACTTTAAGATTTTGATAGCCCTATTATAATTTCAACACACTAGCCCTGAGATTTACTTTGTGATTGGCATGGTCTCATGTTTTATTTAGGATCCACATGAGATGCATATGAAATTATGAGAATACATCTTGCATTACAGCCAACACACTCCTTGACATGTGATTCACTATGCAACAATGACTAGTCTAGACTTGGTCAGATATATAGATTCTAATTATGTTGGAGATACTATGGATCCTAATACCACATAAAATTACAAATTTCATCTTAGTTGAGGCCCCATTATCTAATAGGACAAGAAAAAACATGCTATTTCTCTCTCTTTGATTGAGGTTGAATATCAAGGGGATGTTAATGTCACCACTAAGACTATTTGGCAACATAATATTCTAACTGAGTTTGATATCACCATTCATTGCACATATTTCATATTTTATGACAATCAGAGTTCCATATAGATCTCAAAGAATTTGCTTCACCATCAATATACCAAACACATTGAGATCCACATGCAATATATCAGGGAGTTGATTCAAGAGTAGGTCATTGATCTTCAATATTATCCTATAATAGAGTAAGTTATAGATATCTTCATAAAAACCTTCAGTGAGATTAAGTACCATCACTTGTGAAATATCTTAAGGGTTTGGAAAAATAATTTAGGGGGGTCACCTGACCTTCTCCTATCATCCTCTAATGAGGGATATTTTTTTCCTATGGGGTTTCTCCTTCTCTTCTATTTTGAGGGGATCATTTTGTACATGGGTACCTCATCAAACCTTATTATCAGGATCCATTTTTTGCATCTTTAAATTTTGTTTTCCAATTTTCACTTAAGCCGGGGGGGGGGGGGGGGAGTGTGATGTAAACATATTTTTTTCTCTAACTGGTTCCACTATTTATATGAATAAGCTTATTTCCCTAATTGGTTCCACTCTTGATCCCTTTTACAACCTTTGAGTTAAGTTCACTTAGGGTTTTTAATTAATTATTATGAAACTTATCAAAATCATATGAATGGTTGGTGAGTTTTTTTTTCTATAAATATGCCTTCATAAGCTCATTTTTAAATCAATTCATTCATTTGCAATTATTGTTGCACATGATATCTTACATCCTTGATAAGAATACAATTTATTCTTATCAATTTCGATCTTTTGTTTGTGAGTGTTCCCATTAAGACTTTAGATCCCTATTGGTTATCTCCATAGCCAAATCTTTATTTTTTTGGAATTAATGTGGTAATTAAATTTAATCTAGATAAATTGAATGTAAAATAAAAAAATGTTGTAAATCAACTTGTGACAAGTAGAATGAAAGCTAAATATCAAATTCAACAAAATACAATCAAATGAAAGAAGACTAACTATGAGTGAAATGAAAAATTAGCTATTTTTGTTTGACATATAAATGTGTGAAGTTGACAGACACTTGAAATTGAAAAATAGAAACCAATCGTATAATTTCACATAAACTGAGATTAAAACTAGAAAATGACATAATCATCCAAATTGGGACAAGATCGACTGCCACTATAGTCCCGAGATGGTCAATTTTGTCATTTACTAAAAAATAACAACTTAGGTTATGATAATTTATGATAACTTAAATTAGGTCCATATGCAAATATTTTACCTTCAGAGATGTGCATAAGACCTACAAATATATTTATTAAGGTTGAAACCTTAATATGGTTTGCAATTATTAAAACATACAAATAGAAAAAAATAGGGGAGTATAATGGGTTGTGCTAACCCAAATCACCTAAATGATTACTTAATGTTGCCTATACATATAATAATCTGAAGAGGGAATTCAAGCCAACATAGTTCTCCCAATTAGAGTGCATTGTGCAATTATGCTCCTTTGACTCTATGAATGCATATAGAGATGACTTGAATACTTAATCATGGTTTACTTTGACTTGCATAAAATAGGCTTTGGACTTGGTTGAGGATTGTTTCAAATGATTGGAATTAGGAAGAATTGGGAGGTTTTTTTCAAGGTGTAGTAGTGTAAGTATGCCTTTGTATTAAAGTATTCAAGTGGTAGAATATGTGAATTCAATGTGCATTTATAGCAATTTAAAAGGGGAAAACCTCATGATACATATCCTAAAAGTACAGACCAAATGATAAGAAAAGGTCCAAATTTTAAAAATAATTGTTAAAAAAGTAAAGGACATAAACATCCCATAGGATATACGAACATTTGCCACTACTATCCCCTATTGGATGTTTTTCTCCTTAAGGGAAACATGAAAATTTTGGGTCCATGAGTGTCTATATAAATGCTTATCTAGGTGTTTTTAGTAATTAAAACATTTATGTAGGCATGATATATAAATTTATAAAATAAATAGGTTCATATAGGTGCTTAGGATGGAGTGAGGTGGAAAAATAGGTCCATATTAAGTGTTGAAGTCAATTAAAGTGAAATAAGACCAAAATTGACATTATCAAGTATTCATAATCAAATTTGAGTGACTACACTCATGTAGATGACATGATAGATGTACTAACGTGATATACATAATTTATTAATATTGATATATGGAGTTGCTACTATCAAATACAAATTTAAGAAGGAGATGAATGAAGGACAACATTCAAGATCAGGTATGGTTTATGTGATTGGTTGGTGATGCCATTCATATTTTCTAATGCACCTAGCAAATTTATAAGGATGATGAAAAATGTGATACAAGATTATATTTGTAATTTTATAGAAGTGTATTTGATGATATTTGAATATTTAGTAAGCATAAATAAGAACACTTAAGGCATTTGAGAATGATATTAGAATTTTTGAGAAAGAAAAATCTCTATGCAAAGTTGAAGAAGTGCAAGTTTTTGCATAATAGTTTGGTATTTTTCATTTCATAATATGGTGTAAGAATGAAATAATAAAATATAAATGCATTTGTTGAGTGGTCTACTCAAGGAAGTGTATTAGGAGTGAGAATTTTCCATGGTTTAACAACTTTATGGAAACTTTTATTAGCCATTTTAGTAGTATTGTTGCACTAATAACGTATTGCTCAAGAAGAAACTAAATTGTGTAGACACGGGAAAAAATAGAAATTTTCTAATTCATGATGAAAAAGGTGATATACACCTATTTTAGTATTATAAAATTTTATCAAGGTGTTTGAGGTGGATTGCGATGCTTCATATGTGGGTGGTGGTGCAGTATTAAGTTAGGAAGGCAAATGATAACATAATACAATCAAAATTTGAAAGAGGTAAGGAATACATTTTAAAAGATGATGCTAATTTTATGCCTTTTCACAAGTATTGAGACATTCAAGTCATTACTTGGTGCCTAATGAGTTTGTGTTGTTTATAGACTATGAGGCCTTAAGGTATGTGAAAACTCAGATGAATTTAAATGGCAGGCATCCAAAGTGGGTATCTTTCTTGCAGGGGTATACTTTTTTTAAGCATAATTTAGGAAATCATAATTGGGTAGTTGATGCTTTGAGCATGTTTGTGGCATTTTTACATACCATAGTGAGTGAAGTAGCTGGAATTGAGACTATTAAAGATTTATATGTATTTGATCTAGATTTTGGAAGTATTGTAGAAGGATGCAAGAGTCCATTATTATGTGAGATGTCTAATATTCAAGATGATTATCTCATGCATGATGGTTATTCCTCTAATGGAAATAAACTATGTAATCTAGTTGGGTTTATGAGAGATAATATTATGAGAGAAATTCATATTGGTGGTTTGGGTGAACACTTTGAAAATAATAAGATAATAGCTTTGGTGGAAGAGAAGTATTTTTGGATGAAGATGAAAATAGGTGTGGAAATATATGTGTCAAGATGTAAAAAATATCAAGTGGATAAAAGCCATGTAAAAAACATAGGGTTGTATATGTCATTTTAAGTTCTAAAATGACCATCCATAGATTTGAGTACATAATTTTTTTATGGGGGATACCAAACATACAAATAGGTAATTATTCAATTTTTGTTGTTGTAGATAGGTTATCTAAGATGGTTGATTTTATGGCATGCAAGAAAACTAGTGATGCCATTAGAATAACAAATCTGATTTTTAAAAATGTTGTTAGATTGTATGGTGTTTCATAAACCATTACTTCAGACAAGGATACAAAAATTATGAGTAATTTTTTGAAGACTTTATAGAATAATTTGGGAACTAAGTTGTAATTTATTAGTACATACCATACTCAAACATATTGATAGGAAAAGTTATCAAATAGGAGTTTGGGAAATTTGTTGAGATGATTTATTGGAGAAAGGCTAAACAAAGGGAATTGGAATTATGACACACTGATTTTGTATATAATAGATCAATGACCACATAAAAATGAAAATCACCATTTCAAATTGTTTATGATATAAATTGTAAGGATGTTTTAGACTTGGTACAATTACCAATTACAAATCAATTGAGTGATGATGTAAAGGCATTTGCAGAACACATAAAAGTTGCAAGATGAAGTCAATAGAAAGCTACAAGAAATTAATGACAAGGCAAAAAAAATGTAAAAATAAGTCCAAAGATATTTGAATAAGTAGAGTTAGTGATGATATATTTGAGAAAATAAATATTCCCCCATGGAACATACAAAAATCTAAAGTATAAAAAGATTGGTCCATACAAAATTATGAAGAAAATAAATGACAATTATTATGAGGTAAATTTGCCACATAATTTTGATATTTATCTAATTTTCAATTTTTATTATATATATGAATTTCATGGAATGGATAATGAAGGGGAAGAAGAAGAATAAGTCAATTGGAGTTAGCAAATGCCAAGAGAAAATTAAAAAAAATACAACACAAGTTTTGGATAAAAAGACAATGAATACTAGACAAAGCAACTACAACAAGTATTTGGTATAGTGGGAAGGATTACAAGAGGAATATATAATTTTAATTTAATAATGGGAATATAAGAAGTTGGACTAGGACAAAAGACATAAATTTAATAAAAAAAACTTGTAAGGGCTGATTTCTTTTCAATTAGAGGAGAATGATGTGGGAGCATATCTAATGGAGGACATAACTTTTGATATGGGAACCCATTTGAGCCCCTTTTTTAAAAATGAAGGTCTCAAAGAGATCTATGTAGGTGAAAGTTGTGATAGCCACTTATCAAGATTATAGACAAGTTTTTAGGGCCGAAATCAAATATATAAAAGTTGAAAATGCATTTTAATTTTAATTTTTTGTATTTTTAGATTTAATATTTTTATATCTGGGTGTGAAATTGAATTGCAAGTTACACTTGGGATTTATTTAGACATATATAGAACAAGGGACAGTTAGTAGGTTGTTTGAGCTTGCATACAAAATTTCTAAAAATGAGAACTACTAAAAATAACAAGTTTGGTTAAATCTATGATAGCTTATTATTTTTATTAGCTTTTGAGTTATGCATGAAAAAACAACCCTTGAGTTGTGATTTATCTAAATAATCTTATGTATTTCTTAGAATAATATGAAAGAATTAAAATTATTTTTGCTGCTCAAGAATTATATCTAAAATTTTATTGTGTCTTTTGGAAGTGTTGCGTGTTTTTAGATTCATCACAAAGTTTCATATTAATTTATGATTTTTTAGAGACTAATATTATATGAGTTAACTTTAGGCTAGTTTAGCTTGTCCTAAGTCTATTTTGTAGGTGTGTATATCTTACTATAATAAATTCACTTTACCCCAAATTTATGGGGTGTCTCTCATCTCTTTTATCATTTTATAGGATTCTTGGAGTTATTTTCACAAGTAACTCCTCCCACACATGTCACACACTTCCCTTCACCTTTTAGGGAATAAGACATTTGGAAAAAAATAAGAGGACCTTGTAAGGTCATGATAAGATTCTTGTAACTCTCCTATCCTTTCTCTTACTCTATTTAAAGAGCCCTCTCCTCCTCTCTTCTTGACCAACTTACTACAGCTATCTTGAGATGCCTCTTTTGGCTTGAGGCCATTATTATATGTCATTCTCTTGAATTATATTTTATATTTTACTTAAATATCAATGCTTTGTAAGCCTTCTAATAGATGTTGGGTTTTTATTCATTTGATGGTTTCCACAGTTGTCACTTCTTATCTCTCTCATTTGTGGTTTGCTCACTATTGAGGTAATCTTGTTTATTTACACACTCTTTTGCTTTGTCATGAAACATTTATCTATCATTATTGGATTAAATCTAATAATATTTTTAGGAAACATGGAAACAACTTTAGGAACTCATATCTCAAATCATATCTTTACAGTTTTGTGGGACAATATAATTTATGCTATAGTATTCAAGGTAACTCATGGATTTGTTGGAAACATCTTATTAGTATTCTAAAGTCATCTGCCAAACTATATCATACCACACTATAATGGTTTTATTGAAAATAACAAAATATGTTACAAGATTTCTGGTAACTCATGTTTTTGCAAGTTGTATCTTGACAATATTATAAGTCCATATTTCAAATTAGACTATGGTGCAAGGTTATGTTTTTTCATAGAAGCTCCTGCAACCTCAAAATATGCTTATGGTGGATGTGAAACATGGTTTGAATTATTAAGTATTAAATTTATAATGCATGGTAAGGCATGATGATATGTTATGAACATTAGGAATGCATTTTGCATTTAGACGTTGTGGTGCATAGTGATATGTTATGAACATTTAATGATTGTGGCAGTAATGGGTAGTTGAGTTAGTGGAAAAGTATTAATGAAAGTAGATGGATTGTGTGTATATATAAAAAAACACCTACTCTTATCCTAAGAGAGATAGCTAGTGAGATAATGAGATATCTAGAGAAAATAAGTTAGATGTTGATAGGTTGGGGAAACGATCAAGGAGAGTTAGATATAAAAATAATAGTTTACAAAGTATCTCATTTAGATTGATATAAGACTAAATTTGTTTTTAATGTATGTAATAGGGCTAAAATGTGTATTGAATGTAATTTTTTCCATTGAAATCAATAAAAGACCTATTTTTAAAAAAATGTTTATGTGCACAAGATTTCAAGTTACTTTTTTTTGTGTGTTTGTTTTATGGGATGCATGGTCTAAGGTCATATGTAATTGTATCAACTAATTATGATTTCACGAAGAAGAAATAAAAAGTGTGGTCAATCCTCTAAATCATTGTGGTTTTTACATCTTGATTTTGTCATAAAAAGTTATTTGCAAGAGTAAGACTCAATGAGACTTGGTTGTTTTCAAAGATGGACCTTTGATAACTCAAGGAATTTAAGTGATTTTACAAATTTTGTTTTAAGATTGTGTTTCAAAGATATTACCAAATATATTAATATTATCTTTTTTACTTCTACTTTGGTTCATGATGTTGTTCATATTGATTATAATTACCCATGCTCACTTGGTTTACAAGTTTATAATCACACTCCAAAGTTTAGATGTTTAAAGGGACAAAATGTGAACTTGTAACATTCAATTTTAATCTCATTTTAGACCATACATATTCAATTCCCCTGTGAATTTTATGAAATAGACATTCCTCAGTCCTTGGCACAAAGTTGAAGACTTGTTCAATAAAAAAATATCTTAGTCTTTCTTTAGACCATATAAGTCAATACATTGTTTTAAGTATATTGATTATAATTTTTTAGTTTAAAAAAAAATGAAGCTCATTTATATATATCTATTATTCACATAAAAATAACATTACAAATATCGTTACAACAAAAGGCAGTCATTAGTTAAACATGGCTAAAAAAGCATAATCAAAATAGCATATCACTATTTTTTTAGTTTTTTTAATTGAATATTGCATCATATTAATAAACTATAAACATAATAAAAGTAAGATAAAAAAGGTGGATGGGATGGAAACACACCATAAAGTCACAACACACTAGGTGACATGTGAAATGAAAATATGATTACATCAAGTTGACATCATCAGAGCATAATATAAAAAAGATAAATTTTAAGCAACCAGTGTCACCAGGCTTGTAAATGGAGGATGCGGTGGAGGAGGAGTATCAAACTTATCCCCCAATCCTACCCAACAAGGGGGGAAGTGTTAGGTATGTTCCAATTATCCTCTTGTTTGTTTCCTTCTTCTTCTTCATTCTGATCACAATAGCGGGAGATAGAAATATTTAATCTAGGAAAATGCAGGGCAAGCCCAACATGACTAGTATTGGGTGATGACCAATATACAAATCCAATAGAGGGAGAGAATCCATACCTAGGAGGGGGGATAAGGTAGAGTGACTTAGATCTATGATGGTTCTGACTCCTAGTTTGATCGTGTCCCTTCTTATCCTTGTCTGTACTATGCCCACTATGCTAAGGATCCTTTACTAGTATTCTGTTGATAGTGTAATGAGCACAAATCCAATGGTCAAGGAGAGAGTGAAGATGTTGAACCTCCATTTCCAATTTATCAACTTGCACTTGAATCTGAAGCATGACATTAGAGAGCACATACATTTAATTATAAATAGAAAAATCTTTAGTCAAAGTTTATTTATTAAATTTAGCAATATTTATGTCTTTTCATAACATAAAAAATAATTTTAATATGGAAAATATGCCAAGTTTACTTGAAATTTGTAGTCAAGGCCACCATATCCCCAATAAGAATGAGGTGCCAATGGAAAGGTATGGGGTTGGAAGAATGATTGAATCCAATTCTAGGCATCTTGAACCCTGATAGAGATTTAAAAAATGTGTTTAAGGGACTCAAATTGACCATAATAAAAACATATAGGAGGAAAAATCCCCATTTGAATAAAAATTTTACCTATAGGGAGGCCTTGAAAAAGCAAGTACTAGGTAATAATGGATTTTTTGGGCTCAATAACAGTATCCCAGATAATCATAAATCTCCTAGCCCAAATAAAATTTGGGTTAATAAGATGCCAATGCTTGTTGGGCATATCCCAAGGAGTGGTCAGGGAGAGCCATTGATAACTAAGCCAAGTTTTGTAGTAAAGCATGGGTGTGGAAGGAGACCAGTTCTAGTCCTTCCACCATCGAGAAGACTCAATGAGACCAATCTTGTGCAAATCATAGTTAAGCATAACCATCTAAATTTAAATGATTGATTTGAAGTCCTGAGATGTTAACTTTAAATTAGCCATGAGGACCTCCTAAGTGAGCCAAGATTTGGAGTGTTTTTCAAAAATATCCCTTAGATTTTTAATGCCATGGTTGTACAGCCTCATGGATTTAATCCTAGGAACTTATACCAAAGGCTTAGACTTAATAGTGGTAATAAGGGACCACCATAGAGAATGAGAATTGATAAAAAGGTTAGAACTAAACCCATCCCCTTTCACATTAACCAGGGCTATATAGAATCCAAATATTTCCATATACTTTTGACAACAAAGGTCCCAATAATTTTAACACAGGTTGGGGTGATAATTTTTTTTGAAAGCCTAGATTCCTCCAAACATTTTGACCCCAAGGAGCCCCTGAAGAGATGCAATTTTTGAGAAAAGCTTTCCAGGCCTTCTATCATTAAATAAATATAATAATCCACTTAGCACATAGGGCATAACATTAATTGGCTATGAAAATTAAGCCAAGACCTCTAGCCTCTCTGGGTTGGGAGAAAATATCCTAGTCCACTTGATGAAAGCCTTTGTTCCCTTTGGAGTTGGCCCATAGAAAGTCCCTGAGTAAATTTTCAAGATTCCTATAGGCTAATTTTGAGGGAGCCCAACAAGAGGAGTAATACACATGAATCATTGAATAACCATGAGAACTTTTGAACATATTTGAAAATTTATATCCAAAGAGAAAGGTTTAGTAATCTAATAGGATAGTTTTTTGAAATCTGAGGACAACATAGTTTCATAGGTCCATGGGAGAAAAATAAAAGGCAAAAGGAATGCCTAACAATTTTAACATTTTTCCATGTGAAATCCACTTCCATTGATAAGCACTGAGCTAAGAAGGAAGAGGATAATATCTCTACCTATAGCACTAAGTTTTAGCCCACTTGATACTAGACCCTGAAGTAGAACAAAAAGTATTGAGGCATTTCATAGCATTCTGGACCTCCATTCATCCTCTTGAAGGGTAAGGAAAGAGCCATCAAAAAAATTTCCATTAACATGATGATTGTGAGTAGTGATGGGTAGGGAGATGCCTCAGACAAGCCCTCTGCTAGTATAGTCTTTTAACAAGTAACCAAACCCCTCAGTAGAAAGCACAAAGAGATAAGGAATGAATGGGCACCCATGTTTGATAGAGTGAAACAAACTAAATATCTCATATTGATGACCATTAATGGTGATGTATGCAGAGGTATCCTAAAAAAGGGTTCTCATAAAGAGAATGAACCTAGGGCCAAATAATATGTATTAGAGCATGTTTAAAATAAAGGTCTATTCAATTATGTCAGAGCTATTCTCAAAGTCAATTTTGATAGACAAATATTTATACTTGGAGGTGTGAGATTATTTCATACCTTGCTAAATAAATAAGATGTTATCTAAGATGTAACGCCCTTATATAAACCCAATTTGTTCAAATTGAATGATAAGGGGAAGAAAATTTCTATTCCTTAGGGCTAGATGTTTAGCAATAATTTTTTAATATACATTCAAAAGAGTAATAGGAAACCTATTAGTAATGACTTTAGGATCCTTAGTCTTTGGATTGAGCTTCATGTTACCTTTGTTGATAAACTGGCCCAAAGAACCTTGGGAGAGAGCCTCCAAATAAAATTTATATAGATCGAGGATGACACATTCCTAAAGAGATTGATAAAATTCACAAGGAAATACATCCACACCAATGGCTTTATCTTGGGCCATAACCATTTCTATCTGGTGTAGTTTCTTGATGGATAGGAATTGGTCACAAACAATATTATGAGTGGGAAAAATTTTGTATGGGACCACATCCAAACATGTTTGTAAAGCCACCTTTTGATATTTTGAGGAAGGTTAGGCCTGGGAAACTTGTATATAATTCTTGAAAAAAGATTGAAGGATGTCTAGGGGGTTAGTTAAACGATCTCCAACATATTTGATAACTTTTATTTAGCTAGTAGAATTGTATACCCTTGGCCCATTGAAAAATTCTTTAGATACCCAATCCTCAATTTTAGGCCAATGTAAGCGAGCTCACAACTATGTCCTTCAAGCCTGATGAAGGTTAATAAGTTTTATTTGATGTCTGGGAGTGGCCACCTAGTGTTGCAAAGTCTCATTGAGAGGGGTTTTATCTAAAAACTTGAGAAAGGAGAGTGAATACTCTCACAACGACAACATTAGCTCATTTTTTTATGAAAGCTAATATTTGCCAAAAAAGTGAAAAAGGTGGCAGTGTGAGAAATGGTAGATTCTAATCCAAAACTCATAGGTTTTGGTTGAAAGATATTTCAAGAACACAAAATAACACAATCATTTAATGCTATCTCTAGGAAGAGATGTTTTATTGCTCACAAAATTGTAAAAAACATATGCTTATCTCTGGGAAGAGATGTCTGATCCCCTTCTTAGGCTACATCTATTTTTATACATACTTTGAAGGTAGGAGGAGGATATAAAAGGTCACCAATCTTGAGGGAGATGAAGTGGTTTGACTTCCATGATTTACAACAACAAAATTTGAGACATTACTATTTTTAGAAACTTTCTATTTTTAGACAACACTATTAAAATTAAAATTTGGGGCACTTCCATTGGGTTTTTGGGGGTCAAAACCAACAAGCATAGATTTTTGCCATTTCATTGCGTTCTCCTCATTCTTAGATTTTCAATAGTTCAAATGGGGAGTCAAACGGAGCTATGGTTCAAATGTTATGGTTCCCAAAAATTCTACCATCAATTGGGGTAGAACCATCACCCGAATTATCACTTGAAGTGTTGCCCAGATCATTCCTCCCTCCTTGAGAAGTAATGGTCCCCATTGCATCAAGATTCATCATCAAGTTTGGCAGTTGTGTCTATAATCTCTTCTTCATCCTCTTTGACTATAGGGTGTGTATGAGGCAGAGTAGTATATGTCGATGATTATGACTCAAAAAGTAAGGACTTGATGGCTCGACATTCTTGTTTAGAGTGAGTTCTAGTTTTGTGGTAATCACACCCTTTACTAGTATTCCTCTTCTGGGGTTTCTTATTTTAGAACTCCTTTTTCTTCTAATTTTGGCCTCGTGTTTAACCTTCTTTGTAATTTTTCCATTCAAAGGATGACTTTTCATATTCTTTATTCCATGCTTCTACTCAATCTTCATCGCAAACATGTACGCCTCACTAAAGATTTCTATTTCCACCGTATATACCATTGTAGTCCACCATGATATTTGAGAGTCTTGTGTTTCTCACTTTCCTAGATGCCCAATCTGGTAGATAGAGAATGAAAAATTTTAGTGTAATCTTGAACAGACTATTCCTTATGTTGGTGAAGTTGTTGCCACTATATATACAGATCATCATATGCTCTAATGGGGTAGTATTATTCCTTTATAGCTTCCATGAAATCATCCCAGGTAGGTTCCACTTCAAGGCCAATGTCATCCATACTGAACCTCTTCTTGTACACTTCCCACCAATTTTTGATGGGCAATGATGCTTTCAAAAGAGCAAAAGTGATCTTCTCTCCATCGATGAATTTATTTATAGAAAAATAGGAAGATAATTGATCCAACGAATTTTTTACTTCATCAAAATTGATTTTGCCTTAAAATTTAGGGATATAAAAATTCACTTGATCCTTAAAGGGTGTTGGGGCACTGAAAGGATGTTCCATGGATGATGAGCCAGGGAGTGTAGATGAGGAGCCAGAATTTCCCATTGAGATTTGTTAGAAAATTTGAGTGAAATGTTGTAGCATCTACACTTACTGTCACTAGAGGACTTCATTCACCATTTCCTTAAAGGGATCAAATATCTTGGTGTTGTCTACCATTTGAGGTCGCTTAAAGCGAATAGGTGGATAATCTATGAGCTCTGTTGTTTTCCATCCAAGATTTTTGTACTATGACCTCGTCCTCAAGGTCATACACTCTCAAGACAAACCACTCTAATACTATTGATCCAAAAATCGAAGGTTTTGGTTGAAAGATAATTCAAGAACACAAAATAACACAATCATTTAATGCTATCTCTAGGAAGATATGTTTTATTGCTCACAAAATTGCAAAAAACATATGCTTATCTCTAAGAAGAGATGTTTGATCCCCTTCTTGGGATACATCTATTTTTATACATATTTTGAAGGTAGGAGGATTTGGAAGGTCACCAATCTTGAGGGAGATGAATTGGTTTGACTTCCACGATTTACAACAACACAAAATTTGAGAAATTACTATTTTTATAAACTTTCTATTTTTAGATAACACTATTAAAATTGAAATTGTAGACACTTCCATTGGGTTTTCAAGAGTCAAAACCCACCTAGCATATCTCCATGCCATCTCATCATGTTCTACTCATTCTTAGATTTCCAATGGTTTGAACAAGGAGTCAAATAGAGCTATGATTCAAAAGTTATGGCTCCCAAAAGTTCTACCACCATTTGGGGTAGAATCATCACCCTAATTGTCGACTGAAGTGTCGGTTGAATTATCACCTGAAGTGTTGCCCAGATCAGCTTCGCACTAAGAAATCCACCTAGACTCCCTTGTCAGATGGGGGAAATATTCTAAACCCTCTTAATGTGAGCAAGAATCTATGGATGTTTGAGATGATAGGTATTCATGTAGAATTGGTTATTGAAAACTTTGGTAGGAGGAACAATCCATTCCATTGTAAACTAGATGGGTTGGTGATTAGAGAGGACATATGGATTGACACTCATTAATCATTCAAATTTGGGGATAATAGATAAAATATTATGGTTCAAGAGGATATCTCGATCAAGTCTTTTCAAAACTGACTCAGATCCTTGGAAAAAATTAGATCAAGTGAATCAAGCTGTAAGGGAAGAGTTCCTATGATGATGGTTCAGATCAAATAACCCTAATTTATTACATAGATAAAATCAAGTTTATCACTCACCATCACACCACTGCATCAAAAGGACCCTTTCTTTGTCTTCTATAGATTTAATCATATTAAAATCCCACAGGTAATCCAGTGGGCTATGGGGAGGGTACCTGCCAATAATTTCCATAGAGTCATCCTTTCAACAACTTTATTGGAAGCATAAAGATTGACAATAACAAGGATCTTCCTATCAAAATTTAAATTATCCAAATAACATGATTAGACGGGTCCACTCCCCTATCAATCACATAAGGTGCATAAGATAGAGTAATTAAGGTGACTAAGCCACCACACCCTACCTCGTGTCTAGACATATGACAAGTAACATTGGGCCAAATGACATTTGCTACCATTTGCAATGCAAAACGGATAATTTTAACTTCATGTAGGCACATGATATGCATATTTGAAAAATTATGACAACAATCCCACACTAAAAACTTATGTGTTAGGTCTGTCAATCTACATACATTCCATGATGACACATTGATTGGAAATTATCAAGGTTCATTGTTTCGCCCTCTAGGTCCTCTAACACTGCAAGCAGTTGTTGATAAAAAAGAGGCATGTTTACTTGTGAAAATTTCCCCAAACTTAGTAGAATGCATCTCAGGCTGAACAAACTCATTGTCCTCACTACTAGGTGAGGGACTCCTTGATCAATGAGTCGATTGCCTGCATGGGGAGGGAGGGATTTCTTGTGAGTTTATAATCGAGATGGCAGTCGAGGTTGCATGTGAATCTTGTATCTAATTAAAAGATAACCTAGAGGATACAGACTCTTGTATTTTGAGAATGGCATTAAGACCCTAAGGATCACTTGTCATGACCAAACAAGGGTTTAGTGTAGGGGTGTGAGTAAGAAGGGTTTGGGTTGAGGTTAATAGAGTGGCATTTGCTGAAGCTACAAGCTTGATATTATTTTTAAGGGATTTCATAGTTCAATTATTCAGATTGTTTCTCTTCCCCACCACCTGTCATCCATCACTCACCCCCACCTGAGGGAAAGAGGGCTTTGTTGTCACTTTGGGTATCTTTAATCATGTGGTCTGAGGCCTAACAATGGAAGTAGACATTGGGAAGGTTAATGTTAAAGAACACTTTGAGTGAAATGTTGGTGACCTGATTGGATATCAATACTTTCCTAGAGTTCTTGAGAGAGGTCCACTTCCATGCAAACCTAACATTGAAGACGAGTGGTAAAGAATGAGTTTGTCTCAAAACAAACTGTACTAGGGGTTTGACCATTTTTTTCAAGAAGGGTAAAAAAGGCATAGGTAAGCCATGGAATTCTATCTAGATAGGAAATTTGAACTTGGTTTTGTCTCAAATGATAAGGTCCTTAGTCCACATTGAGAATATTAGCATAGAGCTCCACACATAAACTAGGCCATATTTGTGGATGGCGACACAATGTTCTAGGTTATCAAACCTTAAGAAGAAAAACCCTTTGGCTAGGTTTTGAATTCCTTCTAGCTTCACTCCATGAGGTGACTAATTGGTTTGAACCTAGTTTCGAATCATATATTTGGTTGGGACTCGACTGACAAAATAACCAATAAGGGCTTGTGTATCTAGCCACTGACAAGCAATATCAAAAGTAGGCAAATTGAACAAAACATCAGGGAAATCTTGAGAAATGGGTACATTACCTCATAGTATACTTTAGGAACAAACTTGCATGTTCACTTCGACATCATTATTGCATCAAATGATGCAAGCTCATGAGGAGAGCCCATTAAATAAGGAAATGACCATCCAAAGGGCAGAAACCCAAGAAATAAAAGCATTAAATACAACTAACAATATCTTGTAGAATCGAAACCAACGACAATATGACATGCATGGGAACAAACCCTAATCAAGGTCTGACATGACAAGAGCTCCTCACCAATTCTAAACTCTCCTCTATATAACTTCCATTTTTTTAGGTTTGATTATTGATTAATCCCAATTTCTATGCAGAATATAACTTTTGAAAACTTTCCACACATATACATATGCATACACACGTGCATACACACACACACACTTAATGGAATAAAAAGTACTTGTTAATGTTTTCACAAATTTCAATATGTCAAATGCAAATTCAACTTAAATTTAAATGTACAAATTTAAGGTATGATCCTCTTCAAGTTTTTTCCTTTATTTTCTATTTTATATGTTATTCAAATTTTTTATTTTAAAATATAGATAAAAATTTATTTAAAAAAACCATATTATATAATTAATACATTTCACAGATGAAATAATATACAATTTTTAATATTATAAATTTTAAGTGCCTTGCCAAGCACCCACTTCTAAATTATTGTGGAATTAAAGTTGATCTGAATTGTGAGTTCTAAAACATGGATAAGAAAACGGTAACGGAGAAACATATAAAAACGTCTTATACATTCTCACACAGTTTTCTTACATCGAATTTAGGATATAGTTTTTCCACAGTGAAATAGAATTCGTACGTAATATGGAGTCTTTAAAATTTTATTTATAATCTTTGATAAGATTATATGTAAACCCATCTGAGTTCAGCGTCAACTTTTCCAGTTTGGACGTTTTCCAACTGCAAGGGCAGTTCCTGTTTAATCTCACCATTTGCAGTAAAGATGCGGCTGTCCTTATAAAATGCTCTGTTCTGTGAGCAAACTAACCTTGTAACTTCTTTTTCTTCATTCTCTATTTTGTTGCCCTCACGCTTTTTAGCAACATTCACAAAAGGCGAAAGATCCACTTTGGCGCTTCCCAAAGATTCATCTGAGGAGAAACTATCTTTGTCCATTACTTCCTGGAAGGAAAAAACATTTGTCATGATTATAAGCAATAAGATAACAGTATTGTTCCACTGCAATTTTGTAAAATTTGATCTAAACATTGTTATACTAGAGGCAAGAAATTCTCTCAGAAGAAAAAGAAAAAGAATGAGATTTGAAACTACAACCATAATAAATAATAGAATGGAGCGACAGATGATCCAAAAGAGGTTAAAATATGATATTTTTCAAATCCTTGATCTCTTAACAGAAAATTATGTTTAGAAAATTTAGGATTCATTTTGATAATAGTATATATAGGGTATTTTCTGAGTAGCCAATAAGGGTGTAGAAGTGTTCCACCTTGGAACTAGTTTTTTTTAGCTTCAACTTGAATATGCAACATGACATTAGATATAGTAGTAATTTTATTAGTGGTATAAAAATAGTTTTCTGAATATTATTTATTAAATATTATGTCTTTCTCAAACTAGTAGATAATCTTAATGTAAAAAACATGCCGGATTTGCTTAAACTTTGATGGGAGCATGGTAAAGTCTTCAAGCAAAACAATGTTCCACGAAAATGGTTTGGTACTGAAGGATTTGAAAAAAGAGTGAATCTATTTCCAGGCCTACTGAGTTTAAACATAGAGCTAGAATGTGTTTGAATGACTCAATTTGATCACAAACATGGCATGTAGGAGTAGGGATCTTGATGTGCTACAATTTATCCCCAACATGAAGACCCTTGTGTAGAATGCACCATAAAAAATTAGTCTTTTATGTTTTAATCAACACAACCCATACAACATGGAATCTTTTTCTCTACATGAAAGAGGATCTACTAAAGTTCCACCGTCTATGGAGAAATTCCATAAGAATAATGCTAGAAAAAAACCATTTATAACCTAACTAGGGTTTGTACCAAAGCAAGGAGAATATGCATTCTAATTCCAATCTTTCTACCATTGAGGGACGGTGGGGGAGGATGGAGCCTTGAGGCCAATTTTTTGTAAGGCATCCTCAAGCACAACTATCAAAAACTAAACAATAGACCCTAAATCATGACTATTGAGTCCATATCTAGCTTTGACATAGGAGAGGGTGCCATGACTTCGTTTATTTGCCAAAAATATTAGCAATCGTGAAAATCCCTTTTCTTAAGACCTTAACAACTTTAACCTTAGTAGTTTTTGCTAAATGTTTGTAGTGTTGGTTGATAACACGTGACCACCACAGAGATTGATTGTTCATAGACAATCTAACTTTGAATTGATCCCCTTTCCAAATAGTCTAGAGTTTAATAACTTCCCAGGGTTTCCAAAACCTATTGGTAACAAAGTACTTGCGATCCTAGTGGCCATGTGAGCAATAAGCATTGTTTCTAGGTCATTCTTCCATCAGGGATATTAGAGGATATAAAATTCTTACGAACAATTTTAAAAACCTCATTACCTTCCATGGCATAAGGGATAAATTTGGCATAGACTGTAATCCATTTATTTTGAATGTTAATTATCTTCATACCTCTAGCATCTTTGGGTTTATAACAAAGCTCCCAAGATAAAATTTGAAAGCCTTTTTTCCCTTCAAAACCGGCCCATAAAAAATATCTAAGCAACTTCTCCATTTTTTGTAGGAAACCTTTTAAGTGGCCCAACTAGAAGAGAAGTAAACACACAAATCTATTTAAATTTTTGATCAAATTTAGAACTTTCTTGAAAGAGAGAGAGACTTTGTTATCTAGTAGGAGAGCATTTTCTCAACTTGCTAAATAACATTGCTCCATAACTCAACTTGAGATGCTTGAAAGGCAAAGACTCCAAATAACTTTAAAATCTCCCTTTTTGAGATCCATTTCTAATTGTATTTATTGAACCAACCGAGATTAGGACCAAAAGATTGTCTTCAGTAATTAGTCTTATCCCACTAGATACTAAAACTCGAGACTAGGAAAAAAAATTGTAGGCATTTTATTTATTGTCAAATAAGCATATAGGAATGTTTCAAAAGGGCTTAGACTAATTGCACAAATATGGGCCCAAATCCAAGGACTTGCAACATGGAAAGAAGGAAAGGCCATTAAATATGATCATAAGCATTATTAAAATAAATTTTAACAAATAGAAATTTTTATTGGGATATGCAAGCCCATGCCATCCCTTTCAAAACAACTATATTATTGTTAAGAATGTATTTGCCTTGGATAAATCTTGTTTATTCTAGCTTGATTGCAATGGGAAAAGATAATTAATTCTAAGGGTTGGGCCTTTGGAATTAATATTATTAAAAAGAAAACATGGTGATAAACTAATGCAAGAGAAGCAATGCTTACATTATCTAAAGATATAAAAAAAATAAAAATGTCACACACACACACATGATACATCATATTTTCACACAATAAAACATTTTGGGGAAAAAAATCCCAACACATAAGCCTTCTTATTTATTGCATTAACTCAATCACTTATCATACAATAATATGTACTTCAAAGTTATACTTTACCCTAATGCATGTGCAAGTATTTAAAGGCACATGAATAAGAAACCATCCACAAGGTATTACAATACAATTTTTATAAAACCATGGGCCATAAAACCACATATGAAATATTTTAGGTAAATATGACCATAGGCTCACCAAAATGTGCATTTTGTCTAAAAAAAATTCATTTATGAATATAACAATGCCACATACCCCACTTGCTAGGATATAAAGTGCCTAATAGGTGTAAATCATGAAAAGTATAAAATAAATATCAAACATTATGAACAATTTGCACTAGCATTCATAACTAAATACTTTTAGTATCTAAGGGAAACCATGCCCATTGATAATCTACACCAATAAAAATTCTTAGTAATCACAAACTTTGTCAATGAATCAACAACATTCTCCAAAGAATAAACTTTTTCCAACATAACCTTTGTGTCATAAATCATGTCTCTAACCAAAATGGTATTGTAGATCAATATACCTCAACTAAGCATGATATGCAAGGTTATTTAGAAATTAGATTGCACTTAGAGTGTCACATTATATTCTCACTGCTTCATATATGAAACCAATACTTGAACACAACCTTTCTAACAATATGACTTCCTTAATTTCAAGAGTTATTGTCATGTACTTAGATTTCTATTTTTGATAATGTACCTATTGCTTGAATCTTTCCCATTCAGTTAACTACTCCACTAAATAGGTTAAATACATAAACACTTGTAGATACTTGGCATTTGAGATCTCTGGCCTAATAAACATTTTAAAAAAATTGTACATTTACTATTCTGTTCTACTTAGGTGTTCCTTCGTAGTAGATTGCATAATCTAAAGTACCACAAAAAATATATTAAGATCTTATACACTATAGTCCAATGTTCATTTCCTAGGTTAGACATATATTTTCTCAAAACTCCCATTTCATAAGAAATATCTAGTCTAGTGCATACCACATAATACATTAGATTTCCAACAACACTTGCACAAGGAATGTGAGACATTTCCCCAATCTCATCTTGTGTCTCAGAACATTGTTCAACAAATAAATTTTGAACAATAGAGAATGGTGTAATTATATGTTTTCGTTCTTGCATTCTAAACCTCTGTAATATCATCTCAATATATAATCTAATTCAATCACACTTTCATGTTTGGCTGATCCATTTTAATTTCCATGCCCAAAATGATTTTTGCAGCACTTAGATCCTTCATGTCAAACTAAGATAAGAATTGAGATTTAACCAACTTGATCATTTCTTTTTTGTTACCAATTAACAACTTATCATCCAAATGCATAATTAAAATAAAATTATCACCACTAACCTATTTGAAATACATGTAGTGATCATCTTTGATTCATACAAACCTATGTCCCATCATAAAATTGTAGTTTTTTAATTCCACATCTTTGATGATTACTTCAAGACATAAAGTCACTTCTTTAGCCTACACACCAAGTTGTCCTTTCCTTTAACATTAAATTTTTTTGGCTATAACACATAGATATATTTCTAAAACTCACCACACCAAAGTGTAATTTCACATCCATATATTCTACTTCAAGATTGAAATCAACAATAATAATCAAAATAAACTTAATAGATGTTAATTTAGCAACATGAGAAAAATATAACCAAAATCAATTCTCTGCCTCTGATAAAATCCTTTTCCTACTAGTTGGGATTTATAATTCTCCATTTTACCTTCTTTATTTTACTTCTTCTTGAACACCCGTTTTGCCTCCAGCATGCTTTCTACTAGTGGGAAATTTCACCAAGTCCAATACCATATTTTTATATAAGGACTCCATTTATTCATCATGCCATTCTTCCATAATTGATTTTCCTTTGATTCAATGGGCCTCCTTTAGTAACAGATAACACTGATAAAACATATGCAAAATTGAAATTAGGTCAACTATACCTTTTTGGTTTCCTTCTAATTTGATATGATCATCTCAATACTCAAGTGTGAGATCCTTCCTACTCTGGGGTATCATCCTTTGCTTCATTTGAATATTACTCATGCAACATCCTTTTTGGTTCATCTTCTTCATTTTTTTCATAATCAGACACAAATTTTCTCTCTTCTAATTCAACATGCAACTTTTCTTCTTCCTTTATCCTTCCTTCCTCTTCTAAAACCCCCTTAACCTCTATGAAAATTATAGTATGATTGTAAACTATATATATATATATATATATATATATATATATATATTCCAGGTTCCAAATATTTTATCCTCTTACATCGATATCTATACAATTAATATATAATTAGTTAATTCATATTCTAGCTTAATTCTATTTTATTTTGGAATATGCATATAAACATCACAACCAAAAAACCTAAGATGTCAAAGAGAGGGATTCTTACTTGTCCATAATTCTTATGGAATTTAATCAATAAGGCATGATGTGGGCAATCTACTTGTCCATAATTCTTATGGAATTTAATCAATAAGGCATGATGTGGGCAATCTATTGATCAAGTAACAAACAATCTTGACTAGACTTCTACTCATAATTTTATTTCTAAGCTTACACCAGTGAACACACTCATCACCTTATCCACTAGATTCATGTTAATTGTTTTTGTAACTTTCATTATCTTGTGGTGTATATGAAATTATCTTTTGCATTTCTATTTTAATCTAATTAATCAACTACTCAATTACATTTGGGCAATACTCTCCATCATTATTACTTCTCAAAACCTTTATCTTCTTCTCCATCTAGTTTCTTAAAAATAATTAAACTACTTAAACTTATTGAAAACATTGTATTTATTTTGGAAAATATACCTAGGTATTCCTTGGGAAATCATCTATAAAAATGACATAAGAAATATATTTTCCTAGTGATGGAACCTTCATAGGTTTGAACACATCACTATGTATTAAATCAAAATCCCATTTATTTTTGTATCCATATCGATAAACTTTACGTGACTCAACTAATGAAATACACAATATTCATAGAAATCAAAATATAAAGGACAATAATAAACTCATTCAATCATACCTTTAATTTCTAATGCTCGAATGCTTTTCTTTCCAATATATCACATCCTCTAATGCTAAAACATTTTATTTTTTGTATGTAGCAAAATAATTCGACCTAATTCATTTTTAACCTAAAAAATAATAAATCTATTACACCCACCACTTACAGTTCTTCCTTAAGCTTGAATAATGATCTTATGTGGAATCCTATTACTAATACCATTTCCCTAGGTGCCTTGTTGAAACTATCCTTATTAAATACTACCTACACAACCACACCCTTCATCTTGATTACAAAAATCAAATTTATATCCATACCAAGAATTTACAACACACTAAGAAGGGTTTCAATCCTTCCATATTTTGACATCGAATTGAATCTTCCTGAACCTATAATCTTATATGTTGACTTGTCTCCTAAGAATGAATCATCTCCACTTATCTTTTCATTTTCATAAAAACACTCCCTATGGGGAGTCATATGAAATGAGGCTCTCGAGTTAATAATCCATGCATAAGGGAATGCATGTATATTTGAAGCTACTAATAATATATCCCTCAAGTCTTCATTCAAGATGTTCATTTTTGAAAAATGGGAATCATTAAATGGATTAGTATTTTCAACTTTTTAGATTTGTAGACCTTTTAAAAATGCTCATTTTTACTTTAGTTTCACCATTTCCTCTGATTTATTCTTAGATTCTTAGATTTACATCTAGACTCTAATTTTCTATCCCTCGACTTATTTTTATTTCTCTATAGGAATGACTTCTCATAAACAAAGCAACCTTCATTTGATAATCCTCCATGGATTTTATTCTCATTTGTTTTGATAACAAAGTTACAAATACATCCTCAAATGTTTATGTGGATGCAATAATACTAATGGCTGTAATAATGTTATCCCATGAATCAAGAAAAGAATCTAATAAAGTAATGCACTTTTATTCTTAATCCATTTTAATCTTGATTGAAATAAACTAACTTAACTTGGTGTTGAATGCATTAAGCTGCTGTGTCGTGGATTCTTTATTTTTCATCTTATGGAGTACAACTTACTTCAAAGAAAAATCTTGTTCATAATAAATTTATTTGAGACAAAGTTCCTAACTTATCCCAAAATAACTTAGTTTTTTTTAATCATCAGACATTTAGTAAAATGAATATAAAAGACACATTCTAATGTAACTCTTTGCATTCCAATCCATCTTCCCTTATACCTGTGGTTACACTTCCTAACACACTATTATTTTTCCACAATAAGATCATCCATAACTCAGAAAGTTTGCCATTAAAAATTCAATCCCTATCATTGTGATTCACATCATTTTCATGTGCATAATGATTCTTATGTACACAATTCCCACTCTTGAAAATTTTAATCATAGGGCCAAGATGTCGTATATCCTTAGACAAAACTATACACTATCTTATATACAAAATGAAATGGAAATAAACCTATAAACTAATGTAAGAGAAGAAATGCTTATAGAATCTAAAACTGTAACAAAAAAAGGCAAACACACATAATTATTTCACGTAGGACACCTCTTTTAGGGAAAAACCTAACACAAATACCTTAATCTTTATTTCATTAAATAAATCACTTATATTACAATAACATACTTCAAATTTTTACTTTACCCTAATGCATGTTTGAGTATTTTTTGGCTCATTGATAAGAAACTATCTAATTGGTATTACAACATAATGGTTAGAATACCATGTATTGTGAAACCACCCATATGTTACTATAAATATAGATACCCACGAGCTCACCAAAATTTGCGTGCATTCTGATAAAATGGGGGTTCGTGCCACTAAACCCTTGAGTGGGGGGAATCCATTGGCCCCCAAACCCCACTATTAGGGTGATGCCCCATACCCCGCTTTATGGGCTATGTAGTACCTAAGGGGTGTAAATCATGAAAAGTATTAAAAAGTAATCTAACACTTATAATAAATAATGAGGAAGGTTATAGGTCTCATGTTATGGATAAGATTAAGATCTCTCATTGTGGGGATGAAATTAATGTTTACCTTATTAATGATCATTCTTGAAGATATTATGTCCATGGCATCAATATAAACTATATGCAAATATGATCAAACATATTCCCATAAGAATTTATAGAATTCACAAGGAAATCCATTAACCCCAAGGGATTTATCATGTGTCATACAATTGATAACATTCTAATCTAAGGCTCATAAATGGAAGGAGGTCTATCACCAACCATTATTTGGCCATAAAAGAACTTGCAAAGCATAATAATTATATATTTATGTGTAATAGCCTCTTGCTCCTCATTAGAATATCGGGATTGAAAAGACCATTTGTAATTCATAAATAAGGCTTGATGGATGTCTGGTAGATTAGTAAGATCGTCTAGAGCCTCTTTAAATGTTTTGATTTGATTAGCATAGTGTCTAGCTCTCATTATTTATAAATATTACTTAGAAACCCCATCTCTAATCTTGAACAAGTGGATTCTAGCCCAAATTTGAGCACTATGCTTAGTGAATCTCCTTCAATTTTATCTTTTGATGTAGCTTTAAAATATAAATTTGTAGGGATTCATTAAGGGGAGATAATTATTGCTCTTATGATACCCTATTGACCTATATAATATGGGTAACATTGGCTCATTTTGTAAAGAAAGCCAATTGCTTAACACTTTTTTTAAAGAATGTGGTACTGCACATTATGGCAACCTTACACCACTCAATTTGGCCTTTTGCACCACTAGAGCATGGGAAAATATTCCAAACCTACCTAATGAACATAAGGGTACACTCATGCTTCAAATTTAAGGTGTTGAGATAAAACTTCTTGTTGAAAATTATGGCAGGAGGGGTCAACCAATCAATGCATAATTTAAAGGGCTAGTGGTCTGAAAGAAAGACATCAATGAGATTACTATATGGTCTATCAAAGCACTAGGAAAAGGAAAATATGCCTTATTATACAATAAATTCTTAGTCTAATTTTCATTGAAAAGGAAAATATGCCTTATTTTGCAATAAATGATTAGTCTAATTTATTGATCAATATTTTAGATCCTTGGTGAAAATTAGACTAAGCATTTATTGCAAAATAAGGCATATTTTCCTTTTTCTAGTGCTTTGATAGACCATATAGTAATCTCATTGATGTCTTTCTTTCTTGATCAGTATCTTAGCTCCTTGGTGAAAATTAGACTAATTGAACTAAGTAGTGGAGGGGGAGTATCTTTTATGGTGGTTGGGATCCTACAACTCCAAAATTTTCCAAATATAAAATGATACTTATTATTCACTATTACATTGCATCATGGGAAGAGGCCCTTATTTGTATTTTGTGGATTTAATCATGTTAAAATATCCTCATAAAATCTAGTTTATAATGCGAAGTTTATCTATTAACCATTGCCAAAGCATCACACTTTACATGACAAGATTGGAACCGTAGATGTTAACTAGGTCAAGGGACTACTAGTCAAATAAAAAACCATTTAAGTGGCACAACTAAATAGCATCTCTCCCTGGTCTATTGCATACGAGGAAAAAATTTAGGCAATAAAAGTGATAAAAATTTCCACATTCCATTTCATGGAAGAACATTTGATAGGTAGAATGGGGCCAAATTATTTTCACTACTAGCTTCAAGGGAAAATAAATAAACGTAAGTTATTGTACGCATAATATAAGAATTCCATAGAAATTATAACAACTATTTTTAACTATATAATTGTAGGTTGGGTTAATTAAACAGTTCACATTCCATGAAAAAATATTCATGAATAACTATCAAGGTTCATATTGTCTTCATCATGGATTAAAAGAGCCAAAAATTTATTACTCATAATTTTTTTTGACTTTTGGAGAAAAATACTGCAAGTTTTAGTGGTCGTCACTTTTCATACACAAAATTTTCCTCTTCTCTTCCTAGGGAAGGGTTTTATGAGTATTTCATAGCCTTTCAACATGGGAAAGAGGGATCTCCCTTAGCCATGGGGCTAACAAGGATGGAATAGTATCCACTGTATAAAATTTTAGAATCAGATACTCTCAAATATTAATAAAAAATACTAGTTTCTTGAAAAGTGTTTGAAACTATTTCCTAAGGTTAACTTGACAGGATTGTGCAACCAAAGGTTTAACATTAGGATGTGAGTTTTCCATAACAATGACCAAATCTGACTTAGTGTTTGAATTATTGTTGGAATTGGGAGCTCTATTTTTCCTATTGTTCTTTTTATTTCATCAACCCATAACTTTCCAACCATCATTAGTCACTTATTGAGTTTTACATTACTTAGTCATGAGTTGGTTAGGGATAAGTGACAAGGCCCTTGAGAGGACAATCAACTATCTTATGCTTAGTTGGTTGTAAATAGAAAAACTATTAGGAGGATTGATACGCAATACTCTTTGAGTGAATTGTTTCCCACCAATTTGTATATCAATTATTTAATTAAGGTCCTATGTGGGGTCAAATTTAACAAAATTTCTTCTCTGGGTTTTGGTAGAATAAAATTTGTCTACCTCAAAGCACACAAAATGGTCCAAGGGTTTAGCAAGTTGTTTGATAAAATGCCAAAAGAAAGGCCAGGTAATTTCACCCACATAGGGACATAAAGTTTGAGTTTATAATAAACTCCAAAGTCTTTGGACTAAGGGGAAAATACTAGATGATAATTTTGACATATGTGGGTCTATGATTGAGAATAACAACATAATGGGCAAGGACTAAACATAAAGAAGAAAAATCTCTTGGTCAAGTTTTCCCCCCATATAACTTAACACCATGAGGTTTTTAAGTTTTTTGGACTCAATCTTTGAGCATGCATTCAAAAGGTATTCATCCTAAAAAATATTCAATAAAAATATGGGTTTTAAGTCATCGGCATGTATTTCTAAAGTTAGAAATTTGTAAAAATATATTAGTCAGAAGGATTTTCTTGAGAAATATGTACATTATTTAATGAAAAATTTTCAAGATAAAATTTTAAGCTTTCTTTAACACCATAATCTCCACCTCCAGAGTAGCATCAAATGATACAGGCTCTTGTGGATAGTTCATTAAATTAAAAAAAACTACTTAAATTAGAAAATGATTAAACTGTACACAAATAAATGGTAATCAAAATTGAAAAAATCTAGCAAAGTCAAGTAAATAAAAGTGGTATGATAGTTTAAGGGAGAAAATACTAGATTATCACAAATATAACAAATACTCAATACAAACAATCATCTATACTTTTTAATTTTCATTACATCTGTTCCATTAAGCAAGAAGGTTTAGGATAGTAACAATTAAAATAAAGAAAGATAGTATGATAGTCTAAGGAGAAAAACCTAAATTATCAAAAATGTGACAAACACTCAACACAAACAATCATCCTTACATTTTAATTTTCATTACATCTATTCCACTAAGCAAGAGGGTTCAGGATACCAACAATTAAAAACAATCCTTAAAAATCCACTATGAAAACTACGTGTCTTTATCATTAGGTTGGGAATGGTGTTACATATGTTTGTATATATAATTCTCTGTATCAAACTTATCTTCAAAGAATTAGAATTTTCTCATATAAGAGTTTGTAATTTCATAGTATAGGAACTATACTTTTGGTTTGATGGTTTTCGTATTGAATAATAAAGTGCATAGGCTTCTTTGTAAGTTTAAAATATAATGACTAAAGTTTTATACACTTTGATACTTTAAAGTTCCTTTTTTTTATAAAATTTATAATATATAAATTTTAAATTTTGACAAATTTTCTTCTTCTTTATGTTGGGAATCAAATCAAATTAACTTAGCAATGTTTGGTGGCGAATAAGTATGATGTTTATTTTTTTCATAGTGAGTCTTTTTATTTAGTCAGTTTAGTTTGTTATTTTCATTTTTTGGATTGCAATATTAAATAATTTATTAAAATATTTTGACTATTTATATGATCAAATATAGTTAATATATGATATCTGTAATTGTTCGAGTCTCAAAATTTGATTGAAAAAATTATAATTTTTAGATTCATAATATACTCACCATTTATAAGTATAGAGATCTTGAATATATTATGTTAAGCAAAGGATGCAAGTCAATAAATGATTTTGTAGATTATGATTTAAAGGCACAAATGAGTTTTAATTCGTTTAAAGTTATCAATTATAGATGCATTAGAGTTAGAAGTAAAAATTGCCACATAATGTCCACATTTTTGAAAATTCTAAGTACCAAGTACCAAAATCATAAGTAAGATGGTCATCATATCATAAAAATATCATTTTATATTAAATTGTAGGAAGAAGACTCAATATTTGAATATTTACTACAATTAAAGGTTCATAGTGATCAATTAATTGCTATTGAGAAATAAATTGATGATGAATATATTTTAGCTTTGGTCTTACGAAGCTTGCGATCATAATTTGATTCATTTTTGAGTCTCTTCATTAGATCATGGAAACCCAAGAGCCTAATTTGAGAAGTTATCAACACTTTTACAAAAATAGTGAAGGTAAAATCAGGGAGAAGCATCGAATTTTGATGCAAGAGCATCCAAGTCCCAAGTAATCTTGCATCAACCAAAAAAAGAGTGTTTGTATGAATTCTTTAATTTTTGTGTTGTTTTGGCATGATAACTTATTGACCAATTCAATCATGGAATTTACATGAGATTTCATACATTTATTTGATGGTGTGTTGGTGTAAGGATGTAAATTCTATACAACCTCATGTTTTGGTAGATTCTTATGAACCTCCATGTGGTATACATGTTATGACATGAATAAAATCCTTATGAATGTCTAAGAGGTGGTAATGCTATGAATCAAGGAATTTTAGTATGGAGATGACATTTTCCCAAGTGGGGAAGAAGATAATTCAAAGATAAATTCAACCAAGAAAACATTTGAGGAAGATATTAATTTTTGGGTCTGAAAAATGAACCTATACAGGTGGCATAATCTTGGTAGAGTTTGGGTGACTTTTGGCAGACAAAAGACAAATAATCATAAGCTAAACTATTTTCTGTATGGAATTTAAAACTGATTTTGAGGGAACATGTAGAGGAGGATAATGAAGGAAAGGAGTCCTCTATTGGAGTTTGAAAAAGAGGAGATTAAATTCATAATTTTTTGACCTTTCTTGTTTCAAAGGAAGTGTCGTGTTATCGGATTGAAGGTAGAATTCTGTGTAAAACTAGTAAGGGTACTGCTTGTTGTTTCCTCCATGTTTTTACATTCAATGAACCCAATTATGGCATGAATTCAGATATGTATTCTACTATGATAAATGAATTAATAAAATATATATTAATGTGAAGTCAAGTGTTTGATATAATGTGCATGTGTGTTTATTGAATGGAGAAACCCCTTCAACATAAGAGTTCATGATAGGCCTTAATTGGTATTTCCATCCTCATTCTTCCACCAAGTGGTATCAAAACATGGTTTTGTCCTTGTGGGTTTTGAAAAATTCTCAATGTAAATTTTAGGTTGTGAAAGAAAAGTCTCCATAGAGACTGAAAGTTGTGAGAGAAAAGCTTACATAGGTGGTTACAAGTATGTGTGAATTACTATAATAATGTGAGGGAGTTTGAGAGAGACTTTGTTTTGAATTAATTATAGGTTATGAAAGATGAGCCTACTAATTCATGGTAAGATATGACACACAATAGAAGATCATGTGATGTGGGTGAGTTGACATAGATGCTATAAGTGTTCTAGGCAAGACTGGACATGATGAGAAAGACTACACAAGGTGATGTTGATGCAACATTGAGTGATGGTGAGGAGGAAGAGTTGATGGTGGGGTTTTTGTCCCTACAATAGTGGTTAGATGCTTTGGAGAGAGGCCAAGTAAGTAGAGGAAAATATGCCAGTAGATAAAAGAGACCAACCGAGGTTATGGTGGAAAAAACAAGTAAAAATCTTAATAATATTTTTTAGTTTGGTGGAAATTAAAATTCATAACAACTCATGACTTAGATAGTTGAGCTTAAATTGTATTTTCTAAATGAGAATGTTTTTGACCCCATGAGGGTGAAGGCTACATGCAAGCGATTATGTAGAGATGTAACAATGTATTAGAAAGATATCCAAGTAAGGAGAGGATGGAAGGGTAAGAAGAAAGTTTGTGAGTGGGAACATATGGTTTCCAAGATTTTAGGTTAGTTTGTATACCCAAATTTTCATCCAGGATGGTTGAGGAATCTTCATGTGAAGAGGCTTGAAAATTTTGGTGAGAATAATATTGCTAAGAGAGGATATAAAGATGGGGAGCTATTGTGTGAGTATCCAAAGACTAATTTGAGAAGTAGCATGGATGTGCATAGGTGCATGGAAGAGTAGGTTGTCTTGGAAGGAAACAAGGAGAGGCTTCTATATGTAGGGCCTAATTCTAGTTTTTAGAACAACATGGTGGATGTGAGCTATTAGTAGCCCAAAGGTGAAGATATCTATAAGACAAATCAGGTATATGTGATACATTATTAACTGGTAGATGGTGACCCATTGTGTGATGATGGGAAAGAGATTTTGAAGTCCCATGAGTAGAAAAATTATAAATTATCCTTGGTTATTGATGAAAATGAGTTTGTAAATTTTATTTCATAAGGTATAAGGGTTGAGGACAACCAAGGAATAATAAATGTTTCCATAAAAGAAATTATAGAGTTGAGTGAAGAGAGTATCCAAGTAGAGTTTCAAGTTTCCATGATGGAAACATTGGATACAGATGTTGTGCAAGAAAGTGTTTATAGTGCAGGTTTAGCCATGTGAAGGAGATGAAATCATAGATGGTAATGAGCAAAAAACAACCTTGAAAGTTGTTGAGAATGGGCCATTGATAGTCCATTTTGAGAGTGGAATTAATGAGCAACGTGCTAGAAGTTAAGATGACTTGGGCAACACATATATGAAGCATGATGAAGTGGTTGATTAGGTGATGGTGGGAACTCTTATTTTTACCTAATGTGTTTTTTCAATGTGCAGATCCAACTATGGAAAAAGTGGCAAAGAAAAGGATAAAGTGTGGTGTAGACCATCATGCTCATTTATATGAGAAGTAGAGTGCAAAAGTTGACCAAGAGACTAGTATGTCAACAATAGTTGAAGAGCTAGTTAGTGATGATGTTCTAGCCATGGAGGATTATTTTCAAGTCATTATGGAGATAAGAGAGTGGAAAAGCAAGGAATAAAGATTTTTCTCAAGGAGATATGTAGGTGGAAGCTCATTTTCAATAGGTAAAGGATATCTGTCACAAGAACAAATGAATATTATCCTAGGGAGTAGGCAAGATGATGGAGGCTTTGAGAAGCCAAAGCTTGATGAGGAACAAGATTGTAATATGGAGATATCTAGTGGATCAGAAGGTGCAACTGAGTTTGATATTAGTTCAAGCATGTGTTGAAGAACCTAACATTGTAGGTGTTGAGAGAGAGTTTATTGAGCTCACCAAAGGAGTAGAGGAGTGGTTGGTTTATATGACAACTATATCATATGTTGGTGATGATGTTGCAATCATGATAAAGGAGTAACAAACTATGATATGAGATGTTGTGAATGATCCAACAACAGGTTGGACAATGTGTGAACAAATCCAAGTGGGATTTAGGAGGAGGTGTTTGGTTTACATTGGGTTTAAGTCATAATGGGAGAATAAGATGCAAGGTCAAGCATCTTAGTGGTGGTGGTTGGTTTAGAGTGGGTTTTAGCCCACAAGTGAGTTGAATGAACATTGGTAAATCCTTTGGTGGAAGATGAGGGATTATGGTGGGTGGAATGTCACAAAAGAGAGAAACGATGGTGGGTGCAATCCCAAAACTAAGAGAGATGATGGTGGGTCTAATCCCATAAACAGAGAGAGAAGGATCATAAATGATGAAAGGAGAGAAGGAAAACCAATAAGTAGGATCTAAAAATAGCACAAAAAAGAAGACACACAATTGAGGTATTTAGTGTGGTAGAAGGGGATGTCATGGTCATTATGCTTCGTGACCAAAAATGTGCCTTTTCCACTTATCCTATCTGTGTGAGTAGGATCTCACATTTTTTAACCTTGTGTGTCTAATTCAAGAGTATCCAAGGTCCAAAGAAATCTTGCATTAACCAAAAAAGGAGTGATTGTATGTTTGTGTGAATTCTTTCATTTGTGTGTTATTTTTGCATGGTTACTCATTAACCAGTTCAATCATGGCATTTACATGAAATTTCATACATTTATTTAATGGTGTGTTGGTGTAAGGATGTAAATTATATACAAACTCATGTTTGGGTAGATTCTTATGAACCTCCATGTGGCAAACATGTTATGAACCAAGTGGCAAGAAATTTATGGCCCAAGGCCTTTAAATATGGACAGGACGTTTTCCCAAGTGGGTGAGAAGATAATACAAAGATAAATTCAGCCAAGAAAAAATTTAAGGAAGATATTAATTTTTGGGTTTGAAAAGTGAACCTGTATAGGTAGTAGAATTTTTGGAAAAAGTTTAGTTAAATTTTGGAAGACAAAAGGTGAATAGTCAGAAGCTGAACTATTTTTTGGATGGAATTTAGAATAGATTTCAGGGGCAAAAGTAGAGGGAGAGAATGAAAGGAAAGAGTCCCCTACTGGAGTTTGAAAAAGAGGAGATCATATTTTTAACTTTTTAACCTTTCTTGATTCAAAGGAAGTGTTATGTTATCGGATTGAAGGCATAATTTTGTGTAAATTAGAAAGGGTAATGTTTATTTTTTCCTCCATGTTTTTACATTCAATGAGCTCAATTTTGGCATGAATTTAGATATCGATTATGCTATGATTAATGCATTAATATAATATTTTTTGATGTGAAGTCAAGTGTTTGACAAAATGTGCTTGTGTGTCCATGAATGGTGAAACCCATGTAACATGGGAGATAAAGGCAAACCTTAATTGGTCTCCCACTTGTTCTTACACCAACTTTAAACACTACATAGAGTTACATAATTCAAATGGAAAGGTATAAAAACACCAATAGTTTGTCAAATGACTCTTCTAAAGGTATTTATACATTCAATAGACCGGAATAAAAATAAAATATAATGAAAAGAGTTTGTACATATTGGGAAATATTTTCAAAAATGACATAATGACTTGGCAAGCAATCAAAAGATATCAAATTATGAAATGTTACTAAGGGTGATAAATAAGAGGTGACAAATGAACTTACATTTTATCCCAAAATAAGATGACTAAGTCTACAACCTAGTATTATAACTGAGGTGCATCATGACACTATACATGTTGCAGATATTGGTAGATAAGAGTAGATGTGAATTTATTTATTTAGGTGATGATCAAATTCACTATGTTGAATGATGTGGATATGTTCATATCACATTGAATTTTTTTGTTAATTATACTTTTAAGAGTGTTATTTTTTTGTAATATGAACAATTTATTTTTATTAGTGAAATAACTAAGAATCATATGTTTTGTAAATTTTTAAGATATCAGATGTCTGGTTACAACTCTTCATGATAAAAATATGATTTTTTTTGGTATTGGTGAGAACAAATTATATATTTTTGAAGTCTTAAAATGGTAAATATAGTTGAACTTATAATGGTAGAAAATACAAGTGTAATTATGCATGAAATGTATTTGCACCTAAATTATAAGTATTTATCTCTAATTACCAATATTAATATGGTTGATGGAATTCCATTCATTCATGCAAGTCATATTGTATATACAGGCTTTCAAATGGTAAAACAAAGTTGACACCCATTTTATGTTGAAAAAGTGTGGCATGCTAAAGGGATATTGATCTATTACATGTTTAATTTCATGGTCTAATGGAGACACCCATTATGTTTAGAGTGAAGCATTTCTTTTTTTGGTTGATTATTTGTTCCAAAAAATGTGTTTATTAAGTCAAAATATTTCTCTCATTTTATAGCATGGAAATATATAGTCAAGAAACAAACAAGTAAAGAGACCAATGCTCTTATGGTTAATAATAGGGAATCTAGTTTTTATCAAAATAATTTAAAGATTTTTTGTAAGAAGGAAGGTATGCATAAATAATATATTATTCCATACTTCATATAAAAATGGATTCATGGAAAGGAGGAATAATTTTTTTTTGGAGATGTAAAGGTGCATGGTGCATAACTAGAATGCACCATATCAATACTTGGAAAAAGTTGTAAATACATAAATGTAAATCCTTAACAATTTTGGACTTGTAAAACTTTGTAGGATGTCATTCCAAGGAAGCATGGTTGGGAAGAAAACATTTTGTAATTGACTTTCATATTTTCATTTGTGTTTCTTTCCTACTAATTCCTAGTGAAAAGAGAACTAAGTTATATGCAAAAAGAAAAACATATATTTTTGTGGGTTATAGTGAGCACTATAAACCATAAAAATTAATTAATGTTTCTATGAAAAAATTGTGGTGAATAAAGGTGTTGTTGTAGATAAGAAGATACCTTATTTCTTGGATAATGACAAATCTAAAAATAATAATAAATGGGTAACTATTGTGGATAATACTATAAGAAGGTTTTTTTATCGAAACTAAATAGGACTTAGAGCTCAAAACATAAGACAAGATGATACGGGGGGTGGGGGTGCACTTTGTGGGGGAAGTCTAGTGTTGAAATTAAACAGGGCTAAGAGCTAGAAACATTAATTGAGACATGTTCTAAGGTGGAGTTAGTGAAGAACAAATGATTATAAGTCTTCAAATCCATATGAAGAATCCCATAGAAGGTACATAAGTTCTATTATACCATGATGAATGATTTTTAGGAGGATGAATCACCACAGGTAATGGAAGGTTTATCTACAATCGAGAAATAAAATGGTCCAAGGTAGTAAGAAGATAAATTTTTGTCTTACATTAATTGTTTCAAAGGTATTTTGCCCTAGCACATTTGAAAAGGCCAAAGGAAAACTTGAATGGGAAGATGGCATGAAGGTGGAATTTAAAGCCTCGATTCAATAAAATACTTGGAAGTTGTTTGAATTAACCCAATAAAAGAAGTCCATTATCTATAAAAGGTTTTATAAACTTAAATGTATTGATATAGAGTTTTTGGATAAAATCATGTATTAGTTTTTTTACTGAGATTTCGGTTCATACTCCATGAACTATCATCAAGGAATAAGAATGAATTGGTAGTTTTGTAGACTAAGCTCTTCCTTTATAGATATAACAATGAAGCTCAGTGATGTCATTGTGAGTCAATTGTAAAAGTTTTTATAAGTTACCTATTATGAATATATAAATTATAAACACATACTTGTAAATCATAAAATGTAAAAAATTGAATTATCAATAATAAATTATGAAAAATAAATTAAATATATAATAAATTTTTTAATATAAATTATTAGTTGTAATTTGTAAATTTTAACTTTTAATTTTTAATTTTTAATTGTAAAATTATAAATAATAATTGAAATTACCAATTGCCAATTATAAATTGAAAATCATAAATCATCAATTATAAATTCATAAAATTAAGAGTTATCATTTAAAAATTTATAAATTATGAATTACCAATTACAAATTATGAATTATAAAATATAAATTATACAATAAAATTATAAATTGTAAGATATGAAAATCAAAATAGAAGATAAAATTACAAAGTATGAATTATCATTGTTTTATCTTCATACAATTCAACTTTGTAATTTTATCTTTAATTTTGATTTTCATATCTTACAATTTATAATTTACAATTTTATTGTATAATTTATATTTTATAACTCACAATTTGTAATTGGTAATTGGTAATTTATAATTTTTTAAATGATAACTTTTAAGTTTGTGAATTTGTATTCGATAATTTATGATTTTCAATTTGTAATTGATAATTGGTAATTTCAATTATTATTTACAATTGGTTATTTATAATTTTAAAATTATAAATTATAAATTACAACTGATAATTTATATTAAAAATTTGGTTTTATATTTAATTTATCTTTCATAATTTACTATTGATAATTTTTTTTTTACAATTTATGACTTAAAAAGTATGTGTTTATAATTTATATATTCATAATAGGTAACTTTTTTTTTTTTTTTACAACTGACTTACAATGATATAATTGGGATTTATTGCTATATCTATAAAGGAAGAGCTTAATTTGCAAAACTACCAATTCATTCTCACACTTTGATGATGATTCATGGAGTATGAACTGAAACATTGATAAAAAAAACTAATACACATTTTTGTCCAGAAATTCTCTAGCAAATCAATAGATTGTGAAAATACTCTTTCTTTAACTTAAATTTAAATAAGATGGATATTTAGACAAGCAATTATTTGTAAACTAGGTGGATATTACACCCTACGCTTCACCAATAGGGATCACATTCTTTTAACTCAACAAATGATTGAAGAATGACTATTCCAACCTAGTTCGCTTGCTAAAATAGAGATACAATGTGTTTAAATTGAAATGTACAAAATTAAGAACATAGAGAGAAACACGAAGGAAAAACCAAAAGAAAATATAAACACAAGAATTGACCTAGAGAAATCTGATGTGGGCAACACTCTAGTGGGAGAGGCAATTGCACTCCCCTTTCCACTATGTAATATTCAAATATATAAGTTACTATCAGTTTTAGCCTTTCATGGATAGAGATACCAATTGATACAATATATAATCATGTACCTAATTTATTTTCACTCTCAAAACACTTCACAGAGTAAACCAACACTATAAACAACCACTAACAACTAGGAAATAATGAGACAATATGAACAAAGACTCAAACTTTGAAATCACAATGTGAATCCTTATTTAAAAATCCTAACTGACATATCTTATGTCTTCTACCTTGCACAAGGTTTATATTTATGCCCTCTTACTTTAAAATCCACAAGAAGTTAAAAATAAACTATCTTTGAGTAGAGGAAACTTTGAAAAGATTCCCTTACTCATGTTTTATATGGCAGAGAAACAACCAATATATACAAATTGGTGGCTACACAACTGCTGGGGTAGTTAAACAATCATCATGGTGGTTTCTTAATTTTCACCTACAAAAACTAGCAATTATGCAACCACCACCTACATATAGTGACGGTTCTGCTATCTATGACAAAATCCTTGAATTTAATCATCTCAACTTGATTAGTAGAGGTAGGTGCAAAAAGTGAGCAATTTAATTTTTGTCATAGTTAACATGGACAAGTCAGTAGTCAAAGGACATGAGTGGCCTACATTATTGTCCAAAGAGTGTTGGGTTATCTGATTTAAGCTACATATATTATTCTTAGTGTTTAAAAAAAAAATAAAAATCTATATTATCAGTTTATACATTTAGAATTCTTGATTATTGTATATCTTTAGCATTCTGATATCTTTTAAGTTTTACACATAGTTTACAACATATTGAATTGTTAAATAAAATATAGGGTAAAACATGATTCTATATATTTTCAAGGCACAAATGGATCAAAGTTGGGGCATGAATGTTTTTCATGTAAACACTTTTCTATTTCTATGTTGTATATTGATGGGAAATGATAATATACTACATAAACACTTTGAATCTAAAATCCATATACATTCATTGATTTGGAGTTTCAAATTACATATGCACATATTTCAGGGTTCTACCTTGACATACAAACCTATTTTAGGGTTCAATTTTGGCACAAAAACTTGTTTCAAAGGTTCATCCTTTATATAAAAACCTATTTTAGGGTTTCAAACTTGCATACAAACTTGGTTCAATGTTCAAAAAAAGAATGATGATATTTAGAGTAATGCTATTGAGGTTTCTATTGTATTCAACTTCTAACACTTCTCCTTCCAATAGTGGTTAAGTCATTAGCATCCCTAAACACATGATTTTAATTGTTGCATCTCTGTGGAGCATAATCACCCCATGAAATTATCCAAATGAGTTCAACAAGTAGTAGCTTGGTTCACGTATTATCAGGTATATTTATTTTTTGAATATTCAATTTTAAATGATTCAATGATCTACATTATTTTATATTTTCTATTATGAATGGACATTGATCTGTTCATGTTTCCTTGCAAATTTTTTCATGGAGCAAGTGGGACATACTTTTCAACACCAAGTGTAGCATTCCACATGTATCGAATTTATTATTTTATCCTTTTAATCTACCATTTTCAATACTAAAATAAAAAGAGGGTATTTATAGACACCTAAATTTGGTATTAGAAAAAAATAATTTTGACACTTTGACATACTTGGACTTTGCATACATATTTAAATTGTGTGAATTATTTCCCCTATCCTTCTATCCACCAATTATTTTGGTTACCCCAATTGATTAGATACACATATTCAGTATCACCCTCTCCATGCACGAACACTCTAGAGTCCTAAACATACTATCACCATATCCTAGATAATTGATGCTCACTGGGTATTTTTTAAATTGGGACATCTCCACTATGTCTACCTAGACACATTTCATCATAATGATAATATCAAAGTGATATATAAATATAAATAAATCCTAAGGTCATATTGACTCAATTTTTTTGGTCACTACTTGGCAATCACATTGAGAAACTAGTTATAACTCTCTTGAGATATTATAAAAAAAGCATACACATTTGAAAACCCCTTAAAGGAGTAATTCTAGAGCCAAGTACAAATACAAATATAGGTAAAAGTTTCACGGTGCCAAGCACGTCAAAATTTAAACATTGGATTGCATTCTAACATGATTATGATAGTGTAAACACACACTTAGGTGGGATAACTATGTCTAGTTTGAGTTCTCTTCAAAGTATTGAATTATAAACATTGTTCGTCACTTAACAAAGAGTGGTTAAGGCTATCCAACCCAAATTTCTATCCTAATTTTAAAAAGTAATATTGTGTCAAAAGTGCGATTAGGGTCTTAAAGGAAAGAGAGATAAGACATGGATTAACACATAAGAACAAAGATGAGCACACACATGAGATATCTATAGGTGTAAGTGTAATAGTATGAGGTGATACAAGACTACACAATCAATTGGGATAGTATTGATAGAGCCTGGACATTACCACTCATTGTAGGGGTTTGAGATTTATCAAAAACTTCCACGTAGGGTTTGAACTCTTCTTTCTTGATCTAAGAAAGTTAAAAATTATATACAAAGTCATTTTAGGGACATTTAAAAACATAATGAGTTATAGAAATTAGAATAAGCTAAGTGCATCTTTCTTCCATTGCTTTATTAATTCTAAATAAAATAAGATCAAGATCAATTTACTATTTTTTATTCAAATTTATATAATTATTTCTCTATTTTATAGAATTTTAATATTTATATTTTTATCTTATTAAGATCAAATTAATCACAAAATAAATTAAACATAATGCATATAAGAAATAGAAAAATAAGTATGAATGAATGCAAAAAGTAGACACACACATATGCTTATGTATAATACAAACACACATGATAAAAATAAAATCAAACAAAAATAATACATTTTTTTTGATGAAATATATCCATATATTAGTTAAAAATAAATATACAAATAATTCAAAAAAAAAAAAGGTGGTATGAGAGTACACCATGACACACTAGGCAAAGCCTAAGAGCAAAACCAAAGTATTGGGTTATAACTACACAGATCCTAGAAATAAGCAACTATCACAAAATCATAAAAGATAAATTTTAGGTAGCAAAAACAAGGCCCGTAGGCAAAGGATCCATATCATTTGGACCCTAGCCTGAGCTTGGAAAATATTTCCATCTAGACCAGGCTCCCAGCCAATGACTTTGGTAGTGTCCATATCATCATCAACTTGTGTCCAAGTGGGTGAGATAGCCAAAGAGAGCTTCGGGAACTTATACAACATGTCTACATGGCCTCTAGGTGGTACCCCCCAAGCATATAGGTATGGAGGAGGAGGATTGACCTATCCATCTTGCCTAGTAGGGGAAGGAGGTACTGGCTGCCACCCTCATTGCTACCTAGGAGGGGAAACACATTGGTACAAGGTATCACTGTGAGAATGGTGCCTGGAATGGCTGTGATGATGCCCACCATGAGGTGACTAAGGCACTTTGTCATCTAATCTAGGATCTCAAGGTGTAGAAGGCAAAACCCAAGCCATAGTGCAGGGAGCATCTCCTCAATGGGAGAGGAGATCCTAAAGGTACCCAAGCTCCATAGCCACTTTATTGGTTTGGACTTGAATCTACAAAAGAACATTAGAAATGATAGTAGATTTATGTAAAGTAGAAACATTACAATCAATAGAAGCATGATTAAACACAGAATTATTTATTTATTTCCAAATCTAGAAGAGAATCTTCACTCTGAAAGTATGTCAAACTTGCACGTAAATGAAGGGCATGGTAGGTTTGTCACCAAAGAGGATATGCTACTAAATGAAAAATTTGGGCTGGAAAGGCCTAAAAAGATCATGGATCCAAGTCCAGACCCTTTGATCTTTAGAACAATACTAGAAGAGATGAGGGATCATCTATAGGTGGTCACAGAAGGGGCAAGCAGGTTGGTGAACTCCCAATTGAACAAGTCATTAGCCAATAGGCAAGCCTTGGTGTAGAATAAACCAAGCAAAGTGGGCAATGTTGGGATCCACATAAGCCCCCTAGACAGTGTTGAAGTGAATGCTCCACATTTTAATAGATGTGTGCAACCCCTAGTAGACATTGAAATTGTCTACCATGGGAAAATGAGGGTTGAGCCAAGCATAGCCTAGTCGAGGAGTGTAATTGTGAAAAGGGGTCTCAACATACCATTTCTAGTCCTTCCACCAAGATTGAGTGGAATGGACTGAGATTTTGTGGAGCATATCCATAGGGATGACATTGATAATCCCCTAGTAAGATTCTTGATCCGCATTGGCTAACCAAAATTTAGCTTTCACCTCTTCCCAAGATAGCCAAGAGCGAGAATGCTTGCAAAAGATATCATAGATGGAATGAATTCCTCTGCAAAAAAGCTTGAGGGTGTTGATCTAAGGAACTTATGCCAGGGGGACTTCATTACAAGAAAAAATAGGAGACCACCACAAAGAGTGGGAGTTGGCAGAGATCCCATTATAAAAACCAGAACCATTCTAAAGAATCTAAGGTTTAATCTTTTCCCAAGCCTTCAAGATGCTTTTGGCCACAAAGGAACCCATGATTTGGATGGGAGATTGTATGAAGAGTAAATTGGGGAAGTCAAGCCCTTTTCAGGCTTTCTTACACTTGGGCAACCCTAAGGAGATATAGTGTTTGAATAACACCTTCCAAGCTTCTAGGCCCTCAATGGCCCATACAATCCATTTGGTGCATAAGGTAGTTCCTTGCCGAGCTATATCGATGAGACCCATCCCTCCAACTTCACGTGAGAGGCAACAATATTCCCAAGCCACCCTATGGAATCTTTTACCTTGTAGGGAGTTTGCCCAAAGAAAATCTCAGAGCAATTTCTCTAACTTCTAATAAGATTTTTTAGAAGGGACCCATCATGATGAGTAATACACATGGGTGGACGTAAGATTTCTTGAGCAGATTTGAAATTTTCTTGTCAATGAAAGAGACTTGGTCACCTAATAATCTAGATTCTTAGCAACTTTGTCAGCAACATATTACCACAATAAAGGTGGTGAAGCATCAAAAGAAAAGGGGATGCCTAATAATTTAAATATTTCATCATGTTGGATCCACTTTCAACAAATTTAACAACCCATGCTGGTAGAGGGACGTAAGACTGCATGTAACAATGAGTTTTATACCATTGGATGCTGGAGCTAGAGGTCAGACAGAAGGTGTCAAGACACTGTAATACATTATCCACATTGGGTTCATCTTCAATGAGGATAAGGAAGGAGTCATCTGCAAAGTGGCCATTGAGCAATTGCATATCTTTGTGTGGAATAATTGCATCGAGAGGGAGATAAATTCTCTTAACAAGGCCACTAGCTTGGGCATTGTTAAGAAGATATCCAAAACCCTCAGTTGCAAGAATGTACAAGGCAGGAGCTAGAGAGAACCCTTGGTGAATGGAACAAAATAAGCCAAATTTCTCAGAGGTAACTCCATTGATGAAGAGGACTGTCGAGGCATCAGAGAAAAGCATCTGAACAGTTTAAATGAAGATGGGCCCAAAACCTAGAGCTTGAAGTATAGCTAATATAAAAGGCTATTTGATGTGATCATAAAATTTTTCAAAGTCAATTTTGATGAACAAAACTTGTTGTTTAGACCATCTGGTCTAATCCATCCCTTCCCAAATGGCAATGATGTTATCCAAGATATGAGGACTTCAGATGAAAACCATTTGTTCTAGATGCACAATGAGAGGCAACATATTACGCAGTCAGATTACAAGAGCCTTGATGATGATTTTATAAGAGACATGAATGAGGGTGATGGGACACCAATTGTAGATTAACTCAGGATTTCCCTACTTAGGTATGAATTTGATATTTTCTTTATTTATATTTTTATCCAGTGAATGTGCATGAAATGCTTCTTAATAAAACTTAAGCAAATTACTGCCTACAAGATCCCAAAGATTTTTGTAAAATTCACAAGGAAATCCATCAATGCTAGGGGCTTTGTCATTAACCATATGAGACACAGCTTCATGTAAATCATCAATAGTGAGGGGCCTGCCACAAATCACCCATTGGACAAGAGTGATTTTGCATGACACCACTGAAATACATTTATAGAGGGAAGAATCCTGCTCAACTAAAGATGCTTGAGCTTTGAACACTTGTTTATAATGGCAGACAAAAGCTTGCACAATCTTAGAAGTCTCAGTGAGTCTGTTACTAGCCTCAACAATGACTTGAATTCGCTGCTTCAAGTTTTTGGCTTGTAGCAAATGAAATAATTCCTTAGAAGTTTTGTCCCCTATTTTAAGCCAATGAAACTTGGCTTTGACTTGGGCTCCTCAGGCATTGTAGTTATCTACAATTTGAATGTGGATCCTTAAGGACGTAACTCTAACCTATAAAATCTCATTAAAAGGATCTTTTTTTAGAGCTAGAGTTGCATGTCTCAGCTTTGAAGTAGTAGCAGAGTAGGAGTGTCTCTGAATTTTGGTGGGTTGGTGGCCATAGATCCACAGAAAGTGGGAGGTCCACCTGATGGCATCATCCCACTAGAGAATCCAACTAGATTCTAGGAAATAACATGGATTTAAATTATAAACTCTCCTAATGTGTGCCACCATGGTCCCATGCTTGAGCAATGAGGTGTTCAGGAAGAATTGCATTATGTGAACTTTGTGCTTTGTGAACAACCATGTCATCAGAAATTGAATGGGGGAGTGATCAACAAGCCCAAAATCCAACAATGCCTATATCAGAGGAAAAAACTATTATCAAAAGAGAAGTACATTTGGGTAAACATCATTGCCCTATTTCGATGCTTCAGAATCTAAGTGGAACCTTCCCTAAAATTACTCTAGGTGTACCAAAATCCATCTACAAGATATTAGGCTAAATTGGGGTCATAAAGGTCCCATTTTGTGCACATGTAAAACCATGCCTCCCTTTCACCAGCTGCCCACCTCATAGGCAAGTGGCCCAATTTGTCCTCAAGAGATGTCACCATATTAAAGTCACTACATAATACCCAATGGGCATTGGGGAGATCATCTATTATCCATTGCCATAAATGGGTACGCTCTAAAGCATCATTTGAGGCATAAATATTAATAAAGCCAAAGGAGTGGCTTTCAATGCTAAAAAGAGCCCAAACAAGCCAATTGGTGGGGTCCACACCAGATTGCACTAAGTATAGCTACCACCTTGGAGAAATAAATGTGATTATCCCTCTACTTCTTGTGACATGGTTGCTATGAAGAATGATACTATTGTGCCAGATGAAATTACTAACAGTCGTCAATAAAAAATATGCCACCTTGACTTCTTGCATATAGAGAATATTCATCTCGAGAAACTTCCTTCTGAACTCACACACAACAAACTTGCATTTTGGATCTGTGAGACCCTGAACATTCAATGAAAAATAATTCATAGATGACGAGAGTCAAGGTCCTCTAAGTCTAGCCTTTCCAGGGTATCATACCGATTCTACAAAAAGTGCCCACTATTGGTGCTCAAGAACTCATATTATTTCCTCAAGTTAGGGTCAGCCAAAAACTCTCCTTTCTCCACTTTATGAGTCCTTCGAGGAGGGTTGTGAGAGAGTTTGGGAGTATCTTGCCGAGTAGGAAGTGGAAAAGTGGCTGGCTGAGAGCCTAAGGAATTGGGCCCAAAGGCCTCAACACCTTGGGATAAAATGTTAGCAGCTAGAGGAGTGTTGAACACCATGGGATTTTATGTCAATACCAGAGCTACAGTCGGCAAGGGCTCTTTTTCAATAGGAGCTTGCTCCTGTGGGCCATTACTCGAAGATGGCTTGCCTCCTTTGGGAGCAGCAATTGAGTTTGTGGCTTTGGTGTGAGGGTTCTTATTTCTAATTATAATCTAACATCCTCAGCTAGTCATTGCTAGCTTCAAGAGAGGGTTTGGGGGGAGAGGCTGAGTGATTGGATGAATTATTGTGAGCCAATTGAAGGGAACAATCCCTTATCTTATGGTCTATGGCTTGGCAACAAAAACAATTGTTAGGCAAGTTGATATATAGGACTCACTGAGAGTGCCTGACATCCCTGACCTAGATTTTCACATACTCCTTGAGGTCCCGAAAGAGGTCTACTTCTATGTAAACCCCTTTTTATGATCTAGCAGAGTAGAATTAGTTTTGCTGATGACAAATCACACGGCCTATGGAGGATGCTATCTGGTGAATAAAGTGCCAGCAAGAGAGTGAGTGCCCTGAAAATTCCACCCAAATCAGGACTTTAAGAGCGGAGTGCTCTGAGACTACAAAGTCATGTGTCCATGGGAGAGAACCATAAGCGAGTTCCTGACATACCAAGTAGCAGACTTATGGAGGATTCCTCCAACATGGGACGGGTCAGAAAAGCGAAATAGAAAAAAACCCTTAGTCATGTTTTAGACGCGTTCTAGCTTAATGCCATGATGCCCAGTGAGTTTGAACCCAAGATCGTAACATACTTTCAGAGGGAATTCTCCCAACAAAATATTCTATTAAACAAAACTGCTCTAACTTTTGACATGCAGAATTAAATTTAGAAATAGGCAAAGCAACGTCAAGTTTTGAAGTATTACCTTGTGGTATACCTTTGGCACAAATTTCCTCGGGTGCTTGCAGGGGGCCATTGTTTTGAGCTCCTTAGTTCTTATTTGCAGTTAAAACAACCAGATAAGAATAGGGAGAAGACATTATAAAGGTTGACCTCGCTTGAAGGTGAGAAACCCTAAACAACAATAAATGCTAAGTCCCAAAGACACTTAAGACTGTGGTATGACACAAACATAGTCAAGCAAGCAACTAAAAGCCGACTCAATAACGTGCATAGAAAAAAACCCTAACAAAACCATACATATTATTTTAAGAAAGTATGTTAAAATAAAACTAAAAAACTAAAATAAATGTAAACATATTTTAATTTTTTTATTACTTATTAAATATAATTACGTGACTTTTAATACAATAGTGAATCTAATTTTTTTTTAATATATTATTTACTTTTTATTAAAAAAAATATAATATATAATAATTGATTGAGTCTTATTTACCTATTATATTTACTAATTTTGTAGTGGAGATGACGATAAAAGTTAGTCTACATGTGTTATCTCTTTCATCTTTATTTAGATCATTTTATATGGTAAAAAATAATAATATGTCATTATTATTTTTTCTACAAACGTTTAGTAACATGGAACTTTTAATTTTGGCAAGCATATTGTTTGGATTAAAATGATATATCCAGAGTTTGGATTTCTATGATCATCCCACTATTCTTTGGTATAATAATCAGAATTTTATCCACATTGCTCATAATTGTATATTTATTGATTATTTAATTTATTTTTGATTCATAATTTCACAATTGGTCTTGAATTCTTAGTCATGCAAAAGTTTTGCAATAAAGAATCTAAGCACGAATTTTCTGAGTCATCATGTTATTTCAAGAGAAGGTATACGTGGAGACCTTGTAAAGATGATTGCAATGCATAAATAGATTTTTTATAAAGTTTATTGTGAAATTTTATAAATTTAATTTGATTAGAAATTTTATAAAGAAAGGAAAGATCAATTAAAACCTGTCTACCGTGTTGTATGGGTTCATCACATCAAAAAGATATACAGAGATTTCATCAAACAATTGACATACATATTATAAAAATTTAATTACATTCACAACACAATCAGAAATATAATCTAGTTTATGCCATAATATGACTTATTGCATAAATGAAAACATGGAAAAACAAAAATACAAACACCCTTTGATTTTACTTCTGCCTTTAAATAGGTAGTCTCACAATCACTTATAGACCTACTAGACCAAGAAAATAAAATTCAATGTATTTCTAATCTTTTCCAACAGCGCCTTTAAATGAAAACCAGGTTGTTTTTGTAAGCAAGCATCTGCCCTCCAATATTCACCAAGTGACTCTCCATCTTCCAGGATGTTTCACTTGCTCAAACGGATTCAAGAAAAGAGTCACCAAAACCAAAACAAAGGTCTATTTACAAGTAGAATAGTCGGGCTTGGATTTAATTTATTGAGACTTAAAAATTAAAAGCAAAATCCCTTGAGTTTTTGAAAGAGGACCCTCTATAAGGACTGTATTGGGAAGTTTAAGAAAGAGGACCCTCTATAAGGATTGTATTGGGAAGTTTAAGAAAAGGGGAAAGATTTTCCATTCCCTTCCTTTGAATGGAAGGGATAAGGAAATGGAAAAGATGGCCTCTTAATATATATGTATGTGTATGTTAGTTAATGTTTAATACTAATTATATTAGGTGAATAAAATTTTAAGAAAAATGTATTTTAAATGAAAATTTGTAAAAGGAAAAAGAGATAAAATATAAAATATAAGATTTAAATTGTTAAGTTTTTTTTTACTTATATAAAATATAGGAATGAAATTGTTAAAATTTTTCTCATATAAATCTGTTTAGTCTCTAAAATTTAAAAAATAAAAATAAAAAAAATTAAATTTTTATAATCAAATAATCATTTAAAAGACGAGATTTAAATATAAATATCTTAAAAACAACATTATCTATTAATGGTAGCAACATAAATTGAAGTTCTATTAAATTTTTTTGACCCAAATATTTAACATACCCACAATAATATGTTTAAGACTTAAGTATATCCCTATAATGTGCTTAATTCATCTCCAAATCAACCATAAACTAAAACTATTTAAAAAAAAAAACATATCAAATAGAATTGGAGAAATTGTGTATTAGGAGAAATATCTTCATCTACTTCTAAACCCAAATCTTATGAATTTAAAGGATAGAAAGTCAAAATCCAGATATAATATTTATAAGGAATATCTTCCTCAAAGCAACCAAAATATGTGATAACATACCACTTCAAGTTGTGGGTTTGCAGATGGAACGCCAATTGTGAGTTCATCATCCCAAAATGGATTCAGATTCCTCTTTACCGTCATTGTTTTCACACTCTGCAACAGCAAGGTATAATTAGTAGAGTTCATACTACCAAAGTCATAAAAATATATTTCCTTGAACATTAAAATGAAAGAGGAGCTCACTTGATTGCCGAGCCTAACCACCACATAAGGATCACTGCTCCTGATATCCTTGGGAACCAAATCCATACCTCTGATTACACGCACTTTCAGAAGCCCTATGTAATCACCTTCCATCTCTGCACAGCACAAATTTATGTAAAATATGTAAAGAACCACAACCATCTTCCTACTAAAACAAATACAAATAGTAAGAAGATTTCTCACCTAATCTTGAAACTGTAGCCTGCAGTTTTATATATGGTACACAGGGTTGTAAGAAGCACAGCATTTATAAGAAGCACATCATTTATTTAGAGAGCTTTTTGGTTTGAGGAGAAGGTGAAGGAAATGGAAGAAATGGTGTACTGCCGTGCATGTCACGCAACATCCATATAATATTCCCAAACTTGTCTCGCTGTGACTGCCTGATTACCCTCCATTTCTTTATTCCTTCGAATCTCAATAAGCATAAACATTTCACTTTCCAGGAAAGAATAATTTTAAAGGACAAGCAAGTGGAGAATATGATGACCAAAGTGACAGCTGATTATAATAATTATAATTTTGACATGGGGTAAGTAGGATGAAACGGTGCAAATTTTCCAACACCTTTTTCTTATTTTTTTAATAAAAATAACTAATCTATGTGCAATTGTTTTTAGGATTCTAATTTATTTATTTATTTTATTTTTAATATCATATGGTAAAATATCTTAAAAAAATTTAATACAAAAATACCTTTCTATTAGTCAAGACTTTTAATATGATAAAATATCTTACAAAAATCTAATTAAAAAATCTTTCTTCATTAATTAAGACTTTTATAACGAGATTGGTTGTTTTTATTTTTTTTATAAAATCACTAACTAAAATATGATGATGCATTACAATAGATAATGGTAAAGATTAAACATTCATATAATTTATTGGGTTGCTCATATACAAGTATATTAATTTAATTATTATACTAAAAATAATGATTGTTTACACTTCTTTAAAAAAAATAAAAATAAAATTATAGTATATGTTGAGCAATTTATCTAAAGGATTCAAATGGAGATAAATTATTAATAAATAGATTTTAATCAAATTATAACATAAATCTTCAACATTCAAGAAAAAAATACTCTTCCTTACCTTAATTGAGCAACTAGATCTAAAATTGATAAGAAAAAGTGTGGTTTAGGTCTTTCATTGCACTATGGAATAGTTGAGCTTTTTATTACTTGGCAGGGCTCTCAATAGTGTATACTATCAAAAACAACACTCCAATAATTACAAAAAATTCATTAGCATGGAAAAGCAATGCAATGTAGTGTGCCACTTATATATAGTTCAATGTTAAAATAAATGCTTACTTGATTTCTCTAGAATGATTGTAAACACTCAGTAGATCGTTCTGAACAATAAATGCTAAAATGAATGCTTGTTTGATTTCTCTAGAAAAATTCTCGATATATCATTATGAATAATAAATGTTATATACTTTTTCAAATGATCTCTAGTTTCTTGGTTTCATTAAGATGCATGTGTATTTATATATGACTTGAATTTAAATAAGGACATTATTAATGTACAAACCAACATCAAATAGTAAAAAAAGAGATGGGACCACAAGATAGGGTGCACCCTAACAAACCAAGACAACATCAAACCCCCAAAACATGCTCACTACATTTCTAGGCCTAATAACCCATTGAGTACATTTTTTAGGGGCCCATTATAGGACCATGAAGTTAGGATGAGAAAGAAATGGATAAGAGAGAAGGAGGGGAACACAACACCAAATAATAAAGCACACCAATAATGTTTAATTTGGACCAATAATTAAAAAAATACCCAGGTACTACTAGTATATTATCATGAGTATGCGACACTTGTGTGAAAATTTATTTTCTCCCCAACCACTAATGCAAATTTTTTGTCACTTTTTCTTATTGGCACGATTTGTGTTAGCCATAAATTTCCAAAAAATGGCCTGAAAACCTCTAAATTTAGATGTTTTCCATCCCCTGACTCAACATGTGTCAAAACTTGTGTCAATTTAACTTTATTAATATTACTTGCATCAACCACTTGCATCAAGAATTTAGATTGATGTAGTGTGTATCAATTTTTTGCTTCCTCAATATTTGTGATTGCATTTATTTTTAACTTGATGCTATTTTTGATGCAAGTGTGTTATGTTTTGCATTAAAAAAGGACATAAAAATCTATTTCTTTTCATTTTAAGAATAATTTATCAACTCCTTTTTAGGGGCATCATGTGGAGGAGAATGTCAAAGAGATAGAAAGAGAGTAGTAGTTTCTACAAATTGGACTACATATTTTAAAATGACAGAATTGGAAAGAGTGTTATCTCAAAAACCGGTGCGTGAATGTTTTCAAGTTTAATTATATTTTAATAAAATTTTATTAAATTAACTAAATATTCATATAAAAGCTTTTATGTTTTCACTGTTCATAAGAATGAGAGCTGATTTTTGGGTGAAACTGTGTGCATGATTTTGATTTGATGCATTTTGAATCACCATCCATGAATCATCATCAGGAAAACTTATGAATGGAAGTCTAGACTAACCTTCTTATAAAGATTTGTCATACCTAGTTTGGAGTTCCATTCATAAATTTTAATGATGATAAATCATGGATGGTGATTCCAAATATGTCGAATCAAAATCATGCATATAGTTTCACCCAAAAATTAACTAAATATTTGTTGAACAAATATTAATTAAATGATATTAGATAAGATATATAGATTATTAGATCAGATGTAGATAAACTTATGTTCATACAATATTTGTGTATAAAAACTTTTATTTAAATTATATATATATATATATATATATATATACAATTAAAATAATTCAAAAGAAAAAGTGTCAATACCTTTTATTCCAAATAGAGGTGAAAAGATACATCCAAAATATCAAAAGCAGATGGTATTGAGAAAGTTGAGTCAGAAGCCTCAATAACTAAGACTAGGGAGACATAGCCTCGACTTGATGTAGATAATAGATCCCCAAATGGATATATATATATATATATATATATATATATTCAAAAGAAAAAGTGTCGATACCTTTTATTCCAAATAGAGGTGAAAAGATACGTCCAGAATATCAAAAACAGATGGTATTGAGAAAGTTGAGTCAGAAGCCTCAATAACTAAGACTAGGGAGACATAGCCTCGACTTGATGTAGATAATACATCCCTGAATGGATAGGGGAGAACAAACAATGTAGGAGTGTACAAAACATGACATAAAAATAAATGTAGGTGTACTGGCCTTTAAAGACCAATATGCATATTTATGGGAGATCCCATGCAATCTTCGATCATGCCCTTTTTGCCTTTCTTTTTTTTAACCTCTTGCCACACCTTGAATAGTAGCTTCACACTAACCATGTGTAATTTCATATTCTAGTAATTTGTAGAAGAATTTGTCATTTGATTTAGGTTTGTGTAGGGCACTAATTATTTATTCAAATCAGAGTTCTTTGATTCATGAGCTCTCTTCATTCCTCCTGGTATTGACCCAACCTATTTAGTTTTCATGGTTTGATTCTCATTCTCTCTATTTTCCCTAACTATGGGAGCAATTTCCTTAGTGTGTATGTTACATTCACTAATTTTTTGCTCCTCTATCTATTTTATTCTGATAATCCACTTCATGGTTCTCTTCTGCATTCCACTTCCTCTTGTGCAGGAAAGGACCACCATTTATAAGTAGGTTTCAACCCTTTATTATGTGTTGGTAAGTTTATTGCCTGTGGACAAGTATCCTAGAGATGCCTAATAAACTTACAAATATGGCATCAAAAGGATGTATTCACAAAATCCAGGGACTGCGTATGTTACATTTCTTCACATCTGATGATCATTATTTTAGGTAGACCTTTGATAAGATCTATTTCCACACATATATGAGCATATGTGCATAGACCTGATTGTATTCTCTCAATATTTGCATTGACAAACTTGCCCAAACTATGTCCTATTCATTTAAAAGCAATCATAAGACATATAGGGAGGTTAAGAAGTCATACCCAGATTGGCATAATGATGACTGAGTGTGTGTTCAGGTCAAAGTCTTGGATTCATGGAGTGAGGTATATATCAACAATCTCCCAAAACCAAGGTCCATCTGAAAATACTCTTTGGTAAGCATCCTCATCAAAGAAGTGTACTATGAAGAAACCCTTAAAACAAAGAGAGATTTCATAGTTTTTTAACTAGGTCGAATACACCTATTTGAATAATGCCTCTATGGTTGGTCAAAAGCCATTGAATCTACATATGATTACTTCTTTCTCCAGATTTTATTTGTATACTATCACATCTTCCTCTACTATATCTACAGTGGGAACCACCTCTGCCTATTTCATTATATAGGCATTGGCTTGTGGACTGGGTTTCTAATGTGTTTTCACTGCCTTCTTATTTTTAACATTCTTGAAAGGCCCCTCTGTTCTAGAATAATTTATAACATCTTTGTAAGAGAACACTTGTGCCTTCCCATTGCCAATCGCCCCACCTATTAGCCTCATAATTAAGGATAAAAGGGAATCTCTGGTTATTCCATAATCAAATAGCTTGTTAGTATTTCCTAGATTTTTGCCATTATAGATAAGACATTGGAAAGGTGTAGGGATCCCAATGGATTTCTCAATATGTTATTTTACATCTATTACACATTCTAATAGGTTAACCCAACAACATAGTGTATTACCTTGAATGGTTCTAATCTGAATCTAAAAAATAGTTTGTGTCCTTTGGTTGTAGCTGGATCCCTACATTTTCATTTTGTCAAACACTTTATAGACATACATATTAAAATAGATTTGGGCATATTTTCCTTCCAATCCTTGTGGTGTGGCCATCTTCTTCTTTGAGTTTCCTAACTTGTGAGTCTGTGATGTATCGATGCTTCTACCTATATGCCCTAGTTGATTCCTTAATATCTTCGCTAACCCCTACAATAGGTACATAGGCATCAACACATAGTGGTTTTAGTAGGTGTGATCCATTTATACCTTCCTTGACTACATCCATGATGATATCACTACTCTTCCTTTGGCCTTAGCAACCTACACCCTGTGATCTACCTACATACCATGTTGGGTTTTGGTTGAGGCATCTCAAAAGAAGTTACCTGCATGTTCCTCCATCGCCCTATCTATTGCTCCACTCGATGAATCCATTTTCTATCATATATATATATATAGAGTTTCACCTAAAAATTAATTAAATATTTAGTGAACAAATATTAATTAAGTGATATTAGATAAGATGTAGATAATGTTATGTTCATACAATATTTGTGTATAAAAACTTTGATTTTATTCTCATTTGGTTGAAAGATACCTTCAATGAGAATAAAATAAATTCTAAAAAGATTATAGTTTGGAAAGTGAGGGGGATCACAAACTCTTAGATGATCTAAAACACTTGTATAGGGATATGATTATAAGGCATATGGAGCTTGGCCTTTGAATGATCCTCTTCCTAAAGTTAATGTGGAATTTTCTTTCTTTGGTCATAGGCATGTGATACATCCATATATATATATATATATATATATATATAGTTTCACCTAAAAATTAATTAAATATTTAGTGAACAAATATTAATTAAGTGATATTAGATAAGATGTAGATAATGTTATGTTCATACAATATTTGTGTATAAAAACTTTGATTTTATTCTCATTTGGTTGAAAGATACCTTCAATGAGAATAAAATAAATTCTAAAAAGATTATAGTTTGGAAAGTGAGGGGGATCACAAACTCTTAGATGATCTAAAACACTTGTATAGGGATATGATTATAAGGCATATGGAGCTTGGCCTTTGAATGATCCTCTTCCTAAAGTTAATGTGGAATTTTCTTTCTTTGGTCATAGGCATGTGATATATATATATATATATGGGGATTTTCATATTAAATAATGTAGAGGTTGGTTAAAAAATAAGAATTCAAGATGCAATACATACTTTGCCATTTTATGGTCCACTATATTCATTTATAGATTGGTAAAGTTTGACAACATATAAGTTTAGCATGTCCACATACACAATATGTGCAAATGCAACATTTCTTAAGTGTGATATAAAGGTTGGGGAAAATGTCATAATTTTTTATGACTATACCTATATGGATGGTCATCCCTTTGCATTTAAGAACATCATTAATTTTATAAATAGTTCTCATGAAAGATGTACTACTACTCCCAATGTCAATTCATGGAGTGCATCGATGTTTATGAATCAAAGTTTATGTCAAGCATGAAATATACTAAGAAGGGGGGTGAATCAATATATTATATATCTTTTACTTAATATGATTTATTTTCTTTAACCACTTAATCACACATTCAATATATGCAATAAAATTTAAATAATAACATGCACCACACAAGAGAGAGATAGAGACACCAAATTTTTATGTGGAAACCCAAAGTGGAAAAAACCACAGAGAAAAATCTCAAGTATATGAATGAGAACCAACTCAAATTACAAATTTTGCAAGCACCAACTTGGAGGAGCACCAACCCCTTTGCCGAGCACCAACACAACAACTATTTGTGAGCACCAACCCACATGAGCACCAACCCCTTGCAAATATTTGTGAGCACCAACCCACAAGAGCACCAACCCATCTTGTGTATAAAACACAACTATATCTCAATATTTATTACTCAACAAATGATAGAACTCTACAATATCTCCTACTTTTCTCTCCTCTTTTCTTATATAAAACAATTACAAAACCATGTACTCTCTTGCATATTACAAATGGATTCTCAAGCTTTTATTTATAGCTTTCCAAATGACCTTTGGCATTCACCCTTTGTGACCCTTCAATCCTCATGAAAAATGGTGCCAAAAACTTGCATGACCCTTCGTATCCTTGCATTTGAAAAGTCACATGGTGACCCTTCATAAGTAAATGCATCATTTCCTCTTTTGTCTTTATCTTCATGACCTTTCAAATTCCTTAAGATGACCCTTCATGGAAAAATGTGCCATACCCTCTTTTGTCTTCACTTGGTGACTCTTGAAATTCATCAAGATGACTCTTCATGGGAAAATGCATCCCATTCCTCTTTTGTCTTTACCCTATGACTCTTTGACTTCTCCATGGGCCCTCTTTTGACTTTTATGCAACCAAAAATATATTTGTTAATATTAAATAAATATTAACACACATTAGCCAATATATGAATATTAAAAACACCATTAAATGTTATGGGCCCTTTATCACCAATGCTAGACCTTTGACATCAATGACAATATTTCCAACAATCTCCCCCTTTGTCATTAATGGTAACCTCAAAATAAAATTGCCACATCCTGAAACTTGCACATATTGCCATCTAAAAACCATACAATAACTCCTCCTTATTATAGTAACCTATATCTATTCTCTATACCTATGTCTACACCTGTACCTATACTTGTACCTATTATTATCCCCCTTTGACATCAATGACAAAGGGCCTATCCTAGAGCTAACACTTATCTCCCCCTCAACTGATGTTGATCCTCAATGGTAGGAAGTAAAATAAATTATTCTCAACTTCTCCTGTAGATACTCAAATATGTCTTTTGGTGTGCCTTTGTGAAAATATCTATAATCTACTATGTGGTACTGATATATTCCATCTTAACCTGTTGATCTACAATTTGCTCTCTCAAGAAGTGATATCTAATGGGAATATGTTTTATTCTTGAATGCATCACTAGATTATTTGAAATATTAATAGCATTTGTGTTGTCATAAAAAATAGAAATAGGTTCATCATATTTTACCTTGATGTCTTTCAAAGTTTGCTTCATCCAAAGAAATTGAGTATAACATAATACTACTACAATAAATTCTACTTTAGCTATAGAAAATGATATCGAGTTTTGCTTCTTGCTTAGCCATAATACTAAGCTATCACCGAGGAAAAAATCTCATCCAATTGTACTCTTTCTGTCATCCAAGAAACCTACCCAATATGAATATGTATAAGCAACCAAAGTGAAATCTCTGCTAGTGGAATACCACAATCCATAATCCAATGTCTCCTTGATATATCTGAATATTCTCTTCACAAACTAAACATGACTATCTTTTGGAGTTGACTGATATCTTACAACTATACCTATTGCATACATGATGTATGGCCTTGATGTTTTCAAATATAAAATACTTCCACTCATAGATCTATACAAAGATTGATTTGCAACAGGTGAATCTTCATCCTTGCTCACCTTATTTCTTATACTCATTGGTGTGCCAACTGATGCACGATCCTCAAAACCAAATTTCTTCAAAATTTACTTGGCATAGTTACTTTGAGATATGAAAATTCCTTTATTTGACTAAAATATTTGCAATCCTAAGAAAAATGACAATTCTCCAAGCATAGACATCTCAAATTATTTTTTCATATTATAAAAAATTCTTTTGTCATCTTTTCATGTTTCCTCCAAAGATGATGTCATCAACATATACCATAACAATCAATTAATGCTCACCTTCTGTTTTGATGTAGAGATTACTGTCAGCAAATCCTCTCTTGAAACCTTGATCCTATAGGTACTTATCAAGTCTTGTATACCAAGCTCTAGGAGCTTGTTTCAATCCATACAGTGCTTTCCTCAATCTGCATACATGGATACTAATATTTGAGATAATAAATCCCTCAGGCTTCTCAATATAGACCTCTTCTTCTAGATTCTTGTTTAGGAAGGTAGATTTGACATCCATCTGAAACACTTTGAAAAATTTAAACACTGCATATGCAAGAAACATTATATAGCCTCTATCCTTGCCACTGGTGCAAAATTTTCTTCAAAATCTATTCCCTCAATCTAAGCATATCCTGTACATATTAATCTTGCTTTACTCCTAGTCACTTCTCCATTTTCATTCAACTTATTTTTGTAAACCCATTTTGTTCCTATCACATTGTAATCTTTTAGTCTAGGCACTAATTCCCAAGTATCATTCTTTTCTATTTGATTTAATTCTTCATCCATTGCCTTAACCCAATGCTTATCATGTCTAGCTTCTGAAAAAGTTCTAGGATGAATTTTGGATAGCAAAGAGAAATTAACTTGCTCAGATTCACTTACCATCATTCTTCTGGTATGAATTCTTTCATTTATGTCCTTGATGATGTCACTTTCATTATGATATATCTAGACATATTTGGATGGGGTTTTGGTGTCCTTTTTCTCATCTTCATCTGATTCTTCAAAATCTTTCTCTTTAATGATTTTAGGAATGTCTATTGGATCACTGATTCTTTGTGCTCCATCTTCTTCTATCCTGACATTGATTATTTTGTTATAACATTTATTTTTTTAAGAATAACCAAGAAATATACTTTCACTTGCTCTAGATTCAAACTTACCCAATTTTTCATTGATTCTCTTTATGAAGCATCTACTACTGAAAACTCTGAAATAATCAATTGTAGCTAGTTTGTCTTTCCATAGCTCATAAGGAGTCTTGTCACTGTTGACTCTCAATAATGCTCTATTTTGGATATGCATTGTTGTACCTACTGCCTCTCTCCAATATTTATCTAGTATCTTGGATTTATTTAGCATTGTTCTCACCATCTCCTAAATTGTTCTATTTCTCTATTCAACCACTCCATTTTGCTATGGAATTCTGGCTGCTGAATAATGTCTCTTCATTCCATGGTATTCAAAAAATTTATCTGACATGAATTCTCCTCCTTGATCTAATTTTAGGCACTTAATCTTCAAACCATTTTCATTCTTAACTAATGCTTAGAAATGTTTGAAAGCTTCTAATTTTTTCTTTAAAAACATTACCCAAGTTATACGTAAAAAAAAATCAATAAGTAACATAGAATATTTCTCACCTTGAGTATTTTGAGTTATCATAGGTCCATATAAATCAGTGTGGACAAGCTCTAACATCTGAGTGGTCAAGTATTATTTTATTTTGAACTACGTTCTAGCCTGCTTCCCATGTTGACAAGGTTCACAAAGCGTGTTGGATGGCTTTGTAATCTTTAGAAGATTTTTGATTGGTTGCTTCTTGCTGATGTTGACAAGATTGTCAAAAATTACGTGTCCCATTCTCCTATGCCATAGCCAACTTTCTTCAATCTGACTCAAACATCTTTGACCTTTGATGTTAGATAACATGTGCAAATTATTGCCTATTCTTTGAACATCTGTAACCAACACATATAAATATTTTCTCCTAATTTCACAACCTTTTGCATAAAAATTTAGTGTGTGCCCTTGATCACACATTTGACTTACACTCAAAATATTATGCTTAAGAGCTTCTACATACAAAACATTTCAATTTTAGTTCTATCGTTATCCAAACTTAGTATACCTTTTTCAATAATTTTGGTAGTAGTATTATCTGAATTTCATTATGCCACCATTGATCTTCTTCAAGGTTATGAACTTGCTCTTATCTCTTGTCATGTGCCTCAAACATCCATTGTTAATGAACCATGGCTTTTCTTCATTTTTTACATGCAAAGTTTTCTGTATCAACATAGATTTTTCAGGTTATTTCTTCTACCATGAACTTGTCTGAACTTTCTTCTTGATGAATGGAGCCTTGAAACTCTGGTCCTTCTTGACTGACCTAAACACACTTCTATAGTACCAGGCTATGTGTTCAAAGTTGTTTCACTTGTAACATATTATGGCCTCTTCATTAAATCTTAATAGAGGAGCAAAATATTTGTGGCTTCTACTTGACTCTACATGAGTTTCCTTCTCCTTATTTATAAAATTATTAGCCCTTTTTCAACATTTTATTTTCTTATGACCATATCCATTACAATAAAAATAATAACCGTAAAAATAGGACCTGTTTATGTATCTTTGACCTGATTGTCTTTTGTAGCTCTATTACTTCTAGCCTTTTTTGTTTGAGATGTCCTTTGTATTCTTAACTTCTTCTCTTTTTATTTTCTCTTTTGTAAGAGCTTCAACATAGCTCTTTTCTTTTTCTGTGTTAACCTTGTCTATGAAAGTAGTGGCCTCCCCTTTCTATTTTTCAAAATCTGATACCTGTCTTATCTAAAATTGATCTTTAACTTTCTAATATCTTATTCAACATATTATTGCTATTCTCAAATTTTAAACCATTGGCTGCTCTATCATTGATTGCTTTGTTTATTTTCTCAAGATCTACTTTTAAAGAAGCAATTTCAATAACATACCTTTCACATTCTTCACTTACTTTTTGCAACTGTGTTGTTAGATCTTTTTCATTCTTCTTGGCTTATTTAAAGTGTGTTTGTAGATCTTAAACTATTTCCTTTGACTCCTTTTCATTTTTCTTGATCTGGAGTTTCAATATTTGATTCTTTTTTTCAAAAGCTTTTAACTCTTCTTAGGCACAAATGAGTTTTCTTTTCAGATTCACTTTGACTTCATCCTATTCTTCTTCTTGATCATCTGTACTTTTGCTTACAAAGGCATCTTCATGTATGGCCATGAATAGAATCTCTACTTCTTTTGAATCACTTACTCCACTATCTTCGACTGAGCTAGGATCTTTAAAATACAAATTCTTCTTCTCGAATCCCTTCTTAAATTTTCTTTTGAAATTTCTCCTTGTATGTAGACTTTCCTTCTTCATTATCACCATTACCCTTATCTAGGCACTTAGCTACAAAATATCTAATATTTCCATAATTAAAACATTTAAAAAGTAATTTTACTTCATATTTACCTATGCCTTTTTTTAGCTTGCAAATGAATAAAGCTCTGTTGTCATCTTCATCATCGCTAGAACTATCACTTGATTCTTGATTCTTAGCCTTCTCTTTATTTGATGTCTTGAAAGTAGCTTCTCTCTTTAAGGGTTTCTCTTATTCGATCTGCATCTCATATGCCATAAGAATACCATTTAGCTCATCCATCTTTAGCTTGGATAAATTCTCCATCTCTTTAATTGCCAAAACTTTTGCATCATATCTCAATGGTAGAGATGTCAAAACTTTTTGTACCACGATTGATTCTTCTAAATTTTCTCCAAGACCTTGAATCTGATTAACTATTTGATCAACCCATAAAAGGTAATTTGCTATATTTTCTTCCTCTTGCATTTTCAAAATCTCAAGCTGCCTTCTGAAAGTTTGAAGCTTAGCTTGTTGAACCTTTCTATAACCTTTGTAAATATTCTAAAGCTTTACCCAAGTTTCATGATCAGATTTACATTATATAACTTTAAGAAATTTTAATTCACATAAAGCACATAAAATAGAATTTAAAGCTTTATCATTATTTTCACTTTCCTTCTTTTCTGTCGGAGTAGTTACAAGTGTTTGTGGCTCTTCATACTCCTCCACCACTGCTTGCCAAATGTCAAATCTAAGGGCCATCAAATAATTCCTTATCCTTATGCTCCAAAAAGCATAGTTTGTCTCATCAAACAAAGGTGCCTTATTTTTAGAAAAACCTTCATGTGATTTAGCCATTGTGCTTTCCCTAATCTACCTTCAAGCTGTAAAACTTTTTCAAAAGGAACTTGATCTGATAGCAATTTTTAAGCATGAAATATACTGAGAGGAGGGGGGTGAATTAGTATATTATATATCTTTTACTTAATCTGATTTCTTTTCTTTAACCACTTAATCACACATTTAAGATATGCAATAAAACTGAAACAATAACATACACCACACGAGAGAGAGAGAGAGAGAGAGAGAGAGAGAGAGAGAGAGAGAGAGAGAGAGAGAGAGAGAGAGAGAGAGACCAGATTTTTACATGGAAACTCAAAAGTGAGAAAAACCATGGAGAACAATCTCAAGTATAAAAATGAGCACCAACTCAAATTACAAAGTTTGCAAGCACCAACTTGCAAGAATACCAAACCCTTTATTGAGAACCAACACAACAACTGTTTGTGAGCACCAACCCATATGAGCACCAATCCCTTTCAAATATTTGTGAGTATCAGCCCACAAGAGCACCAACCCCTCTTGTGTATAAAAAAAAATTATCTCTCAATGTTGCTTACTCAACAAATGATAGAACTCTACAATATCTCCTATTTTTCTCTCCTCTTTTCTTATATAAAATAATTAAAAAACCATGCACTCTCTTGCATATTACAAATGGCTTCTCAAGCCTTTATTTATAGCTTTTCAAATGACCTTTGGCATTCACCCTTTGTGACCCTTCAATTCTCATAGAAAATGGTGCCAAACTTGCATGACCCTTCGTATCCTTGCATTTAAAAAGTCACATGGTGACCCTTCTTAAGCAAATGCATCCTTTCCTCTTTTGTCTTTATCTTCATGACCTTTCAAATTTTCTTAAGATGACTCTTCATGGATAAATGTGTCATACCCTCTTTTATATTCACTTGGTGACTCTTGGAATTTCTCAAGATGACTCTTCATGGGAAAATGTGTCCCATTCCTCTTTTGTCTTTATCACATGACTCTTTGACTTTTCCATGGACCCTCTTTTGACTTTTATGCAACCAAAAATATATTTGTTAATATTAAATAAATATTAACACACATTAGCCAAGATATGAACATTAAAAACACCATTAAATGTTATGGGGCCTTTATCACCAATGCTAGACCTTTGACATCAATGCCAATATTTCCAACAGTTTATGCCCAAGATCCTAAACAAATATATCATGGTAGAAGCTATGAATAAATATAGTATAAGGGGATGGGTTAGTGATTGATTATGGTTAACACAAATTATTATTGATTGTGTTTCCAAAGTGATATACTAACAATTAAACTATGAAGTTTTACTATATTATAATTTTTGTTTGTCATAGAATTGTAGTAATCATTTTGAATTGAGAAACTAATTTCAATGACATGAAGTGGAAATATAAAATGTAAATTAAATATAAGCACTTGAAAGCATCCATTTTTAATGGTAGACACAATATTGAATTAAAGATAATAATAAAGGGGATATTTAACATGTAAATTAACTTTAAGTAGGAAAGAAGAACCCATTTTTTACAGTAGCCTAAATGACATAAGGTGGATGTGATTTATTGCATGAGGCTAATTTGGCCATAATTTCATGTGAAATTTGATGAAATATTTGGTTGGTTCAATATGTCATGAAATGAGAGCCCCAATTGACATAAGGTGGATGTGATTCACTACATGAGGCTCCTTTGGCTCCAATTATGCGTGAGATTTGATGCAATACTTAGTTTATTAAATATGGTGTAAAATGGGAACCCTAATCAACATAAGTTATATGTGATTCACTACAAATGGTTGTTTTGGCCCTAATTGCATGTGATATTTGATACAATACTTGATTGGTTGAATATGGTGTGCAATGTGAGCCAAAATTAGCATAAGGTGGACACAATTCATTGTATGACGCTATTTTGGGCCCAATTACATGTGAGATTAGATATAATATTTGGTTGGTTAAATATGGCATGTAATAGGAGCCCAAATTTACACAATGTAAAAATAGTTCACTACACATGCTCTTTTAGCCCTAAATGCACATGAGATTTAGTGCAATACTCAATAAGTTTTATATGGTGTGCAATGAGAGATCCAATTGACATAAGGTGGATGCAATTCATTGCATGGGGATCATTTGGACCCAATTAAACATGATATTTGATGTAATACTTGGTTCAATATGACATTCAATAAAAACCCAAATTGACATAAGGCGATGTGATTCACTACACAGGGCTCCTTTGCCCCAATTATGTGTGAGATTCAACACAACACTAAAGATTTAGCATATATTTAAAAAAACAAATTGATATGATAACATTTCATACTTTATTCATCATATTATATACATATATGTATACATGAGATCTCCTAAAAATAAGGAGTCTATCTCTATCCAAAATCCCTATATTATCTTGATCACAATCTCATCTCTCTCTATGATGAATTATCTCACAACAACTCACATAGGCTTTTCACACACACATTCATAATATATTATATATCAATAAATTAACTAATGACTCTCTTAAAACTATAATGTGAGTACCAGATTCCTAACATTCCCCCCCTTAGTACTAACATTATAATATATTGTTATACACACATAATGAATGTAAAGAGGGAACCCATTGACCTCTTATCAACCATTCACATGGGAACACATAAAATGTAGATCTTGAATGGGAATTTAAACATGAACAAGGACCTACACATTTGTTCATTTTTCATATTTGTCATAGATGGATTTTGTAGGCACCTAAATTTCATTTAATGTCAAAATGCACTCTTTTTCTTCCCCTAAATTCAAATTCAAACTAATATCATTTACCTCCAAAATTCAAATAATTAAATAATTCCTAATTACTCAATTATGCACACCTTTTATCTAGATGTATTTAATAAATCTGTATTTTCCCCCTCACTTAGACATACTCCACATTTATCTCCCTCACATGTTGACTCATCCAACAACTTCATCGACTTTTTCAACCACTTTATGAGTCACCTTGGAAATTTTCAACCAATTTAACCCTTTCTCGATGACTCATGCAACCAACTCCCCTTTCTTTTTAGCCTATGGAATTGGTCATCATCCTCATGGATGAAGACTAATTCTCCACCATTGATTATTTGGATAATTATAAATATTCAAATAATCCTTCACCATTCGATTGACATCCCATAAACCTATATATAAATGTTTAATATGTCACTCTCATCCATCATTACTTATGCTAATGAAGAGATATTGAATTCTCAAGTGAATCCCAAGTAAATCCAAGCTATCCAAAGATCATTTTCATACCAAAACACTACCCAATTTCCCTTGCATTGGAGAAGATTAAACAACCACATTTAGGGAGAAAAACCACTTTGAATCACAATGGAGGAGGCTCACAATACTTTGATTGTGTAAGTTTGTGTTTTAGTTTCATTGTATTTGTAGTTTTGTCCTTAGGTTTCTTGAGTTTATCTTATATTTCATTTGATAATTTTTATATTAGCTTCGTTTGCATTTCTAGATTTCCTTCACATATTTTGGCATGCCCGATGGGACTTCCCTTCATCTTTACAGATCATAAGCATCATAGGTGCATTTATGAGCTCATTTTAGTTCATTTCTTTAGTTTTTCTTATGCACTTGAATTTAAAATTGATATTGGAAGTTTTTGTTTACAACTACAGGTCTTTTTAAGGTGTTTTCAAGCTTATTATATATATTATTTGTGTAACAACAAATTTGTAGAGTTAATTAGTGAAATTGTAGAGGAGAATAGAAAAATCATTTTTATTTAATTTTTAGCAGTATTATACCTCTAATATTTTTATATTTTTGTTTTGGTTTGTTCTATTTTGTCAAATTTTTATTATTTTTATTTTTGTGAAACAATAAATTTGTAGACTTTATCAGTGAAATTGTATATTTGAACAATGAAATTACATTAACCAACAACTTGTTAGGAATGGTAAATAAGCATTCCAACCCAGAATTTAGAAGTGATAACACCAAAAACATCACATAATGAAGCTACAGAAAAATTATTGTAAAGCAAAGCAAATCAAGTGTTATTCAAAAATAAGATATACTATTACAAAAGAAACCCCTTGCATAAGTACGGAAGGTAAAATATAGAACTAGCCTAACTAACCAATGTGAGACAAATCCTCACATAATACAAACTCACAAAAGGATGAAATAGATAGCTAATACACTAGAAAACATGAGAAATACATGAAATATATACTCTAACACCACCCCCCCCCCCCCCCCCCCCCTCAAGTGAAGCTAGGGGCTAACAATAGTCAAAAAAGAAATAGTGTCATATCCACATTATCAGTCCAGGTAATTAGGCTTGATAAGATACTCATGTACAATATGCATCCATAAAATGAAGAAGGAAGATGTCCTCACAAACACCCCCTAAGAACAACTTATAAAACACCAATAACATGCATACAACAACAATACAATGTGTGAAAATGGGATCTACAACAACATAATAGTGGTTTGGAGAATGAGGGTGCCTCAGGGCTCCACCTCATTTTGTTCACTTCCTCAAACTTCCTTCCATTAATTTCACAACAAACTTATTGGTTGAATAGGAAAATTTCCAAAAATGAAGTGAATCAACTAATCATTCAAAATAATTTGAGATAAGACCAAGCTATATCAAAGGCAAATATGAGCATATAATCAAAAAACAAAGCCACCATATAGGTCGTTATTGGGGGATTTCTAGCCATACGTCTTTATCCAAAGTAAATACATGTTGAATAATGATGATGCCACGCAAGAATAATGCACAAATAAAATTTCTAACATAACAGCTGTATGGTCAAAGAAAGACCAAATCCAATCAAGATGTCTATATTGCTAAGAATCTACAAACATAGTAGTGGCTGCATACTAGCTAAGTGATGACTATTAGAGGGTGGATATGATACCATGTTAGGAATGGTGAACAAGTATTCTAACCCAAGATTCAAAAGTGATAACTGTTGGGGATCAACCAACAATGGATTACACTTGTGAAAGCAATAAACGCGGAAATAAATCAGATAGATAAGTAACTAGAATGATAAATAGCACAGAACAAGAGATACAAGAAAACACCCTGAAAACTTGTATTAAAACTCTTTACAATAGGAATACAATTGAAGAAACTTCGTTCTTCCACACCTCTCTCAGATGCACACAAGATCTCTCACTAGATCTCTATTCCTCAAGAGCTCTCTCTCTCAAGTACACTCAAATCCAACAACCTGGATTGATGCAACTCAGTACTGTCCTTCAAACATTCACAATGTTCTACTCATACTCACACATTCAACATACTAAGCTAAGAAGATCTTTCCTACATATAGAATTAGGAAACTTGAGCATGCTCTTACAACAAACAGTTAAGCCTCTTGAACAAGGGCTCTAAAAATAATATTTCTAATAATAGAGACGCGAGCTTAAGTCTACAACTCAAACTCATCATGCAAACACTCGCTTCTGTCCTCAAAAATTGCTTTCTGGACACACAGGTAACCGACGTCGGTTCCTGCATGTTCGCCTGTGACCGTCGCCGGCCGACCCTACTGCCGATGTCGGTGCCTCTGCAACTACAACTGACCGACGTCGGTCGCTCCTGACCGATGCCGGTGTTTGTGTAGACCCGAACCTGTTTAGTATGCTCTTTGGTGAAGCTTTTAGCTCCACACACCCTAACAATCTCCCACTTGGAGATAAACAACTGCACCAGTACCTGTACAGCAACATCTTCTAGCTCCTCCATCTTCAACTCAATCATGAAGACCAATAGAAGTTGAATGAAGATTCAACTTCTCCTTTGTAACCGGCTTTGTTAGCATATCAGCAGGATTCTTATCTGTATGGATCTTCTCCAGCTTCAACTCACCATCTTCCAATACGTGCCGTATGAAATGGTACCTTAGCTATATGTGCTTGGTTCTTGAGTGAAAAGCTGAGTTCTTAGCCAAATGGATTGCACTCTGACTGTCACTATACAATCTGCAACTCCCATGCTCCCTTCCAAGCTCTTCCATGAACCGTGTCATCCATATCATCTCCTTGCTAGCTTCTGTGGCTGCAATATACTCTGCTTCTGTAGTTGACAAGGCAACAACCTTCTGCAACTTAGATATCCAGCTAACTGCCATTCCACCTACAGTAAAAACATAACCTGTGGTGCTCCTCCTGCCATCCAAATCACCTGTCATATCTGAATCTACATAACCATGTAGAGAAGTATCTGAACCTCCATAGCACAAGTGTCTACTGCTGGTTCCTCTCAGATATCTAAGGATCCATTGAACTGCTTTCCAATGTTCCTTACCTGGATTGGCCATATACTTACTTACTACTCCCACTGCTTGGGCAATATCCGGTCTAGTACACACCATTGCATACATCAAACTTCCTACCACGGAAGAATATGGAACCTTACTCATGTACTCTACCTCATCATGTGAATTAGGACATTGTTCTTTACTCAACTTAAAATGTCCAGCCAAAGGTGTGCTTACTGGTTTAGCATCCTGCATATTGAACCGTTTCAACACCTTGTCCACATAATCCTCTTGAGACAATATCAACCTGTGATTTTTCCTATCTCTCTTAATGCTCATGCCAAGGATTTTCTTTGCTGCTCCCAAATCCTTCATAGAAAACGTTTGAGCTAATTTTACCTTAAGCTCAGAGATATCCTGCATGTGAGATCCTGCAACCAGCATATCATCTACATACAACAATAGAATAATATATCTACCATTATCAAATCTCTTAAAATATACACAATGGTCAGATTGACACCTACTGTAGCCATGCTCAGTCATAAACCTGTCAAATTTCAAATACCATTGCCTAGGAGCTTGCTTGAGGCCATGCAAGCTTTTCTTCAACCTGCACACTAACTTCTCCTTACCCTTGACCTCAAATCCTTCTGGCTGTTCCATGTATATTTCCTCATCCAAATCTCCATGAAGAAACGCTGTCTTAACATCTAGCTGCTCAAGATGCAAATCCTCAAAAGCAACCAAAGACAATACAACCCTTATAGAAGTCATCTTAACAACAGGAGAAAAAATCTCACCAAAGTCAATACCTGGATTTTGTGCAAATCCTTTTACTACCAATCTAGCCTTATATCTCATCTGTCCATCCTCACCTTCCTTCAACCTGTAGGTCCATCTGTTCTTCAGTGCTCTCTTACCAGCTGGCAATTCAACCAAATCCCATGTTTGGTTCTCTCTTAAGGACTCCATCTCCTCAACCATGCCACGCTCCCACTTACTCCTGGACTCCACCTATAAAGCTTCTTTAAAACTCTCTGGTTCTCCACCATTGGTTAGCAATAAATAATATAAGGAAGGAGAATATCTAATTGGAGGCTTACTCACCCTTTCGGACCTCCTGATGGGTGTCTTGGACTCGTTCTCAACACGCTGTCCACCCAAATTTTCTGACAGTGACCGACCTCGGCCACCTGTAGACCTGTTACTGGCCGACGCCGGTTCCTAACCTGACGACGTCAGTCTCTGTGTTTTCCTGTAAGTGATTATTTATTTTTCTCGCGAGCTCATTTTGGACCATAACTTCATCCAATTCACCAATGCTCTGCCCAGATTGATCCAGCTTCCTTATCTGATCACTGTACATCACTCTTTCATTGAAAACAACATCACGGCTCCTAATTACCTTGTTAGTTCCTAGATTCCAAAATCTAAAACCAAAATCATCTGAGCCATAGCCAATAAAAGTGCACCTCATAGACTTAGCATCAAGCTTCTTTCTATTTTCCTTATCTATGTGCACAAAGGCTTCACAACCAAAAACTTTGAGATATGAGAGATCTACCTTTTTACCTGTCCATGCCTCTTCTAGAATTCCACCATCCAGAGCTGTAGAGGGTCCTCTATTAATCAGGTACACTGCGGTGTCAACTGCTTCTGCCCAAAACTCTAAGGGCAACCCAGCATGCAATCTCATACATCTTGCACACTCCATAATAGTTCTGTTCATCCTTTCAACAATACCATTCTGCTGAGGTGTCCTTGGAACCATCCTTTGCCTTCAGATTCCATGAGTGTAACAATACCAGTTAAACTTAAGACTACAGAACTCACCGCCATTATCAGATCTCAAGCACTTTAATCTTCTGCCTGTTTCATTCTCAACCATAGCTTTCCAAATCTTAAAAGTCTCAAAAACATCAGATTTATTTTTAATATAGTAGATCCATACCTTCCTTGTAGCATCATCTATGAATGTAACATAGTACCGTGATCCTCCAATAGAGGCTACCTGAGCCGGTCCCCACACATCTGTGTGAACAAGCTGCAACTTCTGCCTTTTCTTAGTAGACCCAGTCTTGAGAAAACTAACCCTTTTCTATTTTCCAAATACATAATGCTCACAAAATTCTAGATCCATACTTTTCAAATCTAAAAGCATACCTTTAGACTTAAGAATTAACATCCCCTTCTCACTCATGTGGCCAAGCCTTGAGTGCCACAATTTAGCATCCACATCTGAAGTAGATAAAACTAAAGGAGATTTGTTAGTAACACAATTACACAAATAGAGAGTACCTTCTCTCTTACCTCTGGCCATAACAAGTGCACCCTTGGTCACCTTCCAAGAATCTGCTGTGAGAGTTACTGTACAACCCTCATCCCCTAGCTTACCTGTAGAAATCAAATTTCTTTTCAAACTAGGAACATGCATCACATCTCTCAACACCCATGTGTTGCCATTCTGCATCTTTAGCTGCACTTTACCTTTGCCAGTAATATTACAAGGCTCATCATCCCCTCAGTATACTATTCCAAAATCTCCATGGATATAGTCACTGAAATATTCTCTGTTAGGGGTAGCATGGAAAGATGCACCAAAATCTAATACCCAAGATTCTATATTATTATGCAAAGAGAAAATAAGAGCATCCTGTGCAATACCTGCAACCTTTGCCTCTTCCTTTCCTTCATGCTGATTCTCCTCCTTAGGCTTTGACCAGCAATCTCTGCTTATATGCCTCAACTTTCCACAGTTCCAGCATTGTGGCCTTCTGCCATTTCTGGATTTGGATCTGCCTCTTCCCTTAGACTTAGATCTCGATCTCCTCTTGCTCCTTTATTTTTGCCTTCCCTTGCTCTCGAGATTTAAAGCGTTCCCAGATGTCTCTTCTGTGCTTTTCCTATGAATTTCCTCATTCAAGATAACACTAACCACATCCTCTACTTTTAAAATATTCGAAGCAGAAGCAGTATTAGAAACTGCCATTACCAAGCCATGCCAGCTTTCAGGCAAAGAACATAATATTAAAAGAGCTTTTATTTCATCTTCAAATACAATATTGACAGAACTTAACTGATTAACAATACCATGGAAATCATTCAGGTGATTAGAAACAGATCCACCTTCTTGCATATGCAAATTAAATAACTGATTCATTAAATATACCTTATTAGAAGCTGAGGGTTTTTCATACAAATTTGCTAACGTAGTCATTAACTCTACCGTAGTTTTAGCCTGTGACAAATTAGATATCACAGTGGATGCAAGACTCAGTCTTATAGACCCCAGAGCCTTTCTGTCAAGAACTTCCCATTCTTCATCCTCCATGTCCTTGGGCTTCTTTGCTATCCCACCTAACGGCAAGTAAAGATCTTTCTGATACAGATAGTCCTCTATCTGCATTCTCCAATGTTGATAGTTCTTGCCATTAAACTTTTCCATTCTCAACTTACTTTCTTCTGCCATTGCTTCTCCCACTCAAACAGAAATCCCTGCAGAAACCCCTATGAGCAACCTGTAATCCAAACACACTACACAGATTTGAACCACCTGTTAGTGAACCTGAGCTCTGATACCACTTGTTGGGGATCAACCAACAATGGATTACACTTGTGAAATCAATAAACGCAGAAATAAATCAGATAGATAAGTAACTAGAATGATAAATAGCATAGAACAAGAGATACAAGAAAACACCCTGAAAACTTGTATTAAAACTCTTTACAATAGGAATAAAATTGAAGAAACTTTGTTCTTCCACACCTCTCTCAGATGCACACAAGATCTCTCACTAGATCTCTATTCCTCAAGAGCTCTCTCTCTCAAGTACACTCAAATCCAACAACCTGGATTGATGCAACTTAGTACTGTCCTTCAAACATTCACAATGTTCTACTCATACTCACACATTCAACATACTAAGCTAAGAAGATCTTTCCTACATATAGAATTAGGAAACTTGAGCATGCTCTTACAACAAACAGTTAAGCCTCTTGAACAAGGGCTCTAAAAATAATATTTCTAATAATAGAGACACGAGCTTAAGTCTACAACTCAAACTCATCATGCAAACACTCGCTTCTGTCCTCGGAAATCACTTTCTGGACACACAGGTAACCGACGTCGGTTCCTGCATGTTCACTTGTGACCGTCGCCGGCTGACCCTACTGCCGACGTCGGCGCCTCTGCAACTGCAACTGACCGACGTCGGTCGCTCTTGACCGACGTCGGTGTCTGTGTAGACCCGAACCTGTTTAGTATGCTCCTTGGTGAAGCTTTTAGCTCCACACACCCTAACAATAACACCAAAAATATCACATGATGAAGTTGTAGACAAATGATTACACAAAGCAAATTGAGTGTTATTCAAAAATAAGATATGCTAGTACAAAGGAAATTGCCTTGCATAAGTAGGCAAGGAAAAATACAAAAATAGCCTAAATAACCAATGTGGGATAAATCCTCACACAGGACAAACTAAAAAAATGATGAAATATCTATCTAATAGACTAGTAAACATGAGAAATACTTGAAATACATACTCTAACATAGCTACATTGCAAAACCTAACTACCAAATTATCACGTTTTCCTAGTAGTAAAATTAGATTTAATTATAGCAAAATCATTAAACCTAACAATAAAATCATTATTAAAATCATTTTGTTTTGCAATTCTCTCTTTTTCTCTTTTTTGGGGTTCTCTATGTCATTTTTATTCTATAATCCTTTCTCTATTTTGAGTTTTCTAACTTTATTTTTCTTGTTTTACTCTTTTTTAATCTTCTGTGTCATCAACAAAATCATTTTTTATCAGTGAAATTGATTAACTTAATTACGAAATCACTTAACCTATTTGTGAAATTATTTGTCTATTTTTCTATTTTCCCTATTTTTTAACATCAACAAAATTGATCTCGACTTCAACAAAATTGTAAACATATTTGGTGAAATCATGTATAACATCAATGAAATTGTGAAATCATCAAGAGTGTCAACAAAATCATGGAAGGTAATAGCAAAATCATTCTACTTTATTTTCTATTTTCTATTTAGTTTCTTGGTTTATGACAACTAATAATTTCATAGTTTGTTTTGACTGTGTATTTACAAAATCATTCTAAAGGCATGTTTCTTCTATGTTTTCCATTATGTTTTTCTAACTATTTGTAGTTCGCCTTTACTTTTAGCCAAACCTCAAATTTATAATAGTTTATTTACAGGTTGAAAGTTAAAGAAAAGCCTCTAAAGATTTAAACAAAACCATTTTTTTCTTTTGTTTCTAACGTTATCTTTGTCCAATTTTTATAACAAGCTTTTATTTCAGTTCTTCATTACTTTAGTAATTAGAAAACATTTGGTTTTTTAAAGTTAAAATTGTTTCCCTTTTAAAAACTTGTGTGTGTCTTATTCATGTTGTGTGTGCCCTTCTCTCAATGTTACATTGGTGATGATACATCAGAATCAGAAACAACACTTGTAAATTATATTACCCAAGATGATATGTATGCATATGCTTTTCTCTCAGCATCACATTGGTAAGGATACTAGAGAATAAAAAGTAAGTATTTGTCTTTTTATTTTCTTTTCTTAGGGGCTCTATTGACTATGCATTTCATCACTACATGGCAAGGCAAACCTTGTGTAATGATAGGGTATATAATTGAGTTAGAGATACCATTTTTGGCTGAGTGGTTATGTGTTTTGAGCACATCATAAAGTGAGGGTATTCCAATCTCTAATACATAGGACATAGACAACATAACTCAAAGTACAATTTTTTTGATGTCAACATATTGAGACCCCTACGATTGTGTTGGGCATGTTGGGACTAAACCTAATAGTGTGCATCTGTTAAATTATATTTTTGCACATATTTAGGCCTCATCATACTCAAAGGCATATTGAGGACTCACGTACTTGAACTTATGTATACCTTATGCCTAGGCAAGCCATTCCATATATTTATTTCATAGTCTATCAATTAGTATTTGGTATCTATAAGTTACATCCTTTGCACCCTTGAAACTGATCTTAGTTGGCCATGGGAATGATAGGATCCTTCATGGTTAGTGCCTTGAAATATTAGGCCACAACTAACTCAAAAAAAAAACAAGTGACATGGGAAGTCTATGAGTTACTAAAGTCCCTATTTCCTAGATTTTTCACCATTTTATTATTTCATGAGTGTTTAAAATAAATATTGTTTATTTGATTCTTTGTGCTCTACCATGTGCTAAAAATCCTTGAGTGAAAACTGTTGACCAAATTTGACTTTTAAGTTAAATTGGGGCACCTATAGGTAAAAACTTGATTTTATAGGTCTATAAAAGATGTAATATTAGTTTCATGGGGTATATTATAGTTCAATTAATTTCAATTGATGTTATATTAGCTTTGGTCAATTATTTTTTATGTTCATTTATCATTTTAGGTCACTTTAGGGGTCAAAAAAGTGCATTTAATGTGTTACACAAGTTTTTTGGGAAGTATGAAGGTTAAAAAAGATGATTTCATGCCCCATGTGTTCCTATAAGTATTTATTAACTAAATAAACTGAAATATGGTAGGTTATGCAAAAGAAAAGGTAATTTTTTAAAAATAAAAAAGAGTTTGGCACTTGTATAGCCTCTTTGGGAAGTGTGCCACATGAAAAATGGTCAAGAAATTCCTCTTTAGCTTCTCCATGATAAATTCCATGCTTGGTTTTGTTGTCCCAAAAAATGAGTGACATTTTTGGGACAACCTATGAACTATTTTGGTTCAACAGACCAAAATCATCTCTCCCCTTTTCAAAAATTGCTCTGAGCATTCAAGTCCTTCATTTTTCAAAGCTTTTCCAGAAATCTATAGACTCTGCAGGCTTAAAACTATGAACTCTGCAGATATGTTTCTACAGACTCATCAAGCTTGAAATTAGCAGGTTCAAAGGCTTTTACAAGTGAGTTCAATCAAAAGAACAAGTTTCCAACACTTAGTCATTTTCGAGATTGGTTCAACCAAAAAATGTTCATCGGCAAGCTTTTAAGCAAGGAATTGAACCATTGAACTATTGAACCTTGAACCATTTTGGTTCAATGGGTTCAAAGTGTTCAAAGGTTCAATGCCATCAGCAAGAGTTAAGCACTTTGTCAAGGTTCAAAGTTCAACCATTTCAAGGTTCCATAGCTTCAAAACCTTAATGAAAAATAAAGGTTTTAACCATTGAATCATTGAACCTTGAACCATTTTGGTTCAACAATTCAACGGGTTCAATGACCAAATGGTTCAAAAGATCAAAAGGACTTAGCCAAATAAAGAGATTGAATTGATTGAACCATTAAACCATTGAACCAAGGCTGGTTCAATCGGTGGGTTCAATTGACAGGTTCAAGGGGCTACCCCAGGGCCGAAGGAACAAATGCCCTTGCAGAGGGTAGTGAACTAGAGACAAGTGCCCTTGCGGAGGGCAGGCAACATTGGTTCAAGGGTTAAAGAGAAGACTAGAAAAGAAGACTAGAAAAGATAGAATTCCTTTGGTTTGTTTAAAGGCCGATAGGGAACATTTCCTTTAAACTTTTTGTCTGAAGGAAATTATTAAGTGAAAGAGCCGCTAGACTTCAAAAATTTTTTCCTCAAAAAAATGGTTAAGGCAAAATTCCTTCAGACATTTTTTCCAAAGGAATTCACTCGAGAAGAAAGCCTGAAGAAATTGAAAGGAACAAATGGCTAAGGAAAAGAAGCTTTCTTTCAGACAAATTGCCCAAAGGAATTCCTTCAGACTTTTTGTCTGAAGGAAAAGCCCACAAAACAATGACTAATGGAAAAAGAGAAAGTGTGGTGGAAGCTGCCACATATCCCTTCTAGAGTCAAAGTAGAAGCTACCAAGTGTCATCTACCAAGACATAGTTTCTAATAAGTTTCAAAGCTGTGGAACGTGCCACGTGTTCCGTTATAACTCAGTAGAAGTTGATAAGTGTCAACATCCATGGTCTCTCCCTTTTGTGTTGTAAAGACTGTGGTGGGACTCGAGTGAGTTGCTAAGGTCAAGCAGAGTGTGACAAGTGGCATCGTTTGTGTGAATCTGAATGAGTCTCGAATGTTTCTATATTATTTCTAAATCAGAGCGAAAGCTGCCATGTGTCATCTTCCACAAGACTCTCAAAAGTGGAAAATGCCATGTATCACTTGCTGAGATCATCGAAAAGTGGCCAAAGCAAGCGGGAAAGACACAAAGGAATTGCTAAGAATGATGATGGACCCGAGTGCGTTCAAATACCTTCAATGCCAAAGGGAAGAACCGCTGATGGAAGAGCATAAAGAGCCAGCAAAGCTGAGGATATAGCCCCAAGAGCTTAAATTCCAAGAAGAGACAAAGCCAGAAAAGACAAAAGCAAAAAGAGGGAAAAGCCTGAAATATCTATGCAAAAGTAATTTTAGTAGGTGGAATAGTCCACTAAGCAGATATTTTGGCTTGCAAACATTGAAGGTGCCACCTATTTTTCTTTTTTGGAAGTAATGGAAAAATTGGATAGCTACGCAGACATCAGAAAAATGACCAGATAGTCCATACTAAGGAAGAGACATATTAGATGAATGGACATGCCATAGTTAAGGTAATGCACTATTATAGCATGGACCTCCTTGACAAAACTAATAATGCATTCAAGGCATTAAATGTGGCATGGGCCATTTCATGGAACAAAGTGCTAGACCTTTCTTGGATGCTATATAATGTAATCTATAATTTGATACAAGGGAGATCTTCCCAATACAGAAGCAAAACTCTACCCAAATTGAAAGGCGAATACTGAGACATTGAGCTTAGATTGTTATTCATATCATTTTATCTGAATGAGAAAGAAAGTTGTTTACAGACTTTGTGTTGTTATAGCTTGTATCATTTTAGGAGATTGATCTTATGTCTGTGTTTTGAATGTGTTCTTGTTTATTTAATTTGGCAAGTAGAATTAGTGAAAGTCATTAGGAAGGTGTCCTGAAGCCAACTATGGAGAGACTTTGTGCCCCCATAATTTCCTTTAGTGTGTTTTCTTTCTATTCTTGTGTAAAGGATCTTGAGATGACTTTGTGCCCTCATTATCTTTCATATTCTATTTCTATGTAAAGGACTTTGGGATGACTTTTTGCCCTCATTGTCCTTCGTATCTCACTCTTGGGCAGTCGAGGTGGAGACTTTGTGCTACATCTCTATCTGCTGGTTACTAGTTACTTTTACTACCTGAAAGAACTCCTCCTATTCCCTGCAAGAACGCTTCTGAAAGAAGAGAAGTGCCTTTAGTGTTTTCACCAAAATTTTCTCCTTTGTTTGTGAAAATCATCTCTAAAAGAAGAGAGATGGATGGTGTATCCTACCCCTGAGTGTTATTTTCTACTTATATATATAGTATATAGCTCTTGCATATTCATAGGGAACCTACCCTTGATGAGAGGAGAGATTTGTCCCCTGTTGATGTAGTAAACTTGCACATTTGGCCAACCAATCTCCCTATGCTGTGGTTGAAGAGATCTATTTTTCTCATCAGTTAACTGGTTGACAAAATATTCACCCAACAGTCTTTTTGGCGACTTTGCTGGGGATGAACGTGTAGTCTGAAGCCTTAAGTTTTAGATTGAAGTAGTCCCTACCCTTATCCATTATAGAATCTGGTGACTATTTTCTGTGTCTTACCCACTATCATTATAGCCTTACCATCTTCCTTTTTTCCCATTATATAATCTAGTCTACAAACAAGATCCACTGAGGAAGAACAACAGTTTGAAGCCTCAAACTTCAAGCTGAAGTAGGACCAGTTTTTCCTCATTTTTATCCTACAATCTGGTAGCTCCACGCTATACAAGAAGCTAGAAATCTCAAGGTGTTGTTGACCCTATTTTTGAGTTGGTGCAGTAGAGCAATTTTTATTTGTTTCCTCCACAACCTCACCTTCAACGAACTAGGAGTCTTCCTCCTACCCATACCACATCTCCAATACAAGGCAGAGCTTCTTTTTCTACTATTAGTAGAGATTTGCCCATCCACACGCCACCCATATTTGTTATTCCTCTTTTTCATAATCCAATCATGGTAGTTCAAGGCCGCTAGAGTAACTCTTTTGGTCCACTCAATTTGACTCCACCTCTGCATGAACTTCTACACAGCTCAAGAAAGAACTTCCCCAAATTCTTTGGGTATGGGAAAGTTCACCCTGATGAACATATTGCTTCCTTCATCATAGCCTGTGGTGTGATAGGCATGGAATTTGAGGATGTGGTAGTCAGGCTCTTCATGGAAACACTACAAAGTGCTACTGTAAACTGGTTCTACCATCTGCAGGCTAAGTCAGTGATTGATTGGGACACACTCAGGTCTAAATTTGAAGCCAGGTTCAAGCCTACAGAAGATGCACATGCTTTGTTGGCCTAGCTCACATAGATGAAGGAGCCTCATGAGCCTATGAGGGATTTCATTTCCAAGTTTTACAAGATCTGAAATAGAATTCTTGTAATTACTTAGCCAACACTCAAAAACCTCAAATGCTTCTTCATCAACTCACAGCTACCTGAAGTGAGTTTTTTGCTAAGACATGTTGGCCACATACACCTTGAGTCTTCTAAAGACTTGGCTACTAAAGTGGAAGATGACCTTATCTTAGTAGGAAAGATAAGGAGATATCCAAATAGAGGTAAATCCTCTTCATCTTCTGAGTATCCATCTACAAACACCATGAATCAATTGGTGCAAAAACTGGTGAATGAATTGCTAGCCTTGAAAAGACAAGTGGCCCAAGCTATGTTTGATCCTCCTTATTGAGATATGCCAAGGAGGACATTTCAAAACCAGCCATATCAAGGCAATGCTACCAAAAGTCAAGGGCAACCAAATCATCTTCCTCCCCCACAGAGGAACCTTACCCTTGAAGCACCTCCAACCAACTCATCAATTGGATATCTAGAAACTAAATATGATTTCTCTTTCCAACCTGAGTTTGATCAAGAAAATGATGCTGATCTCTTCACAGAGGGTTAAGAAGAGTTAGCTGGTGACTCCCACATTGGTTTCCTGAATTACCAGGTTGAACCTAGAATTAAAGGTGAAGTAGTCAAGGGATCATACACAGTGTTAACCCAGTCTAAGAACCAGTTAGTCCAGCAAGCTAATAAAGAAAAGATAGATGAACGATCTCAACCAACAATTTCAATTGCTAAACATGGGACCACTCTACCTTTCCAGCGAAAGGACCTGATGATTGCTAAGAAGGTAAGTACATCAAACATCCCTACACCTTTTACTTCTTATTCATAGACCAGTCCTCCCCCCTAAAAACCAAAAGGATGAACTCCCATCCTCTCTTCCTAGTCCATTTTAGTCATTTGACATAATTGACCATGTCAAGAAAACTAAAATTCAAATGACTAAATTTGAATTCCTACAAGCCAACCTTGAGCAGTTGGACAGGTTGGTGGAGTTTGTGAAGAATACACTCATCACTGTAGGACAAGAGATTAGAAAGGTAACTCATGATCCCCCAAGGAACATGCCCATCCCAAAAAATCTTGTCATCACTCCTCCTACTGCCCCTAGGAAAATAGAGCCTTTCTATGTTTCCCTGTTGATAAATGGTCACAAGCTAAGCAACTACATCATTGACTCTGGTGCATCTAACAACATCATGCTTGCCAAAGTGGTAGAATCTCTTGGTCTTACATTGACCAAAATATTTGGTAGATGTTTCTCCATAGAGAACAAACAAGTGTCACTGCTAGGACAGATCAAGGATGCCCAATTTGCATTTGTAGCATTCCCAGAAAAGAGAATCAAGATGACAGTCCTAGTGGCCGACGTCCCAACCTCATATGACATTCTACTAGGATGAATTTTTTATAAGAATGTGGGTGGAGAATTAAGTATGGACCTATTTGAGGCAAGGGTCCCTGTCAAAGGTGTTATGAAGAGGCTGCTCCATGAAAAGGAAGCAAAATATATTATCACTCAGACATCAACACCTGAAGCTCAGATTCTGTTTGAGTCTTCAGGTAGGGGTAATTATTTTTTGTCTACCGAGGATGTTCATGTGTCAGCAAATGAAAGTCTTGTAGGTGGAAATCTAAAAATTGATTCAAATGAGACATCAAAAGAATTAGTAGGGCATAGTACAAATGAAAAATGATCTTCCATTTCTAATGAAGAGAAATCTGATAGAAGATCAGTTTCTGATGATGTTTGGATCCAAGAATTCAATGGCAGCAATTCCTCTACCGGTGATGGAGCCGAGATGGTGTTAATATCTCCTCAAGGAGATATTCTTCCTCCTTCACACGAGTTGTAGTTTAACAACACCAACAACACTACCGAGTACGAATCTCTATTACTCAGGTTGAAGGTTGCTCAAGACAAAGGTGTCAAACTCCTTCATGCTAAAGGAGATGCTGAGCTAATGGTTTGTCAAGAGTTTGATGATGATAATCAAAATATGTGCTGGATTGAACCAGCAGAATAACAAGCTATGGTAGTGGACCATACTACTATACTCTGAAGTCAACAAAAGGAACTCTTTGCCAAGAGAGCAAGGAGTTATGGTTTTTAGATTGAAGACCACATCTTGCCATGGGGCAAGAAGAGAGATCCAAAATGAGTGCATAGAAAATGTGATTCTTAGTGGAGAGTTCCATTTGCTCATCACTGATTCTGAGGACAAAATGGTTTCCTACTAGTTTATCAGGAGGGAATGCCATTTTCATTATCTCACAATGGGCAGCGTCTGAATCACTTCAATTCTTTAAGTATCAGATAAGTTCACATGTGCATATGTATATTTTTATAGTCTTTAGTTCTATTTTGTGTTTTTCATTTTCATTTTTTGGAGCCTTTATTTTGGGGTAGCATGACTCCATAGCCCAATGGCATACTTCAAAGGCACTGGAGATTTTGGTTTCTACTCCCCTCAGATGTTCCAAGTTTTCAACTAGAGGAAGTTCCCCAATTAGAGCCAGCTATTGTCCCCAAAAATGAGTGACATTTTTGGGACAACCTATGAACTATTTTGGTTCAATAGACCAAAATCATCTCTCCCCTTTTCAAAAACTGCTCTGAGCATTCAAGTCCATTTTTCAAAGCTTTTCCAAAAATCTATGGACTTTGCAGGCTTAAAACTATGAACTCTATAGATATGTTTCTAGAGACTCATCATGCTTGAAATTAGTAGGTTCAAAAGCTTTTACAGGTGAGTTCAATCAAAAGAACAAGTTTCCAACACTTAGTCATTTTTAGGATTGGTTCAATGCCTTAGTTCAACCAAAAAATGTTCATCGGCAAGCTTTTAAGCAAGGATTGAACCATTGAACCATTGAATCATTGAACCTTGAACCATTTTGGTTCAACGGGTTCAATGGGTTCAAAGGTTCAATGTCATCAGTAAGAGTTAAGAGCTTTGTCAAGGTTCAAAGTTCAACCATTTCAAGGTTCCATGGCTTCAAACACTTAACAAAAAACAAAGGCTTGAACCGTTGAACCGTTGAACCTTGAACCATTTTGGTTCGATGGTTCACCGGGTTCAACGACCAAATGGTTCAATGCATTTGGTTCAAAAGATAAAAAGGACTTAACCAAATAAAGAGATTGAATCGATTGAACCATTGAACCAAGGTTGGTTCAATCGGTGGGTTCAATTGGTAGGTTCAAGGGGCTGCCCCAAGGCCGAAGGAATAAATTCCCTTGTGGAGGGCAGTGAACTAGAGACAAGTGCCCTTGTGTAGGGGATGAAACATTGGTTCAAGGGTTAAAGATAAGACAGAAAAGATAGAATTCCTTCAGATTTGTTCAAAGGTCAATAGGGAACATTTCCTTCAGACTTTTTGTCTGAAGGAAATTATTAAGTGAAAGAGCCGCTAGACTTCGAAAATTGTTTCCTCAAAAAAATGGTTAAGGCAAAATTTCTTTAGACATTTTGTCTGAAGGAATTCACTCGAGAAGAAAGCCCGAAGAAATTGAAAGGAATAAATGGCTAAAGAACAGAAGCTTTCCTTCAGACAAATTGCCTGAAGGAATTCCTTTAGACTTTTTGTTCGAAGGAAAAGCCTGTGGAAAAACACCTGATGGAAAAAGACAAAGCATGGCAAAAGCCTCCACGTGTCCCTTCTAGAGTCAAAGTGGAAGCTTCTAAGTGTCGTCTACTAGGACATAGTTTATAACAAGTTTAAAAGCTAAAAAATGTGCCACGTGTTCAGTTATAACTCAGTGAAAGCCAACACGTGTCAACATCCACAGTCTCTCCCTTTTGTGTCGTAAGGACTGTGGTGGGCCTCGAGTGATTTTATAAGGTCAAGCGGAGTGCAACAAGTGGCATTGTCCATGTGAATCTAAATGAGTCCTGAATGTTTCTATATTGTTTCTAAAGCACAGTGGAAGTCGCCACGTGTCATCTTCTGCAGGACTCTCAAAAGCAAAAAATGCTACGTGTCACTTGATGAGATCAACAAAAAGTGGCCAAAGCAAGCGGGAAAGACATGAAAGAATTGATAATAAGGATGATGGACCTAAATGCATTCAAATACCTTTAATGCCAAAGGGAAGAACCGTTGATGGAAGAGCGTAAAGAGCCAACAAAGCTGAGGATATAGCCCCGAGAGCTTAAATTCCAGGAAGAGACAAAGCTCAAAAAGACAAAAGCAAAAAGAGGGAAAAGCCTAAAATATATGTGCAAAAGTAATTTTAGTAGGTGGAATAGTCCACTAAGCAGATATTTTGGCTTGAAAACATTGAAGGCGCTGCCTATTTTTCTTCCTAGAAGTAATGGCAAAATTGGATAGTTGTGCAGACATAAAAAAAAGGACCAGACAATCCATACTAAGGAAGAGACATATTAGATGAATATACACGCCATAGTTAAGGTAATGCACTGTTCTAGCATGGCCCTCCTTGACAAAATTGAAAATGCATTCAAGGCATTGAATGCATCATGGGCCATTCCATGGAATAAAGCGCCAGACCTTTCTTGGCTGCTATATAATGTAATCTCTGATTTGATACAAGGGAGATCTTTCCAATATAGAAGCAAAACTCTACCCAAGTTAAAAGGCAAATACTGAGACTTTGAGCTCAGATTGTTATTCATATCATTTTATTTGAATGATAAAGCAAGTTGTTTACATACTTTGTGCTGTTATAGCTTGTATCATTTTAGGAGATTGTTCTTATGTCTGTCTTCTGAATGTGTTCTTGTTTATTTAATTTGGCAAGCAAAACTAGTGAAAGTAATCAGGAAGGTGTCCTGAAGCCAACTATGGAGATATTTTGTGCCTCCATAATTTCCTTTAGTGTGTTTTATTTCTGTTCTTGTGTAAAGGATCTTGGGACGACTTTGTGCCCTCATTATCCTTCGTATTTTATTTTTGTGTAAAGGACTTTGGGATGACTTTATGCCCTCAATATCCTTTGTATCTCACTCTTGGGAAGTCGAGGTGGAGACTTTGTGCTACATCTCTATCTACTAGTTACTATGCCCTTGGTTACTATTTACTTTTACTACCTGAAATAACTCTTACTATTTTTTGCAAGAATGCTTCTGAAAGAAGGGAAGTGCCTTCAGTGTTTTCACCAAGATTTTCTCCTTTGTTTGTGAACATCATCTTTGAAAGAAGAGATATGGATGGTGTATCCTACCCCTAAGTGTTATTTTTTGCTATATATATATATATATATATATATATATATATATATATATATATATATATATAGCTCCTGCATATTCATAGGGAACCTCCACTGATGAGAGGAGAGATTTGTCCCCTGTTGATGTAGTAAACCTACACATCTGGCCGACCAATCTCCCTATGTTGTGGTTGAAGAGATATATTTTTCTCATCAGTTAGCTGGTTGAAAAAATATTCACCCAACAGGTTTTATTATAAAGTGTCATTTCTTGCTCAAAACCATTCATCTCTCTTTTCACCCTTCTTGACAAATAGAAGTGACTTTCAAATTTTTACTTGGTACAGATAGCTCAAGATGTTTTAAGGAAAATGATTTTGGGAGGTTTTTTTAAAATTTGAGACCTTAATTTAAATATAATGGGTTTTAAAAATGGTGGATTGTGCTTCATGAACCATTACTAACAAGTTGACTATGTAAATCAACCTACTATTCTGTGCACCCTACAGGTTTTGATTCATTTTAGAGGAATCCATAAAATATAGCTACTGATATTGGTTTTATATCACATTGAATTTCCTCTAATGATTTTCATGATCATTTTTATCTTTCAAGTTTATTTTATAGTCTGATATCTCACTTTGTAAGAAGTTACCACCTTGTGTAGTTTCAGTCATTTCCCCACTTGTAGAGGTTTGAATTACATACAAAGGCTTCATATGAATGGTAAATGGTGTCTTACATGTTTAAATAACATAAGGGTTAACTCCTTACAGGTTTTGGTGTCACAACCCCATAGTTTTATCAAACACCCATGTCTTCACCATGCTACCTTAGTCATGAAATGCCATGTCTACTTTAATCCACATATATGCTAATGATTTTCAAGTTGAGAAATCTATATTGGATCTAGTTTCAAGTTTTATTGATGGAGATCATCCATTTGAGATTTGGAAATGGATTTGAGGTGTTTTAAAGATTTTCACAAACATGTTTTACTCCAATTCTATAGCCTACTTGTATGACATGCCCAATGCACACCTACAGGGTCTTGCTAACATCATGTTGAGGTGTGATAAGGTTGATGTGTGCTCCTACCTCTTGATATGGATATAAGTTCATTGGCATGCTTGATGGAAGTATTTAAGGTTCATTTTCATAGAAGGTTCCATATTGTTCATAACTAGCTCACTTTTGGCATACCAAAGCATCCTCCTACAGGTGGCTGAGAAGGTTACTAGGATGCTCTCATGGAAAAGATGAAACCATTTGGAACCTTTTGAAACATTGGTATGAATATTAATCATTTATAACACATACAAAGTATCTAAGATCAAGGGAAGTGTGAAACCAACTTGAAAAGGCAATGGACTGTGTTTTGGTCTCTTGTCCCTAAAATGGTAAAACAGAGGCCTAGGAGGTTTTTGTAGGTATCTTTCAACATGATTGAAAGGTGTTCTAAGGCATAAAAATGGATGAGTTTGATATCCTCTAGCATAGATAAGAGTATTTAAAAGTTTTAAGGGGAAAATATTAGTGGAAGATAGTGTTTTAAAGCCTCATAGTTGCTTCTAAAAACATTGAGACCTTACAATGATATCTATAGGTTTTGAGCCTTAAATTATTTTTGATATCTTAAAGAGAAAACAAGATACACTCTCATGTTAAAATGGTTAAATTGAATAAATAGTGTATTAATGAGCATGAAGGTCACCATTATGAGGTTTTATACATGGTTTTAAAAATCCATGAACACATAAATGTGTCCCTCCATAGGAAATGTTGACCTACAACTAGGGTAGGCAAATCAGTGAGCTAACATGAATGTTTTGATTTGGATTTGAGACACTCAAACTAGTGGCAAGGTAGAATGATGTTTTTAACCATAGGAATATTGAGGAGAGGTATATTGGACATATTATTAATCCTAAAGTAGGCCTATGAAATATTTTTAAGCCAATACTCACCTACAATTGGGCAGACAAGCAGAGTGTCAAGTAAACTAAGTTATTAAGGTGCTCATAGCTCAAGGATACAATAAATGGGTATAAAAGCATGAATAAATGATATTATAAAGTATCAAGGACTTATATACTTTATATTAAAGGCCTAATCCATATATAGCTACCTACAGGGGTTTTCTTGAAAAGAGAAAAACAAGAAACACAGTCAGTTAGCTAAGTGGTGACAGTGAGTTAGAGAAAAGTAGTTTAGGTAAGAACATAGCTTGTGTAGGTATTAATATGAATTTCCATGGTCATAATAAAATTTAAATACTTTAAAAAACTATACTATTATCTCTAAATGTTCATTAGCATCTACAGGAGTTACTATCATAGTAGAACACAGTCAAGAATAAGATACTCAGACTTGTGAATTTAAGTGTATGGAGAGTGATTGAAGGGTTAGATTGTTAAAATAAATATTGGAGAAATTATAACATGGTAATGAAAATTTACAAGGTCATTTTACAATGGATATGGAATAGAGGTGTGGATTAGACAAGCAAAACATGGCCGACACCAAGAAACCCTGCACATAGTCCTTTTGCTAATAGTTTGCCTCAGGTTTTAACACTTTTAGAGGATATAAGCATATGATAAAAGGCTATATTTTTGTATGGTATATCCTAAAAAATTTATTAATCTCATATAATTTTTTATTTTTATATAAAAATAGGGGAAGTACCCCTTATTTTTTCGTAGTCAGGGCGTACTTCCCCTCATGTAAACCCTACATTTTGAAGAAGAAAGGTAAACAAACATGAACCAAAAGTTGGGGATGTCTTGAAAAGAGTTATGGAGAGATGAATCACATATCATTAATCATTTAAAACCTTCCAAAGAAGGAGTAATTCCAATAAGAAGGTCCAAACACCATAAGTTATAGTCAGGCTTAAAAGTAAGGAATAGGCCTAGAGGCCAAATGGAAGGTCACTCTCAGGTTTTGGATTGAAATAATAATTCCAATGAGTTAAAACATTTTTTAAGGACCCTAATAGAAGTGATTGATCTAGTTATATTTATGGGAACCCATAAAAAACTCACCTTAAACTTTAAGGACAAGGCAAACCTATTAGGCAAGGTGCAAGCCTAATGCCCAAATGAGAAGTCATTGCCAATTCTAGACCCAAGTGAGATTTTCAATGCATCTAAACATGTTTATGGGATGAAATTAGGTGTTTTTGGGCTATAAAGAGGCAAGGAATATCCATCAAAGGCCAATTTGGGTTTAAGTTATAGTTAGACCTACACGAACATGACTAGGTCTAGTTTCAAATGACGAGTCACTTTCAATTATAATCTTTGGAAATAATTATAATGAAATTTAATATATTTATGGGGTCTCAAAATATTTTTTCAAGCTTAAAACATGAAAAATAAACCTTGGAGAATCCTTTTTGTATCAAAAACCCTTCAGACCTATTGGAATAAAGGAGACAAGATCGATAAGCTAAGTTTGAGCACTCATATCTTTCATGAGGCTTTGCATGGGTGACAAGGGAATTCAAGGATGATATCAAGGGTCTTGAAGTCCATTTTTGTGTGATTTTTCTATATGTTAGATGTTAGAGTTTTATGAGTGAACTTTAAGAGTGAAAACAAGATAAAACCCTTACAAACCCTTACCTATGACCAGTTTGTGGAAATGAGGTTGGAGATGCACCAAATTAAACTATTTGGGCCATGAAAATTTTTGAAATTTTTATAAGATGCACTTAATATACCTCACATGAAAATTAGTTTTATAGACTTGTATGGATGGGGTGAGAAATAGAATTTTCTTGATAGTTTTGTGTATTATGTAGGCTACAAGAGGTTTCAAGAGGTGAAATCAAGTTTGGGAGGAATATCAAGACTTTTAATCACTATATATGTTAATTTTATTCCAAGGATAAACTCATAAGTTTCAAAACTAGGTGTTTCAACTTAGCCAATCAAATTGACATAGTAGACAAGCTAAGGAGAAGTGTGAAAACTTCAAGTGGATGGATTTTTAAGGTGTCCTTGATGATTATAAGGACATGAAGGGTCTTGAAATATTTAAATCCATTTAATTTTATGGATTTTAATGTTAAAATTATCTCTTCTTGGAATCCAAGTGTGTAAGGTGCATGAAAAGAGGGTTTTTTGGATAACGGATGATGATTACTCCTTTCTAGGTGATTCTAGATGACTAGGTATACAACCAATTCATATATAAGCATTTTTGAGAGATTACCATTATATTACAATCATTAAACCTACTCATAATCAGTTATAAGGTTTTCAAATAGGGCTAATCATGAAGGCAGTTTTCCTAAGCTAAAATGAAGAGTTTCTTGCCACTTTTTATGAGGTTCATGAATTGAATTGACAATTTCAATTATATACCTTTCATGGTTCATACCATATCTTATTCTCATGAAAAATTCACTAATTTTTTATCTTTACAAGTGTCCTTGTGACCCTTTTACTTCTCTTTTATTCTCTCTCTCTCAAGTTCCATAAGAATTAGCCATTTTGGCCATTGTATTCTATGCTCTACTTGAGTATGGTGAAGCCATGATCATTTGTATACCTTTTTATCAATAATAAAAATAATTTTTACCTCTTACATGATTGCTTTTATTGTTTTCATTTGGAATGTTTTATTTTTCAAAAGTGAAGACTATGGATTCCTTAGCATGTTTTATCATTCTTTCATCCTATTTACAGTTGGAAATATTCATCTTGCAGGGCATGTGAAGTGTTTTAGGAGATGTCAAGGATTGAGTGAGTTATTATTTTCATTAGTTCCCTCATAGGCCTCTTGTCTAGTCCTCCTAGCTTTGCACATTCATCCATAACCTCACAATGTAAGATTGATGTGAGAAGAAGATTGGAATAATGTATGTTCATTTTGACCTTTGATTTCAAGTGTAACATGCATAAATTTGGATTTCATAATGTTATTTGGTGTATCACCTCCCTTATGTTTGTTTTATTTCAGTTATCCTTCTCCCTTTTCACCCCCCAAGTTTAGTTTTAGTTATAATCCAAAGTGGTACATCAAGGGAGCTAGCCCTATCTAGAGATTCACCTCATTCCTTAGGCTACCCACAAGACTAGAGGTGATTCTATTGTGCCACTTAGATGAGGAGAGATTTTACATCTCCTCAGAGGGTGAAAATCTAAGTGAAAATAAAAACCAAATTTACTTTTGAGTTTTTATCTAAAAAACTTTAAAATCAATCATTTCAAAATAGAAACTCAAAAGAATTTAGTTGTCAATCAAATTTCTTAGTCACTTTTGTCCTTTTTTAGTATTTTTTCAAAAAAAATCATGAGTTGAGTCATTTTCCCCTAGAAATTTCACCCATGATAAGGCACATGGTTATGCTTAAAAATCCTAAGGAAAGGGTGGACCCTTTTGGTAATGACCCTTTCTAATTTGTTAACCAAGACCACCAAAGTAATCATGTAGAAACATAAGAAATCCATGACCATGAGGAATAAGAATGGGGAGCATACCGAGATGAGGGTATCCCTAAAGCCATTTTTCTTCCTTATTCATTCATTTAATACATTATGACCAACAAAAATGAAATTTTTCTTCAAGCTTTGAGCTTAAGATCTAGATTTCCATTGATTTCAATGCCAAAAAATTACAATATTTGATTACTAAAAGTGAATAATTGTTATCTATTAAAAAATCATCCATATCATAAAGATATTTATAGGGTAGTAATTCTCTTGTTAGTTCCTACAATCCAAGTCCCCAAGTATCCCAAGACAAAGGTAAATCCATCCTTCATGAGAAATCCTCCATAATGAGTCATGGGTTTCTATAGAGACCCATGGTCATCATGTCAATCAAGAGATTGTAAACATCCAACCCAACCAAAAAAAAAATATTTTGGTTAATCCAAATTCTAACAACCATTCCAATTTGAATGTGAATGCCAATTCACCCTCATTCATCCCTCCATACAATCCAAAATTGAATGTTCCTTTAGGTTTATCGAATATTAATCAACCTAATCTAAACTTAAATATTCATTCAAGTTCATTAATCATAAATACAACCAATCTAAATTTGAATATTCATTCAAGTTCACCAATTATAAATCCAACCAATCTAAACTTGAATTTTAATTCAAGTTTACCAATCATAAATCTAATCAATCCAAGCTTGAATGTTCATTCAAGTTTACCAATCGTAAATCTAACCAATCCAAACTTGAATGTTCATTCAAGTTTACCATTCAAAAAATCCAACAATCAAAACTTTAATTTTAATTTAAGTTTACCAATCTATAATCCAAGATTTAATACTCATTACAACTCACCAATAAATCCCAATCTGAGTCTTTAAGGTTCACCAATCAACTAATCATCATCAAATCCAAATTTAGGTATTACTTCAATTGTACCCATCAATCCCAATCCAAATGTTAGTTTAGGGGATGTATGAAATCAATTTTTGAATTTGAATTTTCTTATATTTTTTGTTCCATCCTATTCAAATCAAGTACCAACCAACACCAATCCATTTAAAAAACAACCATCCAACCCTAACACCCATTTGAACCATATGATTGGTTCACACCAAAATTAAAACTTAAACCAAACTATTTCAAATCTACCTTATCCAACTAACCCTAATTTGTTTAACCAACCTAACCTTAGTTTTAACACAAAACACAACCAAGACAATCCTAATATTAACACCAATCCTAAAACCCCATCCCATCCCAAACCAACCTATATCAAACCAACACTAATTTTAACACTTATCTGAGAAGTTTGTTCATCACTTTTCATATAATGCCAAAAAATAATTGACCACACTTGACATATACAACACTAAGAAATGTAATGGTGAAACCTTTGCCTCCTTGTTATAAATATGGTAGGAATTGGTACGTTACTTTTCATGGTCTTCTCCTAAAACTGAACTTGTTACAATATTTATGAACAACCTTAACTTAGACTTGGGACATCACTTGTAACTTCTTTATCGAATTTATTGTTGGGTTTTTAGATTTGCACCCTAGCTGAGAAGAGGATTGTTTAGGTCCTCTACTCAAATCTATTCCAACATGGGATTGATCCTAGGATGTGGGTATCCTAATAATGGATTCAACCTCTGGAGAAGCCGAATTCCTTTTGGATCTATCACTTATACTAAACCTAAAATAGCACTTTCTTGGAAAAGGGAATGAGATTTTAATAATAACTTATGAGATCATGTAAAAAGAGGTAATACACTAATGATTTGATCACTTATACTTGCACAAGACACACTATATGATGCATTAAATACTACATAAAATCACTCACATAGGTATTTCATAAAAAAACATGAATCAAGTATTAATATATTATGGGAGGGTAGTTATCCACTTCCAAAACTGACCAACAGACCATATATTGCACTTATAATGACCTATGAGGATTGCCAAAGTAGTTCATGAAGGTGAGAAAATTTAGACAGAGGCAAGGAAAACATACATTCACTTAACCAATCAATGAACTCGTAAGACACACCTCAATTCAACTAAAAAAATGGAGGAATTTAGTCTTTTATTGCATGAAACAGGTGTTACAGTATAAATCTCAATATAGTTTAGTCATACCAAAATATAGGGATAGATTTCAAGGCCTAAAATCTTGTATTTATAAAAAAGGGATAAGAGAGAGAGAGATGTGCATTGAAAAATCCCAACCAATTTTGATGGATTAGCACCAATTTGAGGATGTCTAGTCATGATATTATCAAGAAAGAAGGTCCTCATAAAAGAATTGAATGCTTCATTGATCTTTATCCAACCACCATGTCACTTCTCAAGACTCTACACAATCTTTATTTGATCTACCTAGGAGGATCAAATCTTCATGCTTTGGAATTGATAGAGCCATGCCACTCTATGGATTGAAAACCAATGTCATTTATTTGTTTTCCTATAGCTACCATGTTGATGAAATGGAGCTCACCAGCTATTCAATCTTGATTTGAACATAGTTACCAACCCTTGGTCTATTTTAGGCCCTAAAATGGCCTATCTCACCTCTATTGATCTTCAATGTTAGGGATCAATCTTACAATATATACCCTAGTTTGATCCTTGTTCACACTTAAGTTTAGCTCATTTATTTTTACCTTTCCCTAGTTTAAGAATGATTTATTGACTTCCATCAAAAATATCATGGCTCGCCTTTACTTATTTTTTATGAAAAATTGACTTGAATCATTGAGATGTTGAGCCATCTCACTCTGTTGATCCTACTTGGTATGAATGACCATGAGCCATTGATATTATGATAGATGAATGTGCTATTGACACTTGTATTTCATGCATTTTACATTTTAGATTAACTAACCCTTTGAATTTATCATGTGTCATTGATCTTGGTTGCATGATCAAATGTTAACCATCAGATCTGTTGGGACCCACTATTTAAAACCAAATGGATACTTCACGAGCTCAAATTTGACATTCACACTCCCATCATTTAACATCTACATGACCTTATTTTACATCCATGTGGCCATATTTGACATTTATACAACTTTCAAGTTTAAACCATAATGGATTTTTGCTGTCTTAAATTTAACATTCACATGAATGTCATTTGACATCTACATGGCTGTCAATGACATTCGTACATTCGTCACTTTTTAGACTCATATAGTTTGTTACTTGAGATTTATTTTGACATCTTCACTCCTATCATTTGATGTCTACTTGGACGTATTGATATCTGCATGAACATTAATCTTTACACTTATATTATTTATTTGAGCTTTACTTTGATGTTTGCATGAATGTCAATGATGTTCACATAGACATCACTACATATTTGAAAAAAAATGGTCATTATTTGTGCCTAAATTTGACACCTATGTGAATGTCTCTATCTGAGTCCCATATATTTTCCTTGCAACAAAAAATTCTTTCATACTTTATGTTTTAGACCTTTTGACTTTCTTTTATTTTGGCCACATTGCTACAGACATTTCTTCCAATGGAAATATCTTTGAATTTTAAAAAGGCCCTTTTATTTTGGATATTTTGTCTGATTGAAATGTGTCTTTGAAAAGATTATATTAGACACTTTATCCAAAATAATTTATCTCTTAACTTCTCCTGTGGATAAAATGTTCAAAAGAATTAAGTCTGTAAGAACTTTGCCTCAAAAAAAATGTCTAAACGTATTCAGATCTTCATAAAAATTATTCAGATAATTTGTTTGAAAGAAGTACGTAATTAGCTAAATATAAATGTCCAAAATAATTTATACTTATCAAAATAAAATCTTGAAAGATTTTGACAAGTGAGGACTTAGCCAAAAAAGGTTTTTCACTTAGCCCTTTTAAAGCATGTAGGCCCTTCTGAAGTTGTGCTTGAACTTTGACTACTCAAATGAATTTCCAATGCTTGTGAAAATTGTCCCTGACCTTTAATCTACTTGGTTCCACCATGAAAGCTGCTCAATAACCTTCTCCTTTGCTCTAATTTTTAAGACAATGTAATACATTTAGGTAAGTTTGCTATGTAGGCCAAAAATTGGCTAACATCTTTGGCGACTCAATTGGGGAGCATGCATGCTATGATTGAGAAATCAGACCATTTAGATGACTCTTGACTCATAAAAATATAATACATTTATTCCATGATTGCAATAAACCTCTTGATTGAAAAGACAAAAGAAATCCACCAAAAGGGAAAGAAAGAAACTTGAAAGGGAAACTAATCTAATAAAGCAAAGGTAGCTAACCTACTAACCAACTATGTAATGAAGCACTTATTTGGGATAATAAAAAGAAACTAATGTGTTAGAAAAACACTTAGAGAAAAATAAGACCAACTAGTTATGTACAGGGCACTTAGCTTCCTTAATAACAGTGCTTTAGATGTATCCCATTGATTGGGATAAGAAGCTCCTCACCATCCATCTTTACAAGATAGAAAGTGTTGTGGGATTTGCAACTGGAAATCATATATGGACCACTCTAAAGAGAGTAAACTTTGTATGCCTTCCTATCTTAGCTCTATCCTCATCCCATTTGAGGACCAAATCTCCTTCTTGAAAACTTCTTGAAGAAGCTCCTTTGTTAAAAGATCTTTTTACCATTATTCGATGTGTCTCCATGGCCAACATGGACTGATGCCTTGTATTTTATAGCTCTATGAGCTCAACATATCTAATTTCTATTGACTCATTCTCCAAAAGCTCAAGCTGATGCATTAGTTCCAAAGTAGGGAATTTAAGAGAAATAAGAATTCTTGATTCCTTACCATATACTAGCTTGTATGGAGAATTGGCTATTGATTTCTTGTAGGTGATCCTATTATCCCATAGAGATAAATTCAATTTGAGATGCTATGACCTATAATTGTATTCAATAGTACTCATAATGATCTTCAACAAATTCTTGTTAGTGGACTTAGCAAGGCCATTACCTTGTGAATAATATTTTGATGAGGTAATGATAAAAACACTATGTTAAACTACCCACTAGCTAATATTAGACCCCATAAAAGCCATAGCATTGTTAGAAATAATAGTTGAAGGGAATCCAAACCTAGTAGTAAAACCTTCATAAAAGTCCAAAACATTAGTTTCATTGGCTTTTTTTAATGCTATTGCTTCTGTCCATATAGTAATATAATGTGGTAGTTAGGATCCACTTATGTCCTAAGCTTGAAAGGGGGTTAATGAGACCAGTAAAGTCCAATCCCCATTGGAAAAAGTGTTGATTTACTAAAATTGGCTGGAAGGGTAAGGTTACAAGCTTAAATTTCCCAACAAACATAGTACATTATCTACATTTCCTAGTCCATGAATGATAATCACCAAATATACTTGGCCAATAATACCCACCTCTCATGATATTATGGGTTGTGATCCTTGATGAATAATTACCTCCACCATGTCCATGTTAGATTTCACCAAGATCTTTAAATAGCGGTCATGAGATGAATGTCAAATTCCTATAGAGGCAGGAGGTTTCATTGGATTCTTTTAATGATATTGCTTCTATCCATATAGTAAAATAATATGTGGTAGTTATGATCCACTTATGTCCTGAGCTTGAAAGTGGGTTAATGAGACCAATAAATTCCAATACCCATTGGATAAAGGGTTGATTTACCAAAATTGGTTAGAGGGGTAAGGCTGCAAGCTTAAATTTCCCAACAAACATAGTACATTATATGGATTTCCTAGTCTATGAATGATAATCACCAAATATACTTGGCCAATAATACCCACCTCTCATGATCTTATGGGTTGTGATCCTTGTTGAATAATTACCTCCACTATGTCCATGTTAGATTTTGCCAAGATCTCTGAATAGAGGTCATGAGATGAATGTCAAATTATTGTAGAGGCAGAATGAGAGCTCTGGAAATAAGAAAATTCCACAAAAAGAAATGTTTGCATTAACCACTTTAAGAAAAAAGAAACTACATATAGGGTGAGATTAGGTTACCAAAAAGTTAAAACCCTAACACATAATTATAACTCACTTAAAGGTAAATGACCCCTAATGACTTAATTAACTAACCTAAGTAAGCTAAAAAGATGTGTAGGTAAAACCATTAGGTGGGAAAAGGCCTATACTAACACCCCACCTAAAGTGTAACTTAGGTGGGTAGAAAAATTGGGTCCCAAAAACAAGGCTTGATGAGGTACCCAAGTATAATGCAACTCCCATAAATTGGGGTAAAGGAAAAAACCTGTAGGAACAAAACTCCTCCCCAAAAGAGAGCAAAGAAGAAAATATATCTAAAAATACCCACTAAGGTCTAAAATTGACTATAGCCACTCGGTGTCCCCCAAAAGAATGATCAAAAGTGACTGTAAATTAGAAGTAGATGTAGTGAAGAGTGGTTCACCCTAAAATAGTGAGTTTGTCTACTAAGTGCCTGATGGATCTTTGACCAAGGTGTAATTCTTACAAAAGGAATGATTCTCATACTATGAGGTAGATGGGCCAACTACTCTATGTCAAGATGGTGTACTAGAAGTAGAGCCGAAGAAGGTCTATGAAGTTATTTGTAACTATGGAATATACTTCTTAATGTTTGATGCATCTTGGATTAGTAGAGCATTACCTTGTAATGTCAAAAGTAGACCAACAGTAGGTGGATCAAGAACTAACTCTTGAATATCTATAAGGTGAAAAGGAGATGGTGGAGGTGTGTCCACTTCACTACTATAGTCATTTACAAAGGAAGAGTTGTCAATATCAAAAAAATGCTCAAGCTCAAAAGTGTCAATAGGTATAGGTGATTCTGAAGAGGAATCTAAAGGAGAGTTAAGAGAAAAATTTGAGAAGCTATATAGCTGAGTCTAACGATCAACCATCCCAAAACCAAAATAGTATCACTATGCAACTCCCTGATATACATTAGATTTGGAGTGAATTCAACTTACATGCCTAGACTAAGGTGAGTGATTTGGTAGACTGACAAAATATTAGTTGAGAGTGAGGGCACACTTAAAACATTATTGAATGTTCCACCACTCAATTCAATAGACTATCTCTCGAGAACCTTTTTATAAGTGTTGTCACCCAGTTGTATAGATGACATGTCACATGGTTCCAAGGAACTGAAATCAATATGTGAAGAGGCCATGTGATGTGAAGCATCAGAGTTAATGACCCGTGTAGGAGGAGTTGGAGGCATAACTACAACTAAGGCTTTGCCATTATGTTTTCTCATGTTATTTTCTTTTGCCTTTTCTTTGTCAGAGTCATTTGCCTTAGTGTATTCATGGGTTTATGAAGATGGTTTGATAGAATCTGGAACACCTATGTTGTTTTGAATAAGAAGGCTAGTAAGGTGGTTAATTTGTTTCTTCAAACATTTACTCTAATCATGATTACCTGAGCAATGCCCACATTTGATCCAATCTTTCTTAGGCTTATAATTGGAAGAAGAGGTCACATTATTTGATTTGGAGGTGGAAATATTTTCACCCTTCTCACCATTTTTCTTGCTCTGCTTTCTCTCTCTATTGTTAGAAGCCTTATCTTTCTCATCAAGCAGTGCATAAGATTTATATGACTTCAGTATGCCCATATATATCAACTTATCTTACTCCTGAATCAAGTCAGCAACAAAGGTATCTAAATAAGGCATCTTCCATGTAGTGTCAAGATCACTCTTAGTGGCATGGAAAGTAGACACAAATATAGAATATTTATGACCCAATTTAGAGAGTATTTATAGAACAAGTTGTTTGTATTTCTTGTCAATTCTACATGCTTTCAACTGCAATCTCAAAATTTTAAACTTGGTGAAGAAGTTCTGAAGAGTATCTAAGTCATCTGGGTTCAATCTAATAAGATCATTTTCTATCTCATGTCCTCTCATCACATCCTACACCCTAAAGATCTTGGTGAGTTGGGCCCATACTTTAGTAGGTGTTTTATTAGATTCGATGTGAAAGAGTAGATATGGGGAAATGGAAAGACATAGTAGTCCATGGACTTTGTCACAATGGTTAAACCATTTGATCTTCACTCTAGAATCAGTAGGTTTAGTTTTAATGCCTATTATAATTTGATGGTAACCCTTGGATTGCAAGATGATTTCCATTCTAGGTTTCCATTCATGATAATTAAATGGTGTAAGTGGACTAATAGAGAGTGAATACATAGTGTAGAAGTAAAGATTGTTGTAGTAAGTAAAGAAAAATGCAAAAAAAGAAAGAATGCACAAAACAACATAGTAACCCCTTAAAACTATTATTAGTGACCCCCCTAAATGTTTCAAAGATAAGCATACTCATATAGAAATCAGATTCAACTGATAATATATCTTGAGTAGTAGGTGCATAAGTACAAAGAACTAGAGGAACGTCAGATTCAACCAATAATGCATCCAAGAGAGAGTATAATAAGAATGAAGTGAGATTTAAGCCATTATAGCATGAAAAAAATGGATTTTACAAAATTATAAAACAATAACACCAATGCATAGAGCTTAAAAAATTATGCACTTTCAAAAAAACAACACCTAAAATGGAGGCACATATTGAAGGTTATGGCACTTACAAGTTCTTACTCCCACATATTCCTAGACCCTTTCCAAAAATGGAGTTTTTTTTTCAAACTTCAAGTTTTCCAACAACAACTTTATGTGTTCCAACTGATTCAACTTTGAGCTTTCAAATAGCTACAACTTGGGGCTTTCTAATAGCTACAACTAATTTGCATGCAAGTAGTCAAGGGTCAAAAGTCCAATTACTTCTACAAGCAAGTTGTCATGTTTTTGAAGTTTGATTACTTAAGTCACCAAGGTTATAAAGTCAAATTACTTAAGTCACTAGGGTTTTAATGTATGATTACTTAAGTCATTAGTTTTTTGGTTTTTGTAGGCTTTTCTACTTGTCTATACAGACGTCTACCTAGAAAGAAGAAAACTTGATTCATGGAAAATTTGTGAACTTTCTTAAAAAAAAAGAGAAACTCATTTTAAATCTCAAAAAACCCACAAGGAATATGTAACTAGATTTTTTATCTGAGTTGATTTGACATGAGTTTCAAGGTAGAAAAGAATCATGCCTCCAAGGTAAAAAATGTGGTTGTACAGAAGAAAAACCAGCAATGGCAAATACAAGATGATTGTGCCAAAGGAGAAAAATGCATGAAGATATCAGTTAGCTCTGGTACCAATTTTATATTTCTCTAATATCTTTGAATAGCGGTCATGTGATGAATGTCAAATTCTTGTAGAGGTAGAATGAGAGCTCTAAAAACAAGAAAATTCCACAAAAATAAATGTTTACATTAACCACTTTAGGAAAAAATAAAGTACATATAGGGTGAGATTAGGTCACAAAAAATGTAAAACCCTAACTCATAATTATAACCCACTTAAATGTAAATGACCTCTAATGACTTAATTAACTAACCTAAGTAAGCTAAAAAGATGTGTAGGTAAAACCACTAGGTGGGAAAAGGCCTACACTAACAGTCCATCATGGAATTGCTCAAACAGTCTCTATGTTTGATCTAGCTATATGCATATTAGAAACATGTCATTGATATATTTTTAAAACAACACATTATTAACAAAAATAAAAGGAATTGACTGCAATCTAAAATATCTACTCTTCGAAGGGCTTAGATGAGAAGGATAAATACCATCCTGGATGTATCTTACCATATCTTCGAACCAGTTGGAAGGCGAGATGTGATCATTTAGAAACATATCTCTTGTCATTTATATCCTTGTTCAAGAGGAAATCTTGGACACTTGGATGTGCAACCATTAAATGTAGCTTAGTATTGGACAATAAGTACCTAAACTTTTTAAGAGATCTTATAACTGTAAGTACACATTTCTCAACAAAAGAATACCTTATTTCATATTATTCTAAGCCTTGATTGAAGAAGGCTATTGGTTGCTATAAATTATATTTATTATACTACATGAGAATACTTGAAATTATGTCAATGTTAGCATAGGTATACAAGAATAAATCCTTGTTAAAATTAGGGTTGAGTGTAAAAACACTGGCTATAGATTTCCTGATCTCTTTAAAGATTTTTACTCCTTTAGACCAGATGAAACTTTGACCCTTTTTTAACATGGTCGTGAGTGGCCTAGCTAAAGTATCAAAATTTAAAATGTATCTCCTTATGAAATTGATCTTGCCTAAAAATATTTACAAGGCTTTCTTGTGTTTAGACAAGGAAAGTGCAAGAATTGAGTCTTTCTTATCAGGATCTATGATTGTACCATGTTTTAAAATCACATGTCTAAGATGCCTACCTTCATGGATAGAGAAAACACACTTTTTGGGATTCAAATACACCCAAAATTGTTTACACCTTTCAAACACTTATCTGAGGTGAATCATATGCTCAGTTACACTATCAGAGAATATTGTAATGTAATCCAAATAAATAAGTATAAAATTGTTAAGGAGACCTTGGAATGCCATATCCATGGATTTTTGAAAAGTTACTCTAGCATTAGATAAAATAAATGGCATCTTTCCCCCACTTTATGGTGAAGTATATTTTGAATCGGTCTTCTTCCTTAACCAAAATTTGATTGTAACCACTATAGCCATCCAATAAGGAGAACCTTTCTGAACTTGTAACCAGTTTTAGAATTTTTTCCATTGATGGAGATGGATAGTGGTCTTTAAGAAAGGCCTTGTTCAAGTCATGGAAGTTAACATATAGTCTTATTTCACCATTCTTTTTCCATACTAGAACAAAGTTTGCCACCCAAGTTGAGTGCTTAATTGTGAATATTATACTTGACTCAATGAGCTTATATAGCTTAGTTCTCATCAAAAGTTAAAGATTTGGGTTAGTTGGCATTTGTTTTTGTTTGAATGGACTAGTCTCATCTTCTAACTCAATTGTATGTTGATCTAGACTTGGATCAAATCCTTTAAGATCAGTGTACTACCACATAAATACATATGTAAAACTTGAATATAACTTAATAAAAGTTTCTTTCTCTGAAGATGTGCAAACTTTTCCAAACTTTAAGCTCTTGCTAATGGAAATCTCCAAATTTATATAGTGTTCTTCCTTTGTTGACAAAGAAAACTTTTATTTTCTCAATTAATCATCTCTACTAGATATATTTTCAAGGGTGACCAAACCTTTAGGAAACTTATTTGTCTTCAATTTCATAATCTGATCATCATACTACTGTAAGTGCTTGTCTTGATTCCTTGAGGAGAATTCAACTTCTTGTAAGAAATAGACAATCTAATTATCATCTTAAAATACTTTCCAATTTTCATGGTTATCTAGGATAGAAGGCCTCACAACTATCTTAATGTATAACTAAACCTTTTCATTTTTTATATCATTTGGGATACTAAATTGTGACCCAATGGCAGCCAATCTATTTGCATTTGTGTTTTTATTTCTTGATATGGCACAAATATTGAAATCTTGAAATTATTCAAGTCCCATACTACATTATTATAGGACCTAATCAATGATTTATTACATACATTGAGGCCTCTTACTTGGTAAACTACCAATCACTATCACCAAACACTTACAAAGTATTGACCTTCATCTTTCTTGCCCATTACAAACCATGCACTAGTGCTTCATATTCAACAATATTATTAAAAAAACCATACTAAAATTTGAGAGAAGAGAAATAACTTTTATTATATGGAGAAATTAACATCATTACAGCCCTAATGCCATGTTTTTTCTTGGATCCATCAAAGTATAGTTTCCACAGGGCATCACTAGGCTGATCTTCTTTCATCAATGCTAGATTTGGTGTATCATTTTGATGAATGCAATAGACACCAAGTAATTCTTATTATATTAACTTATAGGGATAATTCCATATAAATAATATCCCCACTCATCAAGGAAAATATCTATAAATCCATCTAAAGGTGATTCAGTTTCCACCTCACTATTTTCAAGTACCTTGTTTAAGATAACACAATTAACATTCACCATACTTGGAATATATGGTTCCAAATGAAATATTGAAATAGGTTCATAATGTATTGTTACCTTATTACTAGAGCTAGTCCTAAACATTAAATATGTCCAATATACTAATAAATATCCTCCAATATTTGAAGTAAATTTCCTTGACAAACACATGGAAAAATAAGGAGGCAAATCCACTACAACCACATCTTGATGAATGCAAACATTAGGGAAAACATGTAATGTTAAATTTATATCTTTAATTATTCCTAATATATTTGTTAGTGATGCATATAATTTTAATACACCTTTGGTATTTGGTTCATAGATGACCAAGCTTGTTTATAATTTACTTGGGTTTGACAGTGCTACTACCTCCACTATCTACATGACAATTATGGACTAAATAGTCACCTACTATCAAAGAGAGATAAAAGGGAGGGGTTTTATTTAATTTTACATTATTTTTGTCTATCTTTTTTAAGTTATGTAATTGATGATCTTGTTTCTTGATTGGCTAGTCTAAATCAGCCAAGACAACTCCTTATTTCTCAACTAGTTCTTGAGACACTTTGAAGGCTAAAAACTCTTGAATGAGCATATCTTTTTATCCTATAATATCAAGGGAATACCACATGATAATGCTGACATTGGATTTATTCATTTGATTTATTATGTTGAATCAAGATCTACTAACCTTTGGCTACATCTTTTGAACCACTTATTGTTCATGGACTAGAGGTATTAGAGGGACCTTCTTAGCTTCTATATTTTGGTTCTTCTATGTTATAGGAAACTTGATATTTAACACTTTTGGGAATAATTTTAGGAACACTAGAAGTATTTCTCACATCTTAAGTTTCTTCAACTGCTCTTCTTTTAGCTCTAGTCAGAGCTACAACTTGACCACTTGTGTTGCTAGTTTCACTAACTTGATTGAAAGCAATATGATCATCCAATTTCCAATTAACATTGATAGCATCAGGCTATCCTAGAACTTATTAAGCTTATCCTTAGGATGCCATATTCATCTCTTGATACTAACCACCTTGGAGAGAGAACTCTTTTTATGTCATTTGTGGCATAATAATATCTTGTGATACCAAGGCTTAGTTTTGAGTGTCATTTGGATTTAAATCCCACCAACCTGAATCTTACATCAAGTTGTTTTGAGGAACAATATATTTTGAACTAGAAGGTACCTTAGGATCAAAGGGCTACATATGGCTGAGTTTGGGTTATGGCTCCTTGATATTAGTAAGGTTTCCTATTTTCCTTGAAACCTTGATAATGAGGTTTTTGGTTATTGAAGGACTGATACGCGTTATAGTTTTGTTGTTGATAAGGTCTACCTTGGTACTACTATCTCTTGAGTTGAATGATTTCATTCCCAAACTATTGTAGCATATTTTTAGATCTCCAATCTCACTAGCCTAATTAAAAGGGGATACAACTTGGGCTTTAGGAGATGGAATGGGATCTATTGATGGGATTTGAGAAAATTAAGGGGAAGGAATAGGTTGTAATTTTGGGAATATAGGCATTAGAGGCTTTGGAGTAAGCTTACCAACTTGTATCAAGATATTTTCTACTCTTATTACAAGTTCATAGGCATTTGAAAAAGTATTGCCACCCATGGACTATATCATGACACTATTATCATAATTGAAGGCCTTTAAATAATATAAAAATGCATATTTTGGAGATCATCTAGCCAATGTAAGGATCCTAGTCTATGTCTTTTATGAACAGAACATAGGTTGACAACTTCTTGAATATGCTCAATAGTAGTATTTTTATTCCATTCTCCTGAGAAGAAAGGGATACTCTATAAGGAAGACATAGGGATGTCATCATATTGGGCCAAATTTAGGGGACTAACCCTATTAAATGCAATAAAAACTTGATTCCTAATAACCATTTGGGCAAAAGGGATTTAGATTATGGGGACAATAGATTTGACTGAAATAATAAGATGACTAGGAGATGAATGCTTCTTTTGAGGATAAGGATTTTTCCTATTGAATCTTGATTTTCAATAAGAAGTAGAAGGCAATTCAATATGTTTAAAAGGAATACCTTTACTTGATGACCTTGATGTAACCTTTGACATGGAAACACTATCTGTATAATGCTATGAACCTTTCAACTTGAAGGATCTTAAACTTTTGATGATGGTAGATATCTCTTCTTAATAAAATTTATTCTTCCTAATCTTTAAAACTTTTATTATGCCAAAGAAACTCTATCCCACTAGGCATGACAAAACTGTTAGTGTTTTATATTTTCACCCTAGCTAAGAAGGGGATTGTTCAAGTCCTCTACTCAAATCTAGTCCAATATGGGACTGATCCTAGGCTATGGGTATCCTAATAATGGATCAAAACTCTAGAGAAGGCTAACTTCCTTTTGGATCTAACACCTATACTAAACCTAAACTAACACTTGCTTGGAAAAGAGAGAGATATTTTAACAATAAGTTATGAAGACATGTAAGATGTGATGCAGCAATGATTTGATCACTCATACTCACACAAGACACACTATAGGATGTATTCAAGATCAAATAAAATGACTCACATTAGTATTTCATAAAAAAACACGAACCAACTATTAATCTAGTATGGGAGGGTAGTTATCCACTTCCAAAATTGACCAATAGACCATATATTGCACTTATAATGACTTATGAGGATTGCCAAAGCAGTTCATGAAGGTGAGAAAATTTAGATAGGGGTAAGGAAAACATACATTCACTTAACCAATCAATTCAATCATAAGACACACTTCAATTTAGCTAAAAAAATGGAGGAATTTAGTCTTTTATTGCATGAAACAAGTGTTACAATACAAATATTGGTAGAGTTTAGTCATACCAAAAGAGGTATAAATTTTAAGGCTTGGAAGATTGTATTTATAGAAAAGGGAAAAAGATAGAGAGAGTTATGAATTGGAAAAGGTCTAACCACTTTTGATGGATTAGCACCAATTTGAGGACATTGAGTCATGATCTTATCAAGAAATAAGGTCCTCATAAAATAATTGAATGCTTCATTGATCTTTACCCAACCACAAGGTCACTTCTTGAGACTCTACGCCATCTTTACTTGATCTACCTAGGAGGACTAAATATTCATACCTTAGAACTGATAGAGCCATGTCACTCTATGAATTGAAAACCAATGTCATTTATTAGTTTTCCTATAGCTACCATGTTAATGAGATGAATCTCTCTAGTTGTTCAAACTGAATTTGACCATAGTTACCAACCTTTCATCTATTTTAGGCCCTAAAATGGCCTATCTCATCTCTGTTGAGCTTCATTGATGGGGCTCAATCTTGTAATATTTTCCCTAGTTAGATCTTGCTCCATGCTTGAGTTTGGCTCCTTTGTTTTTACCTTGCCTAGGTCAAAGAATGCTCCATCAAATTTTGTCAATAATATCCTAGCTCACCTTTGCTTATTTGGTGTCAAAAGCTGACTTGGATCATTGAGATGTTGACCCATCTCACTTCATTGATCCTACCTAATATGAATGACCTTAAACCATTGATTTTATACTAGATAAACATGTTGCTAAAACTTTTCATTCATGTATTTACCCTTTGATATTTTTTGACCCTTTGACTTGCTTGTATGACATTGATCTTGATTACAAAATCAAATGCCAACCATCAGATCTACTAGGACCCACATTTTGAAACCAAATGGTTACTTCACAAGCTCAAATTTGACATTCATACTCCCATAATTTGATGTCTGTGTGATTGTATTTGACATTTACATGATCATATTTTACATTTGTGTAATCATCAAATTTAAACCACAATGGATTCTTTCTATGTCTTAATTTTGACATCTACACAAAATTTATTTGATGTCTACATGACCGTTAATGATGTTTGCATGATCATCACTTTTTAGAATCATATGGTTTGTTGCTTGAGCTTTATTTTGACATCTGTACTATTTTTGTTTAACATCTACATAGACGTATTTGAAGTCTACATTAATGTCAATCTTTGGGCTCATATGGTTTGTTTAAGCTTTACTTTGATGTTTGTGTGAATGCCAATGACATCTGTATAGACGTCACTGCATATTAGAAAAATAATGTTCATTTTATATGCCTAAATTTGACACTTTCACAAATATATCCATCTGCTTCCCATCTATTTTCCTCATAGCAAACAATTCTTTCAAACTTTGTGTTTTGGACCTTTTGACTTACTTTTGTTTTAGCCACCTATATATATTTTATTTAGTGGAAATATATTCAACTTTTGACAAGGCCCTTTTGTTTTGAACATTTTTTCTGACTAAAATGTGTCTTCAAAAAGATTGTCTCAGACACTTTGTCTAAAATAATTTAGATATTCACTTATCCCATGGATAAAATGTCTGAAAGAATTAAGTCTGCAGGATCTTTGTCTCAGACAAAAATATCTAAAAGTATTTAGATCTTCAAAAAAATTGTTTAGATAATTTATCTAAAAAAATTATGTACTTAGCCAAATAAAAAATTTTGCATTAATTTATACTTATCAAAATAAAAGCCCAAAATATTTTGACAAGTGAAGACAACCTAAAAGGGTTTTGCACCTAGCCCTTTTAAAGCCTATAGGCTCTTTTAAACTAGTGCTTGAAGTTTTACTGCTCAAATGACTTTTCAATGCTTGTCCAAGCTGTCCCCAAGCTTTGATCTACTTGGTTTTACCATGAAACCTGCTCAAGAACCTTCTCCTTTGCTTTGATCTTCAGGACATTGCACTACATTCAGACAAGTTTGCTATGTAGGCAAAAAATTAGCTAATAGTTCCTTTGATGAAATTATTGAAAAGCAGGTTAAAATTGAAAGAAAATTTATCACTAGAGGTGTTATTAAGATATTCAAACCTAAGAATAATTCCTCCAAATAACTTGAAAAACTCAAGTTATTTTCCAAGAATAAGAGTGTTGTAAGTGATAATGTGACTAATGTCAAAGAAATCCAAAACCCACCTAGATAATAATAGTTTTATACACAACCCATTAATAACATTACCATCCCTGAAAATCAATGAAGATAGGAAAATCACAACTGTAAGTTTACCCAATTGGGTGACATTTACGCATAAATTTTTTAGAAGTTGGACCAAACTAACATGATCGTTTTCCCTAACACCAATTTTTTTGAATATAATGTTCCTAAAATTAATTGGTACAAGGAATATGAATAGTATGAATACCATAGGATAAAGGGACACTCTAAAAATTAGGAATATGATCATTTGGCCTAACACCAAGCCTTTTGAATATAATGTTCCTAAACTTGATTGGTATAAGGAATATGAATACCAAAAGATAAAAGGACACTTTAAAAATAGGTGTATGCTCCTCAAGAACTATGTCAAAGATTTTATATATTTTGGTGACATATCCATCAAAAACTACCCATCCATGACATCTAATGACCAAAATTTGGGGATATATAAAGACCCATTCCCCAAACATGAGCAAGTTAATGGTAAGCAAAATCAAGAGTCCACCTAAGAAAGTAATTTAAATTAAGATAACTTTGTTTTTAAATCCATAGTCAATTATGTTGATTATGCACACAACCATGTTTTAGTCATTACTCTACAAACATAATATTGTGCCATTACCACAAGGCAAGCAAAAATTACCATTCTTAGTGCATTATCATCCAATGTTGAACATAAGTAAAATTTTATAGATAATATTTAGAAGACACCCATCAACATTTCCATTTTAGAACTTCTCTAAACTTCACCTATATATAATGATATTTTTTATAAAGTCCCCTAAGAGTCTAGTGTCCCAAAATACATCAATCTATCTAGGTTTCAAGAATTAGTTAAAAATATATCCACTAACAATTAGGGTACATTCGACCATTCTGATGTCTCCCCTTTGGGATTTTTTTGTAATCTCCCATTATATATAGAAGTCACTATCTCAAGAAATAATGTAAATAGGGTGTTTATAGGCAAAATTTCGACATTAAATTTATGTATATTAAGGTTAATTAAACATTTAAAATACTCAACAACAACATTAGAATCAAACATAATCATAATCAAGGCATATGATGATAATGAGAAATAGTCTATGGGTATTATTTATCTTCCCTTGATGGTGGGGCTAGTCATATAGGAAACATTAGTTCATATCCTTAATCTTAATTTACCCTCTACCTTACTCCTTGGTCATCCATGGATACTTTCAATGGACTTTGTACCCTCCAATTTACACTAGTGTTTTAAATTCTCACATGATGGCATGGAAGCAACCATTCTAGGTGATCCTCAACCCTTCCAATATTGTAAACTATTAGAATGTCATTATTAAAAATCCAACTATCCTCCATTACTAAAGACAACTTTACTCCTATTGAATACTCACCTACACTTAAAAACCATGTCCATCCTAATACTTTATTTCAAACACCTCCCATTTGTGGTTAGTTCAACACACCAAATACATCCACTTTCATAGAAAATCCATCTACAAGTCAAGCTTCCAATCAACCATCCACTTACAAAGCTACTTCATCTCCTCCATCCCAATTTAAAATAATTGATAAAGGTATGGGTGAATAAGAGATCTAAGAATATAATTATACAAGAACAATTCATATGTCTCCACGTAATCATGGAAGGCCTCACTATTTAAGGGACACTCAAATAGTTCACAAGTTCAATAAAACAAAATTTGTAGAAGGTGGTCTTCTTTCTGATGAACACATTAAATATTAGAATCCCAATTGGATTTAATTTGATGAATTAGTTACTTGTTTCATTAATAATAAATACCCCATATCTAAATACATTATGTGTAAAATAATAAAATATAAAGGAAAGGGCCTTGGTCTTCATGAACAAGGAGTAATAGAGTTTGACACATTAAAAGATAATTAATCCTCCCATGGCATAGGGTTTAATCCACTCAATTTAATTACCACTCTTTTCCAAAGTGACGCTTATAGTGGTTCGAAGTTAGATTCTTCAGATAGTGAGATATATTCCATTCTTATCCACTTTGAATACCTATCTTTAACTACCTTTTCCATGAAAATGATATTTTGACATGACCTCACATATCCATATTTATTCCAATGGGACCAACATACAAAACCTATTATTTATCATTTATAAAATTATGAAATAATTTTAAAATTTTTGGGAACAAGGGAACACATTCTAATAGACAACCATAAGAAGGGATTTTCCATTTAGTTATATAATTTTGCATATTTAGGGGAACAATCATCACATAACCAAATCAGTTCTACATCAACATCACATGAAGAAAATATTGAGGAACTCAATCTTCCTCCACACCAAAAGTATTAAGAAGCATCAAATCACTTAGTTAAAGACACCATTTCCATCAACATTGGAATTGAAGAAAATACAAAAAATATCAAGCTTGCAACTTCCTCAACTCAAGAAGGATGAGAAATACTCACTATTTTGCTTAGAGAATTCTCTAATGTGTTTACATGGTCATATTTAGATATGTCATGGATTGATCATTCTCTAGTTTTACATCACCTTGTGGTACATCTAGATGAATAACCTATAAAAAAAACTTCAAGAAAATAATCCTAAGGTCACACTATTAGTAAAGGAAGAGTTAAAAAAAAAATTAGATGTTGGTTTCATTCACCCCACTGACTATTCAGATTGGATATCCAACACTTTAATAGTGTTAAAGAATCCAAAAGAAATCAGATTTTGTATAGACTTTAGAGATATCAATAAAACATGTCCCAAGGATGACTTCCCATTGCCATATATATATATATATATATATATGATTGTGGAATTCACCATAAGACATGAAATGTTATCTTTAATGGAAAATTTTATGGATATAATCAATCCATAATAGCTCCCAAAAACCAACACAAAACAACATTTACAACACCTTAGGGAAACTTTTGCTACCAAGTGATGCCCTTTGGTCTAAAAAATACTAGAACCACATACAAAAGAGCAATGACTATCATTTTTCATGATATGCTTCATGATATCGTGGATGATTATGTTGAAGACATACTTGCCAAATCCAATTATAGAGAAGAGCATCCGGAATTAATTCATCACATCTTTGAGAGAATTAGAAAATATAAGATTCATTTGAACCCAAAGAACTGTGTTTTTGGGGTGACATTAGGAAAGTTGTTAGGGTTCATTATTTCATGTCATGGCATAGAAGTTGATCCTTCTAAATTATCAGGTATCATGAATATGCCTCCACCCAAAAATATCAAACAACTTCATAGTTTGTAAGGTAAAATTGAAGTAATCAGACAATTCAAATCTTGGCTTGTAGACATTTGTCATCCATTCACATTCCTTCTTAAGAAAGACACTCCTTTCACTTAGAATAAAAATTATAATAAGGCATTTCAACATCTTAATCAATATATTTCCAATCCACCAGTTTTAATGCCACCTACTACCAATAAGTCTTTCTACTCAGTATGCATTGGGGGCATTGTTGGCAAAGAATGATGACAATGGTTTATAATGGGCAATGTATTACTTAATAAAAACTTTGGTTTCATATGAACTTAACTACACCCTAGTAGAAAAGGCATTATCACTATTATTTTTGCTTCCCAAAAACTTTACCATTACATACTCAATAATCAAACTAAAATCATTGAAATAATTGATCATCTTAAGTTTCTCTTATCTAAAACAATTTTAAAAATTATAATAGCTAAGTAGGTCATGCTTCTTAGTGAGTTTTATCTTAAGTATGTTAATCAAAAAGCAATCAAGGGACAAGTATTACCAAATTCTCTATCAAAGGCTCCTCTTAAATATCATACACTTCTTGACATAGATTTATTGGATGAAGCAATAATGTCCATTGATGAAACCCTAGTTTGGTAGATATATTTTGATGGTTATTTTACAAACCATGGTTTAGGGGTGGGTATCCTACTAGTCACACCAGATGGGGATTATATTCCAAAAGCATTAAGAATCAAGTTTAGTTACATCAATAACATTGATGAATATGAATCTCTCATAGATAGTCTCAAAATTATTATACAATGGGGTATCCAACATATTCTTGCCTTTGGTGATTCTAAACTTATCATAAACCAAGTCACCGATGAATTTCAAAATAGTGATGATAAGTTAATCCTATACAAGAGGATGGTGGATAGTCTTAAGTTATGTTTTACATTTATATAGTTTGAAATATTTCCATGGATTAATAATAGAGTAACTGATGTCATGGATGTTAATGGTTCATTACTTGGTACTAAAACAAAGCACAAAAAAATTCTTATAGAGTAATTGATTATACTAGCATATGACACTCTTGATTCTAAGATGGTTTGTGAGGTGGTTGGTCCCACTTCTCTAAGATATACTGATATTTACATATATCTCTATAATAACACCCTTCCATCTAATTTAACCTATAATACACATAAATCATTCATCCAATGCACATCTCGTTACACAATCCTTAGCCAAACTTTGTATCAAAGAGGCTATGATATAACCCTTTTACGTTGTTTAAATTATAAATAGTCTAATGTTATCACTCAATATTTCACCCTAGAGATGGTTTTTCAAGCCTAATTTAGATTGAGTGAAACATTGAATTACCTATAGGCCTGTGGGTTGCTTATAGTAGAGGTAAACCTCTAGGTTTAAGGGCTAGCTCCCTAGAATGATCTTTGATAGCTTATCACCTACACTACTTGATTTCTTGGATGTAAAGTGATAGAAGGAAACATGAAATTAAAATAATCTAATAAGGTGATACACCAAAATTATCTCCACAAGACTACCATACACTTGCACTATGAAACATGACTTACAACACTAGTTTCAACACCCTAGATTGATCTAACACAAGTATTTCAAATATGGAGGTGATATGCATTGCACTATTCAAGGTGAGTGAATATGAGGTTAGATTAAAGACACTAATGGTACTATTTTACACTTATAGATAGGAAAACACAATTTACTACACTTTATTTGACCTATTATAGGAAGAACTACTTGCATCAAACATGGAAGAGTATAGAGAAGGAAAGGATAAATACTTATCGCTAGACACTTCACTATTCACCACTTCACATAATTAAACAAGAATATTATGAGAATAAAAATATATTTTAAATATTTATTTCAAAGTCAAATAAAATATTAAAACTAGTAGGGATTCACCATACCAGTTGTGGATTTCTCTACAAAAGCCAAAATGGCTTACAATTATATAGTATGTGAGAAGAAAGAAAAGAATGGAAATGGAAATGTCACAAATCCAAGTGTAAAGAATTATAAAATAGTTACATTTTTAGTGAATGAAGTTTGAAAATATTTTTGTAAGTTGTCATGGACAAGTGTCCACCTGAAGTTCATCATTCTTCTTCAATTTGGTGTAGAGACATTAAATAGACTTCTTGAAACTGCCTTCATGATAAAGCATCTATTGATTGATAAAAAATGAACTCATAAGGCTTGAAACATATGAACTATCTTAGGGAGTTTATAAAAAAGGTTTGATAGTCATCAAATACCTTCCTAACTGATATCCTTCCTCATTACACTTGTGTTCACCATTCACAGTGACTTACTAGCCTTTTAGGCCTAGACCTTCACACTTATCACCTAAATGACTTATAGTTGCTCAAAAATATACATGGAATAAGTTTTAGGACACTTATTTATAACCCCTTTTCCTTCCACTCCATCAAGCATTCCTAAAGAAGATCCACTATCAAACTTCTCATTTTCTCACTAGCCAGTCACTCTTCATTTTCACTATATGTCTAAGATTGCCTACAGTGAACTGATTATCATAGAGGTTTTCATGATCATCTATGTTTATAAATGAATATAAGGAGTTATAATAAGTCCCAATTTACTTCCTTCAATGTCTCTCACCTATTCATTTTATTTTGTACCTTTAGAATACCCAAAAAGTTGCAAAAAACCTCATGTTATGCTTGTCTATACAAGTGATAGTACAAACAAAGTGGATGGAAATAATATTGAGATAATTATAGACATGTTAAAATCACTTTCATGTCCAACTTAACTCTCTTGGGTGCATCTCAAATGATATTTCCTTCATCAGGTCAAGGCAAGGGTTTTAGGAGGGTTTTGAGGTATTCTAATTCTTAACAATGGTTCATAAAAAATAGACACTAAATATCTTTAAAAATTCCACTAAAACCAAGTTTAAGACCCCATTTAACTAATTTTATCTCCTTGGGGAACCATACAATGTGTTCGTACAAGTATGAGCATTTGAAAGTGGCCTCTCGAGCTCCTTCTATGCATCATGAGTACCCCTGTCATGGTTTTAGGTCACATTGACCACTCTGTGTTATTCCTCTATATACCAATGGATTAAATAAAAATTATACATCCCATTGAATCATCTCCACTAGAGTGGAAAGGTTCCATGGTCATGTGAATGAATTTAGACACTTGTAGGGCTTAGGTCTAGTTTTTGGCCTAACAGGCCTAGCTATTTTTGAAGGCCTATGACCACCTCTGAGTGGTTTCTTAGGATTTTAGGTGACTATTCACATTTTTTCACCTATAATTCAACTCTTTACATAATTATATAGTTTTATAGGAGTCCTCATATCATCTTTCCAACATCCACACACTATGCCTATAATCTTGTCTTGACTGGGAGTGCCCTCTATCTAAGATAAATTAGAGGGACTATCCCTTATTTTCTTAGACATAATGAATTCATTTATGGAATCATTAGGTATTTAATATGTTATATAAATTTTTTTAAATCTATATCACATCTAAAACTCTCTCAACACTCCAAAACCTAAGACTAGCTTCTCAATTCTAGTGACTGTTTGTAGGGTCTAGAACCTCAGGGTGGGTGTGGAGTTAGAAACTTGATTCTGCTATGTTTTCTTATTTGAAGAGTTGTATGAAGTATATGCTACCATTTTAATTGTGGTCTCAACATGTTTTCCATCTTACATCTTTTCCACTATCCTCAACTCACATCTCTCCTTTACTAGAACTAGTTTGTGACTATAACAAACTGTAGGCATTCACCTTAGGAAAATGGAATTCCTATAGGTGTCTATTATGCTTAATAATTATGTTTCATTCCATTGATATATATTAATATCACTAAGATAATTTCACAATTTTATGGAATTAATTCTATCTATAGGTCACGCTCTTAATACTACCAAGAACCAATATGCTATATGTACTAATTGTAGGTGGTAATTTAGGGGAAATAAAGACTCCTGTAGGTGATGGTGTGTGTCTTAACCCTAGACTTTACCTTCATTGACTGATCTTGAAGTCATTAGTTTAATTACACACCTATGTGAGCTCTTTTCATTCCTAGATACCATAGACTTACTCACCACTATAGGTTATTTCAAGTTGGGTTGCTTTTAGTCATTTCAACACATTGTCTACTGAGTGTTTCAAATTAGAACTTGTCTAAGTTAGAAACCATTCAAGCATAAATATTTCTTGGTCAGACAACCACCTTCTCATGTCAAATCACTATTTATATTCTTTGAATACAAGATGGAAGCCATTAGGCCTGTCTAAACCTCAAGACACTCCACTAAGAGATGTCATAGTGTAAGGCAAAAACCTCATTTAGAGAAATTAAGGTAAAGCTTATCAAATGCAACTTTGTTATCCTGTAGACATGATTCTAGGTCTTCCTACCATATTATGACCTCACCATTGTCATATTGATATTATGCATGCTCCCAAACTTGATTTAAGGTTCCAACTAAGCTCAAACATCTTCATCTTAACACTCTTAAACCTTTATGATTTTGGCATCATATCACTATTGGGAAACTACCTGTAGGTTTGCATTCTATAAGATTGTGTATATTGAATTGGTCTTCATAACCAATCTCTAAAATTTTTTATAGCTAAGTTTTATTGTTTCCACTTTGAGAGTATATTCATAATCTTTGAAACATTCTTGTTTCATTAGTATGATTGATCAAAGTTTAGATCCACGTGATTGTAGGTGACAGTCACAAGGAAATCTGACTGTGCTTATGTGTTAGGCCTCTTCACTCTATCAATGCTAAACCTTTAAAAGAATAACTAATATTTATTTTATAATAGATTGGAAACAACATATCACCTTTCATTACCCTTGTTCTGAAGACCAAAATAGGGAGAAGCCTCTACAACTGATGGAACATTATTTGCAAACTAAGTGGAGTCTTCTACTAGTAGAATGAGATGTTTATACCTATCTTCTTCACACCACATGTTTAAAATCTAATCATACATCCCATGAACCTAATACCTATGATTACATATCTACTCATCATGTATCCTACCAGTCACTGTGAGTCATATTTGATCCTACTCAATCATTTAGAGTTTCCCCCTACATATGAGTAACCTTCTAGGCCTTATCACCCTTTATCAAACCCATTGACACTCCTATAGCCCTTCTTGAGCTATGCAATGCCCATTTCAGATCTATTTTGTACCTTTTTTGGCATAATTTATTCTAGGATGTGGGTTTGGGCCCCCTAAGTTATGACCTAGCATCTTAGGCCATAATTTCCCCACCCCTAAGTCATGGATTATCTAGAACTGCCTATTTTCATGTTTGAACATTACATAATGGCCATAAATTTCTAGTTTTGGGAGGATCTTCCTCTTGGTTACCCTATATGAGGTCCAAAATGCCTCATTCTAAAAAAAATTTGGTCATTATATCTTTCATCTCTCTTCTTCTTTGATTGCCTTTGGATCCCCTAGAATCCTCTTGGATCTTCTTGGATCTCACTTGGACATCTTGGCAGCTCTTCACCTTTCTTGGTCTGATCTTGATTCCTAAGAGTTATTCACCTCTCTTGAGCTCCTCTAATACATGTTACATGGTTACTCAACTCTCTTGAACTCTTCCCCTTAGATATTCATAGACTTACAATTGATTACAACATATATTAGTTCACCTATTGCTCAATCATTCTTTTCTATATTGTTACTTGATTTTGGCTCCATCAATTAGTATTGCACCTGATTTATACACTTGGATTGGCCTCTACATCCTTTGGTTTTTGCTAATTCACCTCTCCTAGATTGTTGATAGTGGATTGGATTGAGCTCTACACTATATCTTAGTCTTCCTCCACATTGGATAAAACTTGGACTCAGTTGGTAAAATTCTTGCATTATGTTTGAGCATGATCTGAGGGCACCTTGCTTTACAAGGTGAAACTATTTTTCTAGTTTAGTGTAGTATATTTTCTAGGATTTTCTATTTTTATGATAGTTTAGATTATTGTGGAAATGTTTAGAGTAGATTTTGAAGTGTATGCATTCTCTCAACCCTAAAGACATCTTTCCCTTTTGAATTTTTCTTTCATTATGTAGTATTTCTTGATTTTAAATCATTACCTTGCTTGGTATATGCTCTTGTATTCATTTACCTTAATTGGTTTAGTTAAAATGGCATTACCTCATTCATTCACATGCTAGAAATATTTTTATTTGGACAAAGACATTAGATTAATTTCATGAAATCGTATGATCTCCCTATCTCTCTCGTTATTGAAAATGTCATTTCCTTTCCAAAATCATTTTTCAATTAGTAGGATTGCATGCTTCTAAAACACATTTCATGTTTGGTAGTGTTATCTTGTTTAAATAGCTTACTTTCTCATTCTTTATGCATTGAATATCATTCCCTAATTACTTGCTTTATTGTGGTTAGATCCTTTAGAGATACTTGTATCCTCTGTGCGCTTGATCGTGCTATCCCTAACCTAGTTTATGAGTCTATATATAGCTTAGTGTAATCCAACAAACCAGATAAGCTCTACAAATCACGAGTAGCCCATACCATCCTTGAGCCTATTATCCTTCTATATATTTGTTTAAGTACCCTATGTAACTCCTACCAAACCGTAGTGATCTACTCAAATTCTTAGAGCTACATTCTAGCATGCCCGATGGGACCCCACATAAGGTCTCATTCTAGTTTTATCCTCTTTATAACTCTCTTAGCCAATTCCCTTCTAATAGTCACAAGGCTTTGATTTCAATTGTGTTTTGGTTCTCTCTTTGGTTATTTGATATTTTTGTGGTTTTTAATCCTTTTCCATGCTATTATTTGACTATTTTCCTTTTTTGTTGTCTCCCATGTTACTCTCATTTCATTGCATCCATGGCTAGGCTCCCACCCTTGGGACATCAATCCCATTAGATTCAGGGTCTTATCCTTAAGCTCACTCATGATAAGGCTAAGGTTGTAATGGAATACCATAGACACCATAGGACCCAAGAGCTTACCTTGACCCAACATAGTGACCTTGATACTCTCATGTTCTACAAGGGATAAGATTGGAAAATCTATAACCAACAAGATCCATCACCTTTCCACAAGTCTGAGCATTACTTGTTTGAGGATACCTCCCTGAGACTTCAACTCAATTTTCATTCAACTGTTAGGGGTGAAGATGACCCCCTTTCATAATTGAGGTTGAATGAGTTATGTGCAATCATTGATAATTGTCTTAGGTGAATTAATGTTAATGAAGAACACTTTTCTTCCCCTAGGAGTAGGTGGTGTGCTTCCTCTAGAGACATAGATCACACCTAGTCTAGTTTGAGTGCCTTGACCAGTTCTCATGTGATTCCTCTACCTTTTTTTTTTAAGGAGAATTTATGAAAAGTATCCCTCATGTCTATATTGAGGGACATAGGTTCCCTAAATTGATGAGGCATCTACACCATATGGAGTCCTCTCATCCTCCTAGCTCTTCCTTTAGAGTCTTATATGAGAATGTCAATTTTGAATGACACTTGTAGACTAGAGATCCATAAGATGCTTATACCAAACATTAGTGACCTCATGTAGACCCTTATCTTATGCCACATGGATAACAATATAGAGACGTAAGTCACCATGACCATTTCCATGGGTATACCATGTCATCTCATCATCCCCATAGGGAATGACACCTTTCCCATGGTAATTATCCACCCCATTATTGGGAGGATTTCTATCATGAGCATTTCCCATGTCAACCACCTCCACATCATCCCATTCATAATCAAGGTTATAATGAGTCCTACTAGCATAGTCAACATCATAACCTCCATGAGCCTCCTTAGTGAGATCATCTCCAACCCACTATAAACTATGCCTATGAAGACATTTATAGGAATATTCTAGCCCTTTAGGTGTGCATTATTCCCCTTCCTACTCCAATCCCCAAACAAACCAATTTTAATGGGACTTAAGATGCTAGTCCCATGGAGCATATCATGGAATTTATGATGGCATGTATGGATTAGGAACAAGATAAATACATGATGTTGAATCTCTTCACTCGATCCCTACAAGTTGAAGCTCTCATTTGGTTCTATAATATGCCTTGAGATTCTCTTTCTATCTTTTATTTCTTTATGGATGACTTTATCTAGTATTTAGATATCTATAGACCATTTAACCTTGGCATATAATCACTTACCTTCATGGCATAGGATAAGGGTAAAACAAACTTTAAATTTATATGTAGGTAGAATTTAGCCATCAACATATGTAGGATAAGGTTCTCAGATGATTATCTCAATGACATGTTCACATGAGCATTAAGAAAGGAGGTTTAATTTGAAGTCCTCAAACATGAACCCACATCTTATGATGAAGTTGTTAACGATTGTCTAAATATTGTTGTTTTCAAGGTGCATGTAGGAATTTGCCTTATAATGACCTAAAAGTCATCCTATTTGCATGATCATAACTAAAATGTGATCAACAATGGTATTACTATGTCTCTATTTAAGATGAAGGATAAGAAGAATGATTGTGAGGTTAATACTCTAATTAAGAGGCCATCCAAGAAGGTCCTTGAAAAGAGTGTAGGAGGGTTGTGGGTGTTGTATCCCTATGATCCTGATAAATTATATAACTTCCACTAGATTAAGGGGAATTCTAATAAGGAATGCATCACCCAACAATCTCATGTGAAGACCTTGCTTATTTCCCAAAACTCCCCACTTGCCAAACCCAACCATAAGTTAGATGTGTTCACAGAGCCTCTTCCTAACCATGACAAGGAAAATAAGAAGAAGAAAAAGAAGAAATATAAGGCTAAGGCCCATCACTCTTCCTCTAACTCTTCTACCTCTTTTGATTCCTCATCTTTGGCTAACTCAAAAAGGAAAGCCAAACACGATGGAAACAAATTCATTGCTGATATTGACATAACCCTTATCAATTATGAGTGTTTTGTTAATACACACTTTAGTCATATGATTGACCCCATTGGAGATGATAGTGGTGCAAGGCCCCTGAATAAACCCATGGGAGCTAAGAATCCCAAAGTCATATTTAACTTTCATTGTAAAATCCCTCCCCATACTAGGTAGTGCTCATACTCTATCATAGAGGAGTTACAGGGCCTTTCATTTGGAATATCCATTTGGGACATTCTCCACCTTTGCCTTGAGTAAAGAGGGCTCATATTCAGTGACCTTGGTATCTCCCATGAGGTGCCACTATAGGATGACACTAAGATGTTTCTCAATTCAAGATCCCTAACCACTCTTACCCACCTATCCTATCTTTTGACCCTGTTTATTTACCAAACCCTTCCTTTATAGAAAATATGGATAACTTCCCACTCTACATCAAGACATTTGTAGATTATTTTCACATCAAGAGATGCATTTTCTATGAAGGTGCCATATTAAACACCATACCTTTGTGGGTGTTCAACAAGTTGGGTATTAACCATAGGAATCTTTGTGAATCTCACCACAATTGTGTTTCTTCAATAATGATACAGTTGTGCCAATGGTTAATGTGAATATTCAGGTCAAGTTTTGACCCAAGATGGTCTGGATTGAGTTTTATGTGTTAGAACTTGATTTCTCATACAACATGATCCTTGATCATCCTTGGACTATTGCCATGCAAGCCATCACATCAATAATGTTTTGTATGGCCCATTTCATGCATGAAGGTAAGGTTCACACCTTAGAGGCCAACCCAAATCCCTTTAAATTTATTTATACTAAGACAAATCCCTCTGATGAGGCTTTGGTTTTCACCTCCAAGGGCCCTATGGGTTCACCCAAGACTCCACCTCTAAATCTTGTTTTCTCAAGGATGAGCATTTTGATCTGGCTGAGTACTGAGCAACATTCACTTCATTAGAGTTTGGCATACGTTCACCACCTCCCTCTACTACCCCTTGATACCAAGTTGGCTATTCCCTTATTAGATACATATTTTAAGATATCTCCTTGAACATCAAACTTCCCCTCTCATCATGCTTTTCCCATCGAAGTATCATCTCTCTTAATGAATCTCCCATAGATATTGATAAAGTCACTGAGTCCAATCTTGAGTGCTATTCCATCTATGGTATAGAACTCAACCTAATAAATGAGAGGAGATATTACAAGAATATCATACCCACACATCATATATGCCATTATCCTCTTACTTTTTTGGGTTCATCTAAGGATATTGATGTTTGGGTTATGATTGGTGAACCTAAGGATATTGATTTTCCATACCCTTCTTCTTGCCTTTTCCTTATTTTTTATCCTATTCATATGATAAGAAGTGGCCTACCTCAGGGGTATACCTATATTTATGTTAAAGTGGGGGCCTAACCTCAAGGATAGGCTTGGACCTGGGCCTGTGGTACTTTGGTGAGCCTCAAAACTTACCAAAACACCCTCCTTAGGCCCCCATTCGGTGGATTGCCCCTCTCGTGGAATCCATCATTGAACCTTGTGGGTATCTATGTATGTTTAGATTGTGCACTCCTCCTTGGATGAATCTTGAGATAGAAGTAGACTTTTTTACTTCTTTTAGTTGGTTATGTTACTACTTTCTCATAGCTAACCCTCTACTGACTCCCTATCTCCTTGTCTGTAGTTCCTGTAGGTAGTGTGGGCTAGTGGTTGTGGTTGTTTAAGACTTGATTTAGCCTTCCCTAGTTTGTCTTAATATTTTAATGAGCCTCATACCAACCCTCCTTGCCTATCATTATGGTTATCATTGAGACACTCTCTCTTGGTTTGCCCCTGCATAGTGGTGATGGCACTACTAGTTGAGGTTCATTTCCTACCTCTAACACTCTGATTCCTCCTCACATCTACACAATAGAGAAACATGACCATCGATTAGTCATGCAAGTACTAAAATAAGAATAACATGTTTAAATAATTTTAATGACTATTTTTCTTGTCTCCCACTCTTCATAGCCTTTTTGGGCAAGTTCTGGGCCCTTTCAAGCTTGTTGGGCCTATTTTTAGCACTTTCTAGCCTATATCATGGGTTTTTGGGATAACCTTCAGCCTGGTAGTGGGCCAAGCCATGGGTCCAATGGCTTGGTATTGGTCTAGGATATGGGTTTGCCTAGGCAAGCCATAGCCTAGGCTAGAGGCCTTCATTTTTCCCTCTCCTAGCCTCTGTTTCATTTTGTTATTGCTCTTAAAACCATAAAACCTCCATCTTATGGGTTTTGGCCCATTTTAGATGTAATGGAAAAGTGAATTTATCTATTTGAGGCCTCTTTAGGCCTATTTTGGGACCATTTCAATCCCTCAGATCCCTAGGTCATCTAGCTTGCTAAGCTTGTGTATTTCTTGTTGGATATACCTTGGGATAGAAGTTGGTCCATCTACTTCTTTCAATTAGTAGTTGCTCTCCTCATTTATGGTTTCTCCCTAATGACTCCCTCTTCCTCTTTCACTATGATTCCTATAGGGATGGGTTCATGGTTATGGTTACACTAAGTCGTTATTTAGTCTTCACCAACTAGTCATCATTCCTTCATGGGCATCCTACCACCCTTCATCACCTCATCCCATAGTCATTATTAGTCTTCACCCCTCAATTGTGACTTGATTGTGTTCTTTGTCTCCCTTGTGTATCTTATTCATCCTACTCTTTATCAAGATAATAATTTTGAAACATCTTTTTACATCTTTGACCCCCATTACAGTGCACATCTCAGTGGTGATTCACATTGATGGTGAGTCAAGGCCACCCGAGATCCATTATTACCACTTGGATTATTGATGACACATAGGAATATGATTTTTTTAGTTGGTTACCTCCTTATCAATGAGATGAACAATGTATCCTAGTATCATGTAATCATTAGTGCTTTGACTGATGCTCATGTGTCAGGAATGTACTATGTGAAATTATTCTTTAAATCACTCTTAGTTGTGTCTCAGCTCACCGATGTTTAGAATGTCCTTAGCTATGAGTTAATCTCCCTCTTTGAAGTGGTGTAAGATTTGCTATCCTCCTTTGAGGACATTAATTTCACCCATATCCATCATAGGGAGAACACTAGAGATGATTATATAGTGAATGCCATTCTAGATTGTATGGTTTGATTTGATATCACTTGTGTCCCTTCTACATAGGAGCTAGAGCTGGAGCTGAACTTGGATTTAGATTATGAAACATTTACACTTTCACTTGTGGAGCACATCATTGAATTATTTTGTCTCCATTTTTATCTGGTAAGTGAAGGTAATGTTCTCTTTTATCATTTTAGTTCTATATTTTCTTTTCTTTTATGTGGATTTCATGTACTGCATATAACTCCTTATTCATTCAAACACTAACTATTTGTACCTCAAGAGCATATGTAATCATACTTATTATGACCCCACTCCTCCATATGATTACATATTTGATTGTCATGCATCCTACCAATCACCATGAGTCCTATTTGATCTTAATTAATCATTTAGATTTTTCCCCTACTTTTGATCACCCTTCTAGGCCTTATCACTCTTTTTCAGACCCCTCACACTCTTATAGGCCTTCTTGAGCTCTATAGGGCCCATTTCAGAGCTATTTCGAACTTTTTTGGCATAATTTAGCATCAAACATGGGGTTTGGGCCCCTAATATATGGCTTATTAGCCTAAACCATATATTTACCCACCCCTAAGTTACTCCCTAGATTGTGGCTTATCCAAAACTGCTCAATTTTGCATTTGAATGTTGCATAACAACTAGAAATGACTAGTTTTGGGAGGCTATTCCTCTTGGTTACCCTATATGAGGTCCAAACTTGCCTCATTATAGATTTTATTTTGTCATTATATCATTCATATCTCTTCCTCTTTTACTACCTCTAGATCCCCTAGACTCCTCTTAGATCTTCTTGGCTCTCTTTGTCTATTCTTGAATCTTAAGAGTTATTCAACTCTCTTGAGCTCCTCTAATACACGTTACATGAATAATCAACTCTCTTGAAATCTCCCCCTTGGATATTCACATACTTAAAACTGATTTCAACCTAAATTAGTTCACCTACTACTTAGTCATTTATGTCTACACTATTGTTTGCTCTTGGCTCCTTCAGTGGGCATTACACCTAGTTTATGCACTTAGATTAGCATCCATACCCTTTTTTTGATGTCACTTCACCTCTATTAGATTATTGATAGTAGATTGTATAGAGGTATACACTGCAGCTCAATCTTTCTCTACATTGGATCAAACTTGGACTCACAGTTGGGAGAATTCTTATATTATGTTTGAGCATGATCTGAGGGTACTTTGGTTTGCAAGGTGAGATTATTTTTCTAGTTTAGTGTATTATATTTTCTAGGATTTGATATTTGTATGTTATTTTAGCTTGTTGTGGACATGCTTAGAGTTGATTATGAAGTGTATGCATTCTCTCAACCTTGAAAACATCTTTTTGCTTTAAAAATGTCTTTCATTATGTAGGATTACTTGATTTTGAATTGTTACCTTACTTGGTATATAATCTTATGTTAATTTAGCTTAATTAGTTTGGTTAAAATGACATTCCCTCATTCATTCACATGCTAGATATTGTTTCATTTGGACAAAGACATTATCTTAGGTTTATGAAATTGTATGCTCTTTGTATCTCTCTCTTTCTTTATTGAAAATGTCATTTCGTGTCCAAAATCATTTTTCAATTAGTAGGGTTGCATGCTTATGAAATAAATTTCATGTTTGGTAGTGTTATATTTTTCAAATATCTTAATTTATCATTCTTTATGTATTGAATGTCACTTCCTTATTACTTGCTTTACTATGGTTAGATCCATTAGAGATACATGTATCAAATGATCATGCTAGCCCTAACCTAGTTTATGATTCTATTTATAGCTTGGTTCAATTTAAAAAACTAGATATCCCCTATAGATCATGAGTATCCCATAGCATCCCTAAATATTTTAGCCTTCTAAGTATTTGCTTAAATACCTTGAGTACCCCCTTGCCAAACCCTAGTGGCTCTGTTTGGATTCTCAGAGCTATAAAAACTAGACTAATAATCATATGATGACTATGTTCACACTTTTCAAGATTTTTTACAACACTTGGATTGCTTAGACTAATACAAAAAAATAAGTAAACATGAGGTGATTGGGATGTGCAAGCAGTTTTAAGAAGCCAACTTTCTTAGCAATGGTTCATGAAGCACAAGCAACTAAACCTATGACTATTTCCATGAATTGGAATTACAAAGATAGTAATAACACCCACCAAAGGCATTTTATCTAACTCACCTCCTCCTGTCTATACCAAAGGAAGACCGATTGACCTTTTTGACTTGTCTAGGAGAGAAATGGGAAAGAGAGGTCAATTTTTGCCATTTTTGAGCCTATAAAAGCTACCTAAGCATGGAAATTAATTGAGGGGACTTGAATAGACACTTTTGAAATCATCCCACATGCCAAATGTGTTGTACAGGCTGTACAACAATTAAAACTCCCACTTTTCCAATTTATCCTTGTTTTCAACATGGAACCTATATAATGTTACTCTTAAAATGGTTTCTCTAATTATTTATGACATGTGAGATGTTATATTACACTTAGACACACTTGTCTTCCTATGGAAACCATACAAGTTCATTTAATGACTCAAAAGTGACCTTATATGACATAAAATGACACTAAAGAAAGATAACAAATATGATGAAGGCTAAAGACACATTAAATGACCTCATTAGTGACCAATTCAACCTATAAGACCCTAAAACAAGTTTCAACTATATATGGGGTTGACCTAATTTGACTTGTGGTCAAATGCGTCAATATTTTGGTGGTTTCCTAGGGGTGGTAAGCTAGTTATGCCAAAGACCATTAGCCTTATCCTATCCATTGGTATATGGAGTCACCTATACACTATACTTGACACTAAAATCCATTTGAAAGGACATAAAACAAAACCAAACAATAGGAAATAAACACACAAGATAACACACTAAAGCAATCACACTTGTGTATCAAGAAAACTTAGGAAAAACACACACAACATAATCAAAGCACACATATCCTAGTATGTACAAGGCCTCAAACACTTTTGGTGAAGAACAATTCACCATTTCTTCAACCAGGGTCAAATATAGTGCCTCTTTCATCATTATTTCTCCAAGAAAGCAATCTATCATGTGAAGCATACTTATCAATAAACACTTTCTTGTGTAGATAGTCCAATGATTTACCATGTTTAGATATTCTAATATTTGCAAGTGTGTCACTTAGAGATCTAAAGAATACTCCATCAAGCCATCTAAGAATATTTTTTGAACTTTCAACTTGATTGAGTTATATCATGTTCAATTGGTACTTCCCAAACTAAATCTTAGAAGTCATCAAAGTTGTCTCAACTTCTTATTCTTATAGAACCTGATGCATTTAATGTTTTAAAACATCAAGATTATATTGTTTCTTCTCCATCATGTTTGAAAGTGATTCAAATTCAGATTGAGGTCTATATTTCTCATTAAAAACACACATTTCTACCTTGGCTTCATTTGATTTCTCCATGATTGCAATATTTATGACATTAATTTTACATTCATGCTTATGATCAATAATATCTTCTCCTTCATGCTTGATAAGACATTCAAAAACTTTACTATCAAATTCATGATTCTTACAAAAGGGAGTTGGCTTAATCAATTTTTCAAATTATAGAGCTATGGCATGAAACTAGTGTCATACATCATCTTCATCTTCAGGGCTTTTCATTCAAGGAATCCTCTTTCTTGTGTAGGTAGAATGGAATTATTTTCACGATTATCCTAATCTACCATAATTTAAATAACATAATCATCATGAAAATGAATAAAGTAATTACCCTCAACAACTTGTGGAATAAAATTATCAATGCTTACCTCATATTGTCCATCACCTTCCTAATGGATGATGTATGTGCCAAGATCAGTTTGTTTAATGAAGGTATATGGATCATGCCCATATGTTTCAACACCATACTAATGTAGGAAAATATTAGATATGACCTCAATATTATAGGATGCTCCATCCTCCATAACATGCTCCTCTTGATCATTTATTGTAAAATTGAGATTAGATCTTGCTTCCATATAGGGATCAATATGAAATTTAGCTAATGGTTGAGTCCTAATGGTTACCTTTTATCCATACCTTGTATTTAAGGCAAAGAAGGACTAGTTATTTGAGAGATAGCCTCCTATCTTGGATGTGAAATTCCTTGATAAGTAGATAGAAAAGTGAGCAGGAAAATCAACTAGTAGTATATATTAAAGGATTGGGAAGCTTGGACAATCATATAAGAAAACTCTCAAACCTTTGACAAGTCCCACTAACTTAGATGGTGTCCCATAAAATTGTAGTACTCCCTTTTTATATGGCTCATATTTCAATCCCAATTTATCTACCACAAGCTTGGGCATCACTGAGGTACTAGCCCCAATATCCATGATGTAATTATGAACAAGCTTGTCTCCCATAATGAGAGTAAGGTAGAATGGTGGAGGTGTTTTGGATTTGGAAAAAGGTTCAACTATGTGAATATGAGCATTAGTGAGTGAAAAATTACCATGTCTTGATGGTTTAGGTGGATTTGGGACAATTATTCTTTAAGGATATCCTTTTGATTGGGTATGTGAACACTTCCCAAAGAGAGATACTAGCTTTAACATTATTTAAAGTATCAACAATGTTCAAAGTAGGATCACTCACCTTTTCTTGCATTCTTGAAGGAAAATAAGTGCCTTGAGATTGAGGCATTGTATCACTTTAAGTCACCCTTCCTATATTATGATTTGAAATAGGTGTAAAAGTTGTAGGGATTGTCACACTTACACTCATACCTTATTACCTTGTAGGAGGATTACTTGGAGTCGTGTCAACACCATGAACATCTCCTAGATCCTTCTTTTTTTATATATAATTTTATACAACTAAATTACCTTGGTTGAGAACACATGTCTTCCACTATAAACCTTACAAGGTTCACTTTTTGGGGCTACCATCCTTTATTTTCTTGCATCTAATTATCATCTTTGTTAATAATTGAAGAGTAACTCCTCCTTGAGCTAACAAAGCTTTTCATCCATCTTCATTTGCATCCATGAACTATCCTTGATTCCATTTTTCACCTTGGACTAAGTTACTATGAATCAAGACCAAGGCTCTTGTGTTGGAGGTAGAAGTTGGGTTATATGCATTGGATGGCCTATTAAGGTTAGGCTAACCTTGCCCTCTCCCTTGACTATATTTTTGAGGTGGGATACTATTTAATTGTTTAGGATAGGGGGAGATTTTTTGGTTAACTCCATATTGTAGATTTAATTTCCTAATGTGAGCCTCAAAGGCATTAGATCTTGTTTTCCAATTAATGGAATTTTTTTCCTTCTTAGGGGTAACTCTAGACTTCGTATTTGCATTTGGGATTGGATCGATATTTGGAGTAGTAATAGACATGTTTGGAAGAAGAGGCATTGCGAATTTTGGAGTGAGTTTACCATCTTGTATTAAGCCATTATCAACTCTAATGGTTATGTCATAAGCTTTAGGTAAGGTGTAACCACCCATGGACTGTAACATGATGGCTATGTTAGTTCTAATACCCCTTATATATGTAGGAAAAAAATGATTGTAGGTGGTCCCATGGGATGAGGAAACCTATAACAAGTTATTTAAAATATCTCATTGAAGTTATGCATAGTATTTTTAGGACCTCTTTGAATTACATTGAGCTGATGAATGAGTAATGTGTGATCATTTTTGTCCTCAAACCTTGAAGTTAACAACTCTCCAAAATCATCCCAAGTGGTGATACATCCTCATAGAAATGTCCTATACCAGTCAAGGGCCTTATCTATAGGGTACATGGAAATAAGTATAATTACAATTTAAACCTTAGTGACATTATGAAATCTATAAAAAATTAAAGATGTCCCTAATATGTTCACTTGGGGTGACATGATCTTCCCCATTGAAAGTGGGAACACTTTTAGTAGCATTAGTAGATATATCATCATATGCATTGAGGTGTATGGGATTTTTAGTGTTAAAGGATGGGAAGGCATGTTGCATATCCCTATTTTCATCAAGTTCCTCTTCACTTTCTTGATCTTCTTGGCTTGCAAAGTCTTCTTTCTCTTCATTTGTCAAGACAGATTGAGGATGTTGAAATTTAAGAGGAAGTTCAGGTTGAAGGAGTGGGTTTATGGGATTAATACCTCTATAAGTAGTTGACCTTATAAGGACCATGAGGTATGAACAAAGGAAATGAAAAAAATTGGTATAAAACCAAAAATTACCTTGAATGGAATCGCCAAATGCTGAGTAGAAAACCATATGCAATAATGATGATGTCAAGACCAACATTCACCTTGATAAGATGTCCTTGAGACAAAGTCCCACCAAGCTTTCTAAAGCCATTGTCACTCAATATTATACCCTATAGATGGTTTTTCAAGCCTACCCTAGATTGATTGAAGTATTGGATTACCTCTAGGCTTGTGGGTTACCTATAGTAGAGGTAAACCTCTTGGTTTAAGGGATAACTCCCTAGATTGATCCATGATAGCTTATCGCCTACACTACTTACTTTATTAGATGTAAAAGAATATAAGTAAATATGAAAGTACACTAATATAATGAAGTGATACACTAGAATGATCTCCACTAGACTAACATACACTTTCACTATGAAACATGATTCACAACACTAGTCTCAACACCCTAGATTACTCTAACATAAGTATTTCAAACATGGAGGTGATATGCATTGAAGTACTCAGGTGATTGAACATGAGGTTGGATTGCAGATACTAATGATAATATTTTACACTTAGATATATGAAATCAATTTTGACAACACTTCATGTGACTTGTTAGAGGGAGAACTACTTACATCAAACATGGAAGAGTAAAGAGAAGGCAAGGATAAATACTTATCACTAGACAATTCACTATGCACCACTTCACATACTTAGAAAAGAATATTATGAGATCAAAACTAGATTATAAATATTTATTTCAAAGGCAAATATAGTATTCAAACCATTTGGGCTTTGCCATAGTAGGTGTGGATTTCTCCATAAAAGCTAAAACGGCTTGCATTTATAGAGCATGTGAGAAGAAAGAGAAGAAGGGAAGTGGAAAGGTCACAAATCCAAGTGTCAAGACTTGGAAAATAGTTACATTTTAGGAGAATTAAGTTTGAAAATAGGTCTGGAATTTGTCATGGACAAGTGTCCACCTGAAGTTCATCATTCTTCTTTAATTTGGCATAGAGACCTCAAATAGCCTTCTTGAAACTGCCTTCATAATGAAACATCTCTTGAATACTCAAAATTGAAATAATAAGGTTGGAAAAAAGGTTTTATAGTCATTAGATACCTCCCTAATTGATATCCTTCCCCATGACACTTGTGTTCACCATCCACAGTCACTTACTAGCCTTTTAGGCTTAGACCTTCACACTTATCACCTATATGACTTGAATTTTCTCAACAAAATATATGGAAGAGGTATTAGGACACATGTTTATAAAACTTTTGCCTTTTAATCCATTAGGTAGTGCTAAAAAAGATCCACTATCAAACTTCTCATCTTCTCACTAGATAGCCACTCTTCATTTTCACTATCTATCCAAGACTTCCTATAGTGAAATAATTAGTAGAGAGGTTTCTATTCTCATATATGGTGATAAATAAATATAGGGAGTTATATTAAGTCCCTATTGACTTAATTTAATGGATCTCACCTATTCATTCTCTTTTGTACCTATAGAATACCTAAAAACTTGTAAAAAACCCTGTGTTAGGGTTGTCCGTACAAGTGATAGTATGTAAAAAGTGGATGGAAAGAATATTGAGAGAGTTTTACATATGTTAAAATCACTTTCATGGCCAAATTACCTCTCCCAGATGAATTTATAATGATATTTCCTTCATTAGGTCTAGGCAAGGGTTTTAGGAGGGTTTTGAGTTGTTCTCATTCTTAATAATGGTTCATAAAAATTAGACACTCAATATATAAAAAAGTGACACTTAGACAAAGTTTATGAACCATTTAAACTACTAATATATCCTTGGGGTACCATGCAATGTGTTTTTATAGGTATAAGCATTTGAAAGTGGCCTCTCAAGCTCCTTCTATGCATTATGAGTGCCCCTATCATGGTTTTAGGTCAGATTAAACACTTGGTGTTGTTCATCTACATAAAAATGGATTAAATAAACCTTATAACTCAAATTTAAGTCTCTTAAATATATTGGAAAGGTTTGATGGTCATGTGAATGAATTTATACCCTTGTAGGTCTTAGGTCTAGTTCTAGGCGTAATAGGCCTAACTGTGTTTGATGGCCAATGACCACCTCTGAGTGGTTTCTCATGATTGTAGTTGACTATTCACATTTTTTCTCCTATAATTAAAATTTTTACATAACTATATAGTGTTCTAATACTCCTCATATCATCTTTCCAATATCCACACACTATGCCTATAATCTTATCTTGATTGGGAGTGCCCTTTGTCTGAGACAAAATAGAGGGCATCTCCCCTATTTGCCTAGACATAATGAATTCATGGATGGATTAATTAGGTTTTGAATATGTTATATACAATTTTTAAAATATAGATAAATTCTAAAATTATTTAAACACTCCAAAACCTAAGACTGACTTCTCAATTCTAGTGACTGTCTACAGGATCTAGAACCTTAGTTTGGGTGTGGAGTTAGGAACTTACCTCTGCTCTATTTTATTACTTTAAGAGTCATATTAAGTTTATGTTACCAATATGAGAGTGGTATCAACATGTTTTCCATCTTACATCTCTTTCACTCTCATTAACTCACATCTCTTCTTTAATAGAACTAGTCTGTGACTGTAACAAACTATAGGCATTCACCTTAGGAAAATGGGATTCTTATAGGTGTCTATTTTGCTTAACATTATGTTTCATGACCTTGATATCTATTGAGATAACTGAAATAATTTCACATATTAATGGATTTAAATCTATCTACAATTCATGCTCTTACTAATGCCAAGAACCAATCTACTATATGTACTGACTATAATGGTAATTTAGGGGAAATAAAGACTCTTATAGGTGATGGTGTATGTCTTAACCCTAGACTTCACCTTCCTTGACTACTCCTGAGGTCAATATTTTTCATTCCATAGCTATGTGATCTCTTTTCATTCATAGAGACCATAGTCTCACTCACCACTATAGGTTATTGCAAGTTTGGTTGCTTTTAGTCATTTTAACACAATGTTTACTAAGTGTTTTGGGTTAGAAATTGTCTAAGTTAGAAACCATTGAAACATCAGTATTTCTTAGTCAAGAAATAAAATTCTCATGTTAAATCACTATTTATATGCCTAGGCTACAAGATGTAAACCATTAGGCCTATTTATACCTCAAGACACTCCACTAAGAGATGTCATAGTGTAAGGCAAAAACCTCATACTTCTCAAATACAACTTTCTTATCCTATAGACATGGTTCTAGTTTTGCCTTCCATATTATGACCTCACCATTTTCATCTTGATATTATCTATGATCCCAAACCTGATTGAAGGTTTCAACTGAGCTCAAACACCTTAATATTAACACTCTCAAACCTCTGTGATGTTGGCATCATATCACTATTGGGAAACTACTTGTAGGTCTGCATGCTATATGACTATGTATATTAAATTGGTCTTCACAACCAATTTATAACATTTTATATAAATAAGTCCTATTATTTCCATTTTTATATTAAATTAATAATCCTTGAAACATTCTTGTTTCATTAGTATGATTGATCAAAGTTTAGCTTCATGTGACTATAGGTGACAGTCACAAGGAAATCTGACTATGCTTATGTGTAAGGCCTCTTCAATCCATCAATGATAAAAATTCAAAATAATTACTAATATATATGTTATAATATATTGGAAACAACATATAACCTTGCATTACCCTTTTTATAAAGACCAAAACAAGGAGATAAGCCTCTGTAATTGATGGAACATTATTTGTAGACTGAGTGGAGTCTTCCACTAGTAAAATTAGATGTTTATGCTTATATTATTCACAACACACATTAAAATAAAAATAAAAATCATAGATAATGATGGTCACACTCTTCAAGATCATGTACAATGCTTGTCTTGATCAAACCAATCCAAACAAAGAAGCAAACATGAGGTGATGGGGATGTGCAAGCAATTTTGAGATGCCAACCTTGTTAGAAATGGTTCATGAAGCAAAATAAATCAAACATATGAATATTTACATGAATTATAATTACAAATAGTGTACTAACACCCACCAAAGGCATTTTATCTAACTCACCTCCTCCTATCCGTACCAAAGGTAGACCAGTTAACTTTTTTGTCTTGTTTAGGAGAGTGATGGAAAAGAGAGGTCAAGTTTTGCAATTTTTGAGCCTATAAAATCTACCTAATCATATAAGAGAACTTAAAGGACCTAAAGAGACACTTTTAAAGTCATATCATGTGTTAAATGTGTTGTACAAGCCATACAACAATTAAAATTCCCACTTTTCCAATTGATCTTCTTGTTTTCAATGTGGAACCTCCATAATGTCAGTCTCAAAATGGTTTCTCTAACTATTTATGACATGTGGGAAATTAAAGTACACTTAGACACACTTTTATTCATATGGAAACTATACAAGTTCATTTAATGACTTAAAAGTGAAGTTTTATGATAGAAAATGAGACTAAGGACAAATAATAAATATGATCAAGGCTAAAGACACATTAAATGACCTCATTAGTGACCACTTAAACCTATAATACCCTATAAAAAGTTTAAAATATATATGTGGTTGACCTAATTTGACTTGTGGTCAAATTAGTCAACATCTACCTCAACTATTAGATAAGTTCACGAGGGAATTTATGGTGCACACTCTAGTGGTATAGTCCTTGATAAAAATATTTTGCATGTAGGTTATTATTAGACTACCATAGAATTTTATTCTTGTGCTTATGTTAAAAAATGTATACCTTGTCAAAAACATGGTGACCTCAGACACAACCCTTCACAAGCTTTACCACCCATCACAACACCTTGGACATTCTCCACGTGGGTGTTACGAGGGAATTTATGGTGCACACTCTAGTGGCATAGTCCTTGATAAAAATATTTTGCATGTAGGTTATTATTGGACTAATATAGAATTTTATTCTTGTGCTTATGTTAAAAAATGTATACCTTGTGAAAAACATGGTGACCTCATACACAACCCTTCACAAGGTTTACCACCCATCACAACACCTTGGCCATTCTCCACATGGGTGTTAGACCTCATTATTAAAATAAAAAAAATCTTGATTCATACAATGGCCACAAACACATCAACAACGTGACCAAATATTTTACCAAGTGTGTTGAAGCAATGCCCTTAACATATGCCATTGGAAAATAAATTTCCAACTTTATATTGAACCATATTATTTTCCACTTTGATATCACTTCCACTATCATATCTAATAATAGAAATTTCTTCAAGAACAAAGAATTAAAGGCCCTTTTCACTACCTACCATATCAAACATAAATGGTCCACTCCATATTACCCATAAGGAAATGGCCAAGTTGATGAAATAAATAAAATCACTCTTTGAATCCATAAATGAGTTTTTAATGAATTTAGTCATGATTGGCATACATAGCCTTATCCCACCCTTTAGGCATACCACACTAGCATCCACACACCCATGGGGGAAACCCAAGATTCACTTGTCTAAAAAAGTGAGTTCTTCTACCTATCGAAGTCAAGATTCCATCTTTGAACATATCCATACAAATTATTATTGATGATGAATCCTACAATATTTCACATGTCAGAAAATTCCACCTTCTAGATGAGAAACATCTCAATGCATTAAACCATCTACAAGTCTATCAAAACCGCATTCATCATAGCTATAATAAATGGATAAAATCTGGTGAGTTTGAAATTGGAGATTTTATTCTAAAGGAGAACTAATGGAATACTAATTTTGAGAGGGAAAAGAAATAAAAAATTGAACCCATTTGGTTAGGCCCATATGTGATTATTGCCAAATATGGATCAAGAGCTTATAAGTTGGCCATAGAAGATGAAGAGGAACTTGATGAACCTATAAGCATCATGTACCTTAAGAGATTATATGCATGAATTATTATAATGTTTTTTATATATTAAGTGTCAAAAATAAATAAAACAAAAAAAAATGTAAAAAAAAATTAAAATAAAAAAAATGAGAAAAAAGAAAAAAATGGTACATCCACAAGTGAAAACTAGATTACTGGTGCTTTGGGTAAGTACTATGGTGAAAACTAGGTTTTTGGCTTCATGAGTAATCCATTGTCTATATTAAGCCTAGTTACTTGGGGGCATCTCATTACAGTTCTCACTTTTATATTTTGACTTTATCACTTGTCTCATCATCTATGTCATATCATTTTAGCTTAAGGTTTGCTCCTTGTATTTGTATAACTATGTCCTTGCTTATGTTAGAGGAATGCCTTATATATGATCAATTATAACACATCCATTTCCACTATTATTTTCACAAACCATTATAACTACACACAAACACTTAACCTATCCATGTCTACCACCATAGCTAGCTTTCAAACCACCTATTATCGTTAGTGCACTCACTTTCTTGGGAGGGAAATTGAGCATATTTTCATCTACACAAAACAATCTTTAATCCTCCCATTTTTTCATCACTTCCTGTACTGGGAGAATTACATATGACTTGATAAACCCACATAGACTTTATCCAAGGTGGATTATGTAGGTAGAGCTTAGAGACATGGGGTCTCTAGTGTCAGCTCGACCACTGTCATCCCCATCATTCCATTCCCCCAAACATGGTTTCATTATTTTCACATTTGGTATGTGAATTCAATTTTCCACATTTAATTCTAAACCCCTTTGGTTCTCTTAGGGATTCCTCATTGATCATTAAATATTGTTGTGGATATTGGCTACGAAAGTTATTAGGTTTTATTTGCTTTAAGTTTTTAATTTTTGCTTGTGTGATTGCCATTTATTTAACTCTTGTGTCTTGTCATTTATTTGTTTTATTTTTTATTTTACTTGATTATTTGTGTGAGCCTTTTCAATTTGCAGTTCTCTTATTTTTCATTGTTTATTATCTCTTTTATAATTTATATGTTTTAGGTCAAAACAATTTTGTTTATTATAATGTAGTGTTATTATGATTTTCCATATCATGATGAACTCTATGCGGCACAACTTAAGACTTTGTACTATTTTTCAGTTGTTTTTGTGTTTGTTAAGTCAATATTACTTTGTGTATTACATTATAGTGTGATTATAATTTTCCATATCATGAAGCACTTTGTTTTTCACAAATAAATATTTCAAGTCATTACACATACAACATAACTACACATTGTGATTATTTCATATCATTAGTGACTATTGTTTTATGGTAAATTAAAAATTAGGTTGATAAAATATTATTCATGTTAGAAATTTAATGCAAGACAAAAATAAACACAAGGTATCTATCTATCTAACCATCCATCCATATATTTTATAACATAATAAAATTTGAAAAGAATTAACATGTTCTATCATAAGCTAAAAATCAGGAAATTAGTTACCATAAATTATCCATATAAGCCATATACCATACATGAAACAATAATAAACGGTCTATAATGTCTATCCCATATCCATAACACAAGTCCAATACCCAAAATAAATAATGTATACATATTTATAAATTAAATGTGCCTATACAATGATACATCTCATATATATATATATATAAACACACACACACACATTGATACATCATAGTCAAAATCATCTTAAGTCTATCCCTAGCCCTTAGATGGGGCATCTGTAGTAGGAATAACTCATGACATCATGGTGTGCTCCTACGAGAACCCATAATATTCTATGAGGCCTTCCCTATAGATCTCTTTGAATCCAATATATGTACTGATATAATTGATGTATATCTCATAGTAGATTAGTTTTTGAAGGATGGTTCTCATTGAGCTTGTGGAATGGCCTTTTCATGTAGACTCTTATAGTAAGTCACTTGCTCCATCACTCACATGGATTTGTCTAAAATCACAAGCTATTCGGGCACTATCATAAGCACTCTAGCCTCAACAAACTCCACCTATAGTGTATCCCAATCCCTCTTGTACATCTATACTAGCACTATATCATCTCATGTCTAAGTCTTTACATCATGTGTTTATCACTCACATGATCTGGTAAAACCCTCACCATATATTCTATCAACCTCAACCTATAAAACATCAAAATATCCCTATAATCATCTAATATATACCACTCTAAATCCTAAATACACATCCCTACCATCCACCTCCCCCTATAATAGGGAAACTTGTCTTTGTAAACTTATAATCTCCACATCCTATGCAATAATCTCCCAATGTAACTTATCTATCTATATTTGATCCTATACATATCTAGATGGCTTGATGGCCTAGTGATATCTTCCTCCTCTACATGTGTATATATCACATGATGCATCTTCACATCCCATTTATCTCTCTCCTCATCACTATTAATAACTGCCAAAGGTGTCTCACCTCTTCCAACTGAATCATTTATAGTAGCTCTCATGACTGTATCATATCTCACCTTCACATCCTTAAATCATGTGTTAGCTCTACTTGATATCTGAGCTTCCCCTACTTGGCCTTCAACTCATCCATATCTCCATTTTCTTTTCCCTATTATTTATCCCTTAATCCTCACACCAAATCTTTCACCCCATGGATGCCTAGATAAGCTACTACTAATCTCTATCTTTGGGTACGTGGAAGAGCATATGGCATAGTTAATCTCATCAATTACTATCAATCCGACCATTCAACATATCCATATATTATACCCACATCAATAACATCTATCTTATTTTCCTAGGTCACTGTATACACATACTTCCAACTATGCTCCATAATCTGAGAACTAATACTTGGTCACCACTATGATTTCTCCTTGACTAATCATGCAAACACATATAGACATGCTAGTATGTACTATCTAATGCCAAAATAATATAACACTTTGTCTACCCTATCTATCAATGATGTAGTCATGTACACCCATAATGTAGCATTGAGTTATCACATAATCCATGTATAATACATCTTACACCCACTAGAAGTCCATCTCTTTGTATGGTCTCCATGTAATTTGGTCCTCACCTAACTCATCCAATGCTCTCCTGTACCACTCTAAATCACTTAAGTATGGTCTATATGCACCAATAATCACATTCCACCCATATATTATTATATCATCTACTGATATAGTGTTCATGTGTCCTATGGGCCTCTTAACCACAATATGATCCCAACATAATACCTGTAATAGAGTTGAAGGACCTATCTCCTTAGAATAAAAATACAATGCATGATGTAAGTCTTTGTATAAATGATCCAAAACACAAGGCCCCCATGTGAATATGTCCCCCATCTCCATAATTTCACCTATCATAACTATTAGTCTAATGGGGCATAATGTTTTGCTCTTGTCAGGTAGCATAATGCCACTAACAATAGTCATGAGAATAATTGTCAATGCGTCTGTCTCTAGGTCTATAAATGTGTCAAAATTTACATTACCTATAACAATAGGAATCAAATCCTTACCAAAAATCCTATATAGTGTCATCACCTATGGCCCCCTCCCTAATATACCCATATACCCTGTATTGAGATCTTCAGGATCTGCCATACATCCTTTAGTGTAATTATATTCTCACCCATTGACATGTGAAATGTGTTCATCTTACCATGTCATCTTTAAGCCAATTTCATCAATAGTGATCTGTTAGCTTGTATCTTTGACATCTGTGAATGTATGACAATCTAGTCCCCTCCAACATCTAAAGTTCATAATCTATGAATCTTTTAATCCATGCAAGTACACACGATCTCTGCTCTTATGTCGTTAAAATTGGTAATATCTCCTATAATAAAAAACATATAATATCATAGTGTTAATTTTAGAAAAATAAGATAAAAATATCTAAATCATCACAAAACACTCCTAAATTTAATTAACCACATCTTTTTATTATCCATCTATTTGGGAAGCATATCTATTAACTAATAGGCTTTAAAGTTTACCCTACCAATTTTGCTACCATTTTTAGTGATTTCACCACTCTCTGTGATGAATTCACTATTAACATTAATAATTTTTCCATACACATCTTCAATTTTTCAATTCTCCTTCTCTTCCATTTGACATAATGATTTTACTACTCCTTTTTATGATTTTGCTATAGGGTTTAGCACTTTTGATACTATTAATCAAGAATTCCCTATTGCTCTAACCTTTTTCCATTCTAATTATTTTGCTATAGTAACTAGAGAATTTACTAATCCTTAAACCTAAAATGACCCTAATTATTTTTCTACCTCTATCAATGATTTCACTAAACCTTTTAAAAATTTCATAGTTCTTATTGATGAATTAGTTGCTCTCGCTACCTAATTTATTGATGGGATATTAGCAAAATCATTTCTATTAACTTTAAAGTGTAATAAATGAACCAAACAACAAAAATTTAAAACTCAAAATTATACTTATCAACTACCTTCTCCTCTCTGGTCTTTAGTATCTCCTCACTTGCTCGCTATAGTGTAAGAGAAATGGAATATGATCCATCTTCTCCAAAGTCCTAGAGCAATTTTCTCAATAAAGCTCTACTCATAAATCACTTTGAAAATTAATTTTGAACAATTATTTTTAAAATAACCCTTCCCTCTATATATATCTCCCTCTTATATAAATATTTTCCCCTCTATTTTATCATTTTTAAATTTTACACTCATTTCTATTTAAACTTCAAACCCACAATTAATCAAAATGATATAAATCTTTATCAAAACTTACAACTATCAATTTCATAAAATTTAACTCACATTGAAAAATCTATATTTTTAATTTTTAAATCCTAACTTTCCATCATCAGGATATATTATTCCCACATTCGCTCATGTGACCACTGAGTCCTGAACACCATCCAAGTGTATAGTTTATGAATAGAAAATATTCTTTTTCTGATCCATTCTCTAGTTTTTAACTACGGTCAACTCCTTTTACACAAATTTAAACCTTGTAAGTATGGTATCAATTTTTAGTACTTTGATTTATTGCCAATAATCATTATCACCACTTCATCCTTTCCCTTTTAATCATTTCCAATGTCCATGTCCTTTCCCACACAAACACTCAAGGGGGCATCATCTCAATCATTTTCATTCACCTAAGGTAACATTTTTCTTCTCAATCATCAACACTACTTATTTTATTATTTTTTGAAATGGTATTTATTTTCAACACCCTTTCAAAAAGGGGAAAATATAAACATTTAGTGTCAAAATGCACTCTTTTTCTTCCCCCGAATCCAAACTCAAACTAATATCATTTCCATCTAAAATTAAAATAATTGAATAATTCCTAATTAATCAATTATGCACACCTTTTATTCAAATTTATTTAATAAATTTAGATTTTCCACCTCACCCAGACATCTTTCATGTTTATCTCCCTCACATGTTGACTCATCTAACAACTTCCTCAACCACCTTGTGAGTCATCTTGTAACTTTTAAACTAATTTGACTTTTTCTTGATAACTCACTCAACTAATTCCCCTTTTCTCTCAACCTATGGAATTGGTCATCATCCTCATGGATGAGGACTAATTCACCACAGTTGATTATTTGGATAATTATAAATATTCAAACAATCCTTCACCATTCGATTTACCTCTTATAAACCTATAAATAGATGTGCAAGTCATCACTCTCATCCATCCTTGTGATAACAAAGTTATATAAAATTCTCAAGTGAATCCTAATCAAATCCAATCCATCCAAAGATCATTTTCATACTAAAACATTGCTCAATTTTAATTACATTGGAGAAGATTGAAAAACCATATTTAGAGAGCAAAACCATTTTGAATCATAATAAATGAAGCTCATGGTACTTTGATTGTGTAAGTTTGTGTTTTAGTTTCCTTAAATTTATATCTCTATCCTTAGGTTGATTGAGTTTAGATTATATTTCATTTGATAATTGTTATCTTAGATTATAGTTTACATTTGTCGATTCCCTTCACACAACTTTCATGGGTGGATATATCAGCCACCCAAATATGAATAGAAATACATACCTTTGTTCATCTTACACACCTATGTAAGTAAGCACATTGATTCACAATTGAGTGTAACACCTAGGAAGATAGGAATTATTATACCCACATACATTTATTGGGTTTCTCATTGATATAATATATAACACACCACACAAAAACTACAAATTAAATGTATGAGGACTAATTTCTCATTATTATATTTTGTAGTCACTGCATATGATCACAACAACAAATATGATCATCATTACCACTAAGAATCATCCTTAGCATTAGCCATTTTGACACATATTAGTTTTTTAATATTCCATTTTCATTTTGATTGTTAGTAGCTTATGAGAAGTAACATTTGACCTCCTACCTCTATTACCTCTAACCTTCATTGGGACTACTACTTACTCAAAAAATTGATCTTGAAGTTCTATTATTTTAACATTATGTTTAGTTATATTAATTCTCCTCCCAATAATATAAAATAAATCAAGTGTTGGTTTTGACTGATAATACATACATTTACAAAGATTGTGACTTTGATACTAAACTCTAGATACTAAATATTTAACCACTTACAATAAAAAATAACCTTTGAAAATAATTATAAAGTCCATAACAAGATGAAAGTGGCCCAAAAAAAGATAATTGAATTCCATAGAAATAAGTTTTCCCTAAATGATATAAATCATCCCCCCTCAAAAGTGCCTCCACTATAAAAATAAATGGATCAAATTTTTATGATGAGAGGGAAAAATATGAAATTCAAATCTTTAGCTCAGTCTAACAACTCCTTACACAATTTTTCTAGCCTTCAGACATTTAGATTTGAATGGGATGATGCCTCTAATAGCTAGGAAATAGATGTAGCTCTGTATATTTTTCAAACAAAGGAAGAAGAATGGAGTGGTTCTTCCCACAATAGTTATTGAAGGACTCCCCCTTCTCCTTCACCTTACATAGGGCTCAGGTCTATCTTGCGGAGAGGATTTCTCAAACTAGATTTCTTTTCCTCTCTAAGAAAAGGTGTCAGCATGGCTACATTAACCTCAACAAAGGCTATAGCTCAAATGGTTTCCCCTCTCCCTTTGTCACCTACCTTATTAGTCAGAGTAGGTGTTGACTAGTCCCCATATCCTTCCATTGGTCTCCCTCATTCCAATCTAGATATTGTGTTTCTTGCTCGAGTATACAAGTTCATTTCTTAAGCTAGCATGAATCCCCTTTTTATCTCAGCCCCCAAATTATTTTAGTCCTCTAATGCTCATTCCAATCCCATCAGGATGGAGACTAATCTTCAATGGGTTTTTTCTAGCTACATTAATGTGGAGAAGCCCTTCTACGAGTGCTCTGATTTCTATAGATCCATATTATCCTCCATCTCTAGTGAACTCCCTACCTCAATATTTAAAGTGTAAAAAGGGATCATGGTACCTCCTTCTCCTATCTCTAGATTTGACTCCCTATATTACATATTAGTTGACATTCTTGTGTCCTTTGTGGAGGACATTCTAGAGGTGGAAATTTTAGATCAGTCCATATAGGAGATGACTCTAATGTTAGCTACACGAGCTTATTTATAAAATGTGTTAGCTCCCATATCTATCTCCTTGATCTTGATCTTTGTGTCACCTCTTTTTAGAGATATATAGAATCTCTTTCATTCAAGTTGTTGAGCCATGGTTTCTTTCAAGTTATCTTTTGTTACATTGCTAACTGTGATTTTATGTGGTCTTTAGGTTCCTAGTTCTTCAACATTTAGGTTATCTATGACCTTGATACCCATTATTTGATTTTAAAGTGGAGAATATTGTAGTTTCACCCCTTTGGCTAAGTCTCTATAATATTTCACCCATCTTACAGAAGGAAGAACACATTAAACAACTAGTTAATGGGGTTGGATCCTTTGTGAGAATGGATGAAAACTTGATGGATAAGAGGTTAATGAGAGATTATATCATTGCTAACCTCTCAAAGCCTCTATGTCACTCAGTTAATATTTTCTCTTTAGTTAGATCATGGGTTCAATATGTAACCTTTAAAGGGATTCCTTTCAAACACTTCCATTGCAATCTTATCAGGCATTACACCACTAGGTGTTCTTCCAAGTTTTTCAAAGCTTCAATATCTTACCCTATTTTGATGAGGAGAAAAAAAGGTGTTTTAGACCATGATTTACTCTAACACAACCATGGTGTTTTCTACTAGTATTATAGGCCCCTTCTAACTCCCTCTTGGTGCTCCTCTCGCCCCAAGGAAACTCTCTTAAGGATGAGATCTAATCTGATAGAAACCCTCACCCCACCCAATCTCTTTTGGAGGATACCTCTCTTGATCGTTATCCTTTACCAAAATGTAAAGATCCTTTAGAATCCAAAATGAAGAATAAAGGGAGGATAATGAAAGAAAAAAAATGCTCCCATTAGATGTTGATTCGGTTTTTGATAGGTCATAAAGGATAATGGATGACTTTCTCTCCTGAAGAGGAAGAAGAATCCCAAACTTTAGGTAATTCTTCAATATTTTGAGAATTGATGCATTATGATTGGTACCTAATGTATGGAGGCCATTTTATGTCCACCTATTTTTGATGGTATCCTACTAATGTTTGGCTAATTGCTAGTGGTTGTTCTACGAGCTGGCCATTATTTAGATGAAGGTTGTTTTTGTTATGTTTTTTGATGGCTATGGCCTTATTGACACTTGAGTTTTTATTGACATTTAGTATCGATTTTAGTGTTTTGCATTCAATTTTGTAATGTGTTATGAGATCCCATAAAAATGCTCCTTTTTATCGATCAAATTAAAAAATAACAATAAATGGATCCCACTTATTTTGATTAACACCACCACCTTGTATATTTTTACATTACCACTATTAAATATTAGCAATGTTATAGTATTTTAGCATTACTCAATTAGAGGGATTTGACCCTTTTGATTTATTCTGATTGAAAGTTTTAGAAAAAATTTAAACACTAGGTGCACTGTGTTATTTCAAATAACATAATATAAAAATAAATTTATATTATTTAAAATGTAGCTTTGTGGTTTTAAAATAAGTAAAAAACATTTGGTTTTATAAAAAAATAGGGTAGTTTTTGATAAAATTGAGATGAATTTATCTGGGAATGTAATTTAAATGCAAAGTCTTCAAACCAAAACACATTAAATATAATTGTATAAGACTTCATAAATAGGGGGATTTTAGTATATACACAAAACATTTAATTATAATCCAAATGGTGTAAAGATGAGCTTTAGACATAAAATAAAATGAAACTTGACACCATTGATGCAAATAATATCCTAAGATGTAGGTCACATTCAAGTGATATGAATAATTATTCTGATGGATGTCTTTGTGATCCAGATGTAAATTCAACAATGCACAATTTCTAACTAAAATGATATTTAATAAATGTTGTTAGCAGTCTGATAAAAAATAATGCATAAGAGCCAAGATCTAAAACCTTTTCCAAATCAAAATATGATGTTGTAGAGGATTTGATCTTGGGTAAAATAAAATGCATGTGAATAGGCCAATGAAATATGGAGGACAATGGCAAAATAGAAATATGTAGGATTAAGGTGTTCATCAAACTACAACTCCTCTTAGGTATCCAACTTTGCAAATAAGCTACAAAAAACCACAAATAACAATTTTTTTATTGTTCCTCCTATTCTCCCACACTTGACTGTAGTCTTTGTATATGTAAAACAATACTTTTAATACCTTAACCACTACTAAATTATTTTAGGATTGCTAAAATACTCTATCATATGGATTTCAAACAAGTAATGTGAACTCACCTAACAAAAAATTACATTCATATGGGAAACTATGATTTGCAATGAAGTTTCCCTATTTAATACTCAAAAATTTATTTTGGCTCAAATGCATAAAATAAATTGATATGATATACTTGCATAGTTTATTCATCAAATTTAATACATATGTGTACACATGAGATCTACTAAAAAAAAGGAGTCTATCTCTATTTATACAATGTTCACACACACACACACATATAATATATATTTCTATCTCCTGATTAACTAATGACTCACAACTATAATGTGAGTATTAAATTCTTAAAAAATATTCAATTGGTTGAATATGCCATGTGTAGATATGAAAAAATGAGATTAAACATTTGATAATGTTAGTTTTGATTTACCCTCACCCTAAATGATTTTTGTACACATATATGATTTTTATTCACTATTATCTCACATCCACATAATATATATGGGCCTGTGCCTTTCATTTTTTTGTCAGTAACCTACATAAATTCTTCTAATTTATCCCAAATTATTAAACTATAATACTTAGACATTTCTATAACATCAGATCAATGTTCGTCTCCTAAAAAAAACATCATACTCAGACAGTACCAACCAGATCTGATAGTTTCTTCCTTCACAATCAATTTTCAAAATAAAATCATACTTATTATTTGACCCATCTACATAGCATGGTGGTGGTATGAGAGATTTCCAAATTAGACTCATATAAATACAAAAGAAGTATAAATTATTGTTCATCTAGCATCATCTAACACTTATCTATCAAGCACACTCAAAAACTTTCCCTTTCAATATGACCACCCTATTCTTCCTAATTTACATATTACTTAGTTAAATCAGGTCCTTACCAAGTCTAAAGTGCTCAAGATCCAAGCCAAAATTTTCATTTACTAAGTGTCAAAATATTGATTACAAATTACATAGATTAAATGAGCACTATTGCACACATACATCTAATAGGGAGAATTATATACAACTTGATTTCTCTCCTTGGAGTATTGGATATGTAGGTAGTGCTCAACCGATCATTAGGGACTGGTTGAAGCTAATTCAAACTACCATTTTCTAAAATTTATAGCACTACATTACTACTAAAGTTGACCAAGGGTTTTAAAGAGAAGGAGATCAATTTGTGTGTCGCTCATATAGTTAGACCTTGGGATCACACATAAGAGCATATCAAAAGTAGTCCTCATGGTCTATACTATAACACATGGATATATATTACAAGGACATAACCATCTAATATATACCATATCATTCAGATGGTATTGATGTGATGCTAACAATACAATTTGAGTGTAAACAAAGATTCAACTCATGATCTCAGTGACTCACAATTTTGTATTCTTCACTTCTTGTTGCATGTTACCTATCCCAATCTTGTATAAAACTTGAAAAGATAAATATATATCATATTTTTTTACTTTACATATTTATAAAATGCATTAGTCAAATTAATTCCAATCCTTTACATTCAAATTTATGAGTAATTGTTATATATTGTAATCCAAATTATCACAATAGTTTATATCCTAATTAGGGTTTACATTAATCCAAAATAAGGTAAATCATATTGGTGGCCCCAAATATTTCATAAACATTTATTAACCCTTAATCTCCCAGAGGGTTTTATCCTTCTCTCTAGGCTTTTGAAATTTATACAGTAGCATTTAACTTTCAAACCTGATTTTTTATTTCAAGTTACACATACCTTTGGCCATAGATTTTTGCACACTTGCACATGATTTCATATTATGCCATCCAAAAAGGCTAGTTACCTTGTCCCTATAAGATAGACTGCTAAATTAAGTGGGGACCATATAGAGAATTATCATATCTTTTTTGCTTCATCTAAAATGACTAATAATAGAATGAATGTTTCCTCTTCTTTTGATGATGCAATTGCTCATGAACATGTACAAAAAAATGTTTATTTTGAAATGCCTCATTTATAATATGATAATAAATATAATCATGAATGTTGGAAATATTGTCATTGATGTCAAAGGTCTAGTATTGGTGATAAAGGCCCCATTGCATTTAATGGTGTTTTTAATATTCATATCTTGGCTAATGTGTGTTAATATTTATTTAACATTAACAAATATATTTTTAGTTGTATATATGTCAAAAAAGGGCCCATGGAGAACTCAAAGAGTCACAGGGTAAAGACAAAAGAGGAATGGGACACATTTTCTCATGAAGAGTCATCTTAAGGAATTCTAATAGTCACCATGTGAAGACAAAAGAGGGTATGGCACATTTTTCTATGAATAGACACTTTAAAGAATATGAAAAGTCACCAAGATAAGACAAAAGAGGAAATGATGCATTTACTTATGAAGGGTCACCATGTGGCTTTTTAAATGCAAGGATACGGAGGGTCATGCAAGTTTGACACCATTTTCCATGAAGATTTAAGGGTCACAAAGGGTGAATGCCAAAGGTCATTTGCAAAGTTATAAATAAAGGCTTGAGAATCCATTTGTAATATGCAAGAGAGTGCATGGTTTGTATTTATTTTAGAGGAGAGAAAAATAGGAGATATTGTAGAGTTCTATCATTTATTGAATAAACAACATTGAGAGATAGTTGTGTTTCATACATAAGAGCGGTTGGTGCTCCTATGAGTTGGTGCTCACAAATCTTTGCAATGGGTTGGTTTTCCTATGGGTTGGTGCTCAAAAATAGTTGTTGTGTTGTTGTTCAGCAAAGGGATTGGTGTTCCTACAAGTTGGTGCTCATTTATATACTTGATATTATTCTCTATGGTTTTTCTCACTTTGGGTTTCCATGTAAAAATCTAGTCTCTCTCTCTCTCTCTCTCTCTCTCTCTCTCTCTCTCTCTCTCTCTCTCTCTCTCTCTCTCTCTCTCTCTCTCTCTCTCTCTCTCGTGTGGTGTATATTATTGTTTTAGTTTTATTGTATATCTTAAATGTGTGATTAAGTGGTTAAAGAAAAGAAATCAGATTAAGTAAAAGATATATAATATATTGATTCACCCCCTCTTAGTATATTTCATGCTTAACAATTGGTATCAAATCAGGTTCCTTTTTGAAAAAGTTTTATAGCTTGAAGGTATATCGGGGAAATCACGATGGCTGGATCACATGAAGGTTTTTCTAAAAATAAGGCAAATTTTTTTATGGGACAAATTATGCTTTTTGTAGCATAAAGATGAGGACTTATTTGATGGCCCTTGGATTCGACATTTGGTAAGCAGTGGTGGAGGAATATGAAGAGCCACAGACACTTGTAACTACTCTAGTGAAAAAGAAGGCAAGTGAAAATAATGCTAAAGCTTTAAATTCTATTTTATGTGGTTTATGTCAATTAGAATTTGTTAAAGTTATGCAATGTAAATCCACTCATGAAACTTGGGTAAAACTTGAGAATATTTACAAGGGTGATGGAAAGTTTCAACAAGCTAAGCTTCAAACTTTCAGAAGATAGTTTGAGAGTTTGAATATGGAAGAGGAAGAAAATATAGCAAGTTAGCTTTTATGGGTTGATAAAATAGTTAATCAGATTTAAGGTCTTGGAGAAAAGCTAGAAAAATTAATTATGGTACAATTTTTTTTGGGATCTCTACCATTAAGATATGATGCAAAAGTTTTGGCAATTGAAGAGATGAAGAATTTAACCAAGATAAAGATGGATGAGCTACATGATATTATTATGGTATATGAGATGCTGATTGAACAAGAAAAACTCTCAAAGAGAGTAAATGCTTTCAACACATCAAAAAAAGAGAAGGCTAAGATTCAAGAATCAAGTGACAGTTCTAGAGATGATGAAGATGTCAACAGATCTCTATTCATTCACAAGCCAAAAAAAGGCATAGGTAAATATAAAAAAATTAATTTTTAAATGTTTTAATTATTGAAAGATTAGAAATTTTGTAGCTAAGTGCCTACATAGATTTAATAGTAATAATGAAGAAGGAAAGTCTACATATAAGAAGAATTTCAAAGGAAAATTTTAGAAGGGAATCAAGAAGAAGAGTTTGTATTCTAAAGATCCTAGCTCAACTGAAGATAGTGGAGTTAGTGATTCAGAAGAATAAGAGATTCTATTCATGGCCATACATGAAGATGTCTTCACAAGCAAAAGTACAGATGATCAAGAAGAAAAATAGGATAAAGCTGAAGTGAATCTAGAAGGAGAACTCATTTGTGCCTTAGAAGAGTTAAAAGCTCTTGAGAAGAAGAATTTAAGATTAAAGATCTAGATTAAGAAAAATGAAAAGGAGTTAAAGGAAATAATTGAAAACTACAAACACACTTTGAAGAAGCCAAGAAGAATAAAAAAGATCTAATGACATAGTTGCAAAAAGTAAGTGAAGAATGTGAAAGGTATGTTATTTAAATTGCTTCTTTCAAAGTAGATCTTGAGAAAATAAATAAAGTAATCAATGATTGAGCAACTAATGATTCAAAATTTGAGAATAGCATTAATGTGTTAAATAAGATATTATAAAGTCAAAGATTAATTTTAGATAAGACAAGTATCAGATTTGAAAAAGAGAAAGGGGAGGCCACATACAAGGTTAACACAAAAAAAGGAAAGAGCTATGCTAAAGCTATTACAAATGAGGAAATAAAAAGGGAAGAAGTTAAGAATACAAAGGATATCTCAAACAAAGAAGGATGGAAAAAGTAGAGTTACAAAAGGGAATTAGGTCAGAGATACACAAATAGGTCCTATTTTTATGGTTACTATTTTTATTGTAATGGATATGGTCATAAGAAAATAGAATGTTGAAAAAAGGCTAATGATTTCATAAATAAGGAGAAGGAAACTCATGCAGAGTCACACAGAAGCCACAAATCTTTTTCTCCTCTATCAGGATTGAATGAAGAGGCCATAATATGTTACAAGTGTAATAACTTCAGACACATAGCTTGATAGTGTAGAAGCATATTCGAGTCAGTCAAGAAGGACTAGAGTTTCAAGGTTCCATTCATCAAGAAGAAAGTTTAGATGGGTTCATGGTAGAAGAAATAACCTAAAAATTATATGTTGGTCCAGATAGCTTTGCATGTAATAAATGAAGAAAAGAAATGGTTAATTGACAATGGATGTTTGAGGCACATGACAGGAGACAAGAGCAAGTTCATAACTTAAAGAAGATCAATGGTGGCACAGTGAAATTTAGAGATAATACTACTACCAAAATTGTTAGAAAAGGTACAATAAGTTTGGATAATGGTATAATTAAAACTAAATGTTTTATTTTTAGAAGGTCTTAAGCATAATATTTTGAGTGTAAGTTAAATGTGTGATCAAGGGCACACACTAAAGTTTTATGTAGAAGGTTATGAAATTAGGATAAAAGATTTAGATGTGTTGGTTGCAAATGCTTAGAGAATAGGAAATAATTTATATATGTTATCAGACATCAAAGCTCAAAGATGTTGTTTGAGTTAGATTGAAGAAAGTTGGCTATGGCACAAAAGAATGGGACACATAAATTTTGACAATTTTGTCAACATTAGCAATAAACAAGTAGTCAAAAATATTCCAAACATTACAAAGCCATCCAACATGCTTTATGAACCTTGTTAGCATGGGAAGCATGCCAAAAGGTAGTTCAAAATAAAAGAGTACTTGACCACTCAGATGTTAGAGCTTGTTGACACTGATTTGTGTGGACCTATGAGAACTCAAAGTACTCAAGGTGAGAAATATTTTATGTTGATTATTGATTATTTTTTACATATGAGTTGGGTAATGTTTTTAAATAAAAAATCAAAAGCTTTCAGACATTTCAAATATTCAAAGCATTAGTTGAGAATGAAATTGGTTTTAAGATTAAGTGCCTAAGATCAGATCAAAGAAGAGGAATTCATGTCAAATTAGTTTATTGAGTTTTGTGAAGACCATGGAATAAAGAGACATTATTTAGCAATTAGAACTCCACAACAAAATGGAGTAGTTGAATGAAGAAACAGAACAATTTAGAGATGGCAAGGACAATGCTAAATGAATACAAGATACCAAATAAATATTGAAGAGAGGTCGTTTCTATAGTAGTGCATATTCAGAATAGAGCACTATTGAGAGTCAACAGTGATAAGATTTCTTATGAGCTATGGAAAGACAAACCAGTAATAATTGATTATTTTAGAGTTTTTGGTAGTGGATGCTTCATAAAGAGAACTGATAAAAAATTGTGTAAGTTTGAATCTAGAGTAGATGAAGGTATATTTCTTGTTTATTTTTTCAAAATTAAAGCTTATAAATTATATAACAAAAGAACCAATAAAATAGTTGAAAGTGCAAGTGTCAGGATAGAAGAAGAAGGAATACAAAGAATGAGTGATCTAATAGACATTCCTGAAATCATTGAAGGGGAAGATTTTGAAGAATCAGATGAAGATGAAGAGAAAGAGAAAAAGGACACCAAAAATCCATCCAAATATGTCTAGAGAAATTGTAATGAAAGTGACATCATCAGGGACATAAATGAAGGAATTCACACCAAAAGAATGATGATAGGTGAATTTGAGCAAGTTAATTTCTATTTGTTATCCAAAATATAGCCTAGAACTTTTTCAGAAGCTAGACATGATAAGGATTGCGTTTAGGCAATGGATGAAGAATTAAATCAGATAGAAAAGAATGATACTTTGGAATTAGTGCCTAGATCAAAAGATCACAATGTGTTAGGAATGAAACAAGTTTACAGAAATAAGTTGAATGAAAATGGAGAAGTGACCAAGAATAAAGCAGGATTAGTATGTAAAGTATATACTCAATTTGAGGAAATATATTTTGAAGAAACATTTGCACTAGTGGGGGGGGGGCTAGAAGCTATTAGAATGTTTCTTGCATATGCAGTGTTTAAAATTTTCAAAATGTTTTAGATGGATGTCAAATCTACCTTCCTAAACAAGAATATAGAAGAAGAGGTCTATATTGAGTAGCTTGAGGTATTTATTCTCTAAAATATTAGTAGCCATGTATGCAGATTAAATAAAGCACTATATGGATTGAAACAAGCTCCTAGAGCTTGGTATGAAAGACTTGATAAGTACCTATAGGATCAAGGTTTCAAGAGAGGATTTGCTAACAGTAATCTCTACATCAAAACAAAAGGTGAGCATCAATTAATTGTTATGATATATTTTGATGACATTATTTTTGGAGGAAACATTGAAAAGATGACAATTTTTTTTGATAATATGCAAAAAGAATTTGAGATGTCTATGCTTGGAGATTGTCATTTTTCTTAGGGTTGCAAATATTTCAGTCATATAAAGGAATTTTCATATCTCAAAGTAAATATGCCAAGAAAATATTGAATAAATTTGGTTTTAAGGATTGTGCACTAGTCGACACACCAATGAGTATAGGAAATAAGGTGAGCAAGGATAAAGATTCACTTATTGTAGATCAATATTTGTATAGATCTATGATTGGTAGTCTTTTATATTTGACAACATCAAGGCTAGACATCATGCATGCAGTAGGTATGGTTGCAAGATATTAGTCAACTCTAAAAGATAGTCATGTTTAGTTTGTAAAGATAATATTCAAATATATCAAGGGGACATTGGATTATGGATTGTGGTATCCCATAGATAGAGATTTCACTTTAGTTGCTTATATAGATTTAGATTGGGCAAGTTTCTTGGATGATAGAAAGAGTAAAAGTAGAGAAACTTTCTTTTTTGATGATAGCTTATTATCATGGCTAAGCAAAAATCAAAATTTAGTATCACTTTCTATAGTTGAAGCATAATATATTAAAGTGGTATTATGTTGTACTCAAGTGCTTTGGATGAAGCAAAATTTGGAAGATATCAAGGTAAAATATGATGAAACTATTTCTATTTTTTGTGACAACACAAGTGTTATTAATATTTCAAAGAATCCAATGATATATTCAAGAACAAAACATATTCCCATCAGATATCACTTCTTGAGAGAGCGGGTGTAAATCAATAGGTTAAGATGGAATATATCAATACTATAGAATAGATTGTATATATTTTTACGAAGTCACTACCAAAAGACACATTTAAGTATCTATGGGAGAAGTTAGGAGTAATTTATTTTACTTCCTGCCATTCAAGATTAGCATCAATTGAGGGGGAGCTAAGTGTTAGCTCTAGGATAGGCCCTTTGCCATTGATGTCAAAGGGGGAGAAGAATATAAATAGGTACAAGTATGGGTACATGTGTTAAAATAGATGCAAAAAATAGGTACAAGGAACATGTACATGTTGCTATAGTAAGGGGGAGTTACTGTATGTTTTTCAAATGGCAGTATGTGTAGGTTGGCATGTACAGTGTAGGTTTTAGGATGTGGCAGTTTCAATTTGAGGTTTCCATAAATGACAAAGGGGGAAATTATTGGTAATATTGTCATTGATGCAAAAGTTATAGTATTGGTGATAAAGGCCCCATTGCATTTAATGGTGTTTTTAATATTCATATCTTGGCTAATGTTTGTTAATATTTATTTAATATTAATGAATATATTTTTGGTTGCATATAAGTCAAAAGAGGGCCCATGGACAAGTCAAAGAGTCATGGGGTAAATACAAAAGAGGAATGGGATGTATTTTCTCATGAAGAGTCATCTTAAGGAATTCCAAGAGTCACCATGTGAAGGCAAAAGAGGGTATGGCACATTTTTCCATGAAGGGACACTTTGAGGAATACAAACTATCACCAAGATAAAGACAAAAGAGGAAAAGATGCATTTACTTATGAAGGGTCACCATGTGAATTTTCAAATACAAGGATATGAAGGGTCATGCAAGTTTGGAACCATTTTATATGAGGATTGAAGGGTCACAAAGGGTGAATGCCAAAGGTCATTTAGAAAGCTATAAATAAAGGCTTGAAAAGCCATTTGTAATATGCAAGAGATTTCATGGTTTGTATTTGTTTTAGAGGAGAGAAAATTAGGAGATATTGTATAGTTATATCATTTTTTGAGTAAGCAACATTGAGAGATAGTTGTGTTTTATACATAAGAGGGGTTGGTTCTCCTGTGAGTTGGTGCTCACAAATCTTTGCAAGGGGTTGGTGCTCCTTTGGGTTGGTGCTCACAAATAGTTATTATGTTGGTGTTCAACAAAGGGGTTGGTGCTCTTACAAGTTGGTTCTTACAAAATTTTTAATTTGATTTGGTGTTCATTCATATACTTGAGATTGTTCTCCATTGTTTTTCCCAATTTGGGTTTCCATGTAAAAATCTGGTGTCTCCCTCTCTCTTGTGTGGTGCATATTATTGTTTTAGTTTTATTGCATATCTTAAATGTGTGATTAAGTGGTTATAGAAAAGAAATAAAATTAATTAAAATATATATAATATACTGATTCATCCCCCCTCTCAATATATTTCATGCTTAAAAATGAAGACAAAAATAGTATTAATCCTAATTAACATAATGGGGTGGATATGGAGCAAGTCAAAAGGTTTCACACAAAGATACAATTGTCACATCTGAGGAAAAATAGTTTGATATATTTACTCTTATCAAACAATCCTCTTAAGTTACCAATCCAATCATAGATGTCTAGACCACTATTATTGATATGATTCTTACATCTAAACCTTTAGTAACAAATGTGATGTCTACCCAACATGTGGGGATAACATAATACTTCCCATAAATTTCTATACATATTCCTACAAAAGGTACTTAATCTAATCCTATGATGACTAATTAAATTAAATCATCAACCTCACCTACTACATGATCCCTTGAGTAAATAATTTTAGCTCTACAAGCTAAGATTTTGGAGTTGGGGTAAGGTACTTCTAGAGCTAGTCATTTAATGGATTCATATACTTTGTTCCATAATCCATTAGCCCCTAATATTTCATCTTGTACCTTAATTATAATTTTTAATCTCTTAATATTCCATTATATGATGGTAAAGGTGATCCTAAATAACATTTCCAATTCTTTCATGCAATGTGTTTATATTACATAACCAATAATCAATTTTTGACTAAATTGTTTAAAATAAGTATCAAAGACTATGTATTGAGATGGTTATATGAACTACCCCCTCCCTCCCTCCTGCCCAATTAGTTAACACATTCCTTCCTTTGGAAACTTAGTTTTTAGAAAAAAAATCTATCAACATTGATGAAAAACTATGTTATATGAAAATTTCCAAACTCAAGCGAGGATCCAATGAGCCAATCCATGAGTATGTACTTTGGTATATGAATATAATAGATAATATGACCTCTCCTATGTCAACTAATGAGTTACAAGACATATTCTATAAAAATTTTCTTGCACCACTCCATGAGTCCATATTATTCAATAAATTTAAATATTTTGATGAGTTATTGCATATAGTGAGAGATCCAGAAGTCAAGCTCAAATATGTACCTAATGCTCCAACTAATTAAACAAACAAGTTTAAAATAAAACTAATCCACAAGGTAAAATATAATGATACTAAAAATGAGACAACATTAATGGTTAATGTAGTATCATAGCCTACAAATTGGCTTCTCTTATCTAAACCAATGAAGAATTAGTTTTCATGAATACTTTAACCGCTTCAAAATATATTACCAAAACTATTGGAGTGTAACCTCATATCTCTTCCTCCACCACTAGAGGTTGACATGAATAAACCTTCACCTATAGGATGTGATCAAAATGATTATTGTGATGATCACCTCTATATTGGGCACTATAACAACAAATGTTATAAATTGAGGCATGCGATACAACATACTATTGATGGAAACACTACTCAGCTAATCACACCTGCAAAGAAGCCTAGAGTGCATGCAAATAGGAACTATAAAGTGAAAATATTCAATGACCCATTTTTGAAATATGAGACAACAAAGAATAAAGATACTTTTAAATTACATCATATTTATAATACACATCCTCTTCCTACAACACATGGTCACCCATTATACAAGATTATTGGTACACTTACTAGCATATCAACACATTGACCTATGATCACATTTGATGATAATGATATTATTGATGATGATTCGGATCTCTATGCACTATTCATATGAGCTTATATTAATAAATAACCCATATGTAGTGTCATGGTCAAAAATGGTTCAAGCAAAAATGTTTGTACATTGACACTTCTCAACTATATTGGATAGACACAAAAGGATATGTAAGATACTAAAATATAGTGGTTAAAAGATTCAATGGAAAAAGATAAGACATTTTAAGATACATTGTACTACCTCTTTAAGTAGACTCTAAAATAGTCATTACTTCATTCTCAACCATATCGAGTAATAGTTAATATGTTGTTAAGATGCCTTTGGATGTAAAAGCTTTATGCAATACCTTATATAGTGCATTGATGTATCAAGTATATACATTGAAATAAGGTAGTGACAATTTCATGCATTTGATATGAGTACCCTCTTTATCTAGTGTTATCTCCTTTTCCACCCCCACCATACCAAAACTAGTCATTACACATATTTAAGATCATTATAAAGAGGTAATTATTGCACACATTTATTATCTATCTATACACTTAGTTTAAAGGAGAGTAGTTGAATATCATTGGTAACTAATCCTATAATAGTCATTATGTCAAAGTTATTCAAGGATCACAAAATCCATTATGTCCTATAACACTTACCAAGCTACTACCATAAATAGTTTAGTGTTTTTCATAGTGAACACATGCACCAATACACTCTCCTAATATATATCAAGGTAAGTGCACGAAGATGGGGGCTAAAAAGTGAACATAATTTTAGGATATATGTTCTGATTGTGTGGTTATTAAGACCCACATATGTGGTTCTAAAGAACCACCTACACAATTCTTAAGAACCATGTACATGGTTCTATGACACATGTTTGGTATTATCAAGCCAGAACCATGTACATAGTTTAAAAATCATGTACATGGTTCAATCGTGTACACATTTTTAAAATAATAGAATTGTGTACGTGGTTTTGTTGTTTTAAAACCAAATAATTTTTTTGATGCCATTCATTTATCATTGATGCAAATTATGATCAAAGGATAACATAAGCAAATACATGCTTGAGTGAGACTAGGAAAACCCAAATTTGATAATGCCAAGCCAAAACAAAGGTATTCAAATGAATTTTAGGGAATTTAGAAATAAAAATAGTTAATTTTGTTGATTTTTTTTTTTTGTTTTTTTTTAGCACATGCAGAGGCATGTGACACTACATAATACCTTGAACCTCATATCCCTTGTAACCCACAAAACCTTCCTATCCATTCTCAACCATAAAACATTCTTATCCCTCTTCCCCCACAAAACCCTCATATCTCTCCTCCCTCTCAAAACCTCCTAGCCCTCCTATATTTCCTAAAGGCCCCATGGTAGTCAAGAAGATTTAATATCCTATATCATTGAAAATAAGTTAGAAATTGAGAATATGATTAGGACATTGAGGGATCCCCATGCAAACAAGCCCCATTGACTTTATCTTTCAAACACATTAAAAACATTAATCGGTGAAATTGAGTCATTAATGGGTCAAATTGATAGGTAGTATGACTATATAAATAGATGTAGGGCATACTATTCCAAAAAAATTTCTAAAGCCATTGTGAAAGATTAAAATATAACCAAACCCCAAATTTGTGCCCTATTTATTAATGAGAAAACTAGTGAATGACTAGATGTGATGGCCAAACATATTCCAATCCACTGGTGCACTCATGATTTGATTAAATTGAATTTTTGAGACTAATTGTGGATGGTCTTTGATCACCCACCTTGCAACAATAATGAAGTCCAAATGTATTTTTTGATAAAATTGTATTTTGAGTTTGTGTTGAATGAAGTTCTAAACTATTTTAATTTCTCAGAGTTCTTTGGTAGAGGAAAGGGATTTGTGTAGGATAGGATAGGTGCATGCCATGCACCTAATAAACTTATGAGAGTACATATAGACAAACCACATCCTCTTGAGACCTTGCCCTCTATAGTTAAGGACACTATAGAGATTGATACTTTACTTACATGTACTTAAGGCACTTACTGACACCCTTGTTTAACATACAAGCCAAATTTCTCATACTTCTACTGGTGAGGGGGACATGGTGAGGCTTTATCTAACACTGCTACCCAATGAGCTCACTATTGTAGATCATGTGGTGCTATATGCACTTGACCCAAGGAGGAGGAGGATATCATGCAACCTATTCATGGTGGTATTTCCATGGGCCTAGATGATATGTATATGTATATGATGAAGTGACCAATAATGATATTTTGTTTTTTTAGTTGATGACCATGCTAAACACTCTATCATTTATTTAGGAGGGAGAAAATATAGGTGTTGTTATTATGATTTCATCTACATAATAAGTCACTAAGGTATATGAGATTTATTGTAATGTTTAAGTGTAAATATGGATGTGTGTTTTGTAATTGTCCTCTGTACTTATGTAAATAGATAGCACATAAAATACTTGTAGATTCAAAGTCCTCTAGGGATGAATTTTAATCCTATTAAAATGATTAGCAAGCATGACATGGTATAATTGACAATTTAATTTGTAAACTTTCTATTATATTTCAATTATTTATTCAGTTGAATTAGATTTTTATGACCTAATTTTGAATTTTTATTACACACACACACACATTTGTAGGTACCCATCCCTTCTGTTATCATGATCACATCATCTAATCCTATTATTGATCCATGCCATACTCTCATTTTCTAGCATGAACCTATTAGTGACCTATTGAGCACCAGTCCCAATTTGACTGTGACCACCAGCTTGTAGTAAGTGCCCCTATGAATAATTTTTGTATCATTTAAAAAAAAATTAACTTGTTAATTTTATAAGTATCTTGTTCTAGCACATGTAAAGTTTCTAAAAATATTTACATATGAAAAATTGGAGCTATAGGCAAGTTTTTAGTAGAGGAAGACTCGTAGTCATCCATATCTGACACCTGTAGTTGTGAGCAAGGCATCCCAAGGAGATGCTTCTAAAAGCATGGTAAAGAGAGTGATGCATTTTGATGATTAGGATAATGTATTATGACATTTTTTGTATGCCTATATGGCTTGATTTATATTTTTTTCTAGCGTTATATGCCTATATGGCATTGACTCAAGATATTGTATCAAACTTGTTCACATTTTTGTATGCCTTTATACGGATTTTATAGATCTATTATATACATTTATTATTCAACATTTAAATTTTTCAATATTATCTTTGATTTCATCTTTTGGATTTTTTGTAATTTATTACATGTTCACATTATTGTATGCCTTAAACTTTTGTTGAGCATTAAAAATATACCTTGTAGTCCATTGAATGTTGTTGAAATGTATATGATGGATGAACATAATTGAAATTATGATGAAATGGTGGTATCACGAGTTATTAGTGTCTTAGGTAGTCAAATCAATCAATAAATGCCTTTTTAAAGGACCTAAAAGTCAATTTATAGGTTTGTTAGATATTTTGGCAAATTTTCCTACCAAAATCAAAATTTGAATTCTTTAATGTGTTTCTTGTAAATATGTGAAAATATTGTAATTGTGTAAGTGTCATGTTGAGTTTTCATGGTCATTCTAAGTTGTTAAGGTAGAATAGGAGTGAAGAAGGCCTTTAATCCTACATGAACAATAAATGACTATGTAAATGATCAATAAAGGAAGCCATGTTATATGAATGAAAGGTACTAGTTCATATGTTTTAGTATTGTTTACATATGTTCCTAATGATCCTAAGATGAATATTTAATGATAAGATAAGAAACAAAGTTTTATTGATAATTTGTCATGATAATAGGGTTCTGTGTATGAGGAAACTAACTTTTATTGCAATTAAAAGGGATAAGTTGGTTAGATTTGTTGTATTCATCGTAGCCTTGCATAAATAAAGAAGAATCAATTATTTTAAGGATAAGTTACACTTGTTTCAAGGTTTTGGCCATTTGGCCTGTATATCAAGCTTTGTTTGTAGTTAGAGGAAGAAGCCTAGCAAGGTCCTAATGAAGTATAAGATTCAATGGTTTAGAAATGGGTCCAATAATGCAAATAGAGGGATCCTAGATGGATCTAATGGTGATCATGAGCATGCAGGGGCATGGAATAGATTTCACATGCCTTAGAAAATCATCAAAACCTTGAAATATTGATCAAAGGATGAATTTGGCAAAGTTTAAAAACTAGACCATCACTAAGATGTCTTCTAGAAATAAATGGGCTAGCCTATTTGAGCATTTTATAAATGCACCTCAGAAATCCTCACAAGCCAAAATATTATAGTGCCATGAATTTTTTCATGGCAAGAACATGCTCTATAAGTTTTAAGTCTGTGTGAGCTTCCTAGCTCAAGTTATGGAGCTTCAAAGTTGGACCTGCAACATAATATATTCACACAAGCATCAAGTTTGAGATTCATAAAATGACTATTTGGGGTCAAAAATCCTTAAAAGGTTTAAACTTGGTCATGATATAATGGTATGCACGATATCACATATTAACAAATGAAATCTAACAATTCATGCTAGGGTCAAACTGGTCAATAGGTCCTTAGTTTTAAGCTCATTGAAGAGCTACAATCATACCAAAGATCCTATGATGTAGGTTCATCAAGTTGAGATCCAATGGTGTGTGTTCATGATAATAAGGAGGGTCTAAGATATATAAATGATCCACACTCATTCATACATTTCAATCTGATGGTGCATAGGAATTGACATGAAAGTGGGACCAATGAGATTAAAGGCTTGCATTGCTTTGTACATCTTGATCCGATGGTATGATGGAAAGTCACTATGTCAAAGGATATTTGTGTAAGGAAGTAAATGGAATGAATTAATTCATACCAAGGAAATCAATGACATGTATAAGGTCAAAAATTCAAGAGCTAACAATGAGGATCTATGAGGCCAATAAATATAAGTTAGAGCATTTTAATTGGTTCAAACATTTTTGACAGGTAAGGTTGAACCAAAGGGCAAGTTTTTGACTAGAGAAAACAAGGTCTTGTAGGGCCATTGATACACCATTGGAACTCAATTAAATACCATTAAAGAGACACGAAAGGACTAACATTAAAGCTTAATATGGACCTCTGGCTCGAGGGTTTGTGTCATAGAAGGTTCATTCTGTGACTATGTTTTTCATTTTAAGAAGGAACTAGAATTTCAAAGGGTGCCATAAAGGCATACATGTAGACCCTAGATATTTCATCTCTAGTACTAACTACATGAAAATGACCCTTCTTTCTACTGTGCATGCCATGACAAACCAATTAGGATCAATTAACAAGACAAAATTCTAACATACTAGTCTAGTTGTTGTGATTGCATGGATGCTAGAACTCAGTTCAAAATAACTTGTTCACACCATTACAACCAAAAGGAAAATAAATGGAGGAATAATGTGACTGTGCAGTAGATTGAAGTGACCTGAATCAATCAAGAGGCTTAAAAGAGTATAATTTATGGAGGTAGTTGTAATTGCATTTAAAATAAAGTTGAGCTCAATTAATCCCCCTTTTGAGCACTAAAACTCCCTTTCTCTTTCTTCATTTATTATATAAATATATCCTTTGATATATTTTTATAATCCCTCAAGATGGTATGACAAGACTGCCAAAATTTGTATTCTACACCTCTTAGAGTAATGAATAGAGCATTTTGTAGTATTTTTTCAATTTATGTTAGCATTATTGTGTTTGTTTAATTTCGGAAGTCATCTAATCCTCCCTTTATAATGTTAATCTTAGTATAAATTATAGTAAATTTATTTTCAATTCATATAGTGTGTCTTAGCTTTAATCTCTTTCTAGATATAGTGGACTATTGGATGTAAGTGTCTCTAACCAGACCTTACCTTCATTGTTCTCTAGTCTTAGTGCATCAAAATAAACTCTATATGAAATACTATTGCTTATAAACTATATTAGACACTACATTTTCTCCTTTCATAGTCCATTAGTGTGTTAAATATTCCAAGCTTAAGAGTGGATATGACAAATTCATGGTGCATCACCACAAGTTAGACATGTTTACTTTATGTAATTTTTGACTCTTTTCATCCCAACTAGTTTTTAGGTTTTAGAAATAGAGGTTCAAAATTATGAAATATAAGGATATAACCTCATTAAAAACCCTAGAGGTCTGACCCTATTATAGGATATCCACAACCTAGGGTCATTCCCATGTTGAGCTAGATTTGGGTGAAGGACCTGAATAATCCCTTGCCCAACTAGGGTGCAATCTAGATCTCCCATAGTTTTGGCATGCCCAATGGGACACAAGAAGGATATATGGACATCATCTTCAAACATATTGATAGTGTGGAAAAACATCTAAGATGTCCTGGAGTAGTCATCAAAATATTGAAGACCAACTCATGAACCAAGTCTCCACTAGGTCTTCTACAAAAGGTAAGGAAGTTCAATTATCAAAATTATCTTTAGATAGTATAAGAAGGATAAGGGTACCTATTTCAATACCAAATAAAACACCCCCTAATTATCCCACCTCCCCAAGATCTACAAATCCTACTCTTATTTAACCTACTAAGAGTCCACCAAGGCAAGCGCAAATGGTAAGGCCTAGATTGCAAGATTTTGTACCCTTCAATGGTGGCAACCCTCTTAACCTTAAACATCATGATGATATCCATGTTGATTCCTTAAATATTTTACCATACATTATAAGAGAGAATGCTAATACTCCTATAGAACACATAACTGACATTTAAAATCTTTGCTCATTACATAATATCACACAAGATAATGTAGCCATGAGGCTATTGGTCACCTCCTTGAAAGGGAAAGCCATGCAATGGTATAGGGGTCTAACTCCTACTTCAATAAACACCTAGTATGTGTTTGGTGAATCCCTATGCAATTATTTTTAGGATATAAGTGACCATGTGTCCCTTGTTGAGCAATTTACCCTCCATTAAGAGAGCATCTTATGAGTCCATGGTTGATTTCAATTATATGTTTCAAAAGACCTAGGATAAGATCCCTATTATCATCAATCCCACCCTTAACTATGATTTTATTTATTATTTAAGTTATTTTAATTCAAATATTATAGTCATGATCCAATCTATGGGTGGGACAACTCTACTTGGAGCCTATCAGATATCCATAAGGGTAAAAAATTGCTTGATACAAGGAGGGAAGCTCATGCCAAGACATCTCATGCCACTTTTTCCTGAGCTTCAGTCTACCCCACCTACCATTTCTCCATTACCTTATCCAAATCACCAAGCTCAAACTAATGATAGTCAATTATAAAAGTTTCCTAAGATTGAAATCTTGTTAAAGGCACCAAAAAACAAGCTAGTGTCTATAGAAAAGGAAATAATAGGCCTCACATAAACCATTCCAAGGTCCCTTAAAAACCCAATACCCTATTCAATATTATAATAGACCCCCTTATACATAAAATAAACAAAATCAAGGACAAATTACCCGAGTTAGATCTAAAAATGGCTATAATCCTACAACTACAAGTAGCTCAAGAGCCATGGTACCCATACAAAATAACTTTGCTCAAGAGGGTCAATGGAAATCAAGGAGACAAGCCAATGAAATGGTGATGGCCACTACTAGAGACATATATCAAGACCCTAGTTTTCTTCATGCTCCTCCATTACAAGGTCATGATATGATGCCTCTTCTATCACAAGGTCCCCAAATGAGTCAAGACAACATGCTTACCATGTCACTATCAGAAGCTCAAAGCCAACAACAAGGGAACATGGGTAAAACACCAACTGATGCCACAAGCATGAATTTTAAATAAGGGGAACACGTGTTTGATCATGTATAAATTAATATGGGGAAAGATTCACAAGGAACAAATGAACTAGTTGTATCTCAAACAATGGCTAAGGAGAGAATTTTGGAGGATAACTTAGGGCAATTTAAGATTCCTTTATCATCTCCACAGGTTAGTCAACAACCTACTTCTTCAAATGTATCTACCAAATCCCTTGTAAATCAATAATTACCCCCAACATCATGGACAAAAACATAAGTCCCCCTTTTTTCCTCATGTTATTCAAATTCTAAGTGATGCTTCTACTTCTAAGGTGCAGTCCAAAGGAACTAATATTCCTTTTAATATTATGGATCATTTGAAAAAAGATAATGTAACCATGTCCATGTATGATGATCTATATATCTATTCTAGGATAGATAGATATTCTCCAACAAGAACTCTTCAAAATTCTCATGTGGACAAGATAGTTGATAAGGCGAACACTATTTTCATAACTAATAGTCATCCTAGACAATCCCATAGCCAAGTTCCTAATCAAATTCCAAATAAAGTTCAATCTTAAAATGTTTTTCATTCCTCTAATGTTGTTAATATCCCTTCATTTTATCTATCAGTCATCTTAGGGGACTCTTTAGTACACAATTGCATGATGATTTAGGTGTTTCAACCTCAGTGATGCTTAAAGCCATAACAAATAAGCTTGAAGTCAAATATGTGCCTAAAGGGAAAATGTTTTATTCAATTGGATGGATCCCCCACTAAGATGGTTGAAATCTTGAAAGACCTTCAAATCACATTGACAACATGTCTAAATTATGTCATTACTCAAGATGTAATGGTGGTAGACCTACCTCCATATTTTGCCCTATTCTTTTCTAAGGACTTTACTACAAAGATTGGAGGATATTTCTCATCTAATTGGTCATACATGGTTTTTATAACTACATATAGAACCAAATTCATTGTTAGTTAAGAACCTATCTCTAGGTTCCACCTAGAACCCTATATGCCTAATCTTGCAAATGCCAACTGTGCCATATTTGAAGAGGATGAATAAGTTAATGAATAAGAGCCCCATGATCATCTTGAAGGCATCTCAGATCTATACCTAGATTAATGGGGAGATGATAGTCATGGTTTTTATCCTTATGGCAACATTGAAGAGACAAACTTAAGACTGTATTGTATGCATGAAGAAGGTGCTACTATACCTTGCTTAGCTAACACTGCCAAAGAAGAGGATGGTATATGGACTTTTTTATTTGATGGATCAAGGTCAAAAAATGGAAGTGGAGTGGAAGCCATGTTGATTTTACCCTTAGGTCAAAATTATCATTCAGTTGGAAGAATCTAGTTCAGTTTTACCTCAAATATAGCTAAATATGAAACTCTTTTGCATGGTTTGTAAGAAGCAAGAAGGAGAGGTATCAAGCTCCTTAAAGTCAAGGGTGATATTAATCTTGAAGTGTAACAAGTGAGAGGTCTAATTTAATTCAATAATCACCATTTTAAATCCTATAAGCACTAGGTATGGGACCTCATCAAGGATTTCTTGGCATTTAATATCTAGTCCATACTAAGAGAAACAAACTAGCATGTAGATAAGCTTGCAACCATTGGTTCCCAATATGAAATTGCATAAGGATTAAAAGGTAACCAAAGCCAAGATAAGATCAAGGTTATATGTAAACCAACCATACCTAAAAATGAGGTGAGTTGGCAAGTCTTTGATAATTATGATCAAATCCTATGTTTTCTAATGTAAGAGGCATAATTCTACCATAAAAATTAAGACAAGTTCCAAAATCAATATGATGATCAGATAGTACATCTAAGGTCTAATAAGATGTCTAAAGGGATTTTAAAATTAGAAATAATATTCAATTAATATGACCAAGTAATAAAATGGAAATCATGCATCTCAGTTAAATAAGAACACTATGAAAAGATAAAGATGTTTAAGGGAAAATTGTTGAAGCTAGGAAAGGCCAATACAATAGAGGAAAAAGCTACATTTTTTGCCTTGTGCTAATTTTTTTTGATATTTTTTCTTGGAAGTACAAATGATTTAAGGGTTTTGACCCTAAACTTTCACAACACACCATTGAATTACAAAGCAATGCCAATCCAGTTAGGAAGAAATAAAGGTCTATCAATCCAAGAGTGGAGAACCTCATGAGAAGAGAACTCTTTAAATTTATTGAATCAAAGATAATATTTCCAATTAGGAATTCCTCATGGGTGGAAAACCTTGTGCTAGTGAGGAAAAAGAATGGAGAGATTCATTTATTTGTTGACTTCAAGGACCTCAATAAGGTGTCCCTAAAAGATCATTACCCACTACCCTCCATGGATCAGATTTTGCAAAAGGTGGCAAGTTCTCATTGCTTGATGGTTATTATAGCTATAATCAGATCATGGTTAAAGAAGAAGATAAGCATAAGAATACCTTCAATACAAAATGGGGCACTTATGTATATTATAAAATTCCCTTTGGACTCTCTAATGCTAGAACCACCTTCTATAGAGAAATGGATGTTATTTTTCATGGTCTTTTGAATGATGTCGTTTTAGTTTATCTTGATGATATAAAAATATTCTCAAATAATCCTAATGATAACCTAACACACTTGAAAATTATTTTTAATATATGCAGACAATTTGGAGTTTCATTAAATCCAAAGAAATGCATTTTTCTAATGCATGAAGGAAGACTTCTTGGACATGTGGTGTCCAAAGCTGGTATTTCCATTGATCTAGAAAGGATAAAATCAATCCTTTCTCTATAATTTCCTAAACATAAGAAAGGATTGTAGATATTCTTGGGCAAAATCAACTTCATTCAGAGGTTCATTCTAGGCTTTGTAGAGTTGGTCAAGCCCCTCACTCATAGGTTGAGAAAAGGCAAAGGGTTTATATGGACAAGAGATTATAAGAGAATATTTGAGATCATCAAGGAGACCATATCTCATTCCATGACACTCCTTAATCCTAATTTCAATAATAATTTTTATTTGTATGCCTTCTCTACATTAGATGCAATTTCAAGCATGATTATGTAGCAGAATAGTGAAGGTTTGAAATAACCTATTACTTTTTTTATTCAAGCTTTGGAAGGGTGTGAATAAAGATATAAATTTATTAAAAAATATGTACTTGATATTTTAATAATTTTTAATAAATTAGATATTTGGTTTCAAATAATAAGATTATACTAATGGTAGCTCATCCAAGTGTGAAATATTTTATCTTCAATAGGGAATTAAGTGAAAAGAGAGTTGGATGGGTCACTAATTACATGGAGTATGAAATTGAAGTCAAGGTCACAAATCTAGTCTAAGGTAAATGATTGTTTCAACATCTTGTAGAAGATGTGAAAGAATAAAAAGAGATAGTTTTGGTGATTCACGATACTCAACATCAAGTTGAAAATACTCCTCCTATGAGCTGGATATAGGCTATTGATATATGTTTTTATAAAAGAGAATGTCCAATGGATTTGAATGCATCATAAATAATACACTTTAGGATGCAATCATTTCCATTCATTCTCATTGATGGAGTTCTTTTCAAAAGGGACATTGGAGGTATTCTTTTAAGATGTGTTGAAACTAGTCATTTTGATAAGCTTCTCAAGTAATTTCATGATAGTCCTTCTAGAGGCCATTTTGAATCCAATACCATAGCTAAAAAAATCATTAGAGATAGTTTATTTTGGTCTAATATATTTATATATGCACATGCATAGGCTAGGAAATGTTTAAAGTGTGCAATGTTTGTAAGGAAACAAAGACTAACTGCTATACCACTGAAGCCTATTCAAGTTAAATAATATTTCATGCAATAGGGTTTAGAATTCATTTGCATGATTCATCTTTCATCCAGTGCTAGTCATAAGTGGGTCTTGATAGCTACATATTATTTCATGAGGTGGGTGGAAGTAGTTACCTTAAAATAAGTAAATGGGAACTCTGTGCTTGAGTTTTATGAGAGTCTAGTCACCCATTTTGGAGTACCTTCCACTATAATATTAGATAATGCTTAGGCATTTAGTAGTATAAAGGTATGTGAATGGGATATTGAGCAAGGTATTTACTTGATCTCTTCATCAAATTACTATCCCCAAGGTAACAGACTAGCTGAGTCCATTAACAAAAACCTGATTTAGATAATCAAAAGAACAATGGAAGATAATCAGATATCCTAGCATACAAATTTGAAGACTACCTTATGGGTTGATAAGATCACCCCCAAGAAGGCCACTAGTCATTCACCCTATCTCTTAGTCTCTAGAAGAGAAGCAACATTATCCATTTCATTAGAGCTCCCAGCTTTGGAGCTTGTATACCAACTAGAACTTCTAGAAAGTGATGCAATAGAGGTCAGGATGCATGAATCAAGAGAATTGAAGGAGACAAGAGATGATGCCATGCATACCATATGGTCCAACTAGTACCAAGTTAAGAATTAATTTGATAAAACAACTTCCTCAAGGACATTTCAACAAGGTGACATAGTCTTCAAATGGGATGAAGACCATACAAAGCTAGGAAAACACTCCAAGTTTGATAGCCTTTGGAGTGGACCCTATGTCATCACAAGTTGTAAAAATAGAAATGCCTTTGAACTTGATAGATTTAATGGAGATAACCTTCCAATCCTTGTCAATGGGATGTATCTCATGTTCATCTACTAATTTTATTTCATGCTCTTTGTACATAGGTAGATAGGTCTATTTTTCTTCCAAGTGCTTTTGCACATTGATTTATTTGTTGTTGCTTGGTCTATTTTTTTTTTTTTTAATTTTCCCCTTATTACTCCAAAAAGTGTTCCCAAGGATCAAGTGGAGTCTTTGTATAAGTATCATTTAATTTGTTTAGTCATCTTGGACAAGCTTGATCAAAGTCTAGGTCCCATGACTAGCAGGCTGGTCAAGCCGGTTAAGTTGCTAGAAGTGTTGGCCATTTTGGCCCACATATCAAGCTTTGCTTGCAGTTGGAGGAAGAAGCCTAACTGTGTCCTAATGAAGTGGAAGATTTAATAGCTTAGAAATAGGTCAAACAATGTAAGTAGATGGATCCAAGTAGGATATCATGGTGCTCATAAGCATGTAAGGGTATGAACCAAATTACATAGGCCTTAGAAAATCATCAAAACCATGAAATATTGATCAAAGGATGAATTTGGTGAAGTTTATGAACTAGACTATCACTGGGACATCTTCCAAAAGTAAATGGATAAGCCTATTTAAGAATTTTATAAACTCACCTTGGAAATCCTTACAAGCTAAAATATTGTAGCACCATGGAGTTCTTCATGGAAGTAACATGATCTATAATTTTCAACTCTACACGAGCTTTTTAGCTCAAGTTATGGAGCTTCAAAGTTGGAACTACAACATAAGACGTTCATGCAAGTGTCAAGTTTGAGCTTCAGAAAATGACCATTTGGGTTTGAAATTCATTAAAAGGCTTAAACTTGGTCAAGATCTAATGGTCCACATGAGTTCACATACTAACACATGAGATCTAATGATTCACACTGGGGTCAAACTGGTCAAAAGGTCCTTGATTTAAAGCTCATTAAAGAGCCACAATCATACCAAATATCCTACGGTGTAGGTTCATCAAGCTAGTGTGAATTCATTAACAATAAAGAGGGTCTAAGCTATATCAATTATCCATGCTCATTCATACATTTAGATGTAATAGTGTGTAAGAACTGATAGGAAAGTGGACCCATTGAGATCAAAGGCTTGTATTACTTTATACATATTGATATGATAGTGTAATGGAAAGTCAATATGTTAAAGGATCTTCATGGTAGGAAATAAATGGACCATGATCCTTCATACTAAGGAGATCAATTATGTGTATAAGTTTAAAAAGTCAAGATCTGACAATGAGGATCTATGATGCCAATGAGAATAAAGACAAGTTGGAGTATTTTGATCAGTCTGAGCATTTTTTGAAGGGTAATGTCAAACCAAAGGGCAAGTTTTCAACCAGATCAAATAAGGTCTTGTGGGGTCATCAATATGATATTAGAGCTCAGTTAAACACCATTAAAAGGACATATTGATGTAGTTAGGTTAAAGGGACATAAAGGGACCACCATTGAAGCTTAATATGGACCTATAACTCAAGGGTTTATGTCATAGAGGGTTTATTTAGTGACTATGTTCATCATTTTTAGAAGAAGGAGATAGCATTTCAAATGGTAATATAAAGGCATATACATAGAACCCAACTATTTCATCTTTAGGACCAATTGCATGAAAAATACCCTTCTCTCCGCTAGGCACACCATGACAAACTAGTTAGGAGTAGTTAAAAATAAGATAAAATTCTAACAAACTACTCTAGTTATTGTAACTACATGGATATTATAATCCAATTAAAAACAAATTATGTCTACCATTTCAACCAAAAGGAACATTAGTGGAGGAATAATGTAACTGTCCAATAGACTAAAGTGACCTAAATCATTCAAGAGCCTTGAATGGGTATAATTTATGGAGGTAGTTATAACTGCATTCAAATGAAATTGAGCTTGATTGATTCCCCTTTTGAGTGCCAAAACTCTCTCTCTCTCTCTCTCTCTCTCTCTCTCTCTGTGTGTGTGTGTGTGTGTGTGTGTGTGTGTGTGTGTGTGTGTGTGTGTGTGTGTGTGTCTTGATTACTTTCTTTTATAAATATAGCCTTTGAGCTTTTATTGATCATCCCTCAGGCTGGTATGACAAGAATCTACCATAATTTGTATTTTTCACCTCTTGGAGTAATGAATAGAGCATTTTGTCAATCTATGTTAGAATTCTTGTGTTTGCTTGATATTAGAAGTGGTCTAATCCTCCCTTTATAATGTTAAGCTTAGTCTAAATGATAGTAACTTGATTTAGAGGTCATATATTTTGTCTTAGATTTGATCTCTTTCTAGATATAATGGACTGTCAGATGTAAGTCTCTCCAACTAGACCTTGCCTTCATTTCTCTCTAGTCTTAGGGCATCAAACTGACCTCTATATGACATATTGTTACTTAGAAACTATAGTAGACACTGCATTTGCTTCTTTCATAGTCCATTAGTGTGTTAAAGATTTCAATATTAAGATTGGATATGACAAATTCATGGTGCATCACCACAAGTTAGATGGGTTTAATTTATGTAATTTCTTGACTCTTTTTATCCCAACCAATTTTTAGGTTTTAGAAATAGAGGTCCAAATTGTGAAATCTAATGAACTAGCCTCATTAAATACCATATAGGTCTGACCATATTATAGGATACCCATAGCCTAGGGTAATTCCCATGTTGAAATCAATTTGGGTAAAGGACCTGAACAATCCCTTACCTAGCTAGGGTGCAATCTAGATCTCCAACACAAGTTCTATTTAGTTGAAACCTTCAAGCAACCCTATTTTATGCATTCATGGTCATTTGTAGGCACTTATAACATGTACTAAATGTTAAATGAGTTCATTTTAAGGTTTGAGAAGGCTGAAGGTGGTTATTAAGACCATCACATATGTGTTTGAAAATAAAAAAAAGTGTATTGTCTTTATGAACAATCCATAGAGAACTCTTGGGCTCTATATTTCCTGTAAAACACTAAAATAGGGTTTAAGGCACAAATTGAACCATAACTCCATTTTTAATTGGTGTAAATTATTTAAAATCTGAAATAAGGTGGTAGATGATGTTTATAATGGATGCCAAGTGTTCTCAGATGAAAATAATCTCTATAAATTGAGGAAATTTTGACTTTGTATTGGTTTCCCATAGGTTTTCATTGAGAAAACATAGAACATAAGAAAAGAATTGATGTTTAGTATTGATAAATATTGTATGAAGGTATCTCCAGGATAATTGATCATTGTATAATGGTTTTGTAAGGTAATTCAAGTCATTGGTTTAAGTGGTTTGAATTAACACCTATCAAAGGTAGAGTAGGCTTGTACAGAGCTAAAGTGTAAAAGTTGTAGTTGAGATTATTTTTATGGGAAAATAATAAAATCATTGGTTTATCATCATATTATACAATATATAATAATTAAAGTGGTCATTAAATAGGGTTATTAATTTTAAATTAGAATAAAATATCCTTTCCAAAAACAAACCAGGCTTACACAAAGCACTGTAGTAGAGCTAATATAAAGTGAAATTTGATAACATAAGATTTGGTATTGTTGTCATGAGTTTGTCTTAGAATTATGGAGTGATTAAGTGGAAAAAATAGAGTGGTATAATAAAATTTAATAATCCATTAAAAGGGTTATGATGAGCAATCTTTTATCCTTTTAAGATTGCTACAACAGATTATAATATCTCAATTGGATTATTTGTTACACTTACACACATCTAATATAAAAATAAATTCCTAATAATTTCCACATCTATACTATATTATATTTATATCAAAGGTGGTATTTTTACATTTATGACATAACTATAAATAAAATTAAACATAAATATAATTATAATTTTCAACTATAGGAAACATAAATTGGTTCTTGTGGTTAAACTCTACCCAATAGAACACATCGAATCTACTAGGTCATTCATATCCAAAGATTAGTTAGAGATACCCTAATTTTTTTTTTCATGAATTCAAATATCATTTTAACAATCTAAAATATTTTTTTAGGTAGTGGATATCATATATGAGTTTATCTTTCTTTATCTTGTAGTGACTATGGTGATCCTGTAGGGTGTTAACAATTATGGTAGATTGAATTGGCAATTTTATAGTTCTCATAATGTTTTTATCATAACTTACGTCATGTGGATTCAAGATGTGATGACATAGTATCCTTTGGATAGAGGATATGTTGACACAAGATAATTTAGCTACAATATGTGTTGATATAGGATCTTTTGGCTATAGGATGCATTGACACGTGATCCTTTGGTTGTAGGATGCATTGACCTGAGTTGTTCATGGAATATCCCTATTTTGATTTGAAATTTCTCAAAAAAATATTATAATTAATAAAATATATAAAAAATATAATCTTATCTATGTAAATCACAAAGTAAAATATAATTACTCTATAAAACATAGTAATATATAGCTATCATATATTAGACTTATTTTGAGTAGGAATATACAAGAGATAGTCTCATAAAGGCCAAATTAGGAGAGGCTATAGGTAGGTAATATATGCTCAAAACATGAAATTTTTTGGGATCATCACATCCCTAAACTTAATATGTTTCTTTTCCTTGAGTAACCATCCTTTTCATCTCAACTGCACACACAAATTTGAAGTCTAATGGTTCCCAAGAAACACTAGACCTTTCACCATAGAAGCCTTGTTTCTCTTCATATCATTTCCATATCCTATCTTCCTTGTTTTGATCCAATGGATAATTTACCTCCCAATAAGGTATAGGATAATAGAATGGGGGAGGTTGGAACATGATAACCAATAGATTTGGCCCTTTCCTTATAGTAATCTTGATATATGTATTGACCTTGCCAAAAGCTACAGTCAGATTAGAAGTTGAGTATGGATCCCTTTATTTAACTCTATGGTGATTTATCCCCACATGTCTATGTAATATTTGTGTGTGTCTAATATTATAGAATTTTTAACCCAAATTAAAAATTTTGAGCTTTCAAATATTGTTTTACAATTCAAGAAGAGAATTTTGTTCTATTGATCAGGCTAACCTATTCTTGAATGATGTTTTCTAGAATTTTGGATTTTTCTCTAATCATTAATGTAGTTTATTATTTATTATACTTGTAATATATCATTTCTTGGCCTCTTCTATATTGATTGTCCATATATAAGGAAAATGATTTCAAGAATACATCCCCTATACACAAGTTGGGGTTCCAATCTATGTCATGAATCACATCATAGTTGTGGATATAAAATTCACACAACTAAGAGTTTACCTTTGTTGGGATATTATTATACATATAAAATAAATATTTAGGGTATAATACTTGACATGGAATATCACAATAGATCCTCATGAATTTGAATTTGAGCCATTTTTCCTTTAGATATATGGAGTATACCCTAGCAGGAGGCTGACAATTGATAAGTTGATCTTTTATCTTGGCCATTTCTTCCATCTTATCTTCAAATTCATAATTTGTTTCTCATCAACTTTCACTTTTTTTTAATTTAACATTTCATTTCTTCAATTTATTAAAAAATTTAACCCATTATTATATAGATTGGCTCATGCCAGTGGAGAGAGTGAATAATGCACTATCCCTTTCAGTTTGAATGGATGTGGAGGCAAATGCTCTGGCTATAGGTTGAGCATGAACCACTGGTGCTAAATATTGAGGTGTTGCAAGTTAGGACTCAGTTGTGGAAATTGGGTCCTATAGCTTTGATGTTAATGTTGCTAATGTATCTAGTCCATGGCTTTCCTGATCCTTCACTTTATTTTTTGACAAATCAATTTCTTGTAATGGTTAATATAGAGTTAAGAATTATTGATAAAAGGATGCTATTGTATCCATATATTTTTTCATTCCATCCATCCTATTATTCTCCCATATCTTCCTCAGCTAAATGTTCTTACTTATTTTTTCCACCTGACTATTCTTTTTCATCAGTTGAATGCCCTTCTTCTTTAGTTGATTTATTCTTACCATCCATATTTGTATATTATAAACCATAGGAGGCAAAAGGTTCTTTAATACTAGATGATGAAACATTAATTTCTTCAGCTTCCTCATTAGAGGATATTTCATTGATGTGAATTAAAATAGGGGTTTTGGATGTTGGGTTATTCAATAATTTCACTATCAACCCATGATATATCCTCCTATAGACTTTGGATTTGTTAATTTTTATAGGTTTTGGAGAAAATTTATCTGCTAACTCATATGATGAAGAAGATTGAAAGATCAGTTTTATCTTCCTCCTTATTATACCTTTTCCCCTTGAAGATTCTACTTTAGGTTCTTATGTGACTGCAAGTTCTTGTGTGGTTTTAGGTTCTGATGTAACTATAGTTTCTTGTGTAATGGGCATCTCCATATCTACTTCTAGAGGTATATCTTATCTTTCCTCTTCTTCAAACTCCTCTTCAGCCTTCGATTCTTCTTCCATTTATTCCTCTATTTCATCATTACCCTCTTCTTCATCTTCACTTTTTGCTATTGCAAGTAATTTCATAAATTCTTCCTTAATTAAGTTGGGTCTTTTTATATTTAGGCAATCTTAGACAATCAGTTGAAATAAATAGTGATGGATAAGTAGTATTTTATTACCCTTTTGATATTCTACAACCATTTTCCTTAACATATTCAATATAAAATTTATCATCGTTATTTTAATTCCATGTCTCAAGTGATTAAAATATTTGAAGTGGGATCTAAACAACATGAAATATATACCATCACATGTGAAATATCTCACAATGAAAATAACTACTCTAGCCCATACATGTGGTAATGATAACTGGTTAATCCCTTGTTTGGAGGATCTTAAGCATTTATTCTTTTGGAAAAATATATTTTTTCAACCTCTATGCCAAATTTATCCTTCCACAAGTCTCCACTATGGGGTAACCTAATCAACTTACTGATAAGTGTCTCACTTATCTTAATTTGTATGCCCTTTACAATAGCCAAATCGTTATCTAGTGAACTAGAAAATTCTTTGGCTATAATCTAGTCGTAACTGGTTAAATTTTAAAAATATGCCAACCACCCTACATTTTGGAATATTTTTGTGACATATGGTTTATCTAATAGAGATGTGAGGATTATTGGTTCATGTTGCACATAGTCACCCCCCCATAACTATTGAATCTTAATAGGAATGAGATGCTAAATTGGGCATTTGAGCAAGTGAAAGTGTCAATGCAGGTTATTGAATTTGGGTATGTAAAAAGGATAATGTAAAGTTTTATGAATGTTAGGTTCAATTATTTTATTTTAGACATTTAATACACCCACATCCCATAGCTCAAGGTGGATTTGAAAAATTATTTTTGTCATTATGGAAAGATAATTAATCCTTTATTAGATCACTCATACTTGAGTGATGTAAGATCATGACATTTGTTATAGGTTAGATGGGACAAATGGGGATAGGATATTTGGAGATGGAAAGATAGAAAGTATAAATGGGCTTTGGAATACAAAAGAGTTTTTAAAATAAACCCAATAGGTACTTGATTATATTTATATGACATCTCATAATTACTATATAAAAATAATAATTACAATAGATACTTTGGAAAAAGTAAAATCTATGTTATGTTTCAAAGACTCAAAAAGGCTCAAAATGTTTTGACATGATTTGGGTAGCATAACCTTACCCTCTATAACTCAAATGACACACACAAAAATACGTTTAGAAAAAATTTCAAGGCACAAGTATGGTGTAAAATAGCCAACATAATGCCTCTTTAGACAAAAGAGTGACATATAGACAAATTGGTTTTGACATGGCTTTATGAACAAACAAACAAGTTTTAGTCTCAAACACATCAAGTAAGATAAATGACCAAAATACACTAAGTATAATCTTCTAAATCCTAACAAGGGTATGGCAATGTGGGGTTGACTAACTATCAAGTTTTTAAATGTTTCTATGGGAATCAATTACATAATGACTTTCACATCAAATAATGCAAAAAATAAGCATAGAAATTGTGTGATCATAGCATTGACTAGTTGTAAAAAGGTCTAGTCCTTTTATAACCACTACATCCTATTGTTCACTTAGTGTAGTGCGATATCCAAATGTAGATACATCCCATGTGCAACTCAAAAGGAGTAAGTGAATTCAATGTTGAGAGACGAAACCCTATGTTAAACCTTCCCTAAAGAACTCATGGGAGGTGATGAAGTCCCCCTCGCAAGCTAAGTTTGCATGAAATAAAAGACTAAATTAGAAAGAATTTAGGGTCATCTAAATGGCACCCAAACTTTGATGAGTTTTTGGGGAGTCCTTTTGATGATGTTATTTCTATGCCTTGGACTAGGAAATTGGAAATAAGAATGGCACTTTTGATTTCAAGGGTTCCCTAAAGGGAACAAATGGAAGAGAATACATGCAACACCCCTCTCTTTGCTAAATAAAATTATATCAAATAACTATTGAAGACAAAAAATATAAGTGTGTTCAATTTTAAGCCCAAACGAAAGATGTGGTGGTGTTCATTTGACCCCTTGGTCTTAAGATTGTGAACTTTAAAAACTAATGCTAAAAACTTACTTAAGCACCTAAATGTTACATTAAGAACCAAAATAATGTTTCTAGTTTATTTTAAATCATGCAAAAGATGTTTTAAACATGTTTTATCAATTTTCCAAGTTGGTTTTACAAGAAAAATTTCATCAAGAGGTTTAGCTTTGAAGCTAAAATTAGTTTAAAATAATGAAGTTAGAAAAAGGAGCCCTCAGGTTGTCATAGTGGTGAAATATCGCTACTTGACAGAGCAATCCTACCACTTACAAGACAATCCCATAACTTTAAGAGTTTTGGTATTGTACCAACCACTAACTATTTAATCACAATACTATGACTCTAAATGACAATACCTTGTAGGACAATCCTGCAACTTTCAAAGTCATAGTATTGCAAATACCAATTCCACCACTCAGGTTCACAATCCCGCTACTTGGGATAAAATGAGGTTTTTTAAAAAAAATACACAAATTTAGGCTAAAATAGTTACATATTATTAAAATTCAAGAAAAAACACATGGTTTTTAAAAAAATCATCGAAAGTAACATCTAGATGAACCTAAATGAAGCTTCAAAAAATGCCTTGTTCTGCACACTATAATATTGTGAGTCACATTGATAATATTTCTACTTACAAGACAATCCCACCACTTTAAAATTAGTGGTATTATCATTTAACTTGATAATGGTTAGACAATACTATGACTTGGTTTGGAAACCTTGTGAGTTGTAGAACAATCTCGTGACTAAGTCAGTAGAGGTATTGTTAAACCTACATAGAAAGATAAAGTTAGTCCAACCAAAAAAAGAAGATTAGCGCAATACCATGAGTTATAAGACAATCCCATGACTTAAAGCACCAATACTATGACTGTGTTAGAACAAACCTATGACTCCTAGAAAAACATGTTTTTACTCCAATTTTCACTCTTTTTGGCTTCTTACTTCAAGATTCTACAAGGAAAATATTAGTAGGTTACTTGAAAGAGCTTCATGATCATTATTGTGAAGTTATGAAGATCCCATCGAGTGTGCCCTTATGTGAACTATGAATTTGAATAAGAAGAGGGGATTAGTATTGTGTTAGTAAATGAAATCAAATCAAAAACACACTAAACTAACATCTTCATACCTAGTTACTAGGGTGAGCTTAGTGAATAAAGATAAATTAACAAATCACAAATAAAATGCAAAAAACACACATTTCTTACCTTCTTTGATGTTCCAAGATTATTCTTCGATTGGATTGCTCAATTTGTGCTCATGAAGTCCTCATCAATGGAAGCTTGGCTACCTCCATCTCTCCTTAGCACCTTTGGCTTTGGCTTGGCTTGGTTTGGAATCAATTTGGCATGGTAACACTAGTTTGCATGAAGGTTTTGAAACCAATCCTTCATTATAATTTAGCACAAATTAAGCTTAAAAATGATGTTCATGGCCTTTCTATTTATAGACTTTTTAGATTGATCAGAATCAACCTGAACCATCCATCTTAAGATGAAGATGTGTGGTTGAGGATTAATTCATTTTTTTGAATTAAGTTTATAATTATCCTCATCATGACATTGGAAAAATGGGTAATTAAGAGGCATGGAGGGTATTGATGAGGTATGGGAGGCATGAATCCTGATATTTGAGGCATTTATGGCCTAGGGATGTCTTCCCAAGATATGAGGTCACTTGATGATGCAAATATGCAATATTCATTTCTAAAAAAAAGTTTTCAATAAGTTTCCATGTAATTATTAATCAGTCCTTGATTTGGATTAATTATCTCTTAAGCATGTTTAAGCACTTTGTGCACAAATTACTCAAATTGATCAGAATGCCTTGTTATTGGTCCAAAATTTGACTGGATTAGAATTAAAGTCAATGCTAGATGCATTAGATCCGTTATCCCATTTAGGATGTTACCAAAAACAAATAACAAATGGGTGTGTCTTGTACAAGATATTTGATAAGAAATAGCAATCCAGAGCACCCAGGTGCAAAATTGGCATTTTGACTTGGAATGATCTGATAAAAGTTAGCTAGCCCATAAATAGCATTTGCCCCTTTAGGGATACCCTAGCTAGAATTATTATTTTAATATGTCATTTTCACATCTTTTAGTGTGTTTAAGTGTTTTTAGGCTAAATTATGTGCTTTAGGTGGAAATTGCTCAAAAGCCTGATTGAAGGTTATCGATGGCTAGTTTTAGGTGTCTATAATATATTCCATGACCTTATTCAAAAAACCATGGAGGATTATGTAGATGACCTTCTTAGTAAATCTATAATGTTTTAAATATCACTTAGTAGTTCTCAAGGTTATTTTTGAGCACCTCATCCATTATCATGTTCACTATAACCCCAAGAAATGCATCTTTGGGGTCTTGTTAGGAAAGATCCTTGGCTTTATCATCTCTCTTCAAGGAATCAAAGTTGATCCTACTAAAATCAAAGCAATCCTCAACATGCCTCCTCTGATCCACCTCAATAAACTCCATAGTTTGTAGGGAAACTCCAATCCATTTATCGCTTCATCTCTTAGCTATCTAATAGATGCCAACCTTTCCATTACCTTATAAAAAAGGATGTATCTTTTAAGTGGAATAAGGACTATCAAAAGGCCTTTGATTTAATTCAAGAGTACCTTCTTTATCCACCTATCCTCATTCCTCCCAAAGAGGATCAAAATTTCAACCTTTATATTTCTACCACTAACCACTCCTTAGGGGTAATGTTTGCACATCAAGATGAGTAACATAAAGAACAAGTTGTCTACTATACAAGTCATATGCTTATAGACTATGAGACTCGATACATCCAGATCAAAAAACTTTGCCTCAACCTTGGTCTTTGTGGCCTCCAAACTCCACCATTACCTTTTCAACCATAAAACCTTTTTCATAACCAACATTGACCCCTCAAATATATGCACTCTAAGCCATTCCAAAACTAATTATTCTAATTATTTTTTTCTCATTTCTTAATTTGGAACTAAAGTAATGAAACTAGTAATAGGGTACATAGAAGAATCCCTGGTAAAGTACATACATGAATCTAGATGATAGTGGGAACTCTTATTTAGCTAGGAAGGAATGCCTTGTAAATAAGATAGACATTATAAAGGGTATTTTTTAGGTGAATGGTTGAGTGGACCGCCTAACATGAGCTAGATCTAAGAAGCATAGTGCTTACTAGGAGGCTGCCAATCCACTATATAATAATTAAGCTGATAAAAATGAAAATAAAGGATACTTGCATTCAATGATATGAAAGTAAATATATGCCATAAAGAGAAAGTAAATGCTTGTTTAGAAGAAACAACTAAAAATAGCATAAAGTGGGTCAATACTTATACTAAATAGGGTTGGGGTCTGGTTCAAACAATCAGAAATGATATTGTTATCAAGCAAAAATAGATAAAAATGGGTTTGGTTGAAGGTAGGGGGTTCAAAATAACTTTCTAGATTTTTTTGCCACAATGACTGGCAGTGGTCAGGTGAATTGATGATAGTTGAAGTAACCATTGGTAGTTGGGCTAATTGTTGGTAGTTGCCTATGTTTTCTAGGAGGATATTGAAGTGGAGTTACAAAATGATGGATAAGCTGGTGTGGGTTTCGATATAGGTCTGTAGGAGAGAGAATATGATGTTAAAGGGTTTTGTTTGGGTAGGGAGGTTAGAAATAATATGATTCAATGAAAACAAGCACAAGATACCTATAACTTGATGGTGGAGGGCTAAGGCAATTTAGCCAGAGTGATTGTTTGAAAGTGATACAGATAGAGATTTGAGTCTCCAATGCTACTGCTCACTTGTTAAAGGGATGTTATATACTTTCATAAAAAACTATAATAGCCTAGACATGAATTCATTTTTGGATCCATTTCACTTCCTCCTCTTCTCCTTTCATAGGATGAAGTTACTAATTAGGATGGAGGAAGTTACTGATTTGATAAGGGAAAAATATGCTAATTAAGAATGTTTTAAAGATGATTTAATTTTCATAAGATAGTTACTAATTTATGCAATACTTACCTTGTACAAAGACAGAAGTTACTTTAAAGTAGGCTTGTGGTCATGACTAGTGATAGTCAGGGTAACCATCACTAACTAGGTTATCAGTAGTGGTCAAGGGCCTGGATGGAAAAGGGGTCAAAAGTGGATAGATGGATTAAAAATTTAAGTCAATGGTAAAGGTGTGAAATTAGTTAGCTAGATGACTAGCTAATTTAAGGATTGAAAGGGGTCCATGGTGGTTTGACATTGAAAACTAGCCAAGGTGTAGTTTTCAAGTGTCTATATTTTACCCCTTTTTGTTATGTAGCTTTAGTTTGATAAGTTGTGGAATAAAAATGAATGATTTTCTATTCAAGGTTTGATTACCTCAAATATGGGAGGAGGTATCCCACCTTAAATTGAGAATCAATGAGGTAAAATAAAAATTAGGTTAGGGTTTGATAAATGGTAAATGGGTAGCCATAGGTGAGGTAACATAAAAGGTTGGGAATTTGAGATGCAAACATGTGCACAAAATATGACTAAGAGAAATAGTCAAGATCATGTAAAGATGAAAGTTACCAATGTTGGTAAAAATAAGGGCAATGCTAGAGGGACCTATGATAAGGGTGATCAGTCCACAACATTAGTCATAGCTGATCAAGTCAGGCCTATCAAGGCATTTAGATAGGTTTGATATTAGTTACAAGTATCTAGAGTAGGAATTACTCTCACAAAATAACATAATATGTTGGTTTTATATGAGGTGATGCAAAGTTCAAAAGTGCAACATGATAAGGTTAGTGTGGTCAAAGTGACCATGCAAAGTTGTCGTAAAACATGCTAATGATCTAGGTTAAAAATGACCACCATCAAGGTGGATGTGGCATAATAGGTGTTAGGTTGGTTATGGGTTTATAGGGGATGGCTGAGCTAAGTCTATATGCACTAGGAAAGTGGATGTTGCCTACATAGTTCCATATACACAAAATCCAAAAATAACTTCAGGCCAAATGTAGTTCTTCCAAAAAGGTTAGATTGTAAGTTGGTGGTCTTGGGGATAAAATGGGCCAAAAATTAAGGGACCCAACCAATGATGGTTAGGGTGGTCCTTAGGATTTATTGATGATAGTTACCCCTAACTATTAATGGTTAGATCAAACCCTAAAAATATAAGAAGTAAAAAGAAAAGGGCAAGTCATTTTTACCATTTTAATTTGTGATTATAGATTATTAGGCTCTGAGCATTTTATCATTTCAATGATTAGGTGTGGATTGTGCTAAGGTGGAGAATTTTGAGTTGGATATTAGTCAAGTTTATTAGAGCATTGACCAGATGGAGGGTAGACGAGGGCATGTCCGAGTGGTGGCATATGGACTTTGACCATGCCAACGATCATGGAATGAGGTAAGAGTTGTTTTAAAATTGATAATATAGATAAATTTGTAAATATAGAACTATATTGGGTAGTTTAGAAGAGAAAGGTGTGTAAAAATGTTATTGGGATATGATGCCCTAGTTTTGTTGGGGGTGGACAAAATAGGCCAAATTAGGTAGGGTTGGTTGGAGGGGAAGAGTTTGTAGTAGTAAAAATGGACTATATGACAATATTAGGTAGGTTAATGTTACCATGAGGTGATTTTAATGGTGTTAGGGAGGAATAAAATAGTAGGGTTTCACTATTGATGGTCATGCATAGTGACTGGCAGTGGTTTAACCTAACCATCAATAGTTGACAATTAGTGGGAAATGGCCCCAAGGGATCATTGATGGTTCAAAAAACCATCAATAGTTGAAGAGATTGGGAAGGTATGTTAAAAAAAGTTGGAGGTAAAGGAATGTTTTAAAATTTGGTTTGAAAGTGGTGTTGTTAAATAAAAATGGTGTAAAGAAGTGAAAATGTAGATGTGAAGGAAGTGGTTTGGGGTGAGTTAGAAAGATTGTGAAAATAAGAATAGAGTGAGTTGTTGGTGCTTGAAGGTTAAGTAGGGTATTAAGATTATGTGAATAAGGAAGATTTTTATGATAGAGGTGTTAGATGTTGGTATGATAGGCTAGGGTAGAGATGAAATAGGTTTGAAAAATTTAAGTGTAGGTTGATAAATTAGGTGAATTTGGGAATGAACAATGGTGACATGTGTTAACTATGGTTTTGCAAGCCTGTGACCAAATCCATATGAGGGATTGAGTCCCTAAGATCTTTTCCAGGGTTTGAGATGGGATGAAAAAAAAGGAGTGGAGGTATATGAAGATGGTTGGGCTAGGAGTGATGATACATTATTAAAACCTACCATAGAATGTGGCTATTATTGTTACACTCATCAAGAGATATGACCCAACAATGAACACCTTTATATTCCCAACTGGGGAGATGACCATCCTATTGGAGGATGTGATGAGGATCACATGCATACCCATGAAAGTAGAGCCAATTTATCATATTGAGAGTGAATATAAAGACTATTATATAGATTTTATATATGGATTTGATTAGGATCATGTTCAGTGGCATGTAGGTGGGTTTAGGATCAGGGTGATGTACTAGAGGGCCTAAAAAGATAGATGCCTTCTAAAAATGATGATGATGGTATGATGGTAGTGACATGTTTTTATTTTATATATTCAATCCATGGATGGTTTCCATACCTATTTATAGGGGTATTAGTGGAGATGATACATAGGGGGACTATATTTGGATGGGCCCCAGTGTTACTAGTCTAGATATATAGGGAGCTCTGGTCCTTTTGAGCACATAGATGTTATGGTAATAGTGTCAATTTTGTGATGCACTACTCAAAATTTAAGCACATTCATATTGTGAGACCATTGGGAGTACCATAGTATGGGTTCACTCAAGTAGCATTTCTAGTGGGTTTTATGCAATAAAGATATATTGATGTATTGATAGGTGTCGATGGAGGAGCTAAAGACATTGATTAGTTTAGGATGATCTAGAGGGATTGGTGGTAGGTGATTTTAATGGAGGCCATATGTATATTGGCCTATTTATCTTGGGCATAGGTATCACACATTATCACTCTAGAGCTAGCACTAGATATATGGGAGATGGGATGGGGAGACAGAGCTGATACCTTTTGACTGAGTGTGGAGATAGTTTGGACTAGTGCAGGGGATTCCCCCTAATTTTCCATGATATAGGAGAGAGGATGATGGTACCTACTCCCAGATCCATAACCAAAAGATGTTGTCTTGGATTTTGATGAGATCCTGATGAGGGTGGCTATTGATGATGTAGGGATTATAGATGGTTATGTAGTGTGGTTCCAAGATAGATATGCAGATGTAGATTTTGGATGGGGTAGGGGGATAGTAGCCCATGGATGTGGATCTAACATATGTTTAGGGTGGAGATTAGGATTGATAGGTAGTTATAATACTTGAAGTGGCTCAGGGCTAGGTGACTAGTTTATAGGGATAGGTTACTACTTTATAGGTGCAGTCACTTTACAGGGTAGGTTGTTACTCTCACTGGTGAGCATGATTAGGTGAGGACCTCTCTTGGGTTAGTAATGAAAGAGAGATATTCATTGAGATAAAGAGTATGGATGGCCATGGAAGCAGTAGGAGGACCCCCTGACATAGTTTTGAGGACACGATACTTAACCACCATAGAGGAACTTAAATATTAAGACAGGATGGTGTTATCCTAGATACTAGAGGCAATGTGTTATGGGGAGTATAGGGCCAAATTGTCAAGGGGTCCATTGATAGCCACTTTGAGTCAGTGGGCGTCGATAGTGAGATAGGTTAGGACATTATGGGGGCCACCACTAGATGATAGTGCAGGTCTAGGTCCACATGGTTCAAGTGGTAGTGGTGCAGGTGGTAGTGATTCTAGTGCCATAAGGGCTTGATAGAGGGGAGGATTTATATGTACATTATTTTAACTTTGATACTAGCTTGCATGATAATGATGTGAGACGTATATGAGAGAGAGGCTGATACATGATGATATCTATTGCCTCATTGATGTATATGATGATTATTTTTTGATGATGCTGATTATAGCTCGATCATTCATTTATGTTGATGAGTTATGTTATTATGTTTATGATGGATGTGTATTGATGCATTATGATTATGATTTTATGGATCGTGGAGGACATATATGATTGTTTGCATGCTTATGGTCATTGTTTTTTCCATAGTTTAGATATTTAAGGATGGATACAATGATGATTATTTATGTTTATGATGATGTGTTTGATGAAGATATTTTTGGTTTTTGATAGATATGTTTTGATGATGTTGATAGGTAGAATAATGTTTTGTTGTGATGTTGATGATGATGCTATGATGTTATGATTATATGTTATGATTGTTCATGATTTATGGTTCCTAGAGTTTTGTTTTATGGGTAAGGGGTGTATTAGGTGTATATTTTTATGAAATATAATAGAGGCACATGAAGTAGGTGTGGATAAAAAACTAATGTGAGAAAGAGATAAAATCATGATACATATGAACTAACGAATGGAGGGAAAGAAAAAGGGCATGATGTTTTTAGTTGTCAAGGATGAAACAATAAGAAACCATAATTGGATTGACTTAGTGAACACAAGCCTATCAAATGCTTCATAGGAGCATGCTTTGTTTGAGAAAGAGGGAGAATTTATCATGTTGTATTAAGTAATCTCATAGACCATTGAGTTTAGAGAAGGATGAAGGGAAGGTTGGTAATAGGTAGGAGGATGAGTGTTAAAATAGATGAAAAAGGTAACCTAATGTGGGTTAACTTTCCCCTTCTATAGGTGACCAAATAACCATAATAGACAAGTTCATGCCTTGGTATGATATGTAGACTAATCAATGTGGTAAGTCTACCCATGACATACATAGGATATGATTGGGGCATAATATGTAGATTGATTGATGTGAGAAGTCTATAAATTGCACTTATAAGGGTCGATTGTAGCTTACTTACTTTGATTTTGACATAAGGTTATTTGTTGCATTTTATTTTTTAAATAAGATATTGAAGTTGATTGATGTGATAAGCTTCAATTGGTTATTGCTTATCCATCCTTCACGGGAGTGGTCTAAGAATTTTATTTTATAGTTGTGCTTTAGGGAAGCAGTCTATTTTTAAGCAATTGTTAATTATTAGGCAGTTGTCTTTCAAGGGAGCATTCTATAATGCAAGTGATGTTGACATAAATGGTTTTGAAATTTATACACGGACAAACCTATTTAGGATCCAAAAATTAACCTTTATGGAGGCAAATCTTGAGCACAAGAGGTTAATGTTAAATGGGGAAAGTGGTTTGGGAGACAATTGACCATGGGATTCCATCTGATTAAAGATGAAAAGTATCCATGTGAACCATGCCATGGGTAGAGCCATGGTACCCAAGCTTAGGATTTAGGTCATAACTATGACAGATAATCACATGGTTCTATGTTGTAATCAATTATTCCTAAAGGAGCTTGGTATGTGAAAGGTAGTGAAAATATCATAAACCAAGGGATGAGCTTAAGTTAGATAGAAAAATGAGTTTGATCCCTATTTCAAAAATAGAATGGACATAAATATAAAGTGTTGAGAGGTTCAGGTTCTAGTTTACATTTGAGAGAGGACAAATGATAATCTCCTGATCCATACTTATGGGTTAAGATATAGGGTCCAAGCCAATTGAAAGTAAATTTTCCCTTTTTTTATTTTATCCATATTAGTTACATGTTGGTTTTCCTTAAGTACCACTCTTTCATATGTTTTTTTTATGTGAGTTTGATTCACTCTTAATAGAAATGAAGATGGTTAAGGGTGGCAAGGTGATGTTAGTCAGGGAGTTCAAGACGTGAAAGACATTCTTGATGATAGTTACTTTTGGAAAGGATTTCATGTAATGAGATGCAAAGGGATATAATTTAGAATTTGAGAGGAAAGACAACCTCTGCTCTAAATATGAGAGAGAAAGGGGTAGCACTTGAAGTGGTTTGAATACTAGTGTGATAGGCCTATAGAGTGAAAGGGATGTGCAAATCCCAATTCCATCCTAAAGCACTTATGACTTTGGTTAGCATTTTGATGAGCATTTTGTTAGAATATTCTACCTATCCATTTCCTTGCAGTCGATAAGGTGAGGAAAAACTCAAATTGATGCCAAAATCATCGCAAAGACCTTAGATTTTTTGGTTTTTAAAATATTTTCCATTATCAGTGATGATCATATGTGGAACATCGAAGCGGTGATTGATGAAGTCAATAATGTTTTTGGATTTGGTAGATATAAGGTGGATGTCCTCCACCAATTTGGTGAAATAATTAATGGTGGTAATGATATGTTGATGTTATTGTGAATAATGGGGGTTGATTTCCTCAATAAGGTCAAGAACCTAATGTGAAAAGGGCTAATTATCAGTAAATACTTGAAGGCCATGAGGAGGAGCATGACATATATTAACATATTATTGACATTTGACATTATTATTTACATAGTCACAATATTCATTATTAAGGGTGGGCTAATAGTAACCAAGGTAAAGGATACGCTTAGCAACAACTAGGCCACCATAGTGTCCCCCACAAATTTTGTCATGTATTTCTTTGATGGCATAGGAAGCTTCCTAGACATGTAGGTAATGGAGAAGGAGGCCATTTAAGCAACATTTGTAAAGGATTCCCCCTAGTATGGTGTAATAAGAGGTAATCTGAATGAAATTTTTTATGGCATTCTTTGAAAGATTGGGAGGAATGATGCCAAGGTTAAGGTAATCAAAAGATTGGTCATACCAAATGTTAGAAAGAGATGTTTCCACATTAAAAATGGTAGGAAGGTCATACCTAATATATGAGGGTGTGATAAAGTGGTGGATGGTGATGAATAGTTTAGATTCGATAGATTGAATGGAATTTAGGAAGCAAGGGATGCCATTGTGTCTGTGAACTTGTTGGTAGATCAAGGAATGGAATAGATAAGGTAGTGATCAAATGATGCCAAGAGTACATCTACAAGATGTTTTTAATTCAAGAGGACATTATATTTTACATTTATAAGATCCTATGACCTGGTTAATGACCAACTGGGAGTCACCAAAGATACTGATAGTTTTGAATCCTAAAGCTAAGGTAGTTTGGAGACTTACAACTAGTGTTTCATACTAGGACACATTGTTGGTGCATTCAAAGTCAAGTTTAAATGAAAGGGGAAGAGGTTCACCATTGAGGATAATTATAATAAATATGGAACCCCCACCATTTTGGCATTTAGATCCATAAAAAAACATGGTCATTTGATAGGTGGGTTCTTCCTAAGAAAGAGTTACAATAGATTCATCTAGAAAAGTAAGAGGAAGAGGATGATTATCAGGTAGAGGGGATTTGGATAATTAGTCAATGATGACCTACCCTTTAACAAATTTTTTTAGAAAGAACTCAAGATCAAACTTAGCTAAAATCATGAGCCACTTATCCATACATTGGTTTTGCTATGGCTTAGAGTGCATAAAATTGAGGGGGTTAATGTTAGAGATAACATAGGTTTTATGATTAAGAAGATAATGATAAAGTTTAGAGGCCACAAAAACTAAGGTGACACAAAGTTTTTTGGGATTGGTATATGAAGTTTCATAGTTGATAAGTGTGTGGCTGATGTAATAGATGGCTTAGTCTTTATTCTGTTCATCATGATGAGTGAGCATGGACCCTAGGGAATGATCAGTGGTAGATATATATACATAAAAGGGTTGGTATTCCTTAGGAGGGGTGATGATAGGTGGAGAGATAACATATTCCTTGATTGAATTGAAGTCTTTTTGACATTATTTGGTCCACTTAAAGGATATGCCCTTCTTTATGAGGTGGTGGAAGGGCTAGCATTGATCTAATAGTTGGGAGATGAATTGATAGATTGATTGAAGTTTGCCCTGTAGGATACAAAGTTGGGTAAGATTTGTAGGAGGTAGAATTTACAAGATTTATTTGACTTTAGCAAGGTCTATTTCTATTTTTTGGAGAGAAACAATGAAGCCAAGAAGTTTTCTAGATAAGACCCCAAAGATGCATTTCTTGGGATTAAGCCTGGCATGATAATGGATTAGTCATTCAAATATGATAATGAGAACTGCTAGGTGATTTTTGTAGTGTTTGGATTTCCCAAGGAGATCATCCACATAATCCTCTATTATTTTATGGATAAGGTCATGAAATATATACATCATGGTCTACTGATAGGTTGCTCCAGCATTTTTCAGTCTAAGAGGCATGACCCTATAATAGAAGGTTTCCCATGGGGTGATAAAAGAAGTTTTATGTTGATCTTTAGGGGAAATCAAGATCTGATTATATCTCAAGAAACCATCCATGAGAGATAACATTTCATAGCCAACCATAAGTTCAATGAGTTGGTCGATGTTTGGTAAAGAAAAGTCATCTTTAGGGCAGGTAAGGTTGAGGTCATCAAATTCAATGTAGAGGTGAAGTCCCCCTATAGGTTTGGTGATAGGGATGATGTTAGAAACCCATTGTGGGTATTCAATGGGTTGGATGAACTTGATGGATAAGAGACGTTGAAGCTCTTCTTTGACTAAGAGGGATATGTGAGGATGCATTCTACAAAACTTTTGCCAAACTAGATTTGCCTTAGGATGAGTGACAATGTTGTGGAGGGTGATATAAGGGTTAATCCTAGGCATATATTGATAGGACCATGCAAACACTATGCTACAGTCTCAAAGGAAAGAAGGGTAGTCTTGTAACTTAGTAAAATTTAAGGATTGGCCAATTTTGATGATACAAGGGTTATCTTAGGTACCCAAGTTGACATCAATAGTTGATTCATTAAACATGGTTTGGTTCTTAGGAGGGAGGGATTTATGAATGGAATAATCCCCCATACTGAGGTAGGTGAGAATGTTATCATCATCTTGATGTTGGATGGTGTTGATGGTAGGAGATTCACATTCAATCAATTCAGGATGGATAGGAAGAAAGGTTTTAGTTTGGCCATCATTTTGATAGGTTAGGGGGCCTAAACTAATGGTATTGATAAAAAAATTGGATGGGATGATATCAAAGTCTTCAAACTTTGGGGAAAGTGGGGTTGAGGAGGATGGAAGATCTTCATCGATGGTAATGATGGGTTTTGGTGAGGTGGGTTCTTATGGTGGTATGAACCCAAGGCTAAAGAACTCACGAGATTTATAAGTTTTGATGATGGGTAACTCATGATGTACTTTTTCATAAATGCCAAGACCAAACCCCTTTTAAGCACACCTATAAAGGTAAGCTTTGGCAATGGTTAGTTTGTTTGAGTAGGAAAAATTGACCATGAATGGTCGAATGAATAGGATAGTGGTAGGAGTAAGAAGTAGTTGATCAAGTCCCCCATAGATGAAATTTGTTTGATTGTTGGGGAGACCAAAAGGGATAATGGTTTTGATGTCAATATTATAGGAAGGCTCATATTTAAAATTCCCATACTTTTTCAGAGTAGGGAAATCATCTAAGGCTAAAAGTTGATATTCCCCCAAAAAGAGATGCTGAAATGTGGATTGTAAGAGGTCTTTGACTAGAATTTGGGATCATGAAATGGTTGAGATAGTTGATGCCTTATCATTGCTATAATTAGAGGTATTAATGGTTTTAGTTGGTGGGGTGGTTTCATTAGAAGTTGGTTATGAGGTAGATGAAGGAATAATGAGAACATCATTAGTTTGGTATGTCATATTTCAAGAGGCAAAGGGACTATGATTAGCTTTGATGGTAATAACTTATATCTCATACTCAAATTTGATGCAATAGTGTAAGGTTGAAGAGATGCAACCCATAGCGTGAATCCAAGGGCATATAAGTAAGACATTGTATTATAACTCACCCTCTATAACATAAAATAGTTTGGGAATGGTGTGAGGCCCCAAATGGATGTGGAGGACAATAGTCCCTAAGGTAGTGGTAGTGGTATCATTTAAGGAGTGAAGGACTATCATACTTTCAGACATGATATTTTTGGGCTACTAAAGTTAGTCATATGTATGGGAGGAGATAATTTTGATGCTATCCCCCATCAATAATAACCCTTTTGATGTGGGTTTGATTGATATATGCTGTGATGAAAAGGGGAGGATCAGAGTCTTCAAGATTAGGGGGTGGTATTTTAGAATCCTGATAGGTAACAAGGGTAAAAATTTGGAGAGATCCAACCAAAGGTGTAAGAGGTTGAGGGTCATTTGGCTGAACCACTATAGATTTCAGATCCTTGATCAGTGCTTGGTGATAGTGGGACAAAGTGTTGATTAGTTCATACAGGCTCATTTTCATCAGTGTTTGGTGAAGTTGTTTCAACACTAACCATTGTAATAATGTATAAGGGTTGGAGGGAGAAACTCCCAAAATGGATACTTTGGGTTTTAGTGGTTATGAAAGTGAGGCTGAAGATGGTTGGTTTTAATTTGTGGTTTGATGGTTTGATGGGTAGGTCCATGAAATGGAGACCTTAGATTTTCCCTTATCCTTTTTTTGGGTTTGAGATCGGGTTATAACATGAATGGTGTGGACAAGGGGGCTTGATGCTTGCTTCAGTTCTTCCTTCTCATACTTAGGTAGGAGAGGGAGAGTTGGTAAAGGTTGGGTGGGTTGGGTTGATGGTAAGATTGGTAATGGGGGTAAGAAGGGTTCATCTAATAACAAATCATCTTCATCATATAGTCTATGAACAAGTGCTTAGAGACCTTTGCAGTTCTCTGTGTCATGTCTTGGTGCCCTATGGTATGCACATATTAAGTTATCATTAAACTAGGAGGGTTTAGAGCATGAAGGGTCAAAAGGTTTGATTAGAGGTAAACTAATGGAAGAGGTTTACATCAACCTTTGTAAAATGGCTAAATAGGATTCAAACAAAGGTACTGGAGGAAATGGGTTTTTGGTTTTAGGAGTGGTAACCTTCTCAAGCATAGGTTTTATTATGGAAGTTAGAGTTGGAGGACTGATTTTGGTTTATGATTTTGGTTAGGTCTACTTGGTTAACATTGATTTGAGGGTTGGATATTTTGATGGGGAGGATTTGGATGATGAAGGTTTAGCTATAGGTGGAAAAGTAGAGGTAGATAGGTTGGTTTAAAATGATGGAGAACCAAAGGGTTTGATGGGTGTAGGTGGAGAAAATGGGATGGTTTCTTAGAGGAAGAATAGGTAATTAGAATGGTGGAAGGATGGGATCCTAAGATGGAAGGTTAGTGGGATGGAGGTGGTATATGTCTAGTTTGAGGGAGAGGTTTGGGTGACTCTACTTTCTTAGTTGGTTTAGTTGGAGGTTTCTTTGGTGGACTAGATGGGGTTAAGTCTATCCTCAAAAGAGGGTGAGTATGACTAAGTGTGGGAAGAACGCCTAAGTTCTTGATTGGTTTGGTGATAGGAACATAAGGTGATTTGGAAATTTTAGGTGGAGGTTTAATTATTTTTTTGGAAGTGGTATTTGGTGAAGGGAGAATGGGTTTAAGCATGGATTCAAGTGAAGTTGAGGATTTAGATTTATTATGGTATGAGAGTCCAAGATAATGCCAAAAGGTGGCTCTATCAAAGTTGGGTTTAAAAGTGAATTATAGACTTTGGACTAGTCTAAAAAAGGGTTTTTAGATGGGTTTAGTTCCTTGGTTATTGGATTCAAAACTTAAGCTCTTTGGTGGGGAAGAAGAAATAGTTTCTTCATTGTTGTCTTGGATGGAAGTTTTCAAAATTTATGGTTGGATAGATGAGGTAATCTACACTTTTGGGATGGTTTCTGAAGGGAAAGTAGAGGGTTATATAATAGGGGAAGTTGGTGTGGCATCTTGAATGGGAGGGATGAAGATGGTTGCTTCCTTTATTTGGGTATACAAAGGAATAGAGGGTATTTATACCACCTGAATGGTTAGAGTGGGAGAAGATGGTTTGGTTAAAGTAATGGTTTCCTCCTTTAGTGTTTCACCCAAAGGAGAGGTAGATAAAGCTAATGTTCCATCAAGGGAAGAGAGAGGGGAGGTTGATTCTTCCATTTGGGTATCCAAAAGAATAGAAGGTGAGTTTAGTGTTTCCACTTATGTGATTAAGGTAATAGTTTTTGTAATAATGGGATTGTTATTAATGACATTGATTGTATGCACCTCATGAGAGTGAGATGATTTGGGTTTATTGTCATGGTGTTGGGTGGAAGGAACATGATTGGTAAAAGTATTATGAAATATGTCAAGGGACTAACTAGGAGGTGTACTAGGATTATCAAATGCAAGTTCTTCACTATTAATCAAATTTTGGATAAGACTTTTAAAGGTATTACATCTATTAATGTCATGTCCTATAACATGATGAAAGACATAATGGTCATTTTCATTATACCACCTAGGTATGGGGTGAGAATACTCAAATTATTGAGGTGGTTTAATTGGTGTAAGTTTGATTTGAGCAATTTATCCAAAATTGATGTATACGATTATCCAATGGGAGTATATTGTCTTGGAGGAGCTTAGTTTTGGTTTTGGTTTTGTTGCTAAGGAGAGTTTGAAGAATTGGTTCGAGGTGACTGGTTGATAGTTAGAGGTGGGGCGGTTTTTAGAACAAATAAGTTTGTGGATGATTTTGCTTTGGCATTAGTTTGGTTAGTGATTTTAGTGGAGGAAGGGTCATTGGATTTAAAACTAGAATTTTTATTTCATAACTTTAGTTTCCCTTCATTAATGACATGGTTTTCTAGTTTGCATGCCATGGTGAACACCTCATCACAAGTTCTAAAAGTTTTAACTTGAAGAGTGGGGGCATTATGTTTGACATAGCCCTAGGAAAAGAGCTCAATCAATTTGGGTTGAGCTAATGGAAAATAAATTTGGTTGATAAGACCTCTCTATCTAGCAACAAAATCAACAATTGACTCATCATCAAACTACTTAATGGAATGGAGATTAGTGATAGAAACCTTTTTAGATATGTTCACAGAAAAGTGTTCTAGAAATATTTGGGCTAACTAAGAGAAGCGAAAGATGGAGTGTTGGGCAAGAACACTATACCAATAAAGGGAAAGTCCTGATAAGGACATGGGGAAAGTTTGAATAAGGAGAGAATCATCGTATGCAATCAAATAACAAGAATGATGGAAGGATCTCAAATGGTTTTGGTGGTCATCCTTTCCTTGGAATTTTTAAAACTTGGGTAATTCCCATTGAGGAGGATAAGCACGGATAGGGATAGATGGATAAATGGGTTCATTACAAATTTGATCATAGGAGAAAAGGTTATCAGGCCTGGAGATGGATAAATCTAGGTTAGTCATTTTATCCATTAATATCTTGATCAAGTTTGGTTGGGGTTAGGAAGCTACATAATGAGGGGGCACATTCTATTGAAGATGGGTGGAAACTATGTTTGGATAAGTGATAGAAGGTGTTGAAGAATCCACATATTGGTAAGTGGTCACAAAAGGCTAAGATGGTGTCACATAGGGGTTAATTGACATAATTGGTTGGGTGGATAGTGATATGTACCCTTGTGGATTAGAGACATATTGATAGGTTATCATAGGCACTTGATGAGGAATATAGGTGGGTTAAGTTAAAGGTATGGCTGAGGTGGTGGGTTGAGGTTGGGTAAGTTGAGTTTGAGTGGTAACTATAATGCTAATGGGTGGAAGCATTTGAGGTATAGAGAGCACCAAGTTATGAAATGGGGTAGAAGTTGATGGTTTGGTTGGGACAAGGGGGAGGGTGGAAATAGGGGAAGAAGACAACCCCATGGTAGGTGGAACATAGGTAACTAGAGGTAAAGTTGAACCTATATGTGAAGTGTGGGGTATGGTAGGAGGTGTTTGGTTAGAGGTTATAATATTGGATTAGGTTTGGGTAGTGGTAGTAGATGGAATGTTGGAAGAGGATGAGGATTGGGTCAACAGGGGTTGGGTTGAGGTGGTACCCACCATATGCTAGGGAGGCATACCATAAGGAGGATCCATAGAAGGAAATAAAGCAATAGAGGTATGGTTGGGTAAATTGTTAAGGTAGTGTTGAAGAGAAACTAGATTATTATCAAGGAAGGAAATGAAGTCTGCATCACCTTCAAGAACAACTAGTATTTTTGTGGGAGGGGGAAAGGGATGAGGTGAACCCTCATCATTAGAATTGTATTCCATGGAGGAGGAAGAGGAAGGCAGTGGTTGATCGGTCTAATTTTTTAGCTGTTATCTAGTAAAGACCATATGAGAAGATAGGAAATATGATGAAACTCACACCTCAAACAAAGAGCAATCAAAAGAAAAGGATTCAAGTTAAACAATGCATACACTAAAAGTGCATTAAATCCTAGAATTTTTTTCTAGATCACTTTTGGCTTATGCCTTAGAAAAGTGTGAAGAGGGAATTTGGCTTGTATATTGGGTACTAAAGAGGCAATCTAAGGTTGGTTTTAGGTTGTTTAGGTGCTCAAGAGGAAAATATATGTTGAACTTTAGTACATGGCTTGGTATTCAAGCCTACCCCCTTATTTCATGGTCTTGTGGAAGTAAGAGTGTCGGGTGCTTAGCCAAAATATATAAAATTTTAGAGTTTATACTCAACTAGAGCGTTGAGTTGGTTCTCCCTTTGGTGATGAAATATAAGTGGGATAGCCAAGAAGGGGTAAGGTTATCACTAGGTGATGAAATCCTAGTTAGGCCTTGTCTCAGGTATGTTTTGATGTGTTAATTATTTTGTGGTTCGGTTTAGTGTGTGATAACAAGTGAGAAAGCTATGATTTATTACTTTTCCCACTATGTTACTAGATGAACTAAGAAAAATTGACAATCAATGTATGCAAGAGGTTTATTTTAAGCCGAAAATGAAAATTTCATATTTCATTCGATGGGAAAATAATAAGGGAAAAGGGAATTGGGTCCCATCAAGTATGCCAAAATGTTCTAGTTAATTTTCATTCATTTCTTAATTTAGAAGTAAAGCAATAAAACTAGTAATAGGGTGTGTAGAAGAATACCTAGTAAATTATGTGTATGAATCCAGATGATAGTGGGAAATCCTCTTTGACTAGGAAGGAATGACTTGCAAATAAGACAAACACTAGAAATGGAATTTGTTAGGTGGATGGTTGAGTGGACTACCTAGAATGAGCTAGATCCAAGAAGCATAGTGCTTAATAAGAGGATGCCAATCCATTTTTATAATAATTAAGCTAATAAAAAAGAAAAGAAAGGATACTTGCATTCAATGACATGAAAGTAAATATATGCCAAAAAGAGAAAGTAAATGCTTGTTTAGAGGAAACAACTAAAAATAGCATAAAGTGGGTTAATACTTATGCTAAACAAGGTTGAGGTATGATTTAGACAATTAGAAAGGATATTTTTATCAGGCAAAAATAGAGAAAAATGGGTTTGGTTGGAGGTAAGGAGTTCAAATTATCTTACTAAATTTTTTGGCCATAGTGATCGATGACAATCAGGTGAACTGGTGATGATTGGGTAACTGATGATGATTGAGGTAACCATCGGCGATTGCTTGTGTGTTCTAGGAGGATATTGAAGTGGAGTTATAGAATGATGGATAAGTAGGTGGGGGTTTTGAAATAGGTCCATGGGAGGGAGAATATGATGTCAAGGGGTCGAGTTGGGGTAGGGAGGTTAGAAATAAGATGAATCAATGAAAACAAACACAAGCTATCTGTAACTTGATGGTAGAGGGCTGAGACAATTTGGTCAGAGTGATAGTACTTTGGCCTTCAAAAGTGATATAGATAGAGGTTAAAGTCTCAAATTTTATTTCTTGCTTATTGAAGGGATGATAAATACCTACACAAGAAACTACAATAGCTTAGACATAAATTCATTTGTGTATCCATTTCAATTCTTCCTCTTCTCCTTTTGCAAGATGAAGTTACTAATTGGGATAGAGGAAGATACTAATTTGATAAGGGAAAAATATGTTAATTAATAATTTTTAAAGATGATTTAATTTGAATAAGGAAGTTATTAATTTGTGTAATGCTTACCTTGCACAAAGCTATAAATTGATTTAAAGCAAGCTTGTGGTCTAACTGGTGACAGTCAGGGTAACTATCATCGGTTAGGCTGACCAGTGATAGTCGAGGGCCTGGATGAAAAAGGGGTCAAAAGTGGATAGATGGATTAAAAATTTAAGTCAATACTAAAGGTGTGAAATGAGTTAGCTAGATGACTAGATAATCTACGGATTGAAAGGGGTCCATGGTGGTTCGATATTGACAACGAGCCAAGGTGTAGTTTTTGAGTGTCTACACTAATGTATGGCTAAGTGGATCATGCTATTAGATAAGTTTGACCTTGAGTTCCTTTAATGTAAGTAAATTAAAAGGAAAATTATCATCAAACAATTAGCTTAATAACCTTTATCAAATAACCAACCTTCTTCTCTTGAGTTACCTGATGAGTTGATCATGATTCTTTCTCACAAAGACCTCATCTATCAAATGACCACGTTCTTTAATGGATCAAAGTGCCAATGTGGTGGGGGTGTTGGTATCATTATCATTCCCTATAATGGTGAACCTCTTACTTTATCTTTCAAGCTTGATTTTGATTATACTAATAACATGATTGATTATGAAGCCCTAATGATAGGTCTCCAAACTACTTTAACCTTGAGAGTCAAGATGATCAGTGTTTTTGGTGACACCAAAATCATGGTCAATCAAATCAATGGCTCTTATCATTGTAAAAATGATATCTTGAAATAGTACAAATAACTAATTGATGTACTCTTGACATTATTTGATCATTACTTCATCTAATCCATTTCATGATCTATGAAAAAGTTTGTCGATATAATGGCCTCTCTTACTTACCAGATCTCATCTACACCTTCTGATACTAAACTCTTTATTACCATCCATCATCATACCAAACCCTCTTATATCGAATCAGATCTTCCTTCCATATGTAGTGTGGAAGAAGCCCCATTTGATCTTTGGTATAAACAAACATTTGACTATCTCAACCTTGCCATCGTCCCTTTCAATATTTCTAGGAATTGTCAAAGAGCATTAATTTAGAGTACCTATTATTATACCATACTAGGGGGAGTTCTTTATAAACATGGTTTTGATGGCCTTATTTTCTGCTACCTATGTAACCATGAAATATCTCATGATATCAAAGAAATGCATGATGGGTTTTGTGTAGGACACTTTAGTGGCCTAGCTATCGCTAAACATATCCTTTTCCTTGGATACTATTGGCTCACCCTTAACCAAGACTATTGTGATTATGTGAAAAAGTGTGTTAAATGCCAACAACATACCAATTTCCATCACACACCTAATCATAGCCTTGAAGTATCCAAGGATTTATGACCCTTCTCACAATGGGGACTAGATCATATTAGTGAAAATAACCCCCATTCTTCACAATGACATCATTATATCATCACTAAGACCAAATATTTCACTGAATGAATGGAGGCTATTCCTCTCATCTCAAAAAAATCCAAAAAGATTATTGATTTTATTAACCATCACATTATCTATCATTTTGATTTTCCTCACAAGATAATCATAGATAATGATAAATATTTTAAGAATAAAAAATTCCAAGGTCTTTGTGATAGGTTTAGCAGTAAGTTAAGTTTATCCTCGCTCTATCATCCACAAGCTATTGGATAGGCAAAAGCTTCTAACAAAAACCTTAATAAAATTATAACTAAAATAGTTAATGCATCTGGCCAAGATTGACATTTACATATCCATTTCACCCCATGGTCATATGATACTAGCATTTGAACCCCTACATGTGCTACCCCTTTCTCTCTTATTTTTGGAGTAGAGGCAATATTGCCTCTCGAAGTCCAAATTCCCTCTTTTTGTATATCCCTACAAGATATCATTTTTTAGGGTGATTATCATTAAGAACATTTAGCCCAATTTGATATACTTGATGATCATTTTTTTGCCACACTTAACCATCTTCATATTTATCAAGATCGAATCAAGCATGCCTATAACAAACACCTAAGATAATGAGAATTCAGTATCGAAGACCTCATATTAAAGGAGAATCAACATGCAATGAATATGGAGAAAATTACATGGGGTAAGTTTGCCTTCAATTGGTGTGGACCTTATATCATTATGCAAAAGTATGGATTAGGAGCTTATCAGTTATCCTCTCTTAAAGGGAAATTGGAACCTAAGCCTCTCAATGTTTTGCATCTACATCCTTTTTTTTGTTAAATAAGATCAAACTCACTTTTTGTGTAACTTAAGCTCATACCTTATTTTATGAAAATTTCCCCTTTACTCCCCTTACTTTGAGGATAATTGATTACAACATAGAATCATGTGATTTTCCATCACAGTTTTAGCCTTAATCCTAAACATGGGTACCACGACTCTACCCATGGTATGATTTTCATGGATACTTTTCATCCCTAATAGGATGGAATCCCATGGTAATTTGCCCTCAAATAATCCTCTCACCCATTATTTTAACCTTCCTATGCTTTAGTTTTGCCTTCATAAAGGTAAGACTTTTAGCCTATATAAGCAAGTCTATGTCATCAAAATAAAAAACATTAAAAGTCATATATCCTATGGGTCATCTCTAACATTAGAAGCTTTTTCCCTTGTAAGATAGCTACCAAAAACAATAAAAATTTATCAATATAAGATAGACTTCTCCCTTGAAGGACAACTATCACAAAACCTGAAATAAGTCTCAAAAAGCTTAGACCACTCGCTTGAAAGATGGATAGGTAACTGCATTTGTCAAAAGTGAGAGATTTATTGTAAGCTTCTCACATTGATCAATTTCCCCAAATCAATAACAAAAATATCAAAAGACTCATAATTTAGAAGCCACAATCAGATTTCATTAGTATACTTCCTGCATCGATCAATCTACACCATCTATGACATAGATTTATTCATAATGACTCTTTGGAAACCTAAAGAAGAGGAAATCTAACCTCACACAAAGGTTCCTCTATCATCCACCTCCCCTTTATACCCTCTATAAAACAAGGGATTTTGAGCTTACTTGGCATATGTGATCAAGAGACTTTTTAACTAATTGACAATTGTTGGTGCAAAGCATGTGAAGGGATTATGATCATAATCTAGGTATAACTTCAATTTGTTTTGGTCTTTTCCAAAGAAGAAGCATCATGTCTCCTTATTTTCTCAACACTATTTTTTGATACATTCACTAGACGATTGCCTTTTGATTATTTTATCTTTATTTTCTTTTTTCACATCTATTTTGGTTGTCCAAATGTACTCTATGTGTTTTAAGATTAATTCACCTTTATCTAAGCAAGTGAAATACATTAAAAACATCTAAATCACAAAAATGTGTTTGCCTTCTTAACTTATTAATTTAAATGTTTTTAATCATAAAATCATTTTAATGAATTAACATATCATACATCAAACATCACTTCACCCTTCTAACCAATCACATCAACTAATCACAACCATTCATGCATCATCCACATGTGTTATCCATCACATGTCTATCTATATAAAGAAGCATAGATTCATTAATTTAAAAACATATACATTTAAAAAAAACATACATCTACTCATGTGAGAATTACTAATCATAACATCATCATCATGTCCAATAACATCATAAGAAACATCATGAACATAACATAAGTCATCCAAAAACATCATAAACAACATCCATAAAATCATAACCACATCACAACATCATAATCCTATCATAAACAACACCATCACATCATGAACATAAATTAAAACATATATAAACAATAAACATAAGCCACATCCATAACCATGATCACATCAATAAGCTCATAGGCTGGTATCAAAATCATATAATACATAAAAATAAGCATCTCATAGGAGTCTAAGGTGGAGGATCACTACTACTCCCTAGAGTTTTTCTATCTCTTAGCCCTATCTATGCACCCACAGATGCTACCCACTGACCTGGTGTCAAAGTGGTCACTCCCTTAATAATTAATGATCTATACTCACCATATCGGGGCTCATCTTGAAGCTATCTAAATACCAACACCTCATAATATCTAAGCTCTTTGACCATGACCACATACCTTTCCACAAGAATGGTCCTCAAAGGTCTTGTAGGTGTTGGTGCATGCCTTCCTACCTATCTCAGAGCACCTTTCTCCTATGTGACCAAGGATAGCTATGTCTAGCTTTATCCCTTTTCTGCATAAGAGTGCCCACCTGGCCCTATGTTGTATCTCTCTCGAGGGTCATTATTGCTAAATCTACATGTACTATAGCTAGAGAAAACCTCACCTAATCTATTTATACAATAACTGATTACCTATCAACAACATCCACATCCATCTAATCCCCACCCCATCCACCATGTCTACATCAGGAGCCTTCTATGAACCATCTCCCCCAAACACTACCACTGCATAATGTGCCTAAAACCATACAAGGTTATCCAATGTAACCCCTACATCATCAATAGTTGTTATTATTGTTAGCTCCTCATGATTAGTATCTATCTCCTCACACTCTAGCAAAGGTAGTGGCACCTTGGTGTCCTCTCTCTTGTATCTCAAAAATTTACTAAGGACACCTTGAACAAGCCCAACCTGCCTCCTGACCTTGTCAAATGGGATGAGCTCCACCTCATGGTATCGCCTCCCATAAATCCACCTATATATTTTTAGTGATAGGGTCTACTTAGAATAGTTCACCCATGCTAATAATTTGGTATATGTCCTCCAAATGACCTCTCTATCCATCAGTGCCTCCAACCTATCCTTATACCACTCCAAGTCTCATACTGCTCACCTTGGTGCTGTAAGTGTGTATTCAACTCTCTACATCATGAAACTAACTCTAAAGTCCATTTGGGTCCATGTGTTCCATGGTAATCCACTTGGTCAAACACCCTTATGTTCTCATATTCCTAATAGTGAAGAACAAATATGATGTTGATACCCCCAGAGCTCCTAATAGATCTAGACTAGTAAAACTAGGACCCAAGCAAACACTATCTGATCGATCATTATGTCAAAAAAAACACCCAACAACAAAAAGGGAAATGTACCACTACTAGAATCTAGGAGTGTATGGTAGGTAATTAATATCATCATCATCATCATGACAAGTCATCTCCCTCCCCTATCCATTTGATACATAGGTGCATAATGGAAACCTCATGCATGTCACCTAGCATTAATAAAGTCCATGTCAAATAATTGGTCCATATGCACATCTAAATCCTCATTATTAATGTGCTCTATTAGCTCACCCCATATTAGTAGCCATAAAATATGATGAATATCCTCTAGTAGGATGGTAATATCTCTATTAGGAAGCAAGAAAGTGTTGGTATCTAGATCCCATTTCTTGATGAGGGCCACCAATATAACCACATCTCTAGGCACATGTTGATAATACTTCATACCTCCTAAGCCCACTGCAATTATGTATTCCCAATCTTGATCAGTCATAGCCATGCATACCTTATCTAAGAGATGAGGCACTCAATCTTACATCTATATATTCTCCCTCACCTACAAACTTAGATGTATACCTTAGTTTAACTTACCTGTCAAACATTGTCTCTATATTATACCTATCAACCCTCACCTTGACCTTCACCTATTTACCTAACATTAACCAAATATTACCTGAACCATGTCCTATCTTAAGAACTATCCTACCTTACCTCCATTACATAGCCCCAACCCTTAGTCCATCTAACATCCTACCCACACATTTAACTAATTCCTAATCCATCCTTAACCCTATCTTACTATACCTTTTTTTATACAATTCCTCACCCAACCCTTGAAATTTTAGTCCACACCTTGTAATGACTGTTGATCATTGATTATCAACCAATAATGGTTCCTTTTGGAACTATCACTGATCAACCATTGACTATCGATGGTTTGGTGGTAGACCATCAATGATCCACACATTGACTACTTGATGGTCATTTATCAACTAGTGATAGTCAATAATGACCATCGATAGTCATTATATGGTGACTTCTAATTACCTAACCCTTGGTTTCTCCCACCCAACCTTCAAACCACTCAACCAAATACCTAAATTCTACTTAAACATCTACAACCCTCCCCTACCTTACCTATCTAAACCCATTTCACCCCCATCTATAAATTTCAAACTTAAACCAAAATCCCTAGTTTTCAACCCCTAACCCAACTACATAACAAAATAATTAAAAATCACAACACAAAAACTAAAAATTTAAGACAACCTCTAATTCATTATGTATCCTCCATCATGGTACATCCCTTAAAACCATGACCACTACATGGCCCTACATTTTACCCCTACCTGACTAAATCTTAGCTAGCTCTTAAATTTGCTATGGCCCACCTTAGTCAAACTCCACCTCCTCAGTCAAATCTCAGTCAGACACTACCAAACTCAATCAACTATCACAAGATAAATCATCATCATTTTCACACAAGAAAAATATGGAGAGCACCACTGATTAAATTTCAAATGAACAAATAAAACCCATTTTTAACCTTATACAGTCACCCTTTTAGGGTTTCCTTTTGTTGATGGTCGATCCTAATCATTGATGGTCAACACTCTATGGTTTTTACATCCCAACAAACACTTTCCCTAAAAACCACCTTATCACACCACGAACCCATTGGAGATAAAATCATTCTACACCAACCAACCAATTGAATAACATCACCTTGGTTATTTTGGCCCACCATTCACACTTTTTGTAATAACCTTGCCTTAGTCACTTTGATCGCATTGATTATCTTTCCATATTTGATGAACTTATGTTAATTTTGTACACCAACCATTTACGTGTCTCAAAGTATGACCCTCTATAATCCTGACACTTGCAACCATTTTATCTTCTCAAGATCACATCCTACCTCAAATACTTGCGAAGACATCAACCTTGCTTACGAGACTTGAGTGTATAAGAGTAACTCACATAAGCTATGCCTAAAATTATGGCTTGGTTACCTTGTCACCTATCCTTCTAGTCCAACCTTATTTTTCCACCTACCTCAATTATGACAACCTAGTCTATGCATGATTTATGATATCATACTTAATCATATTTTTTGTGCTTGTTTGTGTTTAAATTCCCAACTAACCAACCTTGTCACCAACCCATATATCTGCTTATAAAACTTGAACCTAACTTTATTTTACCTCATCAATTCCTAGTTTGAGGGGGAACACCTCTTCCCATACTCAAGGCATCTAACCTTATACCAACCTATCAATTTTTGTTTTACAGCTTGATGATAGAAACTACACAACAAAAAGGGGAAAAATGTAGACACTCAAAAACTATGTAATGCATTTCTAGTCATCAAATCAACCCATGACCCCTTTTTTATCACCTTGGACTATTTCCTAACTTTTCAACTACTAGACATAAGAAAAAATGACTAATCTTAGCCATTTTGACTGTCTCCCTAATTATCGACAATCGACCCTCAATCATCAATGGTTACTTGAATTCTTGCATGATCAAAGGAATCAACTATAGTTTGACTAAAACTCACTCATTAATTACTTTCTATCTAAATTTAGTCTAGTGTTTTCATGATCAATGCATGATTAGACTATTGGATAAACCATTTATCAAATTATTTGATTTGAACCTCCCTTTCCTCTATATTAAGAGATGAAGAGAAGGTTGAAATCATCATCAGGATCAATTAGGTAGGTGCAAGAGGTTTTAACTCTTAAGTGAATCTAAAAGCTAAGTATCTATGTTTTATTTTAATCAAGATTCAATAATTATCTCTATTTGTTTTATTGCTTGTATCTTTCTCATTTATTTCTATTTCACCTTACTTTCTTATGTTGGAGTTCTACAACTCTAGACATTTCACCTCTTACCTAAAACCACCCACAAACCATTCTCACTCACCTGAACACCTAATCCCTAAACCAGATACCTTTGAGCATCATTTCCTATCTCATGACCAAAATTCAACCCAAACATCACACCTAGAATCTCTCTATAACACTCCTCAACAGATTTATTTTCCCAAACTAGATCCCATAGTAACCACCAATGGTATTACCTAACCTCCGATGGACATACTAAACCATTGATGGTTAACAACCATCGACAGTCACCTAACCATCGATGGTTATACCTAGACTATCAACTGCCACTATGTGTCCATTTTCATAACATCAAGTTGATTTGACCCATCTACTTGTACCCAAATTCCATTTTCTAAGTTTCTATTTTATCATAGAAATCCAACTTTTTTGAATCAAGATTGAGTCATTTAGCATTATTATGCAATCATTTATCACTATTTTAGTCAAAATCACTTGTTTCTTTTCTATCATTTCTTATATTTAATTTTAGTACCTTCTATTATTTCATGCAGGCACCTATTTTTAGCATATCAAATCTTAAGTGTTTTAAAAGTGTGAATTAAAAACCTCCAAGGAAGCTTGTGCTTCATGGATCTAGCTTACGCTAGGTAATCCACCCTACTATCTTACTAATCAACCATTTTCTTCTAGTGTTTTCTTATCTATAGGTCATCTTCCTTAGACAAAGAGGAGATCCATAATCATCTAGATTCACATGCACACAACACATCAGGCTATACTAACCTCACCCTTATTTCAAGTTTTACATCTTTTTTTATAAAGAAAATAAGAATTTTTTTAGTGAAACACTTAGTTCATATTTCTTGAACAACAAGTTTCTCACATCTTGAACTCATGCTCTACCACCATGATTCTTGGTCTCATTACTATTTTGAGCATATATTGGACTCTAGTTTTGATACACATGTCATATTACACAAATCTGATCAATCACCATAATCAATTTCATTGTCTGTGTTGTTATTTATAACTTAACTACATGTTCCTCTGCTTGACCATTGTGATGAACAAACCTTTCAATACTGACCATTAATCTTAAGTTTTATACCATTATCTAATGATCTTCATTTAATATTCTCAACTTTAAAATGTATCTATTAGATTAAGTTCTGACAGGCTCATACTTTTCATCGGATCCTTGTAAACTTTTCATCTTTAATGCTCCAACTTTAAAATGCATCCATTGGATATTTTAATCTAAACTCTCAAACGCCATTAGATCTTCATAGGTGCACTAAATTTACCTCTATCTAACATTAAAATTTTATCACTTGGTATAATATAATTATTTCTTTATTATTTGTAATGAATATGCTTCATCGATTTCATCAAACTAGCTCAGTCTTTAACTTTACTCTATCTCATTAAACATCAAGCACTTGATCCCATTGAGTCCACTCACTCCATTAGATCTTCATTGCATGATCACCCACTCACCATTCAATCTTCTGACAAGCTCAAAATTTATCTTTGACAAGCTCCTTGAATATGACACTTGGTACCCTTGCATTTCTTTTGTACACTTGCTATTAGTGCCCATGCTTGTGACACTTGGAACCCTCTCATGCCTTATGTACATTACTATTAAGGCCTATACTTGTGACACTTGCCATCCTCACATTAATCCTTAAATATTTAACTTTAAACCACTTCATAGATTTATTATGCAAGCTTCATGATTGTGACACTTATCGCTATCACATTTACTTAGAGGTGCCTTTGACAAATTAACTTTGTTATAATTTATTAGATATTCAATGTATGATTAAGCACCAATCATTGATCGAGATGGGAAAAATCTTAAGTTGAGGACTTAGGAAATATAAAGTCTTAGAACATTGATCGAGTTAGTAATTTTTAGGTCAAAGGGGTCAGTTGTACAATGATGAGGAAGACTTAAGTTATAACTTAAGTAACCAATTCTTATCTATAGCTAGTCATCATAAAAATAGAATATGCCTGTGAATGCCATAGCTTAAAACCTTAGGGTTTAACTAAGAAACCTTGTATTGTTCAAGATAAAATATAAATCAATTCTAAGCTCATTTATTCTTATCTAAACCTGGGAACCATATATTTAAGATGATCTTAAAAAATCCATAATATATCTTTTATTAATTGCTCTTTAAGTGGTCTAGAAATGGTCTATGTAAAAGCATGACAAATTTGCACTATGTAACTTTAAAACATGATCTTCTCTCCATCAATCCTCCCTGATGCTTTGACATCAATGACATCCAAAATGCCCCTTTTGACATTAATGACAATCATATGGCCAATAATCTCCCCATTTAGCATTGATGGCAAATTAAATGCTCTAATATTTTAATATTCTTTTCTTTCTTTGACATTGCCTGCATTGGCTTCTAAACATGAGCTAAAGTTATTCATACAAACTTACTCCCCCTTAGATAATGGAACATTTGCCTAAAATAAACTTGGACACATGCTCTATTCTTTTAAACTTTTATATAGAACATTTGCACTTGTTCTCCACCTTTGACATCAATGGAAAAATGACTCCAACTTTCTCATAGTTTGTCCAAAATTTTATCTCCCCCTTTATCAGATAAAGGAGTTTATCAAAAAATATGCAACCATCAACTCATTATAAATTTGAAAAAATATACATACCTAAATTGAATTGTCTCTCTTTTTCTAGGGATTAACAGGACTTATGTAATACTCCCCCTAAACTCATTCCCTATCACTAGTATCTAGTGATGTGATATAGGAGCCACCACTCCCAACTTCTTTCTTAGATATGCAAATTGTTCTCTGAGTAGAGGTTTGGTGAATATGTCTACAACTTGATCCTAAGTTAGCACATACTCCATTGTGACCTATTGATCTACAATCTTTTATCTTAATAAGTGATACTTCATTGATATATGCTTAGTTCTGGAATGCATCACTAGATTCTTTGATATGTTAATAACACATGAATTGTCACAAAGAATAGAGATAGGTGATTTGTAATCTACCTTGATGTCTTCAAGTGTTTGCTTCATACAAAAGAATTGAGTGCAACATGCCACTACTACCATATACTCTGATTCTACTATAGAAAGAGTAACCGACTTTTTCTTTTTTCTTAGCCATGAAACAAGTTTGTTTCCAAGGAGAAATGCACCACTACTAGTGTTTCTTCTATCATCCACACTTCCTATCCAATCAACATCTATATATGTTGTTAAAGTTAAATATTCACTTTTAGGATAACATAGTCCATATTCAAATGTGATCTTGATATATCTAAATATCCTTTTCACTACATTAACATGTGATTCTTTGGGAGCAACTTGAAATTTTGTAACCATGCATATTGCTTGCATGATATCAAGTCTTGATGCAGTTAGGTATAACAAGCTACTTATCATTGATATATACAAAGTTTAATTTTCATCAAGGGACTCATCATTTTTGATCAACTTACAACTAGTAGTCATGGGGAGTACTTACTGGTTTTCTATCTTCCATTCCATACTTCATAAACATTTCATTAGCATACTTGGTTTGATATATAAATATCCCTTCATCAGTTTGTGCTATCCATAGACCTAGGAAGAAAGGATAGAAATCTCAAACTCATTTTGGATTTGAGTATAAAATTATTTGCACATTCTATTGTTGCTACCATTAAAAATGATATCATCTACATAAAAAACAATAATCAACATATGATCACCTTATGATTTGAAGTACATATTGTTATCTGCACCTTTATTGAATCTTTATTTTTGTAGGTATTGGTATAGTCTTGAATATCATGCTTGACATGACCATTTTAGACCATACAAAGCTTTATTCATTCTGCATACATAATCTTCTTCCTGTGATAGCTAAAAACCTTTAGGTTGTTCTATGTAGACTTCCTCTTCTAGGTTCCCATTCAAGAAAGCAAACTTAACATCTATTTGATAGACTTTGAACTTTTTATGAATAGAGAATGCTAGAAAAATTAGTATGGATTCTAATCTAGTAACTGGAGAAAATGTTTCCCCAAAATATATGCCCTTAACTTGTGTATATCCTTTGCACACTAGTCTTTCCTTATTCCTTATAATAGTTCCATCCTCATTGAGCTTATTTCTAAAGACCCATTTTGTACCTATTACATTCTTATTTGTAGGTCTTGAAACTAATCCCCAAGTTTTGTTATTTTTAATTTGGCTTAGTTATTCTTCCATGGCCTTTAGTCAATTCTCATTCTTTTTAGCCTCAACATAGCTCTTAGGCTCAATTTCAGACATTAGAGCAAAAATTACTTGCTCCTTGTTATTGCAACTCTTCTCCTTGTCTAAACTCCTTCATTTTTATTGCCAATGATCTAATCTATAAGATGATAATTTTGAACAAATATTGTATGTGCCTTTTCATTTAATTTCTCAACCTCTTCATTAGTTGCTTCTTATTCAAAATTTGATTCTTGATTATAGATTTCTTTGTCAGCTTTAACATAATTCAAGCCTTCTTCAACCTTAACATTGATGTTCTCTAAAATCTTGTGTATCCTTTTATTATAACATATGTAGTCTTTACTTTAGGTGGAATAACCAATAAATATTCCCTCATCACATCTTGATTCAAAGACTCCCAAGTTATCTTATTTTCTCCTAATGTAGCATTTGCTACCAAACACTCTGAAATACTTCATAGAGGCAGGTTTTCCATACCATAGTTCATAGGGAATTTTATCATTGTTTACCCTCAATTGAAATCTATCCAATATATATACTACTATTTGGACTGCTTCTCTCCAATATCCATCAAGTAACTTAGCCTCTTTTAGCATTGTTATGGACATCTCCTTGAATGTCTTTGTCTTTCTTTTAATAAATCCATTTGGTTGTGGAGTCATTTCTGTAGAGTAATGCTTTTTGATTCCATGCTTCTCATAATAATTTATGAACTCATTTGAGGTGAATTCTCCACCTCTATCAAATCTTAATCATTTGATTTTTTGTCCAATCCCATTCTCTACCATGGCCCTAAAGATCTTGAATCTTTCAAATACCTCAGACTTATCCTTCAAAAAGGTTACCCATGTCATTCTTGAGTAATCATCTAAAAACAACATGAAGTATCTTTCTCCTTTATATCCTCTTGTCTTTGTAGGACCACAAAGATTAGTATGAACTAACTCTAAATGCTTTGTAGTTTCATACACCTTTGTTTGAAATTTGACCCTTGTTTGTTTTCCTTGTTGACATTCCTTGCAAGTAGTGTCTGTCGGTTTGGTTATATTAGGCATGTAACTAATACAATTATTTGAGCTCACATTTACCAAGTTTTAAAAATTGACATGGTCCATTCTTCTATGCCATAAACAACTCTCATCAATCTTTCCTATCAGGCAGCTATTTCCATTCACTTTACTAAGATTATAAATGTTGCTTTCAATTCTTTTCCCTTCAGCAACTACTCTTCTAGATCTCTTTAACATATAGCATTTTGTATTAAATATGACCTTACATCCATTGTCACACATTTGGCTGACACTTAGTAGATTATGTTTCAATCCTTCAACAAAAAGGACATCATGTGTAGGAAGTTTTCTATTTATGTTCAAGGTTCCTTTACCTTGGATCTTTATTGTAGTATTATCTCCCAAGATGACATATCCTTCCTTACATTTACTTAGTTTTATGAACTTGATCTTGTCACCAATCATTTATTTTGAGTAACCACTATCTATTACCCATAAATTCTAATCCTTGGCATGGAGTGCAGTTTGAGAAATAATAGATTGATCTTTCACTTTCCACACATCCTTGGGTTTATTATTTATCTTATTTTCCCCATTTTTAGAGACTTGTGAACCTTTGTTCACACTAGGAGGCATGAATTTCTTCTTAATTTATGTTTTTAGTCTTAAAATTTTTGTTCTACATTATTTAGCTATGTGACCAAAATTATTACAATCATAGCATATTACATTTGTATCTAACAAGGCAACAAATGAATTTATACTTACAAAGTTTTTTCTCCTTTTAGGTATAACCCTACATTCAATAGCCCTATGACAAAAATTATTATAGGTATAATAATAACCATATAAAGATGAGGAATACCTAGTCATAGCATTTCTTTGTATATGATGAGGAGCTCTTCTAAAATCTAGATTATTCAAGTCTCTCACTCTCATGTAACCATATGCATTAGCTATATTTGTGTTTTGCATCTTCCTTGAGTTTGCAGATATTTACTCATTTATCTTCTTCCTTTATTTAGGCTTATTTTATCATTCAACTTTCTTCACATCAATAGTGATTATGTCTATCTTTGTATTCTTACAAGCTTTCTCTTTCTTTGTTCCTGATTCTTCTTCTAATTTGAAGTTGTCATATAAGTTGATAGATGTACTAGTTATGGAATTTTTTATTTTTTCATAACCAAGAACAAATAACTCTTTTAAAGGCTTTTGAGAGTTGATAAAATCATCAAGAATGTTTTTTCCTCTTCTCAGCTTCAGACCTTTGTCTATTTGATCTTTAGCTTTGTCAAGTTCTTTTCTCAAAGTCACTATCTCTACTTATAACATCATGCACTCATCATATTTAGATTGTAATTCAAGTTTGACTACATATTCTATTATTTTTTCCTCTTCAACTTGTGTCTTTAGGCTAACTACCATTTGATCAGATTTTTCAAGGATTTTAGACATTTTTCAATCTTTTTTTATCCAAGCTTCTTCTATTTTGAGTTCTATTTTCTTAGCTTGTCAATTTCATCTAGAACACAGATGAGTTCACACTCTAGATCCAATTCTTATTCTTCATAATTTGAGTCTTCAACTTATTATTGATCCACAAAATTTTATCCTAATGTTATTAATAGGACTTCCTTTTCCTCATCATAAAGGCATAGCCATGGTCATCATCATAACTAACACAATCATCCAATGAGTCACTATCTTCTTTTGTGTAAATTCATTTCTTATTTTTGAATAAGTTCTTATAATAGTGAGGTTTTATATTTTTGATATTCTCTTCTTAATCAAAGTTATCCTTTTTATTATAAGGGCATTTAGTAGAAAAATGTCGTACCTTACCACAGTCAAAACATTTAAAGGGTAACTTACCTTTCTACTTTCTAAACCCTCTTTTTAATCTTTTAACAAAGCTGGATTCTTCTTCATCAGTTTCCTCAAATCTATATGTAGGTGCTTCTACCTTTACTGGTTTGGATTCTTTGAATGAATCTTCTCTCTTGAAGGTATCTATTTCTCCCATTATCATCTCATAGGTTATGAATGTTCCATGCAACTCATCAACAGTGAGTTTGGCCAAATCTCTTGCTTCCTCTATTGTAAATATTTTTGAGTCATACATTGATGGAAGAGATATTATAACCTTTTTGACAATGACCATATCTTTCATCTCTTCTCTAAGGCCTCTGATTACATTGACTATTTCATCTACTTTAAGGAGGTAGTCTACAATTTTCTCTTCTTCATTCATTTTAAGGCTTTCAAACTTGCCTTTAAATGTTTGTAGCTTGACATGCTTTACCTTATCATCACCTTCATAGATGATCATTGATTTGTTCTAGATATCTTGTGCATTTTGATAATGTATCACTTTTACAAACTCTGAATTAGACAATCCACATAGAATAACATTCTTAGCCTTGGCATTGATCTCATATGCTTTCTTGATAGCCTAATTAGTATGAGTTATAGAAGGAGTTGTATTATATCCATTTAAAACAAACATCCATACATCCAAACCTAATGAAGATAAATATGCTTCCATTATTATGCTCCAAAATGCATAGTTTGATCCATCAAAGAGAGGTGCCTTGTTTGAGGAAGAGCCTTCTTGACTAGCCATTTATGTTCAACATCCAATTTACCTAAGCTGATTAAGCTTATTCTACGGAACCAGGGCTTTGATACCAATTATTGGAACATAAATATCTATTGAGAGGAGGGGGTATGAATTAGTAGATTGACTTAGTCCTTTTTTAAAAATTTAATGTAGATTAAAAATATATGCAGAGATCACACACACAAATATGTATAACACTATATATACCGAGGAAAACCTAATATGAAAAAACCACCATGAGAATAGCTACTAGAATCTACTATCCTAATCTAACCTAATAATTAAGAACCTCACTAGTTATAATGTTTAAAGGCACTGACCCTAAGGAGACATCAATCCCTTGATTTTAGAGTACCAACTCTAAAGAAGGACTAACTCCCTAATTGAGCACCAATTTAGATTATCTGATGACACCTACCAATTAGATTGATGGAGCTACAACTATAGATTAAAAATTTAATTCATAAATGAATATAATTCAATTTTTTTTATTATAGGTCTGGTCTATAACTAGTCATTCTCTACACATTTCTCTCTTCTCTTATATTCCTCCACCCCTCTGTCTATGTGTCTCTATATTTTCTATTTGATATAATCCATCCAGTTCAACAATATCTTGCTCTCTGCCTCTCTTACTTAGTTTGACTCTATTCAATAGTAACATCTCCAACAACATTTACTGTATCATAGATGACATACATATATAACCATTGTATCTAGGTTTTTACATCTTCTCTATATCCACACTTGTTTTGCTAACACATCATACCAGTTTTGGACTTAGTTCATATTTCTTGAATAGAAAGTTTCTCACATCTTGAAATCATGATCCACCACTATGACTCTTGGTCTCATTTCTATTTTTAGCATATACTGGACTCTAGTTTTGATGCACATGCAATATTACACAAATTTGATCAATCACTATAATCTATTTTATTGTTTGTATCATATTTTATGGCTTAAATGCATGTTCCTCCACTTGACCATTATGATGAACAAACTTTTAAATACTAACCATTGATCTTAAGTTTTATACATGATCTGATGATCCTCATTCAATTTGTTCAATTTTAAAACATGTCTATTAAATCAAGTTCTGACAAGCTCATGCTCTCCATTGGATCCTTAGACACTTCCAATCTTTAATGTTTCAACTTTAAAATGCATCCATTAGATATTTTGATCTAAACTCCCACATGTTGTTAGATCTTCATAGGTGCATGCACTTTACCTTTATCTAATGTTAAACCTTAAGAACTTAGTCTAATCTCATTGCTTCCTGAGTCTTTGTAATGAATATGCTCTATCAATCTCATAAAACTAGCTTAATCTATAACTCATCTCTATCTCTTTAAACATCAATCACTTGATCCCAATGAGTCCAATCACTCTATTAGATATTCATTGCATGATCACCTACTCACTATTTAATCTTTTAGTAAGATTGAACTTTATCTCTAAAAATCTCCTTGAATGTGACACTTGGTACCCTCACATGACTTCCGTACACTTGTTGTTAATTCCCACACTTGTGACACTTGGTACACTCACGTGCTTTCTATAAATTACTGTAAGTGCCTACGCTTTTGACACTTGGAATCCTCACATTAATCCTTGAATATTTGACTTTAAACCACTCTATAGATTTACTATCCAAGCTTTATGATTGTGACACTTGTCACTAACATGTTTACTTGAAAGTGTTTTTGATAAATTGACTTTGCTACATTTTGTTGGATCTTCAATGTAAAATTAAGCACTAACGTTGATTGAGTTAGGACAAATCTTAACTTGAGGACTTAGGAAATATAAAGTCTTAGAACATTACTCAAGCTCATAATTGCTATGTCAAAAGGACTAGTCACACAATGAAGAGGAAGATTTAAGTTATAATTTAAGTAATCAGTTCCTGTCTATAGCCAGTCATCATAAAAATAGAACATGCCTATGAACACCATGGCTTAAACCCTTAGGGTTTAACTGAGAAACCTTGTAATGTTAGAGAGATAAGATAAATCAATTATGAGCTCATTTATTCTCAACTAAACTTATGGACCATATATTTAAGATGCTCTTGAAAAACCCATAACAAATCTTCTATTAATTGCTTTTCAAGTGGTCCAAAAATGGTCTCTGTAAAAGCATGACAACTTTTCACTATGCAACTTTAAAACATGTTCTTCTCTCCATCAACCCTACCTAATCTTTTGACATTAATGACATCCATAATGCCCCTTTTGACTTCAATGACAATCATATGGCCAATAGGCATCCTAAATAGGATGACAACCTATACGCAACTAACATTACCTTCTAATTCATTTCTAGTCAAATTACAACCTAGTAATATGACTTTTTGATAGATTTGATTAATTATGCACCAATTTTTAAAGAATTGCTTAAAAATTGATTAATCTTACTTAGGTAAATTAAACCAAATTATGAGCTTAAGTAAGAATTCCATGGAAGTTATTGAATATTTATTTATTGTAAATTGATTCCTATTAATTACATCATCAAGTGAGGTCATTTGTGGGGTGGCATTCATAAGCCATATATGTAACAAATATTAGAATTATGAATTATCATGCCTCTCTTAATGCCCCTTCCTCCCAAATATTTATGAAGATATTTATGGATATTATTTACATAATTAGATTAATTCATGGCCACACATCTTGATCTCAAGATGGATGGTCATGGTTAATCCTGATAAATTTAGAAAATCTATAAATAGGAGGGCCTAGACCACTTTGATTAAGCTTAATTTATGTAAACTTATAATGTAGGATTCTCTCTACAAGTCATTTGAGTGTAGTTTGATATTGTTATATTTGAAATAAGATTGCTTCATTGATAGGCATAACATTGATTTCATATCATGAGCCTAGCTTAGTTGGTGTTCTTGAGATGGTGTAGGAGCTTGGCTTTGCACCATTATTGAAGACTTGAGTACCAAATAAAGGGGAAAACATGCATTGAGCCACATTTAGGTGATGATATGCTCATGGGAAGGTAATTTGTGTTTTTTTTCTTTCATTATCTCTTAATTATCATTTTCACACCCCATTGAATAGGTTAACCTAGATTTTTAGTTCTTTATGCATTTTTCTTTGATTTCTTGACTAATGCTTGATCTAACCATCTTTGTAATCCATCTCTACATTAATATTAAGTTTTATGTTTGTAATAAAGTTATTATTGTGTCTAATGTGATCATGTAGATTCAAGTTCAAACTAATAAGGTGGTGATGAAATTGGATTATATGTAGTAGCTCCTCCACCACTAGGGGGATGCCCAATGTATTATTAATTTTGTGTCACCCTTCTCTCCGCAAAATTTTGATCTTTAAGGAGGTAGTAAGCGTCCTCTAGGTGGTTTCAGTGAAACCACTCTCACAAGTGATTTTATGCTACTAGTTGTCCTCAAAGACACCACTCTCCCCCTTTGACTCAATAGGGAGGTTGGGTATCTCTGCCCCTTCCTTATTAATAGGCTAAGGGGTGGGGTTATCCACCCCCAACAAACTAGTTTAGGTGGAGCTTTCCTCCTAGAAGCTTGCAGGGTAGAAGGTTTCAGCTCCCATTGGATAAATGTTTCCCCCAATTAACTTTGGCCATCTCACCCTGACACCTTGCACATGATAATGTTGAACAAGAGAAAGGTGAAAAATATGTCACCGGCTTTGGATGGGAACTTGTTGTTGATGGGAAAGATCTTCCAAGCTCTAGATATGTTGATCTTCTTGATCATGACCTTTCCTCATCTGGTCTTTTTGATACTACCACTTAAATATCTATTTTTTGATGTATTAGAGCTTATGCTAGGCTAGCCCTAGTTTGTATTTTGGTTGTTTTTGGCTTGTTGCCTCATGCTTTCTAGGCATGGCCTAGTGTGGCATTATGATGTGCCCTCTACCACCTCTTTTTTATGATTATTATTGTATGTTAATATTATTATATTAATAATAAGATCTATTTCATTAAAAAAATAAAAATATAAAAAATGAGATGGTTATAAATTTTAAAAAAAGAGAAGCTTAGATCTTTGCAATGGGGAGATGAAGAGTCTTCCTCCATTAATGGTGTTTTAAGCTTTCTCTTGGCTAATTACCTTGGTTACCTTTGATTCCTTTATTTTCATGTGTATTTTCCTATGGTGGTCATGTTGTCTTTGCTCGTATGATTATTTTTTTAGCTTTGTTTTTACTTTGTGGTAAGTTTTTATTGATTTAGTTTGTGGATCTTCCTACATGCCCTGTATTAGCCCACATATCCCCTATCAGGATTTATGTGCTTGTGGCCTTTGGAAAATAGAGGGTTATTATATTAATTACAACTATTTATGGAAAAACTCAAAAAATATAGTCCCGAGCATGTGATGAGGAAGAAAATAGTGTTTTAATGAGTCAGCTAGTCCTTTGGGGTCTAATAAGGATTGCAATATCAAGGATGGTGTGTCATTCCCATCTTATGTGGGAGAAGGAGCTTCTAGAGTTCCAAAGAAGTTATTCAATGAAGTTTTATGCCAAGAAGTGGATAAACACACAAAAGATGCATAATTCCTTACTAGCCATGTTTGTAAAGGTGAGCATAAAGAGCAGGAGCGAGATGAATCCAAAATTGGTAAGTGCCCTAGCCTTGATAAATCCCCAACTCTTGTTTTGAATGCCTCTATGGAAAAGAAACTAAAATAGGAAGAAACCATGTTAAAAAATATTAATGTTTTTTTATATGTTTGAACAAGAACTCTCTCCCTTCTAGAAATTTATTTGATAATTGGCTCAATTCTGTTTGGACAAGAAACTGGGTATATACTTTAGCTTTAGTGAAATGATTTAGAAAGGGGTTTTTATGATTTTATTTAAAAACCCTAATATATAGAGAAGGGCCATTTGTAAACCCCTATAGAATGTTGGTCAGTATTTGTTTAAGGTAATCCCATGGAACCCAAATATGGATTTCAATGACCTTATATTCAAAACTATGCCCATATGGGTGGATATAAAAAATGTCCCTATCCAACTTTAGAAATTTTTACCACAAGATTTAAATCCCCTCAGGGAGGTCCTTAGAATTGAAGACACAAGATGGTCTCTAGATAATATTAATGCTAGGGTTTTGATATCTTTATAACCCTTAGATGTATTTCCTGAATACCTTAACTTCAAAATCAAAAGGACATACCATATTTGTGGTGTCAAAGGGTTGGGAGGCTGAAATGCCTTTTTTTTGTAAAAAAGATGGACACTTCAAAAAGAATTATCCATTGTTGGTTAGAAAAGTGGAATTTCATAATACACATAAAGGCTAGGTATCACATAAGGAAGATTGTGTAATGGATTCTCTACCAATTGATGATGATTTAAAATTCTTTGGAAACCCTATGTTTAATAGTGAGCCTATCAAAGGTCATGCCTCTCTTGAGGAACCACTAGGGGAAAATGCTTTAGTGACTATAGATGAGTTAGATAAAGATGTGACTCAATACTCTCCCCGATCTTGTAGCTCCCTACCACCATATGTTGACATGGTGAATTATATGCCTAATTTGCTTAACTATTTTCATGATTAATTGGATGATACTTTCATTGAGTAGATGACTTCATTGGAATATTTTTCCCCATATCTCAAGGATTCTCCCTTAGATGAGTATGTGGTTATCTTAGATGATCCTCTTGGTGGTATAATTATAACCCTAGTAGCATGCCTTCTTCTAGTTATTATGCCTATTTTTCATGCCCACCCTTAATTTTAGAGATGACTCAGTCATAAATTTTAAAATTGTGTCAGGGACCTAGTCAATTAGTAGTATATTTGGATGCATATTTTTAATTATAATTTGATGATGATTGATTGATAAATTTATATTTATATTTTGAGTGGTTTTAAAAAGCATAGATGGATGAATGAATAAAATGTGCATATGTAATTATCACTTTGAATGTTTGTGATCAATCATTTATTTTTAATTGATTTATGATTAGATTATAGTACATCACTTTTTAGTTTGAAATAAGGACACTTTGATGATTGAAAGCATTATATGATTGTCATATCTACAATGACTTTCGACTGAGTATGATATAAATTTTAGATTAGATTTCATTTACAATGTGAACAGTTTATGGTGACTAATTTGATAATTTCAGTGGCAATGTGAAACTTGGTTTGAGATAGAAAAAATGGTATATAATTTGGTTATAATGATAACATTGTCAGTTTATTTTTGAATTGTGAGTGTACAGATGGATTAGTCATATTTTTTATAGTTTGAAGAAGCAATGAAACATATGGTTAAATAAATCAAATTCATTATTTGATTTATATGATATTCATTTTGAAAGATGATTATGATCATTTTATGGATTCATCAAATCAATTGAGGTATCACATTTATTTCTTGTGATATAATTAACATTTGAAAATATTGGCATAAGTAAATTGATTTGAGACTAGGATAAATTGTTTCCTAAGGTTATCAAAGAATTATAAAGGTTCTAAGCTTGTCTTAAGATTATCAAATTTAATAAGGTTCTAACCTAAATTAATTTATCCTAAGTCTTTGAAAATAATATAATCTATCAGGCCATGGTGAATTCGAGGCATAATTTCAAAAGGCATAAGGGTTGTTTAAACATAAAAGATTTATGAGATGTGTTGGCTTAAGTTTATTTCAAGGTTCATGTTTTAGAAAGATGAGTTGGCAATCTAGTTGGTAGATGTTGAAGAGTTGGTAGACATTATATCATCATTTGGCAAAATGAATTAAATGTGAAGCATGTTAGATGCTTTGAGATCATGGTAAGATTTTGGTGGTTTGAGAATTCAATTTAGGAAGTACATGCCTCAATTAATAAAAGTTGGTAAGATGTTTAGTAAGCATTTTGGTGATTGTTAAGATTGATGACATTGTTAAATAGGTTGGCATAGTGCTAAATATTAATTTCATTTTCAATGGACCAATGAGAATTATGTGCATATACATGGTAGTTACAATGGGGGATGGAAATTAAAAATAGATTGGTTTTATTAATTTTGGTCATTTCATGAAGCTTTCTCATGGAAGAGATACTCTATCAATTTATTTTTTGGGAGTTGCAGATGGATTTGTAAAAGGGAAGCTTAAAAAAAATGCATCTAGGTGCGCCATGAACAAATGAATAAGTTTTTGGAAAACTTTGAGTTATTTTTGAAACGTTTTTTCTATTGCATGAAAGGAAAATGATTTTGGTCTACATATTGGTAAAATTAGATGAAGTTGTTGGTTTAAACTTGTGCATGTATTTTTTGTAGGGTTGAATGAATTTACAATTTATGTTAGTCAATATATCACTTTTTTTATGAAACAATGATGTGAATGGTTTAATTTTTTATAAAGATATTTATCAGTTAGTTCTTTAAATTTAGATATGTTTATTAGTTTGGTTTGAACATGGTATTGTGAGAATATGATACTTTTATTGAATGTGTACTCAATTTTGGCTCCCTATGAGTGAAATAAAAACCGTGCATGCCATCTATAGTTTCAAAAGGTTTGATTGAGGCTTTGAGTTTTTGAAAATAAACTTTGCATGTTTATTACATGAATATTTTAATGTTTTTAATGTTTACCATGTGATAAGGAAGTGGTTTCAAAGTATATTTGAACATACAATATAGTTTTCAACCGTAACTTTCTTCAGTTTCATTTATTCAAGGGTTTTCTATTAAAAATAGTTTTATTTGTATGTTTTCATTAATATTTTGAAAAGTTTAGAATGTTGTGTTCAACCATGATATAGAGGGTTATTTCATAAAGTTGTTTAACATATAAATATGAATTTTATTAGTGTTTTAAAATCATAAGTTTCATGCACTAGTTTCATTTGCGAATCTTGGTTTTAAAGAGAGAACTAGATAAAATGATGAGTATTTTCTAGATTTACATATCAATTTTGGTCTCAAGGGTTTTGTCATGTTTGATTATTGGATGTTCACCATTTTTAATTCATAAGTTTAAACATATTAGGCTTCTATAAAAGATGAAATATGGAAAGTCAAATAGGTTGAAGTGTTTTTGAGTAATGTGATGGTGTTGTGAAAATTTTCATGGGTAGTTTGAGTTTTATTGGTTGAATTTTTTACAATGATGTATCAATATATTCTATTTTGATATTTAGGTTTAGTATGGCACAAGTTTATTATATTTTTCTAAAATATATAGAAATATTAGTATGTCTTGGTCTATTGTGAAAATTTGTCTGATAAAAGATCATTTTGAAGTTCTAGGTCTTGTTTGATAATACATTTAAAGAGGTTGAAATAATGGTTGAACTTGAGAAATTATGATATATTATTATAGTTTAGATAAAATAAATTTGAAGGAATATTTTTATGTTGAAATTCTATCTTAGGAGTCACTGCTGAGATTTCTTTTAAAATAAGTTTGGTAGAATAAATGTTTTGGGACAATATCATGTTTCTTTTCCAAACAAGTCATAATAAGTTGGTTTTTCAGTTTAAACTTATGACATGTGGAAAAGATTGATTTTTGAGAGATAATTATAGCTTCTAAGAGATACTTTTCATGAATAAAATTTTGTGAAATTCTGCTTTCAATTTTTGATCTGATTCAATTTGTTTTTTAGATAGTTTTCATATAGTGAGAATGGAAAATCATGAAGAAATGTCAAAATTATTTTGAAAATAAAATTATTATATTATAATTCTATTTTGAATATTTAGTTGGTTTTTAAGAGATATAGTTAGAATAATGGAATATTGTCTTTTCTTATGAAATCAATGGAATATTGCAATGATATTTAATTCAGTTAGAATAATTTAGTTTTAATACAATCAACATAATTCAAAAACTTTGTTGATAAATGACTGTGTATTTGATATACAGTTTGTTTTCATATTGAATGAATACATGTTAATTTTTTAATCATCATGATCAACTTTGAATATATTTTAGATTTTATTTAAGATGTCTAGATGGGATCAACCTAGATCAAATAGAGATAGTGATAATCACAGTTGGAAAAGAAATCAAGTTTTTGGTAGCAATATGAATCAATAAAACTCAAATAGACAAATTAAAAAAAGGTGGTTTCAGAGCCAAGAGATTTGGCCCTAGATTTTATAGAGGTGTTAGGATGTCAATTCACTTTGATGTAGTAGATCCTGAGTTTTAGAACATGTTGAAAATTTTGCCTTTTAACCCTACCAACCATAGAGATAATAAAAGATTTCATAGCCATAGATTTGGTGTTAGGAATCCTTCCCACAGTAGTTTATCTCACCATTTTCAAATTAATACACATTATTTTATGATACAATCATTTGTTCTAGAAAGAGTTTAGTCTATTAGTGAGTCTTACCCTATTAATGAAGCTAATCAATTTGATGTTGAAGTTGTCCATGCTAAAAACTTTATTAATCTTATCCTGCCTTTGGTTTCTAATGAGCCTTCATCTTCTCAAAGGGATCCTATTTTAAGATGTAATAAATTAAGTTTGAAGAAACAGCCTTCAAGTAGTAGGAAACACAATTTAAAAATTCATCCAACTACTTCAAATAAGTGATCAGACAGTCAGAATGACATATATACTCCAACTGAGACTTGAGTTATCAAATAGAATAAGCTAGAGATAGATGATCCCTTAACTTACTCAGAAAAAAATTTAGTTCACCTCTTAGTAGTTGAGATGGAGTATAATTAATGCACGAATGAGCAAGAGAAGACTGTAATTTAGGTTCTTTCAAATTCTGATGATTACTAAATGTCAGCAGGATGAATTTTTATTTTCATTTGAACTTTTAAATGGTAGAATTCTATACTTTCAATTTTGATACTTTAATTTTTAGATTTTGATATTTTTTATGATTATATTTTGAAAATTATATTTGAATTTTGTTTTCTAATATGTGTGTGTGTGTGCGCGCATGTGCTTAAGTTAATTTTGGAATATGCATTATAGTTAATATAAATATGAGTCTTATTAAAATTTGATTTATCTATTTATTTATTGATATATGTTATTCTATTTATTATTATTTGATTAGGGTCTCAACCCATTAGAAGTAATTGGTCTATATTCAAAACCTTGATCTATTAAGACTTTTAGTCTTAAATAAATTTTAACTAATAATTGATTATATTAATTGACTTTTACAAAGTCAATTAGTTAAATTAAACTAATAACTAACTAAGATTAGTTATACATTATTTTTTAACTAAGTTTGAAGCATAAAAGGAGGTCAAGGATTCATTTGACAAGGAGAAACAACACATATAGACCCAATGATACTTTTTCTAACAGTTGAGTAATTATTTAGACAAAATAGTTCTATATGCAAAATCCAAGTATTCAACCTGAATAATGATCAAAACTTCATTGTTTACAATATTTCATTGATCTATTTTGATTGTAAGGTTGTATCTCAAGATATTTGTAAAGAGAGATATTGGTTTCTCAAATAAAATCTATCTATTTTTCTAAGATGACTCTTTATTTTGAGGATTGCATTTTTCTATGTTGTATTTTATATTGACTCTGATTTTAATATAGGCTAATCTATTTTAGATTGATATTTAATTAGTCTATTTTGTTTTTTTTTTTAGTTTTTTTAGTTTGTCTTTTAGTTCTATTTAGTTCATTATTTATTTCTATTCTCTGTAAGTTACTTTCTTAAGTTAGATTGCTTTCTTTGATTAGTTCTTTCTTATAGTTTAGATTTAGTTTTCGTTAGTTTCTTAAAATTTATTAGATTTCTTATTAGTTATTTGTTAGTTTAGTCTTAGTTTAAATTGTTTATTGGATTTAATTATATTTTAGATTAGATAGTTTATTATATTTATTTTAGATTAGTTTAAGTGCTTAGTCTTTAATTTTATTCTTGTTTAGTTTACTTGTTTCTTTTTGGTAGTTAGTTTTTTTTTCTTTTCTGTTTACTTTGTGTTTGTTTCTTTAGTTTGTTGGTGTTGTTTGTGGTGTCTCTTGTGTGTTAAGTTTCATTGATTATTTACTTGATTTAAGATCTATTTATCTTAAATTTGATTTACTTATTTTTTTGGTTTATTATCTTGAGAATACTTGAAAGATAGTACAATTAAAAAAAACAAGATATTACTTTAAAATATACAACATTATTGAGTCAGATTTATTTTCTTCAAGAGATTATCTTGTACATAGACTTTCTCTATCGGATATGATAGATTACACATTCATATCTAAATTGATTCATTATTTGATGAAGTAGATTTCTAAAATTATAATTAAATATGTTATGTTTGATAGCTTATTCATTATTTCCAAAAATATTTAAAAAACTCTTCACATCTTTAAGATCGTAATTGAACCTTTAGAACCTTATTATTAGACTGGTATGATTCTAACTTAACCTTCACAAGAGGTAAAAGGGTTAATTTGTTGATGGTACAATTTCTATCATTAACAAATTTGGTGACTCCACTAGAGAATCTTTTAAAAAAATTATTTGTTTAGAGTTTTGTTTTCTTCTTGTTCATGGTATTTGGAAGACAACCTCCTATTATTCAACCAATAATTGATATTGTTGATGTTACTTTCAATCTAACGTGTTATGCATGGTATAATCATCCTCATAATTTTCAGCATGTTATTCAAATCATAAACAAAGAAGAAGAAATATTAGAATTTAAGATAGATTGGTATTTTAATCATACTTGTAAAAATCAACACAATATTTTGAATATAAATAGATGAATTCAAGAAGATAGAGATAGAGTTTTAGCTATTAATCCTAGGCTATAACTCATTTTATTTTTATTTTTTTCTTTGATAATTTAATTTTGCCCTCTAAAGCTATTGATATAAATCTAAAATTAAATTAGTTAAATTAAGTTAAATAAAATCAATCAATTCAAGTAGAGGAGTTTTTCGAAGCTTCCAATGGGAGATCAAGAGAAGTGAGGGTAGAAGACTTGATTCATGGATTGCAAGATAATAAAGATCAAAATGATCTCATTGAAGGTGAAGATGAAGTTGAAGCTAAAAAAGAACAATAGATGTTTGTAACTTCATAGATTTTTACAAATCCAATTAATGTCAAAAATCATCCTGATAAGTTACCTTCCTTTAAAAGGTTAAATTTATTAAAAATAAATAAAAAATAAAAATAACACTGGTGATCCTAGAAAATATTGAGAAGATAATTTAGAAGCATTTAAATTAGCTTATGATACTCTTGGTATAACAAGTGAAAAGATTTTTTTAAGATTTTTTGCTCAAACACTTGAAGGGAAAGCTTACCAAGCATTTATTAGTTTACCTACCAAAGTGATCAACACATAAAAAAATATTGAAGAATGGTTAGAGTTATCTTTTGAAAAAGCTAGATAAGACTTTGATCTAGTCAATGACTTTGTAAATTTTTTCCTTTATCCCGAGGAAACCATTTATCATTTCATTATCAGATTCACTAAATTGCATCAAAAGATCCCTTGTGATCTTAGACCTTCTAAAAATTTATCTAGACTTTATTTTTGTAATGCTTTACTTCTAAACTATAAAATAGCCATAGAGGATAGGGACATTATAGAATATGATGAAACTTTAATATTTTGTATTGAATATGAGAAGAAACCTAAACATATTGGATTCAAAGATAAATCTTCTACATGTATAAGTTTTAATAATGTAATTTTTTAAAAATCTATTCAAGGTCTAAGTAATGAGTTGGTCATTGTTAAAAGATAGTTAAATGATAAATTTTATTCATCTAATAAAAACAATACTATAAATAAAAAATTAGACATTTATTATTATTTTAATATATGTGAATTGGATCATAATCTAGATTCATGTGTTTTTGTTCAGAAGTTTAAAAAAATTCTTCAAGGAAAAGATCTTATATTTGAAGATCTAGTAGACAACATAAACATGTGTGCTCTTGATGATCCATTAGAAAATGAAAATGCTTATGTTATGCATACTAAAAATAAAGATTATAGTTCTTCTCAAAATAATAAAATAAAAAATAATTCTTCTTCTTTTAGTGATAAAGCAAAAATAGTTCAAAATAATGATTCAAGTAGTTCAGTTGATATTACTGCTCAAAATATTCTTTTATCAACTGGTTATAATAATAGTCAATATCAACATTATAAACCTAAAATTTTTAGATAAATTGATGCTAAAACTTATAATATAATTGATGATTTGTCAACAGTTAAAGCTAGATTCTTATTATTACAAGCAACCAACCTTCCAGAATAGCTTGACAAAATTAATGACGCTGTTAAGAATCCTAAAACTGATGTATGCTTACAAGAAGAAGGTATTAATGAATAATCAATTATTTATGCTCAAAGTTATGATTTTCCTATAGATTATATACCTATTTTTTATGTTACATTCAAAATTACTAATAAGATAATCTATAATTATATCTTAGACACAGGTGCTTCAAAGAATATAATACCAAAAATCATTGACAATAGAAAACTTACTGGATTTGATTCTAGACAAACTAAAAGTTGTGGTAAATTTCATGGCAGTCATTAATATTGATTAAGATGAAAGAATTAAATGGATGACTAATGTTTAGGGTCTAGATATTTCTAGTAATTATGCTATGTTGCTAGGAAGATACTGGTCAAAAATAACTAGTGCTTTTGTTAGAAAAGATATTATATAGGTTCCCATTAGTAATGAAATTGCTTTTATAAAAAGAGAAGAATCCTAAAACTGATGTATGCTTACAAGAAGAAGGTATTAATGAATAATCAATTATTTATGCTCAAAGTTATGATTTTCCTATAGATTATATACCTATTTTTTATGTTACATTCAAAATTACTAATAAGATAATCCATAATTATATCTTAGACATAGGTGCTTCAAAGAATATAATGCCAAAAATCATTGACAATATGAAACTTACTGGATTTGATTCTAGACAAACTAAAATTTATGGTAAATTTCATGACATAATCATTAATATTGATTAAGATGAAAGAATTAAATGCATGACTAATGCTCAGGTTCTAGATATTTCTAGTAATTATGCTATGTTGCTAAGAAGATATTGGTAAAAAATAACTGGTGCTTTTGTTAAAAAGATATTATATGAGTTCCCATTAGTAATGAAATTGATTTCATAAAAAGAGAAGATTAGTCTAGTATACCTATAGAGTCATCCACTTATTCTACCATTTCTTATGTTCAGACAAGAATTAGAACTTATGAATTATTGAATTTAGATGAACCAAAAAATCAGTATGAAGAATTCTTTGAAAAAATATATTATGGTCATTTTATTTTGATGGAGCTTGTTCTCAACAAGGTAATGGTGTTGGAATTTGTATAATTTCTTATATTGATAAAAAAAATTGTTATGCTTTCAAATTATCTTTTGAAAATACTAATATACTATAGAATTTGAAGCTTTATGTTTAAATTTGGAAAAAGCAATATAAATTAACATTAAACATTTAAAAGTCTTCGAAGATTATAAATTAGTTGTTAGACAAGTTCAAAATGTTTATAAAAATAATCAAATTCATCTACATCATTATACGCAAAAAGTTTGGTCTTTACTCGAACATTTTGAGGCCTTTAATATCACTCATATTCTTAGAGAATTTAATATTAGAACAGATAAGATTATTGCTTTTACATCTAATTCAACTCTAAGTGAAAGTGAACCTACCACAGACTTCTCTTATGCATAAATTTTTAGATCCAATTTTTTTTATTTAAATAATAATCTACTTATTTTTAGTTGTGATGAACATATAGAGTCTTTTATTAAGGGTAATTATTTTGATCATGATGATTATGTGTTAAATTGTGGAGATTATTTACAATTAAGTTTTAATAAATTACCTGTTGATTTAGTAAGTTTGGAATCTATGTTTACACCTAATGATCAACTCAAAAATTTTAGAATGGAAGAACCCTATAAGAGAATAATAGGCGAGACTATTCCTATCAACTTAGGTACTAAAGAGGATCCAAAAAATGTTTATTTAAGAATTCAAGTTATTACAAGTGAAAAATTTAAATTCATTATGTTATTTAAAGAATTTATTGGTGTTTTTATCTAGGCATATAAATATATTAAAGGTTATGATACTAAAAATATTAAACATGACATACTTATAAAACTTGGTATTAAATCTATAAGGCAATTTTTTTGAAGAATTAACTTTTTTTTAGAGGACACCATTAACAAATAACTAGACAAAATGATTGATACTTGTGTTATTTTCCCTATAAAATATTTTAAATAGGTAGTTAATTTAATGCTAATTAAGAACAATAGTGATATTATATTATGCATTGATTTTAGAGATTTGAATAAAGCTAGCATTAAATATAATTTTCCTCTACCAAATATATATCAGATTTTATAATAAGTTGCAGGATTATAAATGATGTCATTGTTAGATAATTTTTTTGGTTATAATCAAAATTTTGTAAATTTTGAAAATACACATAAGACTATTTTTACTACTCATAGAGATACTTTTGATTATAACATAATATCTTTCAAATTAATGAATGTAGGAGCAACTTTTCAAATAACTATACATATTATTTTTGATGACTTGATTGGAATTATTATTTAAGTTTATTTACATGATCTCACCATTCATTCAAAAAATAAAACAAAAAAACATTTGGTTCATCTTCGTGAGGTTTTAACAAGATGTAGAAAGTATGGAATTTATTTGAATCCAAAGAAATATATTTTTGGTGTCACCGACGGTAAGTTGTTATGACATATTATTTTTAAGAATGATATTTTTATAGATCTTGAACACATTAAAGCTATTAAAGAATAAACTCCTCCCAAAGATCAATCTAGTTTAAAGTTTTTTTTTATAAAATAAACTTTGTTAGGAAATTCATATAAGATTTTACTGATAAATCTAATATTTTACAATTATTACTTAAGAAAGATAAAATTTATGTTTAAGATGAAGGTACTGATTTAGCCTTTAATAATGTTAAAAATGCCATTATAAGTACTACAGTTCTTGCTAAATGAATTTAAATAAAACATTCATTCTTTATATTAATGATATCAAAAAAATCATTGGAATTGTCATCACTCAAGAATTTGAAAATAATGATGAAAAATCAATTGATTACATGAGTCAAGTTTTAAAAGATGCTAAAACTAGGTACCTTCTTATTGAGAAATTTGTTTTCTCATTAGTTTCCTATTTGATTAAATTTTGTTATTTGTTTATAGGAAACAAAGTTTTTGTGTGATCCAACATACCTATTTTATCTTATCTCTTAACAAAACCAACCATTCAAGAAGGCTTGCTAAGTGGATTTTATGTATTTAAGAGTTTGATCTTGATATCAAAACTTCTAAAATGATTAAGGGCAATGATTTGGCAAAAAATTTAGCTGAAAATAATTCAATTATTAATTTTTGATCTTGTCAATTGATGATAATTTAAATGCAAAGCCTCATTTAAAGACTATGAATATTGCTGATTTTTAAAAAAAAATTAAGTTTGGTCTTGAGATGAATGAATGGGATTGTATGTTGGTTAAAGATGACTAGTATCATGACTTAGTATTTTATTTTCAAAATTAGCCCTGCTTTAATAATTTTGATAAAAAAACCTCATTACAGTTAAATGATTTAATTTTTTTTTAATTAATTAAAAAAAAAAAAAAAAAATAGAGATTGAGTTTTATTAAGATGACTTATGCATGATCAAACTCAAAAGGTTATTAGAGGCTATCACGAAGGAAATTATGGTGAAAATTATGATACAAAAAAAATTGATTATTAAATTTTAAGTTCAAATTATTATTGGCCTACACTATTTCATGATGCTTATAAGTTAGTTCATTCTTGTATGTCATGTCAATTATTTGCTGGTAGAGATAAGTTTCTTATACTACCTTTAAATCTTGTTATTCCTGAAAAACCATTTACAAAATAAGACATTTATTTTATTTAGATATACAACCACATTCATCTACTGGTCATAGGTACATACTAATAGCTATAGATTATTTCACAAAGTAGCCTAAGGCCAAAACAATTAAAATTTCTGTAACATGTGAAGTAATCTCATTTTTTAAAAATCCGCTTTTCTCTAGATTTAGAGTTCCTTATGAAATTATTTCAAATAATGAACTTCAGTTTATTTCAAATAAATTTCTATAATTTTTTAGAAAATATTCAATTATATCTAGTCATTCATCGAAATATTACCCTCAAAGTAATGGTCAAGCTGAGTCAACTAACAAAAATCTGATTACAATCATGAAGAAATTAGTTTGTGAAAATAAAAGAAATTGATATCTTAAAATTTTTGAAGCTTTATGATCTGATATAATTATTGTTAAGGTAGCAATTGATTATTCACTTTTCATGTTAACATATGGATTTGAGGTCACATTGCCAATAGAATTTCAAATGTCTTCAGCTAGAACCACTTTATAATATGTTGTTGAAGATACTAATTTGATAGCTCTTGACGAATATAAATCTACATCATTTATTTATTATTTGATGAAGTGGATTTTTTGAAATTATAATGAAATATGTTATGTTTGATAGCTTATTTGTTATTTCTAAAAAATTTAAAACCTCCCTCATGTCTTTAGGATCATAATTGAACCTTTATAACCTTACTATTAAACTGGTATGATTCTAACTCAACCTTCACAATAGGTTAAAGGGTTGATTCATTAATGGTATAATTTTCATTGTCAACACCAACTTTAATGAAGAAGTTGATGATTCCTCTCCTATGATGATTTCTCCATTAAAAAAATATAATAATTCTGGCTCTAGTCTAAAAATTGTAGTAATTGTACCTTTTTCCCTCAAGGACCCCAATGTTACTAAAAATTAGAAGCCCAAAGGGGGTTATTAAAGACTCAAGATTGACACTTCCTCTACCCCTCTTGATCATACTCTTATAAAAGATAGGAAAAAGTATAAAGATACCCCTCTTAATAGCTCTGATTTAGAAGGCTTGTGTGATCCAACATACCTATTTTATCTTATCTCTTAAAAAAACCAACCATTCAAGAAGGCTTGCTAAGTGGATTTTATGTATTTAAGAGTTTGATCTTGAATTCAAAGCTTCTAAAATGATTAAGGGCAATGATTTGGCAAAAAAATTAGCTGAAAATAATTCAATTAATAATTTTTGATCTTGTCAATTGATGATAAGTTAAATGCAAAGCCTCGTTTAAAGACCATGAATATTGCTGATTTTTCTAAAAAATTTAAGTTTGGTCTTGAGATGAATGAATGGGATTGTATGTTGGTTAAAGATGACTAGTATCATGACTTAGTATTTTATTTTCAAAATTAGCCCTGCTTTAATAATTTTGATAAAAAACCTCATTACAGTTAAATGATTTAAATTTTTGTTTATTAATTTAAAAAAAAAAAAAAAAGAATAGAGATGGAGTTTTATTAAGATGACTTATGCATGATCAAACTCAAAAGGTTATTAGAGGCTATCACGAAGGAAATTATGATACAAAAAAAATTGATTATAAAATTTTAAGTTCAGATTATTATTGGCCTACTCTATTTCATAATGCTTATAAGTTAGTTCATTCTTGTATGTCATGTCAATTATTTGTTGGTAGAGATAAGTTTCTTATACTACCTTTAAATCTTGTTATTATTTAAAAACCATTTACAAAATAAGACATTTATTTTATTTTAGATATACACCCACATTCATCTACTGGTCATAGGTACATACTAATAGCTATAGATTATTTCACTAAGTAGCATAAGGCCAAAACAGTTAAAATTTCTATAACATGTGAAGTAATCTCATTTTTAAAAAATCCACTTTTCTCTAGATTTAGAGTTTCTTATGAAATTATTTCAAATAATGAACTTCAGTTTATTTCAAATAAATTTCTATAATTTTTAGAAAATATTCAATTATATGTAGTCATTCATCGAAATATTACCCTGAAAGTAATGGTCAAGCTGAGTCAACTAATAAAAATCTGATTACAATCATGAAAAAATTAGTTTGTGAAAATAAAAGAAATTGATATCTTAAAAATTTGGAAGCTTTATGAGCTGATATAACTATTGTTAAGGTAGCAATTGATTATTCACTTTTCATGTTAACATATGGATATGAGGCCACATTGCCAATAGAATTTCAAATGTCTTCAGCTAGAACCACTTTGTAATATGTTGTTGAAGATACTAATTTGATAGCTCTTGACGAATATAAATCTACATCATTTATTTATTATTTGATGAAGTGGATTTTTTGAAATTATAATGAAATATGTTATGTTTGATAGCTTAATTGTTATTTTCAAAAAATTTAAAACCCCCCTCATGTCTTTAGGATCATAATTGGAACTTTATAACCTTACTATTAGACTGGTATGATTCCAACTCAACCTTCACAATAGGTTAAAGGGTTGATTCATTAATGGTATAATTTTCATTGTCAACACCAACATTAATGAAGAAGTTGATGATTCCTCTCCCATGATGATTTCTCCATAAAAAAATATAATAATTCTTGCTCTAGTCTAAAAATTGTAGTAATTGTACCTTTTTCCCTCAAGGACCCCAATGTTACTAAAAATTAGAAGCCCAAAGGGGGTTATTAAAGACTCAAGATTGACACTTCCTCTACCCCTCTTGATCATACTCTTATAAAAGATAGGGGAAAGTATAAAGATACCCCTCTTAGTAGCTCTAATTTAGAAGGCTTGTGTGATCCAACATACCTATTTTATCTTATCTCTTAGAAAAACCAACCATTCAAGAAGGCTTGCTAAGTGGATTTTATGTATTTAAGAGTTTGATCTTGAATTCAAAACTTCTAAAATGATTAAGGGCAATGATTTGGCAAAAAATTTAGCTGAAAATAATTCAATTATTAATTTTTGATCTTGTCAATTGATGATAAGTTAAATGCAAAGCCTCGTTTAAAGACCATGAATATTGCTGATTTTTTTTAAAAATTTAAGTTTGGTCTTGAGATGAATGAATGGGATTGTATGTTGGTTAAAGATGACTAGTATCATGACTTAGTATTTTATTTTCAAAATTAGGCCTGATTTAATAATTTTGATAAAAAACCTCATTACAGTTAAATGATTTAAATTTTTGTTTATTAATTTAAAACAAAAAAAATTAGAATAGAGATGGAGTTTTATTAAGATGACTTATGCATGATCAAACTCAAAAGGTTATTAGAGGCTATCACGAAGGAAATTATGGTGGAAATTATGATACAAAAAAATTGATTATAAAATTTTAAGTTCAGATTATTATTGGCCTACTCTATTTCATGATGCTTATAAGTTAGTTCATTCTTGTATGTCATGTCAATTATTTGTTGGTAGAGATAAGTTCTTATACTACCTTTAAATCTTGTTATTCCTGAAAAATCATTTACAAAATAGGACATTTATTTTATTTTAGATATACACCCACACTCATCTATTGGTCATAGGTACATACTAATAGCTATAGATTATTTCACTAAGTAGCCTAAGGCCAAAACAATTAAAATTTCTGTAACATGTGAAGTAATCTCATTTTTTAAAAATTCACTTTTCTCTAGATTTAGAGTTCCTTATGAAATTATTTCAAATAATGAACTTCAGTTTATTTCAAATAAATTTATATAATTTTTTAGAAAATATTCAATTATATGTAGTCATTCATCAAAATATTACCCTGAAAGTAATGGTCAAGCTGAGTCAACTAATAAAAATCTGATTACAATCATGAAGAAATTAGTTTGTGAAAATAAAAGAAATTGATATCTTAAAAATTTGGAAGCTTTATGAGCTGATATAACTATTTTTAAGGTAGCAATTGATTATTCACTTTTCATGTTAACATATGGATTTGAGGCCACATTTTCAATAGAATTTCAAATGTCTTCAGCTAGAACCACTTTATAATATATTGTTGAAGATACTAATTTGATAGCTCTTGACAAATATAAATCTACATCATTTATTTATTATTTGATGAAGTGGATTTTTTGAAATTATAATGAAATATGTTATGTTTGATAGCTTATTTGTTATTTCCAAAAAATTTAAAACCCCCCTCATGTCTTTAGGATCATAATTGAACCTTTATAACCTTACTATTAGACTGGTATGATTCCAACTCAACCTTCACTATAGGTTAAAGGGTTGATTCATTAATGGTATAATTTTTATTGTCAACACCAACTTTAATGAAGAAGTTGATGATTCCTCTCCCATGATGATTTCTCCATAAAAAAAATATAATATTTCTGGCTCTAGTCTAAAAATTGTAGTAATTGTACCTTTTTCCCTCAAGGACCCCAATGTTACTAAAAATTAGAAGCCCAAAGGGGGTTATCAAAGACTCAAGATTGACACTTCCTCTACCCCTCTTGATCATACTCTTATAAAAGATAGGAAAAAGTATAAAGATACCCCTCTTAGTAGCTCTGATTTAGAAGGCTTGTGTGATCCAACATACCTATTTTATCTTATCTCTTAAAGAAACCAACCATTCAAGAAGGCTTGTTAAGTGGATTTTATGTATGTAAAAGTTTGATCTTGAATTCAAAACTTCTAAAATGATTAAGGGCAATGATTTGGCAAAAAAATTAGTTGAAAATAATTCAATTATTAATTTTTGATCTTGTCAATTGATGATAAGTTAAATGCAAAGCCTCATTTAAAGACCATGAATATTGCTGTTTTTTCTAAAAAATTGAAGTTTGGTCTTGAGATGAATGAATGGGATTGTATGTTGGTTAAAGATGACGAGTATCATGACTTACTATTTTATTTTCAAAATTAGGCCTGCTTTAATAATTTTGATAAAAAACCTCATTACAGTTAAATGATTTAAATTTTTCTTTATTAATTTAAAAAAAATAAAAATAGAATAGAGATGGAGATTTATTAAGATGACTTATGCATGATCAAACGAAGGAAATTATGGTGGAAATTATGATACAAAAAAAATTGATTATAAAATTTTAAGTTCAGATTATTATTGGCCTACTCTATTTCATGATGCTTATAAGTTAGTACATTCTTGTATGTCATGTCAATTATTTGTTGGTAGAGATAAGTTTCTTATACTACCTTTAAATCTTGTTATTCCTGAAAAACCATTTACAAAATAGGACATTTATTTTATTTTAGATATACACCCACATTCATCTACTGGTCATAGGTACATACTAATAGCTATAGATTATTTCACTAAGTAGCCTAAGGCCAAAACAATTAAAATTTCTGTAACATGTGAAGTAATCTCATTTTTTAAAAATCCGCTTTTCTCTAGATTTAGAGTTCCTTATGAAATTATTTCAAATAATGAACTTGAGTTTATTTCAAATAAATTTCTATAATTTTTTAGAAAATATTCAATTATATGTAGTCATTCATCGAAATATTACCCTCAAAGTAATGGTGAAGTTGAGTCAACTAATAAAAATCTGATTACAATCATGAAGAAATTAGTTTGTGAAAATAAAAGAAATTGATATCTTAAAATTTTTGAAACTTTATGCGTTGATATAACTATTGTTAAGGTAGCAATTGATTATTCACTTTTCATGTTAACATATGGATATGAGGCCACATTGCATATAGAATTTCAAATGTCTTCATCTAGAACCACTTTATAATATGTTGTTGAAGATACTAATTTGATAGCTCTTGACGAATATAAATCTACATCATTTATTTATTATTTGATGAAGTGGAGTTTTTGAAATTATAATGAAATATGTTATGTTTGATAGCTTATTTGTTATTTCCAAAAAATTTAAAACCCCCCTCATGTCTTTAGGATCATAATTGAACCTTTATAACCTTACTATTAGACTGGTATGATTCCAACTCAACATTCACAATAGGTTAAAGGGTTGATTCATTAATGGTATAATTTTCATTTTCAACACCAACTTTAATGAGGAAGTTGATGATTCCTCTCCCATGATGATTTCTCCATAAAAAAAATATAATAATTCTGGCTCTAGTCTAAAAATTGTAGTAATTGTACCTTTTTCCCTCAAGGACCCCAATGTTACTAAAAATTAGAAGCCCAAAGGGGGTTATTAAAGACTCAAGATTGACACTTCCTCTACCCCTCTTGATCATACTCTTATAAAAGATAGGAAAAAGTATAAAGATACCCCTCTTAGTAGCTCTGATTTAGAAGGCTTGTGTGATCCAACATACCTATTTTATCTTATCTCTTAAAAAAACCAACCATTCAAGAAGGCTTGCTAAGTGGATTTTATGTATTTAAGAGTTTGATCTTGAATTCAAAACTTCTAAAATGATTAAGGGCAATGATTTGGCAAAAAATTTAGCTGAAAATAATTCAATTATTAATTTTTGATCTTGTCAATTGATGATAAGTTAAATGCAAAGCCTCATTTAAAGACCATGAATATTGCTGATTTTTTTAAAAAATTTAAGTTTGGTCTTGAGATGAATGAATGGGATTGTATGTTGGTTAAAGATGACTAGTATCATGACTTAGTATTTTATTTTCAAAATTAGGCCTGCTTTAATAATTTTGATAAAAAACCTCATTACAATTAAATGATTTAAATTTTTGTTTATTAATTTTATAAAAAAAAAATTAAAATAGAGATGGAGTTTTATTAAGATGACTTATGCATGATCAAACTCAAAAGGTTATTAGAGGCTATCACGAAGGAAATTATGGTAGAAATTATGATATAAAAAAAATTGATTATAAAATTTTAAGTTTAGATTATTATTGGCCTACTCTATTTCATGATGCTTATAAGTTAGTTCATTCTTGTATGTCATGTCAATTATTTGTTAGTAGAGATAAGTTTCTTATACTACCTTTAAATCTTGTTATTCATGAAAAACCATTTACAAAATAAGACATTTATTTTATTTTAGATATACACACACATTCATCTACTGGTCATAGGTACATACTAATAGTTATAGATTATTTCACTAAGTAGCCTAATGCCAAAACAATTAAAATTTCTGTAACATGTGAAGTAATCTCATTTTTAAAAAATCTGCTTTTCTCTAGATTTAGAGTTCCTTATGAAATTATTTCAAATAATGAACTTCAGTTTATTTCAAATAAATTTCTATAATTTTTTAGAAAATATTCAATTATATCTAGTCATTCATCGAAATATTACCCTTAAAGTAATGGTCAAGCTGAGTCAACTAATAAAAATCTGATTACAATCATGAAGAAATTAGTTTGTAAAAATAAAAGAAATTGATATCTTAAAATTTTTGAAGCTTTATGCGTTGATATAACTATTGTTAAGGTAGCAATTGATTATTCAATTTTCATGTTAACATATGGATTTGAGGTCACATTGCCAATAGAATTTCAAATGTCTTCAGCTAGAACCACTTTATAATATGTTGTTGAAGATACTAATTTGACAGCTCTTGACGAATATAAATCTACATCATTTATTTATTATTTGATGAAGTGTATTTTTTGAAATTATAATGAAATATGTTATGTTTGATAGCTTATTTTTTATTTCCAAAAAAATTAAAACCCCCCTCATGTCTTTAGGATCATAATTGAACCTTTATAACCTTACTATTAGATTGGTATGATTCCAACTCAACCTTCACAATAGGTTAAAGGGTTGATTCATAATGGTATAATTTTCATTGTCAACACCAACTTTAATGAAGAAGTTGATGATTCCTCTCCCATGATGATTTCTCAATAAAAAAAATATAATAATTCTGGCTCTAGTCTAAAAATTGTAGTAATTGTACCTTTTTCCCTCAAGGACCCCAATGTTACTAAAAATTAGAAGCCCAAAGGGGGTTATTAAAGACTCAAGATTGACACTTCCTCTACCCCTCTTGATCATACTCTTATAAAAGATAGGAAAAAGTATAAAGATACCCCTCTTAGTAGCTCTAATTTAGAAGGCTTGTGTGATCCAACATACCTATTTTATCTTATCTCTTAAAAAAACCAACCATTCAAGTGGGCTTGCTAAGTGGATTTTATTTATTTAAGAGTTTGATCTTGAATTCAAAACTTCTAAAATGATTAAGGGCAATGATTTGGCAAAAAATTTAGCTGAAAATAATTCAATTATTAATTTTTGATCTTGTCAATTGATGATAAGTTAAATGCAAAGCCTCATTTAAAGACCATGAATATTGCTTATTTTTCTAAAAAATTTAAGTTTGGTCTTGAGATGAATGAATGGGATTGTATGTTGGTTAAAGATGACTAGTATCATGACTTAGTATTTTATTTTCAAAATTAGGCCTGCTTTAATAATTTTGATAAAAAACCTCATTACAGTTAAATGATTTAAATTTTTGTTTATTAATTAAAAAAAAAATTAGAATAGAGATGGAGTTTTATTAAGATGACTTATGCATGATCAAACTCAAAAGGTTATTAGATGCTATCACGAAGGAAATTATGGTGGAAATTATGATACAAAAAAAATTGATTATAAAATTTTAAGTTCAGATTATTATTGGCCTAATCTATTTCATGATGCTTATAAGTTAGTTCATTCTTGTATGTCATGTCAATTATTTGTTGGTAGAGATAAGTTTCTTATACTACCTTTAAATCTTGTTATTCCTGAAAAACCATTTACAAAATAGGACATTTATTTTATTTTAGATATACACCCACATTCATCTACTGGTCATAGGTACATACTAATAGCTATAGATTATTTCACTAAGTAGCCTAAGGCCAAAACAATTAAAATTTATGTAACATGTGAAGTAATCTCATTTTTTAAAAATCCGCTTTTCTCTAGATTTAGAGTTATGAAATTATTTCAAATAATGAACTTCAGTTTATTTCAAATAAATTTATATAATTTTTTAGAAAATATTCAATTATATCTAGTCATTCATCGAAATATTACCCTCAAAGTAATGGTCAAGCTGAGTCAACTAATAAAAATCTGATTACAATCATGAAGAAATTAGTTTGTGAAAATAAAAGAAATTGGTATCTTAAAATTTTTGAAGCTTTATGAGCTAATATAACTATTGTTAAGGTAGCAATTGATTATTCACTTTTCATGTTAACATATGGATTTGAGGCCACCTTGCCAATAGAATTTCAAATGTCTTCAACTAGAACCACTTTATAATATGTTGTTGAAGATACTAATTTGATAGCTCTTGACGAATATAAATCTACATCATTTATTTATTATTTGATGAAGTGGATTTTTTGAAATTATAATGAAATATGTTATGTTTGATAGCTTATTTGTTATTTCCAAAAAAATTTAAACCCCCCTCATGTCTTTAGGATCATAATTGAACCTTTATAACTTTACTATTAGACTGGTATGATTCTAACTCAACCTTCACAATAGGTTAAAGGGTTGATTCATTAATGGTATAATTTTCATTGTCAACACCAAATTTAATGAAGAAGTTGATGATTCCTCTCCCATGGTGATTTCTTCATTAAAAAAATATAATAATTCTGGCTCTAGTCTAAAAATTGTAGTAATTGTACGTTTTTCCCTCAAGGACCCCAATGTTATTAAAAATTAGAAGCCCAAAGGGGGTTATTAAAGACTCAAGATTGACACTTCCTCTACCCCTCTTGATCATACTCTTATAAAAGATAGGAAAAATTATAAAGATACCCCTCTTAGTAGCTCTGATTTAGATATTAAGAGGAAATCCATAGAAAAAAAGGTTCCAAACTATTTCAAAAGATTATATAATAGTGAGAGCAAACCCCCTGATCAATCTAATTAACCCCACCTCCTCTATTTCTTATGTGGATTATAAGTTGGAATGTTATGGGCTTGGAATCCCCTATTATAAAACCCATTGTGAGATAGTTTAGACACTTGAGAGATAAATTATACTTTTTGTGTCTTTAAGAAGTAAAGGTTAAGGGATCCCAGTTGTCCTTAGTCCTTTACTTCATCTAGATAAATATAGCTCAATTTTATACTAATCAGCAAAGAAGTAAAGGAGGGGCCTCCATATTGATTAATCCTGATCTGAAAGAGTTCATTATTGTTCATGGTGTTTCTCCTTTTAATAGATTTGTTTGGGTTTTACTAGAAAAGTAAAATCAATGTTTTGGTTTGTGCAATATATATTCTCTTAAATATTATAGAGAAATATCTGAGCTATGAAACTGGGTTGCAACTAACTTGAAAAGTGCCCCTTGGATTTTTGGAAGTGATTTTAACATGGTCAAGGAAAAAAAGATAAAATTAGTGGTGACCCTCAGTCTTGGAAAGGAAATGAGATTTTATTATAGTCTAAATTTAAGAGAATGCATAGAATCCTTACTCTATTATATAAAGGTAAAAATCAAAGTAAATGAATTTGGTTTACCTGGTGCAACAATCAAAATAACAAGAAAAGACAATATTCCAAGCTTGATAGATTTTACTTGAATATAGATTCCTTTAAAGTGACCCAACTAATGTTAGAAATGTGGTCAATGTTATACCCTACACCATCTTTGACAACCATCCCATTAAAATTGGATCTTATTTGAGTTCAGACATTGATAAAAGTTCTCCTTTCAAAGGACTTTATAAGTTCAATGTTTTTCACTTAAAGGATCAAGTTTTTATAGATGGTATTTGTTATTTTTGGAATTTAGGGAAAATATATTTCAATTCTAGTTCTAGTATTTCTCAGTAGAACTCTTGTATGGAATTATCCAAAAACATTGAAAGAACTTATGGTAAACTTAAGGCTAAACTATGCAAGAACGTTGCTAAGGTCACCCAAGAAAAACTAATTCAAGTTGAAAGTTATCTTCAACTTGATCCTTATAATGGTAGATTGGTGGATGAGATTAACTACCTAAATCATCAAGTTAGGCAAACCTAATGCTACCTTGTCAAGGGAGTACTTATTCAATCCTAAATGACATGGCATAAGCTTGGTAACCAAGGGTCAAAATTTTTCTTTTATTTCTTGAAAACTAAAAACTAGAGGAGCAAAATTAATGGTATTGAGTTCCAAGGTAACATTTCTCATGACTCTAACATTATCAAATAAGCTTTCTTTGATTTTTACTCCAAATTGTTTTTGTTTAATGGATGCAATGATCTCATTGAGTAGAACATGACTATTTGTGATCTCTATATTCCAAAGAAAGTTTCACAAATAAAAGCCAATTCCCTAGATGAGGCTATCACTCTTGATGAAATTAAAGTAACCATTGATTCACTCAAGAAGGAAAAAGCACTTGCTATTGATGGCTTCCCTACCAAATTTTATAAAGCTAATAAGGATTGGTTGGCCAAGGATTGTCTTGAGGTCTATAAAGAAGTTATTTCTATTAGTTCCTTGGGCCTTGAAATAAACAAAGGTGTTATTAAGATCATTCCTAAGAAATGAGACCTTTACTCAGTCAAAAATTGGAGACCAATTACCCTCCTTAATGTTTCTTATACAATTTTGGCCAAAAGGCTCTCTTCTCTACTTTCCTCTATTATTTCTAAGACCCATACTAGTTTTGTTGAAGGAAAATACATTATGGATAACCTTATAACTAGTTGGGAAGGGATGTATTAGGCCCATGATTTTAAACAAGATGTGGGCATGATTCTTCTTTATTTTGAAAAATCCTATGATAAAATTGACTGTCCCTTCATTGAAAGAATTATCAAAGCCTTCAATTTTCAAGACAAATTTTATAGAATAGTAAATGTTATATTCAAAGATGCCTATATTGTAGTTGAAGTGAATGGGGACTTGGTAGACTCACTTGATCTTCAATGGTCCATCAGAAATTTTTTCCCTTTTTCCCATTATTTATTTGTGTTGGTTTTTAAAGCCCTACATTATCTGCTAAGATACTTAGACATGGGTCCTCCTATCAAAGGAATCTCTCTACATAATGAAGATAAATTGATTGATGTTTTATTTTTTGATGATACTACTCTATTTTTTAAACTTGGGTAGGAAAATTTAATTCAAGTTGTTACAAGGATGGATATATATTTTTCTTCTTCTGGATTTAAAGTTTCTATGCACAAATATTGTATGTTAGGGTGGTAGGACACCTCTCTAGATTGGATTATGTAGTTTGACTAATAAAAAAAAGGGATTGATGAAATGGTTAGATATTTGGGTATTCCTTTTTATCTTACCCCTATATTCAAGCTCTTATGGGAATGGATCTTTGTCAAAATTAATAATAAATTTAAAAAATTTTAGGTATATTTGCTTTCTTTACTTATAAGGATCCAGGTCTGTCAAAAAATTCTTATCTCATATAGTATATATTATGCTTCTTGTTGGATTTTCATTAAAACTCAGATCAATTTTTTATATAGAATTATAAGAGATTTACTATGGTTTGATGGAAAAAGAGGGAGAAAAATACATGTTATTTCCTGGCAATTTTGTTTTAACCCTAAACATATTGGGGGACTTGGCCTAAAATATCTAAGGATCCAAGGCGTCATCATTGTAGTCAAATAGATAATCAGAGAATTCAAAGGGATGAACCTTGGAAAATCTTAGTAAAAAATAATATCCTACATGACTCTCTAAGAGGTAAACCAAATTGGAAAGGGATCAATATTGTAGATCTTCTTATAGGTCCCTTCTTTATCAAAGTTGCTAGGTTGCCAATATTTGTTTCTATTTGGTCTACTTGGGACTTTGTAAAACCTTATATCACTACCAAACATATATTAAGTTTGTTTAGGACATGCTTCTAAGATTATAATCCATTTGGTGGAATATCTATGTCAACAGAAGGCCTCTTGCTCTCACCATGAGATGTTCTGATTTTGATTGGTTCACTAAAGGTTTGAGGGATTTTAAAGATATTTTATCAAAAAATGGTTGGGATACCTGGTCAAAAATTAGGTTCAAATTCCAAGTCCCAGCCACTCAACATAGAACATATACTCTTCTTCAAAAAGCACTGTAGGGGAATAACAATGTTTCCTTTATGGATGAGGAAGGTGAATTATGGGAAAGTGTTAAATGGTTCAAGGGTCCTCCCCTATTTGAGTTCTCTAATTAGATACTTTATAGTAAAATCTATTTTTCCAAAGTCTCATATCTTACCCTTAATCAAATTTGGAATTTGTGTGATCCCCTTCGTTCCTGGTCCTTTATGATTGATGTTATTTGGGATTCTTGTATTGAACCCAAAAAGTCATGTTTTCAATGGCTTTGGATATACAACAAGCTTGTTGTTGGTATTATTTTGGTTAAAAATGGTTTTGGGCAGCCATATTTTACCTTCTGTAGTGATGATGAAACTATTGAACATCTTTTTTCTCTTATCCTTATGCTTCTAATATTTGGAAATGTTGTCTCAAAGACTGAGCTATTATTTTTTATTATGAGATTAGATGGCTGAATGTTGCCTTTGGTTATGTTTGTCTTAAAAGAAAAATCCATCCTTTTTTCCATAAGTATTGGATTTTTTTATCTACTAAAATTTTATGGTTTATATGAAAATAAAGGAACTTAAAGGTTTTTCAATCTAAGGCTAAGGTGCTTACTGAATTCACTAGTGAAGTCATCCTTCGTATTATTTCAGTGTAGATCTTTCTCTAGCTAAAGGTGTCACAAGTATAACTAGAATAGCTACTAAGGTCTAAGATTATTAAGACTATGTCATAATTATTAATTAATTTGGGTGGTTATCCAAAGCTAAGTCCCCATCTAGATTGGGGATTTTGTCATAGGTCAGCCTTTGAGGTGAAGATCACATAACATGAATGGGAATGCATCAAGGATTCTTATTTTAAATAGGTAAATGACCCAATTCATGAATGGTTCAATTCTTCAAAATTTTACAATAATGGTGTGAATATTTGGTTGGTTGCCAATGATGGTATGATCTAGGATGTGCAGAATGTTGTTGTAGATAGTAGTGATAATGTAATCATAGAAGTAAAGGAATCTATTGCTCCTCTAGACTTAGAAATTGATCTTTTTTTTCATGTCAAGAATCCTCTGATACCTCTTCCCCCTCTTCTCCCCTCATAGGTATAGGCCACTAAGGATCAAAATGAATTCTAGAAATTGATTGAAGATAATGTAAATATATTTGCTAAAAAATTGGAGAAGTTCATTGAAAGAGGTGGAGTTGTTGAATTGGACGAGGTGTTGAAGTGTGTTAGTACCGATAACATGAATTCATTATTGAATCATGTAAATCACTTCCATACACCTTCAATTGATGGATTGGAGATTTTGGAACTAGGTTCGATGTTGAGCAGTAGTGTGGAAACTGTGTGTGGATTCTGATGATGATATATATATGAATTGTGTCATTCTTTGGAGGGTGCCTAATGATAAGATTGAGTAGTTTCTAGACTTTAGGGTCACCTATATTCTTGGTGGTGGAATATGTGTGTAGACACCTAAAATTGACCACAATAGGCCTTCGATTAGAATTTAGACTAATTCCTACCAACCATTACAAATTAAGCCTAGGAATCACTAAACATCCTAAATTTGATTGTGCATCATTCATCAAAGCTCAGAATCATGTTGAGACATCCCTAATTGGGGTATTGAAATAATAACCTCTCATGAATTCATCTCTAGTCACTTTACAAAATTACAACTATCAATTTGGCCTATGGATCTATTAAGTAGGGCACTTGCACACTTGATTAAATATTGAAAGAGTTAAAAGGCTAATCAAAATCAATTAATAAATTAACCAAGATTAAATGATTAATTGACTTATCCATTTAAAATTAATGAATATCCTAAAATGAAAATTCCAAAAATCAAAATATCCTAGCCTTTCATCATTGCCTTTATGAGTTTTCAAGCTCTTTGAAAATATCCTAAAATATCTATTTTGAAAGTCATGCCTACTAATTTCAAATCATAATTACATGATAACTATTAACTTTATTGGAGTTACTTTTAACTCAATTAGGTTTAGTTTGAACCCATTCTAAGCCTAAACTCAACTTTGACTCACCTTAGGTGAGAGTTAATTTCTAAGGTTATAAATACAAGGCCATGCCTATTAGTTTTCAAGATATTTTGGTGTAAAGTTATTATGCACAAATATCTTCAGCAAGTTTAGATATTTTAGAGTTATAATGTCTAAATATCATGAAATTAAGGTTACCATGCTCAAATATTTAGCCAAGCAATCACAAGCCAAAGGTGCCAAAGAGAGGAACCAAGTAACCTCCATTGTCAAAGACTCCTTAATGCACAAGCCGAACAAGCCATTCAACAAAGCCATTTGGAACTCCCAAGGAAGGTAAAAGAGTTATGTATTTTATGTTTTTGTTGTGATTTCATTTAGTTTTTGTTACCTAAGCTCTCCCTAGTGTCTAATCTAGAGGTGTTAAGATATTAGTGTATTCATTTCATTTTTTTATGAGACTAACACAAGACTAACCTCCCCTCTATGTCAAATTCCTAGCTACACATGTTGGCATATCCAATAGGACACTGAATGATCCCATATGCCCAAGAAGGATGATATGATATTTTTAGTTTTGCTAATGGATGCTTAAAAATCTTCAAAAACTAAGCTTTTAATTCATTTTTTACATTTTTCTATTTTTAGCAACACATAAGTTGCAGATAACTGATGTTAATTTATTTCAAAATTTAACAGAGAGTAACATCAATCTCTATGGACTAATATCAGTCCCTGTGTGGATCAACTGATGTTTATCTTTGTGGATTGACATTAGTCCTTGTGTAGATCGACCAATGTCGATCTTTGTAGATTGAAATTGATCCCTATATAGATCGACATCGATCTCTCTAAGACAAAAGATAGGAAAATTGAGAGCTCATTTTAAAATATTATTTTCTCACTTGATTTTGGGATTCTAAGTGGGCAAACCCTCTAATAAATTGTAGGTCCTAAGGTGAAAAAATAAAAGTTTGAACATGGTTAAATTTTACATACTTTATTTTTGGTTCTTAAAATGAACCCAGTTCTTTTCATACCTTAGTTATTTTTAATTTTTTTTTGTAAATTTTTCAAACTAATGTCAAGGAGCTCAAATTTTAGAACATAATTTATTTTGGTGCACTAAAATGAACTTTAAAATCTAGTTACATAATCCTAAGAATTATTCATTTTATTGTTTATTTGTTGAAAGTTATTTATTTAAACAAAATGAGTGACGCATGTATGCTCTCCCCCTTCCCCTTTAGGGAACTCAAGTGATAAAATAGAATCATTATTTTCCTTAGTTTTTAAGTCCAAAAGCATGAAAATAAATTCACTAATGCCCTCCCTAAATTTGTATGATTTAGGTAACCCCAAAATGACTCTAAAGTGTTTTTACTTGTCTTTATTTTCCATGCATTTTGTCTTGTGAGCGAGAGTTCATCACCTTCTCATGGGTTCTATAAGGAAGTGTTGACCGTAGAATTTATCTCTTAGCTTCATTTTAACCCCATTCTATGGTGAGGTATGTAAATTAATCTGGTGAATAATTGGGATGGTAGTTTGAGTAGTGAAACTATCTATATTAGTAACTGCTTCTCTTAAAATGTATGATCAAATTGGACATCACACTACACTGAGTAAGCAATGGATGTAGTGGTTGTGAGAAGGAAAAAAAATTACAAAATAATCTAGTTGATTCAGATCCAATTTATGTGAGCATCTATTATGTTAGCCATACTTGGGACCATCTAGAAATAAGTGAACATTGATAGTTTAGAATAACCCCACTTGTTGTAGACATATTGTTGATGTAGGGTGAATATCCCAAAGTTCCATATCATAGTAAAAACTCTTGAGATAAGAGGGGAACTAAAAACCCTAATTTTTATGTGATATTACTTTTTGTATCAACAATTAAAATCATCTCAAGAGTGATTATATTGACCGAATTCAATAGTATTATGCAACCTTATCAGTTTTAGGATTTAGGACGTAACACTTAGGTATTTTTGTCATTTTATTATTTTTTGTATCATTTTGAATCTAAAATAAACAATTTGATTAAATTACCATGTCAAAATGAGTCTTGTTTATACATCACTCCTTTGTTTGAGGAGGCATTAAATGGCTCATTTGATATCATACATGTGCCTTAGTATTTTTATCAACTTTTGTGTGTGTCATTTGATTGAAAAGAGTGTCATTACACTGCCCAATTCATTTTGAATCTTGTGCCTTTAAGTTTTGAAAAAAACCATTAATCATATATTTAGAGTGCAATAATGTCATTACCCTAATTGATTCATTTCATATACTTGTTTGCCTTCTATCTAAATTCCATTTTTGGAACCAATGCCATGTGTGCCTTTTGATATATTTACCTAGTGCCATTATGTTGTTTGTTCTTATCTAGCTAGTTTTTTGTTTAAAGAATCCTATTTTTCTACACTAAGTTAGAAATTAGCCTTTACAAGTTCAAATCCAAACATTGATTGATTTCTACCTATGCCTTGTGTAATTTCAGCCTAGATATCAATCTTTCACTTTTAGGTTGTGTAACTTAGGTTAATTATTTGTTCAATTTGAAAACTATTGTTTATGCTTAAATTTGAGAAACATAGCATGTACCTAAATTTGATAAAAATATCCCATCTTCCATATGCCTTTTAATCCATGCCTTATACCAATTGACCAAGTTCATGTTTAAATTTGAATGCCTAGTTTATGCCTAAGTGTTTCAAAAAATTTAGATTAAATATCATGCTTTGTTTTGTTTAAAGTCTAGATTTTGTGCCTTTTCCAAAATACCTAGCACATGCCTATTTTGAGACTATTTTTTGTGCCTTCTTCGAAAGACCTAGAAACTTTTTTTCATCTTAGACTTATTTGAAACACTTTGTACATAGAGTTTGGCATTCTAGTTTTTATTCATCCACTTGAAATTTTTGTGTAATACATGTGATGTTAGACATATGATGTTAGACAATTTTTTAATAAGTTTTTATCATGGATCATTTTAGAGATACTGTAACAACCCCACTGGGTTAGACATAGAATTACGTGAATTTATTTTTTAATTAAACATATATACCATAAATAAATTACACCATAAGAATATAAATAGAGATCATATATTTAATCAAGTGTGATAATAGTAAATACATATTACATCATATATCACTGATATTTGATATCATTAGTATACATCATAAAGAAAATATAGAAAGTAATCACATTAACTCAGCTACAACTAATACTAGTCTACAATCACCACTGTCAATGTACAATAATAAGTAATTAAAATTCTTCATGACAATATTTAATGATAAGTATAATACAATAATGTACATATAAGATACATGGCCTCTTCAAAGCATAGTTCCCAAACTCAAGTATATGTGGCAATCTCAAGTGTCATCTCAATAAATAGTACTGATGTGAGGAGGGAGAGAATCATTTGAGCACTTATCCACACCAACCATGAACTAATGATATCCCATACTAATCCCATCAAGAAATCTCCCTTACTTCACAGATGAGTAGATAGTGATGACATGGAAATCTGGAGAGACAAACAAGTACCCATGTACTTCATGATTTTTAAACTAAACATGAAGTGTATCATAGAAAACCATTCTATTGCAAGATATCATACAAATATTTAAATCATACTCATGAAATGATAGTCTCAATAGACATACTTTGTCCAAAAGTTTTATAAATAATAAATAATAACAATATATAGATAAATCAAATTCATACACACCACTTGATCGAACTGCCTTCATCTAACATTGTGATACTGGTAAGCCAATAAAGTCCATCTCACTCCTTCCTCTGTATCAAAAATAAAAATGGTAAAATATAATTCAACCACAAGATTAATTTAATTTACATACCATTAACAAACACATCATATAACATTATAAACATAGGAGTAACCAAAGCATATATTTATGAATGAATCTTACATTATTTTTTATCTCATACTAGAAATAATGACTACAGTTTATACCACTCAAGAAAAATACATATTTAACTACAAATTTTCATTATCACAATTAGTTTTCAAACATACTACACCCTATGATAACCCATACTACCGTAATCTAGGGTTCAAAGACATAGCTATTAATATTCCAAAATTAATCGTAATAAAGTAGTCATGACTACATGGAAAACAAAAGCTTATATCCAAGCAACTAGACATAATTAGTCACAATTTATTTGAAACACATAATATTCCATCTTAGCATATGATACACTCTCAAAGATTTTATAAAAATATACACAAAGTCTTAGAAACTATTATAAAGCACACTATTCATAGTAATAACCAACATGCATACAATAAATCAGTCAAACGTAGATGTAAGTCTAGACATAACAA